>CM057466.1:65657732-66271523 GCA_030035585.1 Dugong dugon
TGTGGTTTCATTATGTTCTAGGGACTTAGAGTTGCTTTCATCTAACCACATGGACAGGAGTTGGTAGAAGTTGGACATTAAATATTCTTCAGGAGTTTTATGGTCAGTCCTGGAAAAGGCTCACATCACTTCTGCCATCCATTCCACTTGGATGCGAAAGGATCCAGGCAATGTAGTTTAGAGCTATTGGAGGCATACAAAGGTGGGAATGGTTACACTATTCCATCATAATTACTTAAATGAAAACATATAGTCCATTGGTATTATATCAAAGCAAAGCAAATTATAGAATTCTCCAATATCTGAATTTCTCTATATAATAAACACTAACTGTATAATCCAATGTTAACTTGTATTGAATATTGTTCTGAGTTGGGAAAACAGATGTGAAACTCCTTTGCTTCTTTGTGATGACAAGGTAACCTTGTCTTATTCATGTTTTGTTTAATTGGAATTTTAATGATATAATTGTAGATTCACACGCAGTTGTAAAAAACATACAGAGATCCCACGTACACTTTACCCAATTTCCTTCAATGGTAACATGTGGCAAAACAATAGTACAATATCACAAGCAGAATATTGACATTGATACGCTGATCGGTGTCAATTGATCAATTGATACTTGTGCCTTATTCAGATTTCCCCACTTTTACTTTTACTTGTACTCATTTGTGTGTGTTCTATACCATTTTAGTTGCATACAATTTTATCACCAGTCACAAAGAACCACATACTATATGAGTCTATTTATATAAAATGTTCAGAATAGACAAATTTATAGAAACAGAAAGCAGATTAGTGGTTGCCTAGGGTTGAGGGGTGCTATGAGTTGGCATCGACTAGATGGCAATGAGTTTGGTTTAGTTTGGAGGCTTGAGGGGATGGGGTTGGAAATTTGAAGGGATAGGATTGGAGGGTAATGGGTAAGCAGTGCAGGGATTCTTTTTGGGGTGACAAAAATATTCTAAAATCTATTATGGTGGTGAATACACAACTCTATGAATATATTAAAGGCCATTAAAGTTTACACTTTAAATAGGTAAATTGTATGATATGTGAATTATATCTCAATACATGAGTTTGAATTGACACCATAACAACTAACAACAAAGCTGTTTTAAAAAAGAATATATATAAAAGACGTGTAAGCACATAAAAATTTACTCAATATCATTAGTCATTAGAGGAATGTAAATAAAACCAACAATAGAATACCCACATACCCACTGTAAAAGCTATAATTTTAAAAACTGGCAGCATTTCTGGTACAGTTGCCATCGAGTTGATTCCGACTAATGGTACCCCATGTGTGTCAGAGCAGAACGGTGCTCCATAGAGTTTCAAGAACTGATTTTTTTGGAAGTAGATTGCCAGGCATTTGTTTCTACACACCTCTGGGTAGACTTGAACCTCCAACCTTTCAGTAACAGTATCTCAATGCAAATAATATGCATGAAGCATATGTATTATGCTTGACACAAGTTAACCACTCAATAAGCATTATCTTTAATTTTTTTGTTGCTTCAGCAATGATACCCTGGAATGTGCAAAATATATTTCAATATATTGAGTGTACACTCTTTGAATACAGAAATCATTTTCCGTAATCTTATGTCCCCAAATGTACTCTGATAATTTCATGGTAACTTTTACAATCTAAAAGTGCATACTGAATAATTTAACAAATACACTTTTCAATATCTATCCTGTAAAAGATACAAAGCCACGTATGTATTGAAACATGAGGTAATCTAGACAAATTGCAGAACCATGCATATATTATCAACTATAAACAAAGATATTTTATATCAGTATATCTATATGTTTGCAAATGTATAGAAAATATTCTGGAAAGGTGAATATCAAATATGTTACAGCAGTTACTGCTGAGAATGGGGCTGATAATGTCCAGTGTTAAGTTTGGTTTATTTGCAGCATATACATTTTTGTTGCAACAATAATTTATTGACATATTTTTGTAAAGTTCACTGTATTAGTTAGAATACACTTGGTTATGGTAACAAATAGACCAGTACTTGTTTGTAATGGATCAACATGATAGAAGTTCATGTATTGCTAACTGTTCTAGGTGGGTATTCAGGACAGTGTAAATAGTTTCTCTCCATGCAGTCTTTCAGGGACCCATGGTGATGGAGGTTCTGCCTTCTTAAACACCAGACTTCTCAAGGTTGCTGTGGTCATATTCTTTTCAATCAGAGTAAAGTGGAAACAAACATGGAGGAATTTGGAGATTTCATTTAGGCCAAACCTGGTGGCCCGATAAATTCTGCTCACATTTAACTGGCTAAAATGTAGTCAGATGGCTGTACTTAAATGTCAAGGAGGTTGAGATATTTAATTTAGCACTATGAGTTGGAATCAACGGCAGTGGGTTTTGTTTTATTTATTTATTTATTTTTTCGGTGTCCAGGAAGCAGAGGACCTGGATTTTGATAAACAGTCTCTGCATACTGATTAAAATTAAATAAATAAAAAATATAATACAGGAATACATGCATGCATGTGTACATATAGAACTGAGGAAAAAAAATAAAATATCCCCATTCAGGACTGGGCAACAATTATCTACCCAAGTATATGTAATAAAGTGTTATCACAGGGAGAGATCAGCAAGGAGAAAGATGTCAAGTCTATTGAGGGTCAGTTTTATGAGAAGTAAAGAGACTTCATGTAGTAATTTATGTGGTTAGAATTTTTAAAGAAGTTTCTTAGAGCAATAGGTCAGAGAAAGAGATTCCAGGGAGAAGCACTGGTCAATAAAACACACAGAGGCATGGAAAGGAATGGAAATGCAAATAGTTTGTTATAACTACAGCAAAGGCGCAAGAGAAGGCAACTGGGGACTAAAGTCACAAAGACACCAGTATTAGGGTTTCATGTAAGATGCTAACATTTGAATCAGATCCCCTTGATAGTAGGCAGCAAAGGAAAGAGTTAATCGAGAAAGTTACATAATATATATATATATATTATATATATATATATATATATATATTATATATATATATATATATATATATATATATATATATATATATATATATATAAATGGAAGTAATTTGGAGATGAGAATGAGGGTTGGCATAAAGTATAACTTCTTTAATGACTGGATTTGTGTCTTCATAACCCCATGATTTGCTTTAATTTGATTGGTTAATACACTGTCTAGTTTGAACAGTCAATCCTATTTTCTCTACATCATACCTAATTTACCTAGGACAAGTTATTTAACCTTTATGAAACTTATTCAATCTGTAAATGGAAATTTGAGCAAATTAAAATGAAAGAATGTATATACATTGCCAAGCATAGCTCTGGATTATCAATAAATTGAGTTTTTTTTCCCTTCATAAATTGAGCTTTTATATCAAATAACTTCTAATTTGTTACCCTTATTTTTATGTTAAATTTTTATACAAAATAGTTAATGTTATTTTGAAGATGGATGAATAGAATAGTTTACGTTGTTACATTAACACAGGAAAAGTACATATATACCAAACTAAAATGTTTTTTGGGGGGGGGGGGGGAATAGATAAGATGTCAGAATTATAGAAACAGTTCTTAAGTGTTAAAAAAAATCATTCTTTCTGTATCTGATTAATAGTACTGAATTTAGACTCAATACTTTAAAACAATTAGAGATGAGACATCTGGAACTCATAGAGGCAATTTTACCAGATTTGTTCTTGAGTCTACCTACCTATCTACAATCATTATGCTTCAATAACAAACAAACGTGAGGAATATCTCCAGAAAAAATGAAAACCAAAGGTGGGGGGGGGGGGGGAAGGGAGGCAAAAAAAAAAAAAGTTTATGGCTTGAACATGTCTTCAAATATGTCTATAAATAACATTTATTTATCCATAAAATTCTATGACTCACGACATAAAATTCATAGATCCATCTAACAAACATACACAAGTTGGCATCTATTCTTAAACCTCTGAATGTTTAAGCTTAATTATATCTCCTATTAAAATGACTTTATTCTAAATGAGAAAATCAAACTCACTAAACATGTGTACAATTTGCAATTCAATCCTGAAAAAGTTCTTCACTAAAAAATAATTAGGAGGAAGATTACTTCTCAAGTGGAAAGCTTAAGTTAGTACCTTGTACACGTTTTTGCTATATTATCCTTTTACTGTATTTCCCTCAGCAAACAGATAAAGTATTGGTCTTATAATGGATAAAAATAAGCAGAAATGAATGACTGAAATTACTTGAAAGTTTCTGCAATCACAGAAAGGCAAATAAAACAATTCAGCTTTGTTTCTCTCTTGCTAAAACTATGCTATTGTTTTCAGACAGGATGGGACCAATAGATGTATCTTAGATGGCTGCTTACAAGTTCCTAAGACCCCTGACACTACTATATCCTCTGTTGCTGTAGTGTGCCAGTCAAGCTATTCTGACTCAGAGTGACCGTATATGACAGAGTAAAAATATCCCATAGGGTTTCCTAGACTATAATCTTCGCAGGAACAGGTCACCAGGTCTTTTTTCCCAGGGAGTCGCTGGTGGGTTTGAATGCCGACCTTTCTGTTAGCAGCCAAGTGCTTACCCATTGGACCACCAAACCAAAAAAACAAAAAACCGTTGCCACGGAGTCTATTCCAACTCATAGCAACACTGTCGAATAGGGTTTGGTAGGCTGTAATCGTCACAGAAGCAGACTGCCACATCTTCCTCCTACAAAGCGGTTGGTGGGTTCAAACCATCAACCTTTCAGTAAGCATCTGAGTGCTTAACCACTGGGCCACCAGAGACTATCAAAAATTAAAATTAAAACACCCATTGCCATGGAGTTAATTCCAACTTATAGGGACCACCAGGGCTCCTTAAATATCATCTGAGGGAAAAAAAACAAAAAACGTTGCTGTGGAGTCAATTCGGACCCATAGAGACCCGACAGGACAGAGTGGAAGTGCCCCATAGGGTTTCCAAGGAGGGCTGATGGATTTGAACCCTTGACCTTTTGATTAGCAGCCGTGTCACTTAACCACTGCACCACCAGGGAGACGCAAATTCTTCAGGTATGAATATATCTGCTTTTATGCAACTATATTGGGACCCTATTAGTGTGCATTTTTTTTCTCTTTCCTTCCTTTGCTTCTCCAGTGTTTTTAAGTTTATCTCTACCTGTTGATTGTATGTATTAAGTAAAAGAATAAACCAAAATAAATAAATAAACAAATCTGTTGCCATGGAGTTGTTTCCTACTCAAAGCAACCCTGTAGAATAGTTAGGATAAAAGAAGGTCTGAGCTAATTCCAGACCTCTGACACGCTCTACATGAGAATGTTCCTCCCCTCTACTGGCCTCTTGACCTCCTTCCAGGCCTTTTCAAATTTTAAAAGGATATTCTACTTGGTTGATTCAGGAGACGTAAGTCAGGTAGTTATTTGTGAGAAGCATACGGTTGCTGTGAGTCAGAATCAGGAATTGACTGGACGACAGTGGTGGGGTTTTTTTTTGTTTGTTTGTTTGTTTTGACCACTACATGATAAAAGTTTTCTCTCTCTCATTTTTGGCTTTCTCCAATCATGTTCACAAAATAAGAATTTCTGGCAATTTTGAGAAAGTGGATCACTTTCTTATTTCCTGTCTTTACTCTTTTCTTATTCAGGGCAGTTAGATCTCAGTACAGACAGCCCGAATCACTTAAGTACTAGATGTTGTTCTTTATTGTTGACTGTTCTCCTCTTTTACTCTGACGTATGTAGGCTTGATTTCCTGGGAAAAGATACTGATTTTTCTATCATTAATATTAAATAAATATAGAGTCTGGAGGTGCTGTGTAGTCCTTGAGTTTAAGACATGTGTTTTTTCTTATTCAGAACTCTGCTTTGGTGTAGAAAGAATTTGGCAAACTAGTAACAAAAAAGCACATTGTTTTCCATACCGACGATTTCTCTGTACATATGTTTTAATCTCTCCTGGGCACATAATGTGGAAAAAAAGCTTAATAATTCCAAACAATCAAAATCTCGTCCATGTTCCTAGAAATGATTTGCAGTATATCTCTATTGTCCTTAAACTGTCCTAATTGTACGCCATTTTAACACCACAATCAGCAAAGCAATACTAGGATTGTTTGAGTCATCAATTGCAAGACCATGGAGTTGATTTTTTTAAAGTGAAATGATTGCAGTGGAATTTGAAACGAGCAAGTATGTTTCATTTTGTGAAAACTTGTAAATACGAGATTGTTCTTGGATTAATCAGTAATTAACTTAGCAACATTTATATTTTTTCACGTTTGTTTGGTTTATTATTATTTAATTTTATTGTGCTTTAGATGAAAGTTTACAGCATGAATTAGTTTCTCATTCAAAAATTTATACATGAATTGTTTTGTGACATTGGTTGCAATCCTCGCTATGTGTCAGCACTCTCCCCCTTTTCTCATTACACCCTGGGTTCTCTGTGTTCTTTCATCCAGTTTTCCTGTCCCTTTCTGCCTTCTTGTCTTTGCTTTTGGGAAGGTGTTGGCCATTTGGTCTCTTATACTTGATTGAACTAAGAAGCAATTTCCTCACATGTGTCATTGTTTTACAGGCCTGTCTAATCTTTAGCTGAAAGGTGGACTTTGGGAGTGGCTTCAGTTCTGAATTAGCAGGGTGCCAGGGGACTATAGTCACCAGGGTTCCTCCAGTCTCTGTCAGGCCAGTCAGTCTAGCCTTTTTTTGGGAATTTGAATTTTATTCCACATTTTTCTCCCAGTCTATCTAGGAACCTCTGTTGCTATCCCTGTCAGAACATTTGGTGGTGGTAGCCAGACACCATCTAGTTCTTCTAGACTCAGGCTAGTGGAGGCTGTGGTTCATGTGGTCCATTAGGCCTTTGGACTAATATTTTCCTTGTGTCTTTGGTTTTCCTCATTCTCCTTTGCTCCAGACAGGATGGGACCAATAGATGTATCTTAGATGGGTGCTTACAAGTTCTTAAGACCCCAGACACTACTCACCAAAGTAGAGAGTAGAACATTTTCTTTATGAAGTATGTTATGCCAACTGATCTGGACGTCCCCTGAAACCATGATCCCCAGTCTTCAACCCCGGTAACTCGGTCCCTCAAGGTGTTTAGATGTGTCTAGGAAGCTTCTACGACTTTGCCTTGGTTAAGTTGTGCTGACTTCCTCTATATTTCGTGTTGTCTTTCTCTTCACCAGCAGCGCTTATACTTTTAACCAGCCTATATTATTTTATATTAACAATTTGATTGATTAGTATGCCATATGTTAGGTAATTAATAATGAGAACACTTGAGTAAATATTTTCATCTGATCCAAAATATGTTTAGGAAGTAGGTTTACTCTTGGTATCAGATGAGGATTGTGTGCAATGGCATAAAAGAAAAAACTAATAATGACTTGAACAAGTATCAATTTACTTCACTGTCACTCAAAATATTCACTAATTTGTACAAAGAATTATGACTCGTAAAAAAATGTCTAGAGATAGGAAGGGACAACTGAGGTAGACGTTTTTGCCACTCCCTAGAGACTCAGGTCTTATCTCATTGTAAATTCAGCATCTCTAGGGTCTAGTCAGAGTTCTCATTGTCCCACAAAATTTCAGCCATCACATTCAGATACCAAGTAGAAGAACTGACAAAAGGAGGAAGAAAAGAAGGCCACCTCCATTTTAATAAGATTTCCTAAAAGTCCCACAAAACTCTTGCACTTACAACTCAATGGCCAGAAATTAGTCACGTGGCTACATGTAGCACCAAGAGAAGTTTGGAAATAGAATCTTTTAACTGGGCATAAATGGGCTATGTTTCTAAAGAGAAAGTGGAGGATGGATTTTGAAAAGTAGCGTTCAGTTTCTGCCACATTGTCTAAGAAATTAATATTCTCAAAAAAATCCCTAATAATATATTGTGAGATATGTATTGGAAAACACTGGTAAGAAGCAAGTCACCCTATATAAGTAAATATATTTTTGCAATTTGCAACTATTTGTGCTTCTCAAGAAATTATGCTGTTGCTTATCGAGTATGCAGAATAGGTGTCTCAGCTTCATTTAAATGAAGTTGTATTGTTTGTTTGCTATTTCTTTAATTTATTTTGTGTGATATAAAGAGGAGGAGATGGAAATGACCATTTTAGAAGGCTCTTTTCAGTTTATAAGTTAAGTAGGAAATTTCCAGGTAATGATGGGAGGAGAGAAGGGTAGAAGAGTATGTTGGTGGTGAGATTAAGAAAGGGAACCCAAGTTTACCAGTCAAAATGAAAAAATAAAATAAAAGTTTATATAGTAACTTGGAAAAGTCCTTTAATTTATTTTATAGGTACTAAAGCAATCCCTATTCCTTGACTATGCTCCAACCATGCATTTTGAGTCTACTTGATAGGACATGTTAGGACATCTTTAATAACATTGTTGTTTATAAACTTACTCATCAGAAATTGTTCTGTTTCTTCCTAATGTCTGTACATTTAGAATCTGCTATAATATTTGGATATGCCAAAAGGCAGCAACTAGCTACCTTTTTCAAAGTAGTAGAATTTTAGGAATATTGCTAACTCTATGCAATGTCATTAATTATGGGTCTATAAACATTTGACATTATCCTTTATTAAAATAAGCATGTATTATCCACAAATATGTAATTGGTATGCATAATAAAGAGATATATCATGTACAAAGACATATAAAATATACCAATATCTCAGTACAAATTATCATACTATTTAACCTCAGATACAGCAAATACTGTATTGCCTAACCCAAGTTTTATTTTCAATGTGGTTATTTTTAGCCTCTGACAGGAAAGTTCTCATGCATTTAAAACCCCTAAAAAATTCTTCCAATTGCTCCATGACCCTTCAAAAACCTCTGGCAGACAAGGCCACCAGAGACTACTCAGAAAAGTATTGCTCTACACCAGGGGCATAGCGAGGGTAATGAGTGCCTAATGAGTGCCCAGGGAAGGGGCAATCTCTAAGTTGTACTATCCCCCAGTTTCGAGATGAATAGACATTGATAGCCACAGAAACACCTTCCCCCTTCTGGTTCAGCCTTTTCAGTCAGGCACCTTTTGTATTTGTGATGCCTCTGAATGTCATTCAATGCCTCCTCTGGCACCCCCTTGGACTTGTGTCTGAGGGCAAGTGCCATCCCCTGCTCCCACCCACTTTGCTATGCCTCTATGTCTACCATGCTTGAGGAAGGACATTGGATGGTACCTGGTTAAGAGAAACTGCTCAGTGATACGGCCCCTCCCACTTTCAAGTGGTGCCCAGGGCATGTTCCATACCTGCCAAAATTTAGATACACCTCTGCTCTAACTCTACACCAAAGAATGTTATGAACAGCCACAGCAGATTATGATTAGGAGGGCATGCAAGATTCCTTGTTATCTCTTCATTGTCTTAATGTTTGCCAGATTGTTGTGCTGATTGATATCACCTTGTCTGTTGCTGGTATAATTTGGAGGCATACATTATATCAACTGTAAAAGTTTTAAACAATATTTTTATTGGTAAAAGTAGAATTTTAACAAAATTCAGAAGTAAAAAAGCATGAAGAACGTTTATTAAGCTTTGGGAAAAATGACTTTGACAATTGTTTATAAGATTAATTCTTGAATTCAAAATTATAATGAACTAGATAAAGATAATAAATTAATTAAAATATTCACGGGCACAGAGGACATACATTGTAAAATATTCTTCCATAATTGTTATGTTCATTTACTCAATTTATAAACACTACTTGTGAATAAATATGAATAAGAAAAAATTATTAGAAAAGTAAAAAATAGCACCAGTAATCAAAGAATGAAAATAAAAATAACAATAAGTTATATCTTTTTACTTTTCTTATTACCACAGGTTAAAAGAAAAGCCAATCAATATTGAAGTTGAGGAGAAGCAAACAGTCTCATATAGAATTGGTGGAAGAGAGAAATTGTACAAAATTCTTGAAGGCAAACATCCAAAGCCTTAAACTTTTGTATACATTTTACATATCCTTTAACTGAACTCTTCTAGTATTTTTATCCTCAAGAGTTATTTATATATGGATTAAAAAATAGCTATAGGGAAATAGTAGCAGTTTGTCTATGACAGAGATAATTGGAAACAGCGTAAATGACCATCAATAGAAATAGGAAGCTATTCATAATGCTGTTTAGTCACTAACAATGATGTATTGGGAAAATACGTAAGAATATGGAAAGATATTACTGAAAGACTTGTCTTTATAAAACATGTGATTTGTGTTGGAATAGTGAAAAATCTTGGAATGTTATATATCCAAATTTAACAATAGTTATTTTGTGATACTAGGACTATAAGTTTTCTCTGGCTAATTCTTTTCAGAAGTAGACTACCGGGTCCTTCTTCGTAGTCTGCCTTAGTCTGGAAACTTAGCTGAAACCCGTCGTCCATGGGTGACCCCGTTGGTATTTGAATACTGGTGACATAGCTTCCAGCATCACAGCAACACATAAGCTCCCACAGTACAACCAACTGACAGATGCGTGGAGGCTTGATGATGACAAGTGCAAAAACCTGGAGATAGAAAATGAAAAGGGAAGAACACGATTGGCATTTCTCAAGCTGAAAGAACTGAAGAAAAAATTCAATCCTCGAGTTGCAATACTGAGGGATTCTATGGGGAAAATATTAAACGACACAGGAAGCGCCAAAAGAAGATGGAAGAAATACACAGAGTAACTATACCAAAAAGAATTGGTTGACGTTCAACCATTTCAGAGGTAAGACATGATCAGGAACCAATGGTACTGAAGGAAGAAGTCCAAGCTGCACTGAAGGCATTGGTGAAAAACAAGGCTCTAGGAATTGACGGAATGCCAACTGAGATGTTTCAAGAAACGGATGCAGGGCTGGAAGTGCTCACTCGTCTATGCCAAGAAATTTGGAAGACGGCTACCTGGACAACAGAATGGAAGACATCCATATTTATGCCTATTCCCAAGAAAGGTGATCCCACCGAATGCAGAAATTATTGAACAATATCATTAATATCACATGCAAGCGAAATTTTGCTGAAGATCATTCAAAAGTGCCTGTAGCAGTATATCGACAGAGAACTGCCAGAAATTCAAGCTGGATTTAGAAGAGGACATGGAACCAGGGATATCATAGTTGATGTCAGATGGATCCTGGCTGAAAGCAGAGAATACCAGAAAGAGGTTTACCTGTGCTTTATTGACTATGCAAAGGAATTTGACTGTGTGGATCATAACAAATTATGGATAACATTGTGGAGAATGGGAATTCTGGAACACTTAATTGTGCTAATGAGGAATCTGTACATGGATCAAGAGGCAGTCGTTTGAACAGAAGAAGGGGATACTACATGGTTTAAAGTCAGGAAAGGTGTGCGTCGGGGTTATATCCTTTCACCATACCTATTCAATCTGTATGCTGAGGAAATAATCTGAGAGGCTGGACTATATTAAGAAGAATGGGGCATGAGGATTGGAGGAAGACTCATTAACAACCTGTGTTATGCAGATGACAAAACCTTGATTGTTGAAAGTGAAGAGGACTTGAAGCACTTCCTGATGAATCACAGACTACAGCCTCCAGTATGGATTACACCTCAACGTAAAGAAAACAAAAATCCTCACAACTGGACCAATAAGCAACATCATGATAAACGGAGAAAAGATTGAAGTTGTCAAGGATTTCAGTTTACTTGGCTCCAGGATCAACACCCTTGGAAGCAGCAGTCAAGAAAACAAAAGATGCATTGCATTGGGCTAATCTGCTGCAAAAGACCTCTATAAAGTGTTGAAAAGCAAAGATGTCACGTTGAGGACTAAGGTGTGCCTGACCCAAGCCGTGGTGTTGTCAATTGCTTCATACCGTGCAAAACTGGACAACGAATAAGGAAAACCAAAGAATTCACACCTTTGAATTGTGGTGTTGGTGAAGAATATTGAATATACCATGGCCTACTAAAAGAATGAACAGGTCTGTTTTGGAAGAAGTGACAACCAGAATGCTCCTTAGAAGAAAGGATGGAGAGACTATGTCTCACATACTTTGGACATGTTATCAGGAGTGATCAATCCCCAGAGAAGGACATCATGCTTGGTAAAATAGAGGGTCGGTAAAAAAGAGGAAGACTCTCAATGAGGTGGACTGACACAGTGGATGCAACAATGGTCTCCAGCACAGCAACAATTGTGCGGATGGCACAGGACTGGGTGGTGTTTTGTTCTGTTGTGCATCGGGCGGCTATGAGTCAGAACTGACTCAAAGGCACGTAACAACAACAGCACCAAAGTTCCTTGAATTCTTATTTTTGTTTAACTGTAGTTCCTAAATAATCTTTAACAAACAGTCATTAATCTTGCAATAAGTTTAAAGAAATATAAATTAAGCAAGCATAGTATTTGAAAATGTATGGTAGAGTGGAAACATTACAGGAGAGAAAAGGCTAGTTATATTTTGCATGCTTCCTTTAGAAATTTTAGAGTTCATTCTTTTTTTTAATTTACAAATTGAGGACCTTAGATTACAAAATGATATCCTATGTCCTTTTTCATGAAAATGTATAATAATAATAATTATTATTCATTGAAATTTTTTTTAATTCTGGAAAGTTTATTCCCTAGTTTCATAAAATAGTAAAACAAACATACATTGTTCTTCATTTCTTTGATAAATTACAAATTACTTAGCATTAGAAAATTTCTGGCTCCAGAAGCCCCAGGTTCGGCATGAACTGTAGACCTTATCTACTCAGTTTGAGGGGAAGTAGTAATTTGACAATAAGTTAACCAAAAAGGATTCAAGAGGCTTAAAAATACATGAAAGAGGTTGTGGAGGGTCACATGTTGTGGAGAAAGTTCCAAATTTTTAGTGAGGCTTTAAATCATATGCTTTCTCTACAGTGGTCACTGTGTAGTAATGTTAGCTCCAGGAACCAAAAAAATGTGTTGCCGTCGGGTTGGTTCTGGCTCATTGCGACCCTATAGGACAGTGTAGAAGCGTTCCATAGAGTTTCCAATGAGTGGCTGATGGATTGCTTTAATCAATACTGAACATATTTACAATGTAATATGTCACAAGTAATGGAAGCAAAAGCAAAATATTGTGTAATTAATTATCCATATATATATATACTATTCCTAAGTCTTCCTGTATAAATAAGAGAGTGCCTGCCTAGCCATATCAGATTTTGTAATTCCAAATCTATCTGAAGTAAAATATATTAGATCTATCTGTCTATATGTAGAGGAGTTAATTTATTAGACCTAGTTTCACTGTGAGGATTGGATTTTTATTAAAATGATGCTAACTTATATGAAACTGAAGCTGTGCATATCTAGAAACTACTATGATGTTTTTCTACCATAAAACTCAAAATGTTGACTTTTTACCTTCTAGCTTACTCTTTGTGATCTATATTATCCCTCTTTTCATGTTATATTTTATTAGTAATTTTACAGCTGTGCATCCTATAAACTAGAAAGTTGGTTATAATTTCTCTTTCACAAACAATGATGGAATTATTATTTATACTTTCAAATTTTGTTATAATAAATTAGTAGTTGTATAATAAAATTAAGTGGGTTCTCAAGAGATCTAATATTAAAATTGTCTTTACTGGACATCTATGTAGGAAAAAGAAAATTAAATCATTTCAAGTCTCAAAATTTAGCATCTAAGAATTTTCTATTTGATTAACAAAACCATTGCTAACAACTTTGTATGAGAATTAATACAATATTAAAGTACAAAATAAGTTATATATTGGGCATTATAATACTTGCTTCAATGTTTTCACATTTTTAAATCTTTTACTGATTTCTGTTTCTTTTCTACTAACTTTACTCTTTAATCTGACTTTATCAACCTGTTATCTAGGGCTTCCCATTTTCCCCAGTTCTTCTAAGATTGTATCAACTTGTCCTTAAGAACGTCACGTCACTGGTAACTTCTCTTACTTTCCTAACATATTCTGTGTGTCAATTCTCAATCTTCTAATAACCCCATTGCACGCTCTCTGGAATGTAAAGTTAATAGTCATACTTGGGCCCAGTCAGAGATAAGGCCAGCTTTTGTTGCACTTAAAATGTTAAATAAATGGTTCTTTGAAACTTTTCTTCTAAGTTCACATATACCCGGGGAGAATCTAGTCTTCTTTGGTTAAAATATAATGTAAATTGTAAAGTGCTTTAATACACATGAATAGTATTTTTCTCACACACCTAAGAATTTTCTTTATAAACATTTCTTTCATCATTGGTTTTCAGTCTCCATTCACATTTTATTCAGCAGGTGGGAGCATTCTTCAGGTTTCCAAGGGGGAGTTATGAAATGAACATCTCGCTGTGAAGGTATGCAGTGTTACACAATAGGTCAAGATTCAAGTAACTGTGAAAACATAAACTGCAAGAACATATTTTGCAAAGTAATGAGCATTTGGACAACTTTGGTTCTAGTATGAATTGATACATTTTACAGATGGCTGGTCTTCAACCTCATTTAACACCTAAGATTGGGTAGTATGCTTATAAAGATAAAAATAAGAAAATAGTCATGGAAGCTGATCACTGCACACAAGATGGTGGGCAGATCCTCAGAAGGAAATGTCATCCGATCTTGATTATCACTGTAAATATTTAAATTATTCTTACTTTTATTTATGGATACTGGAGGATAGTAGAGGAGAAAAAGAAGGATTTAAGTTCCTCAGGGACTCAACCGAAAACATAGTAAAACCCTATTCAAAGGAACTAAACTTAACCATGGTTCTTTGTAGTGAGAACTAAAAGATTCCTGCGTAAGGAAAGAAGTCATGGCATGCAAGTGAAGAGCTGAGCAGCGAAGTAAATATCTTATAGCTCTGTTCTGATTATAAATCATCCCTGCTGTTACTTATATCTAAGTGGATGAAAATAAGTTTAATTGAATACCAGGTACTGTAGTGTTTGGTAATAAGACAAATCCATATTACATTCTGCAAGAGGAAAACCAGACATTGGAAGTAAAAGCTATCTCACTTTAAAGCCTCACAGCATTAACCTGTACCAAAGATCTAGTGGAACAATCTGCTTAGTAAATAAGAACTCATATTATTTAATTTCATACGTGTTAAACTCAGTTATACTCCAACACTCAGGTTCTCCAGACAGTTTCACTGATTCATTTTATTATAATCAGAATGCTATTAAAGACTGGTACAGCTAGAATTGTGGAAATGATTGGTAAGGATGTCATTAAGCTAGAATCCCCACAAAAGGCTTGTACCCAGAATGAAACTATCCTGAAAAATAACAATTTGCTCTTTAAATTAGATAGCGGTGCAATTTTCTTCTTTTGCCTATTCTCAGAAGTATAAAATCATCATAATCAAGTTCCTGCCATGCTCTCTGGAGTGCACAATTTAAAAGAAGTATACATTACCTTCTGTTATTTCTTAGTGTTAAACTATGTGGCTAAAAAGCAAATCAATTTCGAGTGGAGATTGTTCATATGCCTCTAAATAAAAGTAATTTTATCTTTTTGTATCACAGCTTATAGATTCTGCTAATAATGAGATAAGGTATATGTGAGACAAAGTAACATTTGAAATAAAGTGTCTACTACGTGAGTTATGAGGGGAATGTACAGTACTTTCTAGTAAGAAACCATTAATGAGAACTGGTAATATGTATTAGAACAATATATTAAGTTCTGTTTATTAACCAGGCACAGTGTCAGTATTTTTTCCTGTTTCATTACCAATTTTATATTCTCTGGAACTTCTGAGATATTTTTTAAACACCTGTTATTTCCCCGCTAGTATTACAAATGAAGAAAACCTTATGTGGAAAAACTGCGCACAGGGGCTTTGAAAATGGAAGATAAACATTCAGATGTTTCATTTGATGGGATAGTTGCCCAAGACTAAATAACTATTCATGAATATGTTAATGATTACTTACCTTTACTAGGTCAAGTCAACTATTATAGAAGCTTAATCTCTGAGTAAAGGTGACTTTTCCACTAACACATCCAATTGACTGATAACACATTTTAATAATATATTATTGGGGGCGGGGGGAGTCCTGTGTTTCTAGACAATTGCTAAATGTTTTTGTCATAGAAACAGAGCATTTATCTGTATGTTAGTTCAAAGTAAAGCCACTAAAATATGGCAAACGAACAAGAATTGCTCCTCTGCTCAGCTAGCGATGCTTTAGAGACTTTATTGACACAGCGTGCAAAACGAAAACTTTGCAAAAACTTGAAGAGCCGAAAAGTGGCGGGGTCTCTATCGGAGGGGAGTTTATGTGCAGGAAACAACAACCTAGGACAGTAGGGAGCCAGGAGCTATGAATGATGACAGACTATGAGAAAATGTTTCTATCATGCCTTTCCTTCTAATTTCACATATAATTATATTAATGATTTATAAATTTTTCCACGAAAGAAAATTATAGTTCTTCTATTAAAAACTTTTTTTGAAGTCAGTTGTAATTGTGAAGGTATAATAAAAGTTATTAAGTGGTGGTAATCTGTTATAAATAACAATAAATAACACCATATTTTAATAAAAAGAGTAATATTTCATTGAACGTAATTCTACAAACAGATTTTTTTCCTCTTTATATTTACATCTGATGATGATAGGTTAATTTCTAAACAGATTCAAATTTTTAAAAACTGACCAAAGTTAGCCATATTTTGCTCAGAAATATATGCCATACTTGAGAAAGTAAATACTAAGCTCCTATTACTCATGCAATTGTTTCTCTTGTCTTAGAAAATCTGGTGACATGTACTGTTGGGAGACTACTTTGTCACCAACACTGCCTTGCCATAGTGGAATCCATTATGATAGAACATTCATGTCTGTAAGATGTAGGCCTTCTAAAAATTCTCCCACAAATCTCTTGGGTATAGTAATGTTCTGTGTGACAAATTATGTTGTCTCTTCAAGTATGGTGTTGATTTCAGGCACTGCTTTATTTGCTCATGTATAGTTCTATCATTTTTGCTTTGTTTATGTCTTTTCAACTCTCTTTCATTTGATCTACACATAAACACTGTGACTGGCAATCTGAAGGAGAAGAAAGCTGCCACCTTCTGAAGTTGGTGCAATTTTTCTAACTTTCAGAACAAAAATTCCGCATCCCAGGCAATCACTCATTTGTTATAATCTGCTTGGCTACTGAGATTTTTTTATACCACAGTTCCCAAACTGTGGCTGAACACTTGATTTCACCAGTGGTGTCTTCTTGCACATGGAGTGAAATCCAACACTTCGTAAGAGTTAGAATCACCTTTATGATCTTCCTTGTAGTGGTGAGAGCAAGAGGGGGTCTAAGTTGCCATGATTCTGCCAGAGGCCTGTTCTGGTTCTTTTATCCCCTTTTTCCCTACCCTACATTTTCCTGTGTTGACAATTGCCTCTTTCGTCATCTTGATTGGGGATTACACAGCAACAGCCAAAAGTGTTAATGGAAATAGGCTCAAATGAAAATAGGTTACAATAGGGGTGGGTAGAATGGCCAAACTCCTTATATTACCTTCTTTATTCCCACTCAACACCCCCAAAGCAAACTTATAACTAAGGACATCTAAACTTTGGAAAAAAGAAGTTCCAAGATGGAGGTCCAAGAAACTTAACTGGTGAGCTGAGCCATCTGGTGAGACGTTAGCAAACAAGGACTGGCCCAGCCCTGATAGCAACAGAAGCTTCTTAAAAACAGTAGTACAGACCTTACACAGAGATTTTCTGCATATCTGCACAGAGATAAATTCAGCCAAACAAACCAATACTCCTATAGAAATATGCCAAAAACAATTAGACAGAGGCGGGGCAAAGATGGCAGAGTAGTCAGATGCTTCTGGTGGACTTTCTTACAGCAAAGACCTGAAAAAACAAGTGATTCGATTATATATAGGGATCTGGGAGCCCTGAACGTCAAAGGCAGAGTTGAGGACCCAGACTGAGTGGCAGGAGGAGGGAGAGATGGTTCAGAAGCAGCCAAGAGTTGCCAGACCTGACCTGGTGAGAACTTGAGCCCTTCAGGCCTGATCAGCTCGGGGGTGAGCCGTGAAGCAGGCAAGCAACCATTCTCAGGAAGTGTGTTTTCCACAGTGGGAGAGACCCAGCACCAGAGCACCTATATGGCCACCCAGAGCCAGTGAGAAGCAGCCCTCGATCTGGTGAAAGATAAGTAATTGCGTACGGCCTACAGAGTGGATCAAAAACACCCCCCTTAGGGAAAACTCTCTCTCCCATTTACCTCCCCACTCACTGCTCTGCACTGGGTCCCAGACCGACTACAGCAACTGACGATTCCCCTGGGCCAGAAGTAGGATCCGTCACATGCCTGGAGCCATTCTCCCTGCCTTAGAGAGTGAACAAATTAACAAATGAGAGAAAATAAACTGCTGGCTCCGGTAAGTCAGGAAACCAGGGTAGGCACAGATCCTTTGCCTAGGCACAGGCATAAGGGATCCATGGATTTTGAGTGCCCTTCCCCTGCATAGACTTGTGGGGGCCAATCTCAACAGCATAGGCCCTCATTACTGCAGTACAACAGGGTATATACCGGAACTCTAACTTCAACTGTTTCAGGTGTGAAGTGGCAGGTTCTTGACATTTGACACTGCTCTGCCCATTAAGCAGGGTCTTCACCTACCCACATCAGGGGCCTGAGGACTGGTGGCTCCACCCACACCAACTAGCCACCTGCGATAGGGGCCCATGAATAAGAGGTGCCCCACAGTACTTACAGCCAACAGCATTAGGTGCTCATAGCCCAGCTGCAAAACCCACCCACCTACGCACTCTAGGGAAAAGGGACACGCCATCCTCCTGGACATTCGGTGGCAGCTGTCAGTCCCCTGCCTTGTTCAGAGTGTGTCCTCCTGCTGCAGTCAGATGCCTGTGCCTACACCAATCACCCATGCCTGTCTAGGACTGTAAGTGAGAGTCTACACCACACACTTGGTAGCTATCTATCTGGGAACCTGAAATGAATCCATACAGGAGGAGTGGGCAGACTCCTGAGCTCACATACATAGTAACAGATATGACCACCTGTTGACAGGACATTAGCACTTCAAAGTCACCAATAATCAAACTAGCTCATATGAGCAGCTTATTTAGGCATATCAAAACAAAACAAGAAGCTAGGACACAGTAAGCAAACATAAAATACATAAAAATAGTAATTTATTGATGGCTCAGAGAAAACAGTTAATATCAAATGACATAAAGAGGCAATCCATGATGGCTTCAGCAAGCTCCTGAAATACAGAATCTAGAAATTTTCCAGAGGAGGAAAATTTCTTGGAATTACTGGAGGCAGAATACAAAAGATTAATATAGAGAACTCTTCAAGAAATTAGGAAGGAAATCAAGCAAAACGCAGAACATGCAATAGAGGAAATTAAAAAGATTAGAGAAGAGCATAATGAGAAATTTAACAGGTTGCAAGAATCCATAGAGAAAGAGCAATCAGAAATCCAGAAGATTAACAATAAAATGTCAGAATTAGATAACTCAATAGAAAGTCATAGGAGCAGAATTGAGGCAATGGAAGTCAGACTTAGTGAGAGTGAAGATAAAGCACTTGACACAAATTATTTGAGGAAAAATCAGATAAAACAACTAAAAAATGAAGAAACCCTAAGAATTATGTGGGACTCTATCAAGTGGCATAACCTATGAGTGATTGGAGTACCAGAACAGGGGGGGAAAACAGAAAATACAGAGAGAATTGTCAAAGATTTGTTAGCAGAAAACTTCCCTGATATCGTGAAAGATGATGAGATACCTATCTAAGATGCTCATCGAACCTCACATAAGGTAGATCCCAAAAGAAAGTCACCAAGACATATTATAATCAAACTTGTCAAAATCTAAGAAAAGAGAGAATTTTAAGAGTGGTTAGGGAGAAATGAAAAGTCATCTACAAAGGAGAGCCAATAAGAATAAGCTCGGACTACTCAGCAGAAACCATGCAGGCAAGAAGGCAATGGGATGACATATAGAAAACCTTGAAGGGAAACAACTGCCAGACAAGAATTATATATACAGCAAAACTGTCTCTCAAACACTATGACAAAATTAGGGCATTTCCAGATAAACAAAAGTTTAGGGAATTTGCAAAAACCAAAGCAAAATTACAAGAAATACTAAAGGGAGTCCTCCTGTTAGAAAGTCAGTAACATCAGATAACAACCCAAGACTAGAATACAGGACACAGCAACCAGATATCAACCCAGATAGGGAAGTCACAAAAGTAAGTCAAAGCTAAAACACTGAAAATAGGGAAACATGTCAATATGTAAAGGATTTTTCATATAGAGAGGAAGTCAAGGAGATATGAAGAAATAAAAGACTGGTATAAACTTAGAAAAATATGGGCAAATATTAAGGTGACCACAAAGGAAACTAACAATCCTACAAGTCAAAATAAAAAACTAGAAAAATATAAATGCTCAGCAACCACAAAATCAACAACAGCGAAAAAAATTGAAAAGAAAATACATAAAGAAAAACGACTCAGCACAGAAAATTAAGTGAAACAAAGAAACTGTGACCTAACACACACACAAAATATATCAAAAAGACAGCACTAAACTCATACCTATCAATTATTCTGAATGTAAATGGACTAAATTCACCAATAAAGAGACCGAGAGTGGCAGATTGGATAAAAAAACATGATCCGTCTATATGCTGCCTACAAGAGACACACCTTAGACTTAAAGACACAAACAAACTAAAACTCAAAGGATGGGAAAAAAAATATATCAAGCAAACAACACTCAAAAAAAGAGCAGGGGGGCAATATTAATCTCTGACAAAACAGATTTTAAGTAAAACCCACCACAAAGAATAAGGAAGGACATTATATAAAGATTAAAGGATCAGTACACCAGGAGGACATAACTATAATAAATATTTACACATCCAACAAAAGATCTCAAAAATACATAAAACCAACTCTAACAGCACAGAAAAGAGATAGACAGCTCCACAATAGTAGTAGGGGACTCACAACACACCACTTTCAGTGAAAGACAGAACATCCAGAAAGAAGTTCAACAAAGACACAGAAGAGCTAAATGCTACAATCAACCAACTTGATCTCACAAACATATAGCGAACACTCCACCCAAGTATACTTTCTTTTCCAACACATGTGGAACATTCTTAACAAAATCTAAGCCTTAACAAAATCCAAAACACTGAAATATTACCAAACATCTTTTCTGACCATAAAGCCATAAAAGTAGAAATCAACAACAGAAAAAGCAAGGAAAAAAATCAAACTCATGGAAACTGAACAACACCTTGCTCAAAAACTACTGGGTTATAGAAGAAATTAAGGATGGAAAAAAGAAATCCATAGAATCAAACGAGAATGAAAACACATCCTATCAACCTTTGGGACACAGCAAAAGCAGTACTCAGAGAGCAGTTTATAGCAATAAAGGCACACGTCCAAAAAGAAGAAAGGGCCATAATCAAAACATTAACTCTACAACTGTAACAAGTAGAAAGAGAGCAGCAAAAGAAGCCCTCAGGCACCAGAAGAAAGGAAATAATAAGAATTAGAGCAGAATTAAATGAAATAGAGAATAGAAAAACAACTGAAAGGGTTAACAAGTCCAAAATCTGGTTCTTTGAAAAGATCAGTGAAATTGATAAACCATTGGCCAAACTGAAAAAAGAAAAACAGGAGAGGAAGCAGATAACCCGTATAAGAAATAAGATGGGTGATATCACAGCAGACCCAACTGAAATTAAAAGAATTGTAACAGAATATTATGAAAAATTATACTCTGACAAATTTGAAAACATAGAGGAAATGGACAAATTTCTAGAAACTCACTACCTACCTAAATTAACACAAGTATAGTTAGAACAACTAAATAACCTATAACAAAAGAAGAGATCTAAAAGGAAATTAAAAAACTCCCAACAAAAAAAAAAATCCCTGGCCTGGACAGCTTCACTGGAGAATACTACCAAACTTTCAGAGAAGAGTTAACACCACTTCTACTAAAGGTATTTCAGAGCATAGAAAAGGATGGAATACTCCCAAACTCATTCTAGGAAGCCAGCACAACTGTGTTACCAAAACCAGATAGACACCACAAAAAAAGAAATTTACAGACCAATATCCCTCATGAACATTGATGCAAAAATCCTCAACAGACTTCTAGCCAATAGAATTCAGCAACATATCAAAAAAATAATTCACCATGATCAAGTGGGATTCATACCAGGTATGCAACATTAGAAAAACAATCGATGTAATCTGTCACATAAATAAAACAAAAGACAAGAACCACATTATCTTATCAATCGATGCAGAAAAGGCATTTGACAAAGTCCAACACCCATTCATGATAAAAACTCTCAACAAAATAGCAAAAGAAGGGAAATTACTCAATATAATTAAGGGAATTTATACAAAGCCAACAGTCAACATCATCCTAAATGGAGAGACTCTGAAAGCATTCCCATTGAGAACAGGAAACAGACAAGTATGCCCTCTGTCACCACACTTATTCAGGATTGTGCAGGAGGTCCTAGCAAAAGCAACTAGGCTAGAAAAAGAAATAAAGGGCATCTAAATTGGTAGGGAAGAAGTCAAAGTATCTCTATTTGGAGAAGATATGATTTTATAAACAAAAAACCCCAAAGATTCCACAAGAAAACTACTGGAACGAATAGGACATTTCAGCAAAGTTTCAGGATACAAGATAAACATACAAAAATCAGTTGGATTACCTTGTACCAACAGAGAGAACTTCAAACAGGAAACCACCAAATTGGTACCATTTACAATAGCCTCCACGAAGATAAAATACTTAGGAATAAATCTAACCAGAGACGTAAAAGATCTATATAATGAAAACTAGTAGACACTACTGCAAGAAACCAAAAGAGACCTGCATATGTAGAAAAACATACCGTACTCATGGATAGGTAGAATCAACCTTGTGAAAATATCAGTTCTACCCAAGGTGATCTACAGATACAATGGAATCCCGATCCAAATACCACGGGCATTTTTTAATGAGATGGAGAAACAAATCACCAACTTCATATGGAAAGGGAAGAGGCCCCAAATAAGTGAAGCATTACTCAAGAAGAAGAACAAAGTGGGAGGCCTCACACTACCTGATTTTAGAACCTGTTATACAGCCACGGAAGTCAAAACAGCCTGGTACTGGTACAACAACAGACACTAGACCTATGGAACAGAATTGAAAATCCAGTCATAAATTCATCTACCTATGAGCAGCTGATATTTGACTAAGGTCCAAAGTCCATTAATTGGGGAAAGACAGTCTCTTTAGCAAATGGTGCTGGCATAACTGGATATCCATCTGCAAAAAACTGAAGCAAGACCCGTTCCTTACACCATGCACAAAAACTAACTCAAAATGGATCAAAGACTTAAATATAAAATAGAAAATGATAAAGATCATAGAAGAAAAAATAGGGACAATGCTAGGAGCCCTAATACATGGCATAAACACAATTCGAACCATAAGTAACGAGGCACAAGCACCAGAAGAGAGACTAGATAAACAGGAGCTCCTAAAAATCAAATGTTTATGCTCATCAAAAGACTTCAACAATAGAGTCAAAAGACAACGTACAGACTGGGAAAAAATTTTTGGCTACGACAAATCCGATCATCATCTAATCCCTAAAATCTGCAAGATACTGCAAAACCTCAACAGCAAAAAGACAAATAACCCAATTAAAAATGGGCAAAGGACATGAACAGGCACTTCACCAAAGAAGACATTCAGGTGGCTAACAGACACATGAAAAAATGCTCATGATCATTAGCCATTAGAGAAATGCAGATCAAAACTACAATGAGATATCATCTCACCCCAACAAAGCTAGCACTAATCCAAAAAACACAAAATAATAAATGCTTGAGAGGTTGTGGTGAGACTGGAACACTTACACACTGTTGGTGGGAATGTAAAATGATACAACCACTTTGGAAATCTATTTGGAGCTTCCTTAAAAAGCTGGAATTAGAAGTACCATACAATTCAGCTATCCTGCTCCTTGGAATATATCCTAGAGAAATAAGAGCGGTCACATGAATAGATATATGAACACCCATGTTCATTGCAGCACTGTTCACAATAGCAAAAAGATGGAAACACCTAGATGCCCATCAATGGAAGAATGGATAAACAAATTATGATATATCCACACAATGGAATATTAAGCAATGGTAAAGAACAACGAAGAAGCTTTGAAAAATAACATGGAGGAAGCTACAGGTCATTATGCTGAGTGAATGTAGTCAGTCACGGAAGGACAAATGTTGTATAAGACAACTATTATAAGAACTCAAGAAGAGGCGGGGTAAGATGGCGCTCTAGGCAGAAGCACCACGCCGTCCCTCCACAGCAAAGATCCGAAAAACTAAGCCTAACAGAGAATCAACAATCCTGAAACCCTAGAACACCAAACGAAGAGATAAAGAACTCAGCCAAACACCAAACGGAGTGAGAATACTAAAAGAGAACGGAGAGCGAGGAGAGACTCATGCAGAGATTCCTTACCAGCTAACACAGCGCGGATCCACCATCTTGGATTCCTATCAGAGACCAGCGAACAGGAGAGCAGCCTCGCAGAGCGTCCAGTGGGAGACAGAACGACCAGTAAACTGCGGTGCATGCTTTCCCACAACCCAGCCCTCTCCGCCTTGGCTGGGGCTCCCCTGCTTTCCGTGGCCAGGGTCCCTGGGCTGGGAGGCGCTGGTGCTTGGACTCCGCGCGCCTGGGCTGGTGGCTTTCTTAGAGCCGTTTGCTGGCTGCTGGCGAAGCTTATTATGCCGCCTCCCCCTCCTTTTGCCTGGGTGCCTGGTTCCGAGCGCCGTCTTTGCTCTCTCCTGCGGGGCTGTGGGTCTGCATTCGGGCATGTGGCTGCTTCCAGGTCTGGGCTGCCGCGCTGGTGAGATCCCGGGGCCTTTGTTCGTTCGCCCCTCTGCTTCCCGTGGCCACGGTCTCTTAACCCCAAGACTGCCAGCTGCTTGGAATTCGTGCCCCTCAGTGGGGGCTCTCTGGGTCCCATTTGGTGGCTGTTGGTGTGGCATTTTCTGCTTCTTCTGGTTTCTCGCTTGCCTCTCGCTGCCTCCCCCTCCTTTTGCTCCGGTGCCTGGTTCCGAGCGCCGTCTTTGCTCTCTCCGGCAGGGCTGTGGGGCTGCATTCAGATGTGTGGCAGATTCCAGGTCTGGGATGCCGCGCTGGTGAGATCCCGAGGCCTTTGTTCGTTGGCCCCTCTGCTACCCGTGGCCACGGTCTCTTAACCCCGAGACTGCCGGCTGCTTGGAATTCGCGCCCCTGAGTGGGGGCTCTCTGGGTCCCATTTGTTGGCACTGACTGCTGGTGTTGTTTTTTTTTTTTTTTTTAATTTTATTTTTCTTCTTTTTTGATTAGTTTTGTCATCTTTTCCCTCTTTTTCCCTTTTGTCTTTCTTCATTGCTTAATTTCTTGTCTCTCTATCTCTTCCTTCTCTTTCTGATCCCTGAATACCAGGCAATGTATGCCTCTGTACCTTCTGGCCAGGCTGTGCTGTGAAAACAGAGACCGACTCCCCCAGACCTTATAGCTGCATCGGTGGGATCCCTGGGAACTTTGCAGTTCTTTAACTTTTCTGATTTTTATTTGTTCATTCTTTTCTTTCTGTTCCCCCTTCTGGTTTCCTCCATCCCATAGTCTCTCATCTGTACATTCCAACGACAAGCTCCCCTAGCATTCTTTTATGTTTTTATGCTTTTTGCTCCTGCTCCTCTCTCCTCTCTCCCATATCCAGCTTAGCTTCACATATAACCATCTTCCTGCTGCACCCTACCTACCTGCACCGTGCACTTGACATCACACCACCAAACTGTGCAGGCACGCCCTATTGGAACCTGCCCAGCACTGACTACCGACCGTCCTGGTGGCTGTGGTGAGTGCCACAAACAACCTGTCCCAGTGGCTCCTCTTCAGCTAGATCTGCCCAGCGGTACCACAAGGATGAAACAAACAAACAAAAAATCTACAATCAATAAACGAGAGAAATATCTACTGAATGCCCCGAAAACAGCAAACAATATCAAAACACTTACAAAAACAAGACAAGATGGCTCCAAAAGGCGTCCAAATTAAAACACCAGATAACTCTCCTGTGGAAGAAAATGCACTAGAAGTACCTGATAGGGAACTCAAATCACTAATACTCGGAATTTTCCAAGAACTGAGGCAAAAAGCTGACAAACATGAGGAAAAAATAGACAAATTTATGGAAAATACAGACAAAAAATTGGAAGAATTCAGAAAGATGATGCAGGAACAAAATGCCAAAATAAATTCACAACTAGAAATTATACAAAAACAACAATTAGAAATCCAAAAGATAAACAACAAGATTTCAGAAATGGAAGATGTCATAGAAGGGCTGAGAAGTAGACTTGAAACCAAGGAAGACAGGATCAGTGGAACTGAAGACAAGCACTTGGATACAACTCTGTTTCAGGAAAACTCAGAAAAAAGAACAAAGAAAATTGAAGAGACCCTGGGAGTTATGTGCAACACAATTAAAAGCAAAAACTTACGAGTGATTGGCATCCCAGAACAGGGGGAGAAAACACAAAACACAGAGATGATAATTGATGAACTGCTGACAGAAAACTTTCCCAATATCATGAAAAATTAAAAGCTGGCCATCCAAGAGGCTCAACGAACCCCATATAGAGGAGACCCCAAAAGAAAATCACCAAGACATATCATATTCACACTCGCTAAAACTAAAGACAAACAAAGAATCCTGAGAGCAGCTCGTGAAAAACAAGAAGTCACATACAGAGGAGAAACAATAAGACTAAGCTCAGATTATTCGGCAGAAACCATGCAGGCCAGAAGGCAATGGGATGACATATATAAAATCTTGAAAGAAAAAAATTGTCATCCAAGAATAATATATCCTGCAAAACTCTCATTCAAATTTGATGGTGAAATTAGGTCATTTCCAGATAAACAGAAACTAAAGGAATATGCAAAAGTCAAACCAAACTTACAAGAATTATTAAAGGGAGTTCTTCGATCTGAGGACAAACAGCTTCAGCCCTCAGGCAGGACCTAGGACCTAGGACGCAGGTTCATATGAACCAGATACCATTCTAGGAACTGAACTACAGAGGACTTTCCAAAAACAAAAGAAATACAACAGGGAATCAGAGAAATCAATCAAAGGATGACAACAACATCAAAACAATGAAAGAGGGAACAAACGGCATAGGTATAGAACCTTCTAAAGGAGAGGAAGGCAAGGCGATACCAAGTAAGGGTAGACTGCTTCAAAATTATAAAGATAAGGGTAAAATTCATGGTAACCAAAAAGTAAGTTAATAAACCAACTCATAAAAATAAAGATGAAAAACATAAAGTCTCAACAAAAACAAAACCTACAAAAACAAAAGAAATGAAGACAAAATCCACAATCGAAAGTAACTCAGCACAAGAGAGTAAGAAGAACAAAGAAAACTTCAGCACCACAAAAAAAAGCACTAGAAAATGACAGCAACAAACTTCCATCTATCAATAATTACACTGAACGTAAATGGACTCAATGCACCCATAAAGAGACGGAGAGTGGCAGAATGGATAAGAAAACAGGATCCATCAATTTGCTGTCTACAAGAGACACACCTTAGAAACAAAGATGTGAATTTATTAAAAATCAAAGGTTGGAAAAAAATATATCAAGCTAACAACTATCAAAAAAGAGCAGGAGTGGCACTTCTAATCTCAGATAAAATAGACTTTAAAACAAAACCTACCATAAAAGACAAAGAAGGACACTATATAATGATTAAGGGGACAATCCGTCATGAAAACATAATCATAATAAACATGTACACACCCAATGACACTGCTCCAAAATACATAAAAAAAACTCTAACAGCACTGAAAAGAGAAATTGAGAGTTCCACAATAATACTAGGAGACTTCAACACACCACTTTCAGTAAAGGACAGAACAACTAAAAAGAAACTCAGCAAAGATACAGAAGACCTAAAGGACACAATCAGCCAACTTGACCTCATAGACATATATCGAACAATCCATCCAACCGCTGCAAAGTACACATTCTTTTCCAATGCACATGGAACGTTCTCCAGAATAGACCACATCTTAGGCCACAGAGCAATCCTCAACAAGATCCAAAATACTGACATAATTCACAGTATCTTCTCTGACCACAATGCCATCAAGGTAGAAATTAACACTAGAAAGAGCAAGGAAAAAAAATCAAACACATGGAAACTGAATAATAATCTGCTTACACATCAATGGGTAATAGAAGAAATCAGAGATGGAATTAAAAAATTCTTAGAATCAAATGAAAATGAAAACACATCATACCAACACATTTGGGACACATCAAAGGCAGTCCTCAGAGGACAATTTATAGCAATAGATGCACATTTCAAAAAAGAAGAAAGGGACAAAATCAAAACATTAACTACAGAACTCAAACAAATAGAAAGAGAACAACAAAAAAAGCCTACAACCACCGGAAGAAAGGAAATAATAAAGATCAGAGCAGAAATAAATGAAATAGAGAACAGAAAAACAATAGAAAGAATCAACAAAACCAAAAGTTGGTTCTTTGAAAGAATCAACAAAATCGACAAACCACTGGCCAGACTGACAAAAGAAAAACAGCAGAGGGCACAAATAACCCAAATAAGAAATGAAATGGGGGACATTACAACAGACCCAACCGAAATAAAAAGGATTATAACAGAATATTATGAAATACTATATTCCAACAAATTTGAAAACCTAGAGGAAATGGATAAATTTCTAGAAACATACGGCCTACCCAAACTACAACAAAGTGATATTGAAAATCTGAACAGACCCATAACAGGAGAAGAGATTGAAAAGGTAATAAAAAAAACTCCCAACCAAAAAAGCCCTAGCCCAGATGCCTTCACTGGAGAATTCTACAAAACATTTACAGAAGAGCTTGTACCAGTTCTACTCAAGCTATTTCAGAGCATAGACGAGGAAGCAACACTTCCAAATTCATTCTATGAAGCCAGCATAACGCTGATACCAAAACCAGGCAAAGACATCACATAAAAGAAAATTACAGACCAATATCTCTCATGAATATAGATGCAAAAATTCTGAACAAAATTCTAGCCAATAGAATTCAGTATCATATCAAAAAAATAATACACCATGACCAAGTAGGATTCATACCAGCTATGCAAGGATGGTTTAACATTAGAAAATCCATCAACGTAATCCACCACATAAATAAAAGGAAAGAAAAAAATCACGTGATCATCTCAATTGATGCAGAAAAGGCATTTGACAAAGTCCAACACCCATTCCTGATAAAAGCTCTCAATAAAATAGGTAGAGAAGGGAAATTTCTCAATATAATAAAGGACATCTATGCAAAACCAACAGCCAGCATCATTGTTAATGGAGAGAGGCTGAAAACATTCCCCTTGAAAACAGGAACAAGACAAGGATGTCCTTTATCAACACTCCTATTTAACATTGTGCTGGAAGTTCTAGCTAGAGCACTAAGGCAAGAGAAAGAAATAAAGGGCATCCAAATTGGTAATGAAGAGGTTAAACTCTCCCTGTTTGCAGATGATATGATACTATACATAGAAAACCCTAAATACTCCAAGAGAAATCTACTAGAACTAATAGAAAGATTCAGCAGACTAGCAGGATACAAGATAACCATTCAAAAATCAGTTGGATTCCTATACACCAGTAAAGAGAATGATGAAAAGGAGATCAGGAAATCAATACCATTTTCAATAGCCCCTAAAAAGATAAAATACTTAGGAATAAATCTGACCAGGAATGTAAAAGAACTATACAAAGAAAACTACAAACCACTGCTGCATGAAACCCAAAGGGATCTACATAAATGGAAAAACATACCATGCTCATGGATAGGCAGACTCAACATTGTGAAAATGACAATTCTATCCAAGCAATTTACAAATACAATGCAATCCCGATACAAATACCAACAACATTCTTCAAAGAGATGGAAAAACTAATTATTAACTTTATATGGAAAGGGAAGAAACCCCGAATAAGTAAAGCACTACTGAAGAAGAAGAATAAAGTTGGAGGACTCACACTACCTGACTTGAGAACCTACTATACAGCTACAGTACTCAAAACAGCCTGTTACTGGTACAACAACAGAGACATTGACCAATGGAACAGAATTGAGAACCCAGATGTCAACCCATCCACCTACAGTCACCTGATTCTCGACAAGGGCCCAAAGTCCATCAAATGGGGAAAAGACAGTCTTTTTAACAAATGGTGCTGGCAAAACTGGATATCCATTTGCAGAAAAATGAAACAGGACCCATACCTCACACCATATACAAAAACTACTTCAAAATGGATCAAAGACCTGAATATAAAACCTCAAACTATAAAATTCAAAGAAGAAAAAAATAGTACCAACCCTTCAAGCCTTAATACATGGCATTAACAGGATACAAACCATAAACATCAACACAAAAAACCCGACAGATAAACTAGATAACTGGGATCTTCTAAAAATCAAACATCTATACTCTTCAAATGACTTCACCAAAAGAGTCAAAAGAAAACCTACAGACTGGGAAAAAATTTTTGGATAGTACAAGTCAGACAAAGGTCTAATCTCCATAATCTACAAGAAAATGCAACACCTCTACAACAAAAAGACAAACAATCCTATCAAAAAATGGGGAAAGTAAATGAACAGACACTTCACCAAGGAAGACATTCAAATGGCCAACAGACACATGAGGAAATGCTCGCGATCACTAGCCATTAGAGAAATGCAAATTAAAACCACAATGAGATACCATCTCACCCCGGCATTACTGGCACGAATCAAAAATACTGGAAATAACAAATGTTGGAGGGGCTGCGGGGAGATGGGAACTCTTATACACTGCTGGTGGGAATGCAAAATGATACAACCATTTTGGAAAATGATATGGCGTTTCCTCAGAAAGCTAGAAATAAACATACCATTCGATCCAGCAATCCCACTCCTAGGAATGTATCTGAGAGAAGTAAGTTCATCACTCAAATAGACATATGCATACCTATGTTCATGGCAGCATTGTTCACAATAGCAAAACAATGGAAACAACCTCGTTGTCCATCAACAGATGAATGGATACACAAACTATGGTACATACACACAATGGAGTACTATGCAACGAGAAAGAACAATGATGAATCTGTGAACCATCGCATAACATCGATGAAACTGGAGGACATTATGCTGAGTGAAATAAGTCAATCACAAAAGGACGAATATTGTATGAGACCTCTATTGTAAAAACCCATGAAAAAATTCACATGCAAAATGTAACAATCCTTGTTGGTTACCAGGGATGGGAGGGGAGGGGGGGGGGAATACTAAATAGGCTATAGATAAATGGTACCTTGGGTGAGAGGTGAGATAGTACACAGTACAGGGGAAGCTAACACAACCTGCACAAGGAAAGGTCATGGAGGCCCTATAGACACATCCAAACCCCCCGAGGGACTGAGTTGTTGGAAGGAGGGCTCTGGGGACCATGGTCTCCGGGAACATCTAGCTCAATTGGCATGACACTACTTATAAAGATAATGCTCTACATTCTACCTTGGTGAGTAGTGTCTGGGGTTTTAAAAGCCTATGAGCGGCCATCTAAGATACTCCACTGGTCTCATCCCTTCGGGAGCAAGGGAGAATGAAGAGAACAGGATACAATGAAAAGATTAGTCCAAAGGACTAATTGTCCACAGCTACCAAGGCCTCCACTGGACTGAGTCCAGTACAGCTAGATGGTGCCCGGCTACCACCACTGACTGCTCTGACCAGGATCACAACAGAGGGTTCTGGACAGAGCTGGAGAAGGATGTAGAGCATAATTTTAACTCCCCCCCCCCAAAAAAAAAAGACCAGACTTACTGGCCTAAAGAATACTGGATAAACCTCAAGAGTGTGGCCCCCGGACACCCTTTCAGCTCAGAGGTGAAGTTACCTTCGAGATTCAATGTTAAGCCTGGGAGTGGACAGCCCAGTAAAACTAAATGGGACTAACGAGGTACAGGAGTCCAGTGACAAAGGCCAGAAGGCAGAGGGGGAGTAGGAAACTGATGATAAGGAACACAAGTTGAGTAAGGACACTGTCGATGTGTTGTGAGATTGTTGACTACTGTTATAGGGCAACATTTGTAGTAACTATTAAATGGGAAGCTGTTTTGTCCTGTAAGCCTTCATCTTGGGGAAGAATGGCAGCACAATTGGAAGAGCATAGTCAATATCACTTAAATGTGTAAGTAAAAAGTTTTGAAATGGTGTTTAAAAAAAAAAACAAAAAACAAATGAGACTAATGAGGTACAGTAGTCCAGCGACAAGGGCCAGAAGACAGAAGGGGACAAGGAAGTCCCCTGGTGATAGGGAACACAAGGTGGAGTAAGGATATTCTTGATGTGTTGTGAGATTGTTAACCATTGTCATAGGGCAACATGTGTAGTAACTGTTAAATGCGAAACTATTTTGTTCTGTAAGCCTTCATCTTAAGTGAGAATAACAGCACAGTTGGAAGAGCGTAGTTAATGTCACTGAACTGTGTATGTAGAAATTTTTGAAAGGGTGTATCTTTGGCTATCTGTATTTTCATCAAAAAAAAAAAAAAACGGTTGAGAATTTAGAGGCTTAATATGTTGTGGGGTTGTTAACCAATGTCATAAAACAACATGTGTACTACTGTTTCATGAGAAACTATTTGTTTTGTAAGCCTTCACCTGAAGTACAATAAAATATAAGAAAAAAAAAAAAAGAACTCAGGAAAAGGTTTAAACACAGAAGAAAACATTCTTGGATGGTTATGAGGGTGGGGAGGGAGGGTGAGGGTTATTTACTAACTAGAAAGTAGATAAGAATTATCTTAGGTGAAGGTAATGGCTTCACACACTGCAGGGGAAGTCAGCACAACTGGACTAAACCAAAGCTAAGAAGCTTCCTGAGTACAATCAAACATTTTGAGGGACAGAGTAGCAGGGGCTGGGGTCTGGAGACCATGCTTTCAGGGGACATCTAGATCATTTGGCATAACAAAGCTCCTTAAGAATGTGTTCTGCATACTACTTTGGTGAGTGATGTTTGGGGTCTTAAAAGCTTCCAAGCGGCCATCTAAGATGCATCAATTGGTCCCAACTACCCAGAGTAAAGGAGAATGAAGAACACCAAAGACACAGGAAAGTATTATCCCAAGTGACAGAAAGGGCCATGTAAACCAGAGACTTCATCAGCCTGTGACTAGAAGAACTAGATGGTGCCCAGGTACCACCAATGACCACCCTGACGGGAACACAACAGAGAATCCCAGACGGAGCTGGAGAAAGGTGGGGTGCAGAACTCAAATTCTAGAAAGAAGACCAAACTTAATGGTCTGACTGAGACTGGAGGAACCTTGGAAAGCATGGTGCCTGGATTCTCTATCAGCCCAGAAATAAAAAAATTTCCTAAGCCAACTCTTCAGACAGGAATTGGACTGGACTGTGGGACAAAACTGATACTCGTGAGGAGTGTGCCTCTTAGCTCAAGTAGATACAGGAGACTAAATGGGCAGCTTCTGTCTAGAGGTGAGATGGAAAGGCAGAGAGGGTTAGGATCTGGTTGAATGTACATGGGGAATCAGAGGTGGAAAGGAGAAGTGTGCTGTTACAATATGGGGATAGCAATGAAGGTCACATATCAACGTATGTATAACTTTTTGTATGGGGAAAAAATAAAATAATTTAAAAAAGTATTTACAAAAAAAACATATAGAAAAGCAAAGATACTTAAAAAAACAATTATATGAGGATTGAGGGCATTATGAAAAGGAATAAACAAATAAATAAGTAAATAAATAAAGCATAGGAGGCAGAATCAATAGATTCTGCTGAGGAATAATTTTTTAAATGCATGTTAAAATCCTCAAAGAGAAAAAGCACAATATTAAAAACATAAAGTAAGAACAGGCAGATATAATTAAATGTAAATGATGTGTAATAAAAATAAATAAACTCAACTTTATTCTATGTACAAGAAACACACCTGAAAAAAAGAATCACTCAAACGATAAAAATAAAAGTATGGATGAACGTTTCTCAGGCAAATGCAAGAAATGAGAAAGAAAAATTTATGACTTTCATCATGAAGGAAGGGATTCCAGTCCCAAGCATTAAACAATGAAAAAAGCACATTTTAGAACGTTAAATGTCAGAATTCACATTGAAGTTAAAAAATTTATGAATATCTATAAACTAAATTGCTGTTAGATATCACCAAGTTGGTTCTGACTTATAGCAATCCTATGTACAATAGAACAAAATACAGCCCAGTGCTGGGCCATCTTCACAATCGTTGCTATCCTTGAGCCCATTGTTGTAGCCACTACATCAATCCACCTGGTTGAGGGGCTTCCTCTTTTTCACTGACTCTCTCTTCTTTAGCAAACAAGATGTCCTTCTCCAGGGACTGGTCCCTCATGATAACATGTCCAAAGTATGTGAGACAAAGTCTCACTGTCCTCCCTTCTAAGGAGCATTCTGGCTGTACTTCCACGAATGATTTGTCCATTTTCCTGGCAGTCAATGGTATATTAAACATTCATCTCAATCATTATAATTCAAATATATCAATTCTTCTTCTATCTTCCTTATTCATTGTCCAGCTTTCGTATGCATATAAGGCTATTGAAAATACTATGGCTTGGGTCAGGTGCACCTTAGTTCTCAAAGCTATATTTTGCTTTTCAACGCTTTAAGGAGGTCTTTTGCAGCACATTTTCCCAGTACAATACATTGTTTGATTTCTTGACTGCTGCTTCTATGGGCAATGATTGTGGATCTAAGGAAAGTGAAATCCTTGACAACTTCAATCTTTTCTCTGCTTATCATGATGTTGCTTATTGGTACAGTTGTGAGGATTTTTGTTTTCTTTATGTTGAAGTGTAAGCCATACTGAAGGCTGTAGTATTTGATCTTCATCGGTAAGTGCTTCAAGTCTTCTTCACTTTCAGCAAGCAGGGTTATGTTATCTGCATTATGCAGGTTGTTAATGAGTCTTCCTCCAATCCTGATGCAGCTTCTTCTTCATATAGTCCGGCTTCTCGGATTATTTGCTCAGCACACAGGTTGAGTAAGTACAGTGAAAGGATACAACCCTGACACAAACCTTTCCTGAGTTTAAATCACGCAGTATCCCCTTGTTATCTTCAGTCAGCTACCTCTTGGTCTATCTACAGGTTTCACGTGAACACAATTTAGTCCAAGACAGAACAAATTTTGGGAAAAAAAGGGTGTGTGTACAGTTGATATAAACAGCATAATAAGTATGGTAGTTCTAATGGACATATCAAACTCTTCCCCTAATATATAGAACACATAATCTTTCCAAGCTGACAGGTAGGAGGTGTAAATATTTATCATTCAGTATGTGACACAAAATTCAATAAATTTAATAAACTAAAACAATACAAATTCTATTTTTTATCATAATAAGATAATAAAATTTAACAAAAAATTATCTTCCTCCAGGACATTGAAAATCATATAATTGAATAATTTGGTATTCAGTGTGAAAATTGAAATAAAACAAAATTAAAGAATTTGTAAAATAATGAAAATATAAACCTCACACATTACAGTCTATGATATGTAATTATATAAATAATCAGAAGAAACTTCAGACTTAAATTCTTATAGTAATAAAAATTAAAAAACTAAAAAGAAATTAAATATTCAATTCTGAAAGAAAATATTAACAAAATCAAGCATAAAATATTCAAAAGAAGAAAACAACGAAGAACAAATAATGAAGCAAAAATTAAGGAGTTAAAAACAAAACGAAACAAAACCCTACAACTAATATATATATTTGCGTGCTAGGTCTTCAGAGAAAAAATCAATAAATAAATGATTAACTAACCTAAAGGGGAAAAAAAAAGAGTACAAACAAAAATAACAAGGTAAAAATAAGTTGCAAGAGAAAATTTTTTTTAAAAAAGACTGGTTTGCATATCTTTATGAAAGTTTTATTGAAAATTAAGATAAAACAGAGTTTTAAAGAAAATATAATTTCCTAATATTGAACATAGAAGGGATGGGAATTTAAACAGACAAATTTCTGTAGAAAACAGAAACTAATAAAGTGTTACACCACATAAAGCACCATATCCAGATAGTTTCACAAAGGAATTCTACTACACCTTTTTCTTAGTGTCATGGATTGAATTGTGTCCCCCAACAATATGTGTCAACTTGGTTAGGCCATGATTCCCAGTATTGTGTGGTTGTCCTCCTTTTTGTGATTGATGTAATTTTCCTACCTGTTGTAAATCCTAATCTCTGCCTGTGGTTAATGAGGCAAGATTAGATTATGTTCAAGAGGAATAGGGTGGAATGTAACACCCTTACTCAGGTCACATCCCTCCTCTACCAGGGGAAGATTGATGACAAGGACCTTCCTCTGGAGCCAATAGAGAGAGAAAGCCTTCCCCTGGAGCTGATGCCCTGAATTTGGACTAGTAGCCTACTAGACTGTGAGAGAATAAATTTCTCTTAAATACCTGTGATATTTCTGTTACAGCAGCATGAGATGACTAAGACACTGAGTATAGTAAAAGAAGGAATATTTCCAAATTCCTTTCAGAAAGCAAGTTTAATACTAATACCTAAACCCAATAAATATTGAACAACAACAACAAAAAAAAACAACAGGCCAATCTCATTTAAGAATATAAATGTGACTTATAATTAAAATATTAGTGACCCAAATCCGATAGCATATTAAAAAAGCATGGCATAACTATTATATATTCTAGAAATGAAAAACATATTTCAATATTAGCAACTTTAATATAATTCAACATATTGATAAATCTAAATGAAAACTATATGAATATCTACATAACTACTAAAGGGATATACAGCCTTGGAAACCCTATGGGGCAGTTCTGCTCTGTCCTGTAGTGTTGCTATGAGTTGGAATGGACTGGACGGCAATGGGTTTTGTTTGGTTTGGACCATGGTAATATAGTGGTGTTGGGGGAAATTGGATGAGCAGTATATGGAACTCTCTATATTATGTCTGAAACTTTTCCCTAAAGCAAAAAATACTCTCAAATATAAAAGTTGATTAAATAAATGTTCCCTGTATAGAATCACATTATTATTTTTGAAGGCAACTTGAGACATTTTGCACTGAAACATGAGATGATATTGATTCGTATATCATTGAATTTTAATTTTCACATGATAAAATAAAATGTATCATGATCAGATTTATACAGTCTGTGTCTGATATTTTTCAAATTGGGCTTTGAACTTTATCATTATAGGCCTCTGTTTTTACATTTGTGGAAGTGTGAAAAGGGATTGACTAATTGTTTTCTAAGGCCGTTCTTAGATTATTCATTTTGTAAAATACACAGTGATTACAAATATTCAATTTTTTTATAATATACACTAAAACATTTTTTAAATTAATCATATGAATATACTTTGAAGTTTGTATATTTATTTATACAAAATAAAATCATTTACATCATTTTGTAGCACATAAATAATTTACAGGCATGGGAAAATGCATTATTGTAACTATGGGACAGGATGGTATTATATGTACATTAGAAAATGAAAATGAGTATCTGAGTTTATACCTCTACATTCTATCTTTAACCAAAAAAATCTTGTATGTTAATTACTTTCTGTAAGTAAACAACTCAAAGTCTACCCGACAGAAGAGCTTTTGAATGGTTGGGATTTTTTTTAAAAGTAAAGCTCATAATTTATCGAGAAGAAAAACTTGATGATCTACTTCTGAAAAATCACCCTATGAAAATCCTACAGATCACAAAGGTCAGATCCTGTTGTGCATAGTGTTGTGATGAGTAGTGGACCAACTTCATGGCAGCTAACAACAACAATGACTTATTGACTATTGTGTCCCACCAATATAGTTAATTTCTTCCTCAGCTGAATCTGTGTAATGTATGGGGGTGTGTGTGCCAAATATGAGGGGGAGTAAAAGAGTAACTAAATTAAAAGATTCAGTTTTACTGAAACAGTTAAATGTTTTTGAACATTGATTCCACATTAATAGGATACTGGCTGGTCAACTGGAAACTGGAGATGATTGACATATACATGAAAACAAATTTACAAATGTTTGATCAGTACTGTGAACACATTTAGGGCATGAGACTTTTGTGCCACCTCCGAACGTAAAACACAATTTGGAGAGTGTATGTCTGATACCAGCTTACAGGAATTTCTAGGAAACGTTGATAGTTTGTATGGACAACAAAATATTTGAAATCAAGGCACCCCTGGAATTACCCAGAATTAATGAGCACTGTTTGCAAGTTTTACCTCCCTCACAACCTGCAGAAATAAAGTTCTTTCAGGATCTTCTTTTTAGCTCTCAATTTTCCATTAAAATCTTCCATTTTCAACTGGAAAAAAAAATCAAAATATTTCTTTTCTTAGGCCCTATATAAAACCAATGGAGTCCCTAGGTGGCAAAAATAATTAAGAGCTCAGCTAAAAATGGAAAGGATGGCTACTAACTGAAAGGTTGGTGGTTCAAACTCATCCAGAGGCACCTCGAAAGAAAGGCCTAGTGATCTGCCTCAGAAAGGTCACAGCCATGAAAACCCTATGGAGCCCAGTTCTACTCTGTACACTTGGTGTCGTCACAAAATCAGAATTGACTTGACAACTGTTTTTTGTTTGTTTGTTTGTTTGTTGTTTAAATCAAGAGTAGGTTAGTAATTACAAAAAAAAAGTAACAGTACGAAGTTTATTTAAAAAGCAAGCAAACACAAAGAACTCAGCTTTAAAATCAGACATGTTACTTTCTGAAGAAACAAATTCTAAAATTGGACCAGTACCCCACACTCTCTTACCTCTCCAGACTCTCCTTAGCACCTTATTTGCTGGTTTCTCCTCATCTTCCTAATTTCTTCACAATAGATTGAGCCATGGCTCAATTGTTCAGCATTGATTTTTATCTACTTTCATTGTCCTAGGTGATCTTATCCAAACCCATGTTTTGAAATACAATCTAAGGGCCCGAGGAATCCTTGTGTGGTGCAGATGATTAATAAACTAAGCTGTTAACCAAAAGGTTGGTGGTTCCAGTTCACTCAGAGGACCTGGGAAGAAACCTGCTGATCTATTCTCAAAAAAACAGCCATTGAAAACCCTAAGGAGCAAAGTTCTACTCTGACACACATGGGGGCACCATGAGTCAGAATGAACCCAGTGGCAGCTGGTTTTTGGTGAGGACTGTCAGTTCCAAATTTCTATTTCCAACTGAGCCATTTCTCACGAACTGTATATAAATTTATTCCAATTGGCTAGTTGAAATCTTTTTTTGGATATCTAATAACATATCAAGCTAAACTTGTCCAAAACCAAACTCCTGATCCTCCTTCTAAAACTTAATTTGCCTTCACTATTTCCTATCTTGTTTGAAGACCCGCAAACTTAGTGTCATCCTTGACTCACTTCTTTCTCCATACTTCACACCTAATACTGCAGAAAATCCTCTCGGCTCTACCTTCAATATATATCCAGACTCTGATCCCTTTTTCCTAGCTCCAGTTTTACCAATCTGCCCAAGCCATTCTCAATTCTTGCCTGGGTTATTGCAAAAGTTTCTACCCTCATTCCCTTCTGGTTTATATTCAATAAAGCAGTCAAGTCAAATTATGTCTCTCCTTTTCTCAAAACCCTCAAAATCAAAGTAAAAGTTAGTGAAAAGATTATATGGAGTTATAGAACCTACTCCTCATAAATCCTTCTGATTTCATCTCCCACTACATCCCTAGTCATCCATCTTCAGCCACACTGACTTCTTCCCTATTCTTCTTACGTATTCTTTTCCTAAAGTTTCTGTCTCCTAAGTCAATTCCTCAAATCCAATCAATAATTCTGTTTCCACCTAGCATCATTTACTTTCCCATTGCTAGGTCTTTCCCAAAATTAAAACAAAATTTCAACTTACTTTATAAAAATCTGTTCCTCAAATACATGACAGATTCTCCCGTTTCCTCAACCTTGCTTCTCACTAGCCAAGTAGTCTCCCCCAAATAGCTTCCCTGCTTGTTTTTTCTTTTCTTTCATGTCTTTAGTTAAGCATCATCTTCTGCAAGAGATCTTCCCTGACTGCCCTATTTAAAACTGAAATATCCCCAAACTCCGAATTCCTCTGTTCTACATTTTATTCTTTGTGTGTTTTCTATAGCACTTATTACAATGCAGAACAGCATAAACTCTACAGGGTTTTTTTTGTTTATTTACTTTCCCCTCAAAAGATAATATGTTTTTGCTTTAGATATGGTTTTTTTTAATGTTTATTCACTACCTTATCCCCAGATCTGAAACAATCTCTGCCACATGATAAACATACAATAAATATATGATTCATTAGTATGTTGACTGAATCCAAAACGGATATTTCTGGAATGATAAAGGTGTTAGACTATATGAACAGAATACTCTATGAAGTAGGACAATAGAAATGCTGCTTAGTTGAATACGGTGATTAGCCTGTTTCAGTTGTTGACAGGTCAGTGAGGCACAGGTTAAAGGATTGAGTTTAATTAAAAGCCTTTAATTTTTATTTTGAATTCCTAAACTCTTAGAGTCGGAATTGACTCGATGGCAATGAGTTTTCCTTAAACCCTTAGAAGGAACCCCTGATTGGTGTAAGCAGTTACCGCACTTGGTTGCTTACTAGATGTTTGGAAGTTCAAGTCTACCCAGAGGTAACTTGGAAGAAAGGCCTGGAGATCTACTTCTGAGAAATCAGCCACTGAAAGTCCTATGAATTACAGTTCTACTGTGATGCAGATGGGATCACCACGAGTCAGAACTGACTCAATGGCAACTTGTTAAACCCTTGTTAAATGGCATAGTGGTGACATTTCTCAGGATAACTTCATGAAAATAACATAAATATCTTTGAGAAACCTGGATATCTTGTTTCATCCTAACTGACTAATTTTTCATGTTGGATCACAAGGTCTTCTGGAAAATGGATCAAAAAGGATAAATTAGCTTTGTCACTAACAAGAATTCTTTGCTAAATAGCAATTTTACTTTAGGCTCAGTAATTAACTTTTCTTGACTTGATATTGTCTTGCCTCTTTCTCTAGTATTGTTCCTTTGCTAATTGCCCTTAATCTATTACTGATCCCTGAAAATTTCTCCCTAACCTTCATATCTCCTAAACCAATTCCTCAGACACAATCAATAAATTTGTTTTCATATAGCATTCCTCATTTCTGCGTTGCTAAGTCTTTCACCAAATCAGAATACAATTTCAAATTATCTGATAAAAATTTTCAGATAAATTAATATATCTCATTATATTATTTCCACTAGGGCTTCTTATACTATTTCAGAGGACAGACAATGAATGGAACAGATTCCTTTACCCTAGTTAACTTTTGAAGACTATAGTGTATAATGCATTTACTGTTGTTTTCAACACTCTTAATTTTACCATTATATTCTCTGTAATGTATTTTATGTTGAATTTAATGAGAGGAGTAGGCAGTGTGCTCCATCAATGGGATTTGATGAACAATTTAAGTGAAAGTAGAACAATTAATAGGGTACTATAAATATCTATGATGTAGTTTGGACAATGACACCAGACTTCTCATTGACATGCACAGATACCAGGTAATTTTAGAAACATTTATAATCACATGTGCAAATATGGACTGCCTGTATCTACTGAATGCAACTTAGTATATCATAAATGAAATACAGTTAATGGTTATTAAATTCTACATGGAAAAGTGCTGCCATTTTATTATATGCCATGTTAAAATAATTTTATATTAACACTAACACATATTGTTTTATTCTTTGTTTTCGTTTATTTTCTTTATTTTGAATCCTTAACTAACAATGGAGAAAACTGAAAGCTGATTAGAAGACAGTCTAGTATAACACTTTTATTTACGACTGAAACAAGGAAAACTGGGGTTAGTGATCTTGACTCCATCAGATGAAAATTATTTTGAGTAGTTGAAACGTCTAGAGCATATATGTCCTTATTCTTGTCCAATATTATGTTCTCTGAATAACGCATATCCTCTTACTTGTCTTCTAGAGGACAAATAATCCACAAATTCATCCTTCTTTTTCCTTAATCAATATATATTAAACTGGTTTTGAAATATTTTGATTAGTACTTTTTCACTATATAATCTGTTAGATATCTGCAACAATTCAGTTATTCGTCATGTATTGCATTTAGTTATCAAATGGAAAAATTATTTCTACTGAAGAAGTATCCAAACGTTGTACAGAAAATTTCTAGGATTGCACAGTGCCTCACTTTTAAACAGTTATAATTAGGATGTGGAGTTACATTATTCCAAGGTAAATATTAACATAGATTGTGTATATACTCTAAAATTGTTTTGAGAAATCCAGCAATTAATTTTAAAAGTAAAAAGAGTCAAATTAAAACACAGTTATAACAGAATAACTAAGTTGTATTTTAGCTAACAATTTAGAAATGTTATCATTTTAGCAATATGAGAAATATCCAAAATTGCCACAATTGCTCTACAAAATAAGAAATGACTTTTAAACCTAAGTACAAAATCAGTATCATGCTAAAAAAAAATCTTTTTCAGAAATAGACAAGTACAATAATACTCTAATAAAAACTTGAAACACAAAGTGTTTTTGCTGAAACAAAATACTCTACTTAGGCATAAATATGTGTGGACTGGATCTTTAATTCTATATTGTATAAACATCGCTTCTAATTGTAACTTTTGCATTGACTTTGTGGGATAAATATAATAGAAGTACCATACAAATAGAAGCATTATATCGTAACCCTTAGACATATTTGCTGTCATAAAAAAAATGTCTTCCAAACTCAAATGTTAAAATGTTTACCCCAAATGTATGTTTTACTCCTTTTACCAGAAGGAAATATCCATAGAGGATTATTCATTCTGTGAATCTTCCTCTACAAAATGCTGCACACTCTACATTTTAAAGGAATAGAACAGCTTGTGTTTCAAAACTTTATGGAAGCATGAACATGAGAAACTATATGTATCTTTGTCAGGTGTTAGCATACAGTATTTTTTGTTTTTATGGACATCAGTATACAATAATATATTTGAATATTTCCTGAAAGATGCTTTACATCTTATGATTATTAAAATATATTTCTATGCATAAGTAATCAATTAACATAATTATTATTTCTCCTGTTGGCTGTATACTAACTTCATAAAAACAATTTTGAATAGGTATTATATTTTTTTAAAATTAAATTTCAAAACATTTAAGGAATATTTTTAAAAAGTTATTTTCCCATTCTCTATCTACCCAGTTCCCTTGCAGCCCCACCACCCATGGGTCATCTGTGGGGATATATGCCATTTAAACATGGCTGCACTATTTACAACTGCAGCCCCCACAGGCCTCTATGCTGCACAGCATGTTGAGACTTGTCATGATTTGTTTTCCCAAACCTATTGTCCCTTTACTGATTGGCTTGTTTACCTGAATTCCTTCTCCTTTGCCCACACCCCAAGCCCATTGTTTTGTTAATTGCTTTATTGCTTGCTGTATTGACTATAAAATAAACTCCTGGGACTGAAGCAGGGGGTCGACTCCTCAGAGTGACCCTCCTGGCCCCACTTCTCTGTAAGAGTTGTGGCATGGTGACTGTCTCCGCTGCTCGCAGCGACAGATGGTGCCCTGTGTGAGGGATCTTCATTGGAGCTGCAAATGCCCTCGCACTCAAATCCCTTTAGGGGGTGAGTATCGGACGCGTCCTAATCAGGCTGGGGTGACAGCCTAAGAGCGGCGGAGCTTTCCGCAGAGCTTTCCCGAACCCTCTTAACTCAGGCTAGGTTTATAGCCCAGGAGCCACCAGGTCTATCCAGGTGCTCTCAAATTAGGCTGGGTGTACAGCCCAAGAGCAACAAGGCTTTCTCGTGCACTTTCAAGGGATTTCAGGCTTTAGGCCAGGAGCTTTCCTATCATTCTTTTCTTTATTTTTCTGTTTCCTCCTTGCTATGGGGAATTCTCTTTCTCCTGAGCAGCGTCAACACAAAACCCAGTTGCTGGGATTGTTAAAGGCCTCTAAGCTTAAGGTGCCAGAAAAAGCTCTTACCCAACATCTGCTTTTAATTGAATCTGCCTGTCCATGGTATCCCCTACGAGGAAACCTTGATGTAGAAGCATGGGAACGTATAGGTAATATAATTCGTGACATGAACATCCCAGCTTCAGTTCTCATTGCTTGGCATCACTGCTGCCTCGCTTTACAGTCCCTACAGGCAGCTCCTTCTGCTCCCTCCCCTAGTAAAGAAAATGTTTACGACACCCCTTTTTCCACACCTCCCAAGGCTGATTTCTCTCAACATGAGTCTCTTATAGAAAGATGTTTGCAAGAGGGCTGTGAGAAAGAGGGGCTTTCTGCGCACCCTGTCATTCAGGGATCAGGACTGCCCCCTCACGATGACCTTGATTTTCAAGTTTTTAAAGAACTCCGTAAAACTATGATAGAAAACGGTTTACAGTCTTCCCTTACAAGGGGATATGTAGAAGCTATAGGACAGAACTATGAGATGACCCCATGGGATTGGAACCTTTTGATGCGAACAGTTTTCACCCCTGCTCAATTTAGTGTATGGAGCCAAGAATATAAAGAACATTGTAACCTTTATGCCGCAGACAACCTCAATCATAATATTCCTATCAGCCTTGATATGCTCCTGGGTAGCGGAAATTATTCTACCCCCCAAGCCCAAAGCCAAATGAATAGACAAACTTCTAGTCAAGCATCAAATGCTGCCACTAAAGCATGGGGTAAGGTCCCTGACTCTAAAACACCTACAGGCTCCTTTGCCACTATCCGACAAACAGCAGACGAGCCTTACGTTGATTTTATAAACTGCCTTCAAATGGCAATCTCCCTACAGGTGTCCAGACAGTCAACAAGCGGCTGAGGTTCTTTGTCTCCAGCTTGCTTATGAGAATGCTAACGCCACTGCCCAGCCGTTCTGACACCCTTAAAGGCACAGAATCCTAATTTAGCTGAAATGATTAGAGCATGTCAAAATGTTGGCACAGAAACTCATAAGGCACAAGTATTAGCGGCAGCTCTCCGTCCATCCACTGCCACATGTTTTGGGTGTGGTAAACCTGGACATTTTAAAAAGGACTGTCATGGGTTAAACAAAAATGCCAACACTAAACTTCCAACCCGAAAGTGTCCCCGCTGTAGTAAAGGCTTTCGTTGGGCTAATATATTCTGGGTTTCTTTATGCTACAGCCCTTTCTGGAGAACATTCTACTCATGCCTGTCGTCATTTCATGCAAGGCATTGCAACTATGGGATGTCCCCAGGCCCTTAAAACTGATAATGGGCCTGCATATACTTCTGCTAAGTTCCAACAATTTTGTGCCACTTGGAATATTCTTCATACCACTGGCATTCCTTATAACCCTCAAGGGCAGGCTATAATAGAACATGCCCATCATACTCTCAAACAAAAGGGGAGAGATGATGGGTCTAGAATATGTGATCAGAATGAAAGACTTGCCAAAGCTCTCTTTACTTTTAATTTTTTATCGGTTGTCAAAGATGGTGCTACTGCTGCAGAGCGACATTTTATTCCCCCTGACACCGGACCTTGCCCACAGGTCCTCTATAAAGATCCTCAAAATCCCTCTGTCTGGCAAGGACTTGTAGAATTATTAACCCGGGGGCGAGGGTATGCAGCTGTTTTGTCTCCTACAGGTCCACTTTGGATTCCTGCTAGATTAGTAAAACCATATCATACCCCAGCAACAGATGCAACAAATAACCCCCCCCCCCGCTGATCAACGGATCTCATTGCAGAGCGACAGCTGACACCATCACATCTTCTGCAGATGAAGATGAATAAAACAATAAAACCCCGCAGTGCTGGTCACATGGGGAAACCTAACTTCCTTATAACTATACATGTCCTTCTCTTCTTTCCTTCCCAATTATCAACAATCTCTGCCCAGACCACTTATTGGGCTCATGTTCTTAGCCCTCCTGTCTTCCACCCGGTCACTTGGGAGGAGCCAGAGCCTCCCCTTTCTTCTAATGACACTAACGTTACTGGAGGACAATATGTGGCCTATTCCAAACCACTTATTAATTCCCCTGAGGAAGGCTGGTTTGTACTGTCTACAAATCGGACACTCTATGCTGCCGCCCTTCCTTTGTGTTTTACTACTCAGCCACGCACTGCTTCTGTGTGCGTGCCTATATTAGAACAATGGTATATGAATTATATTTACTATGACACCTATAAACAACCAGCCTACTCAAAACAATTTTTCGTTAAAGCCATAGGCATTAACGGCACATTCAGTGCTTACAATACTCACTCACCTCCCTCCATCCCTGTATGCCAACACCCAAAGCTATCTCTTACAGACCCTATCGATAATACTTGGGTTATTTGTCGAACTACTGTTCTTCATACTCTCTCCCTTTCAACATTTCACTAGAAAATTGGGGCCCTCAAGGTTTAATTTTATTACCAAGTTGCTCTACTTAGCAGTGGGCAACCCCATACCATTATCAAGGATATTCTAAGTCCTGGAACCCTGGCCTAGCCGGACCCATTCTTCGCCTATGATATTCAACTACTCATTTCTCCCCATTAAAAATCCTTTCTTGGTGATTAGATCTCCCTTTTTATGATAGGACTCTTCGTTCAGGAACCTTTCAGAAGGAGACAGAGAATGTCTTTAACAAATTACAATGGACTCTCCATGACCATAACAATTCTGCGCTTATATGCACATCTTGACCATACATTTTTGCTATAACTTCTAGCCCTCCAGATATCATTAAAGTAAATGCCTCTTTTCAACTAGCATTATCCAGTGACTCTACTTGGATTACTCCATGTCTGTCCAGACAAAATGTCTCCACTCTTAACATCAATTCTGTATTTGTTCTTCTACAAAAAAGCCACCTTTGGCTACCTATTAACCTTACACGCCCTTGGCAAGATAGTTCCCCCATCGCACCAAACTGTTAATGCATTACAAACAATAGGAACTAAGAGATTTCTTGGAATTCTCATAGCTACTATTATCACAGCTACTGCTATTGCAGCCATGGCAGCTATCGCTGCGGTGGCTCTTTCTCAATCCATTCAAACCACACAACAGTTTAACACTTATATGCAAAATGTTACTTCTGAAATGCAAACTATGGTACTTATTGATCAAGAGATCCTCAAGCATCTGGGTGCTTTAGAAGCCTCAGTCCTTTGGCTGGAGAACGACAAGAAGCCCTATGGGAACATTCTCAATTAGCCTGTGATGCTGAATACACTCGCTTCTGTGTTACAGCCCTTCCATATAATGAGTCCTGGAAGGATGTTAAAAACAATCTTTTGGCTAGCTTCTCTTCTCCATTGAAAAGTGATATTCAAAAATTACAATTTCAATTACAGGAACAGCTCTTAAGATTACAATCAGAATCTAATGAAGCTACACTTAATACACTTAATGATTTTGCCTACTGGCTTAATCCCACACATTGGTTCTCCAGACTCAACCTCCGTGTCTGGATCCTTTTTGCTATAGGATGTTTAATAGTTTTGTGCCTCTTTATAGTAGTTATCCACTGTCTCTACTCCCTGAGAGCCTCTCATCGCCAACAGAAGTCAGCCTTCCTTGCCTGGCCCATTTGCTACCAGTTACATAAACAAGAGATGGGAAAGATAAAGACCTCCTCTTAAGAAGCCCCTTCCTATGCTATTATTTTGATAATCCGTAATTACCTGTATTTTGTTAATCAGTAAGCTCCCAATGAAAATTTGTTATGTGTAAATTCCTCTATATTTTCTGCTTCTCCTAGTTAGATGCTTCTGTATAGATAGATTTCTAAGTTAGATGATTCCTTTCCAATTAATGGTGAATTTGTGTAAATCAGTGTTTGTTTGATTGTTAAATTTGTTATGATGTGTAATTAATTTCCTAATGAACATTTGTTATGATGTGTAAATTGTCCTTCCTAGTGATTCCCTTCCAAGTAATAGTGAAGCTGTGTAAATCATTACTTGTTTGATTGTTAATAGATCTTTGAGCCTTTATAATTCTTTAAACCTTTAAGAATAATAATTTCAGTGGATGTTAAAAGTTAGTGTTTATCTGACAAAATGAGAGTCAGAGGAAACCCATGGGTCCAACAATTAGGATATTACTAGTGTAGAGGATTATATTATCCTCATAAGATCATCCTCTATTGTCTTACACACCTGAAAGTCACATTGAGTCCGCTCACTCTGGCTATGCAATTGATAAGAGCATTGCTCTTACTTAGTAACCTGGTGAAGAACCAGATGGTATCCAGTGGAAAACCAGCACCTTGAGTTTAAAGAGCCTGCTACACCGCCATCTAGGAAACTTAAGCCCAGGCATTAAGTAACAACCTGGTGAAGAACCAGATGGTATCCGGTGGAAAACCAGCACCGTGAGTTTAAAGAGCTTGCCATAGCCGCCATCTAGGCGACTAAGTCCAGGTGTTACTCATAGCTATGCTACTTCTCCTCCTTAAACATATGGAGTGTGCCCCAGCCGTAGCTGGGCTCACAAGGACTCACTAAGTCGCCAGGCCCTGAGGTGCAGAGACAGTAGCTGAGATAATCTTAGACTTTGTCTTGTAGAGAAAATTTTACTTTGTCCTTCCAGACACTTGTTGGACCAGTAAAAACCCTCTTGATTCTTATTTCATTAACTAAACAAAAGGGGGGATACGTGGGAATATATGCCATTTAAACATGGCTACACTATCTACAACTGCAGCCCCCACAGGCCTCTATGCTGCACAGCATGTTGAGACTTGTCATGATTTGTTTTCCCAAACCTATTGTCCCTTTACTGATTGGCTTGTTTACCTGAATTCCTTCTCCTTTGCCCACATCCAAAGCCCATTGTTTTGTTAATTGCTTTATTGCTTGCTGTATTGACTATAAAATAAACTCCTGGGACTGAAGCGGGGGTCCACTCCTCAGAGTGACCCTCCTGGCCCCACTTTTCTGTAAGAGTTGTGGCATGGTTACTGTCTCCGCTGCTCGCTGGGACAGTCATCCACTTTTAGCAACTTCCTTCCAGAGTTTCTCCAGGCAAATAAAAACAAATGCAAATACTTTCTTTCCCCCTTTGTAGCATATCATATACAAACTCTTCCACACCTTTCTTGGAGTCCATTCTCATTTTGTTGTTGTTGTTTGTTTGTTTGTTTTATAGCTTCATAGACTTCCAACTTATGTATGTACCACAGTTATTTAGCAGTTCCCTATGACTGAATTTTGGGATTTAATTTCCCTCCCCTGGATTCTGGGATAGCTTGCTTCTTCTGAACGTGGTAGAAGTGACTCCATGTGTCTTCTGAGGTTAGATTAAAAGAGATAATACAGTTTAATCATCCCTCCTGCATTCTCCCTCCTCCCTTCTTCCATTCTCTCATTCTCTCTCTCTCTTTATCTTTCTCTATTTCTTTCTCCATGGGCCTTTGGATTCTCAGGATCATAATTAGAAAGAAAATTTACTAGATAAATTTGAGGAAAGTAATATTCCCCAGACACAATGTCTAGAGTAAGAACAATTTATTCTCAAGCAAATTGCAAAAATACTTTCAGTGTGTTACTCTTTTCATATTTTCCAGGTGTGTGATTTATTTATTCTAAAACTTTCCATTGGACTATTCTAAAGATTGTTAAATACAGAATGATTGTTAGAATCCACTCAGGAAAATAGATGCTTTTTTATTTAAGGAAAAGGTAAGTATTTTTGATTTATTTGGAAAGGACTTGAAAGTGAAGATTAAACAAATATCTGAAATGGAAGACTGAGTACTCACAGGCAGAGGAGCTGACTAGTGTAAAAAACACGGAGTTTAACTGAAGGTTTGGAAGTCCTTGGTGAATAAAGTTTGTGAACAATTAAGCTTGGATATGCTTGGAGGAAAGAAACAATGGAAAAGCTCAATTTTTTGTAATTAACGTATCTTACAATGTTAGTTTTGAAACATATGTGCTCTTGAAGAACACTAAGTTTTTTCTTGACCATACTCTTATTATTCTGAAAATAATTCAGTACTCTTACTAGTGAGTACTTATTGCATTGCAGTCTTGTTTAGTAAAAAAATAAAATAAAATAGTTTTAACAAATGTTATTAATTAGGTAAGAAGGTTAACTAAAAGGTGAAATTGTTAAAGTATTGAAGCAGGCAGGCAACCTTATTTTGACAGATGATGACTTGTCTTCTCTGGGAGATGAAATGCTTTTTTCAGTGATGAGTTACAATTCTCTTGCCTCCCGAGGAACCTTCATTGCTCATTTAAACTACAAGCTTGATAACTTTTTCAGCTTACCTAAAGGGTACTTCTGTTGCAAAGTAATACACTGGGACAAAATCAATCTTCTTAATGGTGAGGTGACTGTGCCACTCGGTTGGCATTACAGGTTATTTAGCATAAACATATGTGTTCTCATTAAGAGCCATCTTTCCTGAAAACACAATGACTCACCAGTGAAAGAAATTTTGCCCATAAATCTGAAACTAATTTCTCTAGTGCCCTCTCTATGTCTGGTAAAACTACACAAATGTCACACATAACATGCACATTATGTATGAAGAGTATACATAGTGATTTATATGATTTTTTTCTTAACTGTATATTACATAAATCTATCATATACAACAAAACCAAAAATTAGCCTTAAGTGTTTTTCTTCCTCATAAAAACAAACAAAAATATCCAACAACATATGAACCTCATTATACTGACAAGGATATTGCTCTCTTAAAGAGGTAAATAATTTGTAAGTCATATTTTTTACTACCAGTTTCCTCTGTTTTTTTTTTTTAAATTAAGTACAAATAAAGCCAGTATTGCATGTTTGTAATGCAGTTACCCATTCAATGGTCTCCATTAACAACAGAATTATTTTTTATTTAGCTGCCTATCTTACAAATTCATTTTAACACAAATTCATTCTAATAATCAAGAATAGATTAGAAAACTGGGAAAGAGTGTGAATGGATCAATGAAAATATGCACATGCTGCTGGATATTACACAACTCGTCTGTCAGTTTGTCATACTACGGTGGCTTGTGCATTTCTGTGATGCATGCTATGATCAAACATGCAATCAAGATGCATGGATATTAATGGTGATTGGAATGTGAAACTTGTAAACAAAGAAGAAAGATCAATAGTTGGAAAATATGGCCTTGGTGATAGAAATGACACTGGAGATTGCATGATAGAATTTTGCAAGACCAATGACTTCTTCATTGCAAATACCTTTCTTCAACAACATAAACAGTGACTAAACAGGTGAACCTCACCAAATGGAAAATACAGGAATCAAATCAACTTCATTTGTGGAAAGAGATGATACAGAAGCTCAATATCATCAGTCAGAATAAGGCCAGGGGCCAACTGCAGAACAGATCATCAATTGCTCGTATGCAAGTTCAACTTGAAGCTGGAGAAAATTAACACAAGTCCATGAGAGCCAAAGTATGACCTGAATTTAGAGACTATCTCAAGAATAGATATGATGCATTAAACACTAATGATCAAAGACTAGACAAGTTGTGGGATGACATTAAGGACTTCATATGTGAAGAAAGCAAAAGGTCATCAAAAGACTGGAAAGAAAGAAAAGACCACAATGGATGTCAGAAGACACTGAAATTTGCTCCTGAAAGTAGAGTAGCTACAGGAAATGGAAAAAATGTTGAAATAAAAGAGCTGAACAGTTTTCAAAGGGTGGCTTGAGAAGACAAAGTAAAGTATTCTGATGAAGCATGCAAAGTTAGAAAACCAAAAGGGAAGAACACACTCGGCATTTTTCAAGCTGAAAGAATTGAAGAAAAAGTTGAATCCTTGAGTTTCAATATTGAAGGATTCTATGGACAAAATATGGAAAGATGTAGGAAGCATCAAAAGAAGATAGAAGGAATACACAATCACTGTACCAAAAATATTTGGCTGACATTCAATCATTTCAGGAGGTAGCACATGATGAAGAACCGATGATACTGAAGGAAGAGGTCCAAGCTGCACTGAAGGAATTGGCGAAAAACAAGGCCCCAGGAATTGACTGAATACCAGCTGAGATGTTTCAACAAATGAATGCAGCAATGGAAGTGCTCACTTGTCTATGCCAAGAAACTTGGAAGACAGCTACATGGCCAGCCAACTGGAAGAGATCGATATTTGTGCCCATTCCAAAAAAAGGTGATCCAACAGAATCCAGAAACTATCAAATAATATCATTAATTAAGTAAAATTTTGCTGAAGATCCTTCAGAAATGGTTGTAGAGTACATCAAAAGGGAACTGCTGGAAATTCAAGCCAAATTCAGAAGAAGACATGGAAAGAGGTATATTATTCCTAATGTCAGAAGGATCTTGGCTGAAAGCAGAGAATACCAGAAAGATGGTTATCATGTTCCATTGATTGCAAAGGCATTCAACTGTGTGGATCATAACAAATTTTGGATAGCATTGCAAAGAATGGGAATTCCAGAATGCTTAATTGTGCTCATGCAGAATCTGTACATAGACCAAGAGGCAGTTGCTTGAAAAGAACAAGGGGATAATGCGTGGTTTAAAATCAGGAAAGGTGTGTGTCAGGATTGTATCCTTTTACCAAACTTATTCAATTTGTAAACTGAGCAAATATTCTGAAAAGCTGGAATATAATAAGAAGTAGCTTCAGGATCGGAGGAAGATTTACTAACAATCTGCTGCGATATGCAGATGACACAATCTTCTTTGCTGAAAGCAAAGACAACATAAAGCAGTTACTGATGAAGATCAAGGACTACAGACTTCAGTATGGGTTACATCTCAACATAAAGAAAACAAAAATCCTCAAACTGGACCAATAAGCAACGTCATGATAAATGGAGAAAAGATTGAAGTTATCAAGTATTTCATTTTACTTGAATCCGCAATCAACACCCATAGAAGCAGCAGTAAAGAAATCAAAGGAAGTATTGAGCTTGGCAAAAGTGCTGCAAAAGATTTCTTTTCAAGTGTTGAAAAGCAAAGATGTCACTTTGAGGACTAAGGTGCTCCTGACCCTAGCCATGGTATTTTCAGTCACCTCATATGCATGTGAAAGCGGGACAATGAATAAGGAAGACAGAAGAAGCATCGACACCTTTGAATTACAGTGTTGGTGAACAGTATTGAATGTACTTTGGACTGCCAGAAGAATGAACAAAACTTTCTTGAAAGAAGTACGGTCAGAATACTCCTTAGAAGCAAGGATGGTAAGACTTTGTCTCATGGTCATTGGACATGCTATCAGGAGGGACCAGTCCCTGGAGAAGGACATCATGCTTGATAAGGCAAAGGGTCAGCAAAAAAGAGGAAAACCCTCACTGAGATGGATTGACACATTGGCTGCAACAACGGGTTCAAACATAGCAATGATTGTGAGGATGGCACTGCACTCAACTAGGCAGTGTTTTGTTCTCTTGTCTGTAGAGTTGCTATGAGTCAGAACCGACTGGAAGGCACCTAACTATAACACCAACTGGATATTTGTCCGAATTCATCTTCTTGTTAACTTGGTCAGTGTTATTGAAAACAAAATGTAGTTACAGGAATCAAAATAAATAATAAAATTTGAAAAAAAATATGTAATTATAAGAATAACAATAAATAATTGAATTCTGGTAATGAATATTGCACATGTTACCTTAACCGGCCTAGCAAATTTGATAAATGTATTTCTGATGTTACAGAATTGAAATTTTGCATTTTAGTATGTAATATTTTTACTTGTAACTTTTGCATTATATTTAGTGTATGTGAAAGTTTGAAAATAAGTTACTAGAAATTGATGCCTCTTTGCTTTTATTTGAACCAAAGCTTTATTTTTTTTTAAATCTTTTTTTTTTATTTTTATATTTTATTGTACTTCAGGTGAAGGCATACAGAACAAATAGTTTCTCATGAAACAGTAGTAAACATGTTGCTTTATGACATTGGTTAACAAGCCCACAACATATTAACCCTCTAAATTCTCAACCTTTATTTTTTTTGGTGAAATACACATAGCCAAAGATACACCATTTCAAAAATTTCTACATACACAGTTCAGTGACATTGACTACGCTCTTCCAATTGGGCTGTTATTCTCACTTAAGATGAAGGCTTACAGAACAAAATAGTTCCTCATTTAACAGTTACTACAAATGTTGCCCTATGACAATAGTTAACAATCTCACAACACATCAACAATATCCTTACTCAACCTTGGGTTCCCCATCACCAGCTTCTTTCTCCCCTTCTGCCTTCTGGCCCTTGTCACTGGACTCCTGTACCTCGTTAGTCTTATTTGGTTTTATGGGGCTGTCCACTCCCAGGCTGAAGAGTGAACCTCGGAGGTAACTTCACCACTGAGCTGAAAGGGTGTCTGGGGGCCATACTCTTGAGGTTTCCCCAGTCTCCTTTAGGCCAGGAAATCTGGTCTTTTTTTTGTGAGTTAGAATTATGCTCTACATCTTTCTCCAGCTCTGTCCAGAACCCTCTGTTGTGATCCTGGTCAGAGCAGTCAGTGGTGGTAGCCGGGCACCATCTAGCTGTACTGGACTCAGTCCGGTGGAGGCCTTGGTAGCTGTGGACAATTAGTCCTTTGGACTAATCTTTTCCTTGTATCCTGTTCTCTTCATTCTCCCTTGCTCCCGAAGGGATGAGGCCAGTGGAATATCTTAGGTGGCTGCTCACAGGCTTTTAAGACCCCAGACACTACTCACCAAGGTAGAATGTAGAGCATTGTCTTTATAAGCTGTATCATGCCAATTGAGCTAGATGTTCCCTGAGGCCATGGTCCCCACAGCCTTCCACCCAGCAATTCACTCCCTCAGGGAGTTTGGATGTGTCTATGGAGCTTCCATGACCTTTCCTTGTACAGGTTGTGCTAGTTTCCCCTGTATTGTGTACTGTCTCACCTTTCACCCAAGATACCACTTATCTATTGCCTCTTTAGTATTTCACCCCCAACCCTCCCATCCATGGTAACCAACAAAGATTGTTACATTTTGTGAGTGAACTTTTTCACAGGTTTATACAAAAGAGGTCTCATACAATATTTGTCCTTTTGTGATTGACTTATTTCACTCAGCATAATGGTCTCCAGTTTCATCCATGTTATGAGATGCTTCACAGATTCATTATTGTTCTTTCTCGTTGCATAGGACTCCATTGTGTGTATGTACCATAGTTTGTTTTTCCATTCATCTGTTGATGAGCATCTAGGTTGTTTCCATCGTTTTGCTATTGTGAACAATGCTGCCATGAACATAGGTGTGCATATGTCTATTTGAGTGATGACTCTTATTTCTCTAGGATATATTCCTTGGAGTGGATTGCTGGACTGAATGGTAGGTCTATTTCTAGCTTTCTGAGGAAGTGCCATATCATTCTCCAAAATGGTTGTATCATTTTGCATTCCCACCAGCAGTGCATAAGAGTTCCCATCTCCCTGCAGCCCCTCCAACATTTGTTATTTCCAGTGTTTTTGATTCGTGCCGGTAATGCCAGGGTGAGATGGTATCTCATTGTGGTTTTAATTTGCATTTCTCTAATGGCTAGTGATCGCGAGCATTTCCTCATGTGTCTGTTGGCCGTTTGAATGTCTTCTTTGGTGAAGTGTCTGTTCATTTCCTTTGCCCATTTTTTAATAGGATTGTTTGTCTATTTGTTGAAGAGGTGTTGGATTTTCTTGTAGATTATGGAGATTAGACCTTTGTCTGACTTGTACTGTCCAAAAATTTTTTTCCACTCTGTAGCTTCTCTTTTTACTCTTTTGGTGAAGTCTTTTGAAGAGCATAGGTGTTTGATTTTTAGAAGATCCCAGTTATCTAGCTTATCTGTTGCGTTTTGTGCATTGATGGTTATGGTTTGTATCCTGCTAATGCCATGTATTAAGGCCTGTAGTGTTGGTCCTATTTTTTCTTCTATTGACTTTATAGTTTTATGCTTCATATTCAGGTCTTTGATCCATTTTGAAGTATTTTTTGTATACGGTGTGAGGTATTGGTCCTGTTCTATTTTTTTTACAGTTGGATATCTATTTTTGCCAGCACCATTTGTTAAAACGACTGTCTTTTCCCCATTTGATGGACTTTGGGTCCTTGTCGAAGATCAGATGACCGTAGGTGGATGGATTCACATTTGGGTTCTCATTTCTGTTCCATTGGTCAATGTATCTGTCGCTGTATCAGTACCAGGCTGTTTTGACTACTGTAGCTGTATAGTAGGTTCTGAAGTCAGGTAGTGTGAGTCCTCCAAATTTATTCTACTTCTTCAGTAGTGCTTTACTTATTCGGGGCTTCTTCCCTTTCCATATAAAGTGAATGATTAGTTTTTCCATCTCTTTGAACAACGTTGTTGGTATTTGGATCCGGATTGCGTTGTATTTGTAAATTGCTTTGGGTAGAATTGACATTTTCACAATGTTGAGTCTGCCTATCCATGAGCATGTTATGTTTTTCCATTTATGTAGATCCCTTTGGGTTTCATGCAGTAGTGTTTTGTAGTTTTCTTTGTATAGGACTTTTACATCCCTGGTCAGATTTATTCCTAAGTATTTTATCTTTTTAGGGGCTGTTGAAAATGGTATTGTTTTTCTGATTTCCTTTTCATTGTTCTCCTTACTGGTGTACAGGAATCCAACTGATTTTTGAATGTTTATCTTGTATCCTGCTAGCCTGCTGAATCTTTCTATTAGTTCCAGTAGATTTCTCGTGGAGTCTTTAGGGTTTTCTATGTATAGTATCATATCATCTGCAAACAGCTAGAGTTTAACTTCTTCATTACCAATTTGGATGCCCTTTATTTCTTTCTCTTGCCTTATTGCTCTAGCTAGAACTTCCAGCGTTATGTTAAATAGGAGTGGTAATAAAGGGCATCCTTGTTTTTTTCCTGTTTTCAAGGGGAATGTTTTCAGCCTCTGTCCATTAAGAATGATGTTGGCCATTGGTTTTGCATAGATGCCCTTTACTATGTTGAGAAATTTCCCTTGTATACCTATTTGATTGAGAGTTTTTATCAGGAATGGGTGTTGGACTTTGTCAGATGCCTTTTCTGCATCAATTGAGATGATCATGTGATTCTTTTCTTTCCTTTTATTTATGTGGTGGATTGCGTTGATTGATTTTCTAATGTTGAACCATCCTTGCATACGTGCTATGAACCCTACTTGGTCGTGGTGTATTATTTTTTGAATATAATGCTGAATTCTGTTGGCTAGAATTTTGCTCAGAATTTTTGCATCTATATTCTTGAGAGATATTGGTCTGTAATTTTCCTTTTTTGTGACGTCTTTGCCTGGTTTTGGTATCAGCGTTATGCTGGCTTCATAGAATGAATTTGGAAGTGTTGCTTCCTCTTCTATGCTCTGAAATAGCTTGAGTAGTACTGGTACAAGCTCTTCTGTAAACGTTTTGTAGAATTCTCCAGTGAAGCCATCTGGGCCAGGGCTTTTTTTGGTTGGGAGTTTTTTTATTACCTTTTCATTCTCTTCTCTTGTTATGGGTCTGTTCAGATTTTCAATATCACTTTGTTGTAGTTTGGGTAGGCCGTGTGTTTCTAGAAATTTATCCATTTCCTCTAGGTTTTCAAATTTGTTGCAGTATAGTTTTTCATAATATTGTGTTATAATCCTTTTTATTTCAGTTGGGTCTGGTGTAATGACCCCATTTCATTTCTTATTTGGGTTATTTGTGTCCTCTCCTGTTTTTCTTTTGTCAGTCTGGCCAGTGGTTTGTCGATTTTGTTGATTCTTTCAAAGAACCAACTTTTGGTTTTGTTGATGCTTTCTATTGTTTTTCTGTTCCCTATTTCATTTATTTCTGCTCTTATCTTTACTATTTCCTTTCTTCCAGTGGTTGTGGGCTTTTTTTGCTGTTCTCTTTCTATTTGTTTGAGTTCTGTAATTAATGTTTTGATTTTGTTCCTTTCTTCTTTTTTGGTATGTGCATCAATTGCTATAAATTGTCCTTTGAGGACTGCCTTTGCTGTGTCCCAAAAGTTTGGTATGATGTGTTTTCATTCTCATTTGATTCTAGGAATTTTTTTATTACATCTCTGATTTCTTCTATTACCCTGTGATGTGTAAGCAGGGTATTGTTCAGTTTCCATGTAGTTGATTTTTTTTTCCTTGCTCTTTCTATTGTTAATTTCTACCTTGATGGCATTGTGGTCAGAGAGGATACTTTGAATTATCTCAGCGTTTTGGATCTTGTTGACAATTGCTCTGTGGCCTAAGATGTGGTCTATTCTGTAGAATGTTCCATGATCATTGGAAAAGAATGTGTACTTTGCAGCAGTTGGATGGAGTGTTCTGTATATGTCAATGAGGTCACGTTGGCTGATTGTGCCCTTTAGGTCTTCTGTATCTTTGCTGAGTTTCTTCTTAGTTGTTCTGTCCTTTACTGAGAGTGGTGTCTTGAAGTCTCCTACCATTATTGTGGAATGGTCAATTTCTCTTTTCATTGTTGTTAGAGTTTGTTTTATGTATTTTCGAGCCCTGTCATTGGGTGCTTAGATGTTTATTATGGTTATGTCTTCATGACGGTTCCTCCCCTTAATCATTATATAGTGTCCTTCTTTGTCTTTTATGGTAGATTATGTTTTAAGTTTTATTTTATCTGAGATTAGAATTGCCACTCCTGCTCTTTTTTGGTGGTTGTTAGCTTGATATATTTTTTTCCAACCTTTGACTTACAATAAATTCACATCTTTGTTTCTAAGGTGTGTCTCTTGTAGACAGCATATTGATGGATGCTGTTTTCTTATCCATTCTGTCACTCTCCATCTCTTTATGGGTGCATTGAGTCCATTTACATTCAGTGTAATTATTGATAGATGCGAGTTTGTTGCTGTCATTTTGTTGTGCTTTTTTTTGTAGTGCTGAATATTTCTTTGTTCTTCTTAATCTCTTGTGCTGAGTTACTTTTGTTTGTGGATTTTGTTTTCATTTCTTTTGTTTTTGTAGGTTTTGTTTTTGCTGAGACTTTATGTTTTTCATCTTTATTTTTATGAGGTGGTTTGCTAACTTTCTTTGTGGTTACCATGAATTTTACCCTTATCTTTATAATTTTGAAGCAGTCTACCATTACTTGGTATCGCCTTGCCTTCCTCTCCATTAGAAGTTTCTATATCTATGCCGTTTATTTCCTGTTTCATTGTTTTGATGTTGTTGCCATCCATCGATTAACTCCTCTGATTCTCTGTTGTATTTATTTTGGTTTTGGATAGTCTTTGAGAGTTCATTTCCTAGATTGGTATCTGGCTGGTATGATCCTGTGTCCTAGGTTCTGCCTGTGAGCTGAAGCTGTTTGTCCTCAGATAGAAGAACTGCCTTTAATAATTCTTGTAAGTTAGTTTTGACTTTTACATATTCCCTTAATTTCTGTTTATTTGGAAAAGCTAATTTCACCGTCAAATTTGAACGAGAGTTTTGCAGGATATATTATTCTCGGCTGACAATTTTTTTCTTTCAAGATTTTATATATGTCATCCCATTGCCTTCTTGCCTGCGTGGTTTCTGCTGAATAATCTGAGCTTAGTCTTATTGTTTCTGCTCTGTATGTGACTTCTTGTTTTTCACGAGCTGCTCTCAGGATTCTTTGTTTGTCTTTGGTTTTTGCGAGTGTGAATATGATATGCCTTGGTGATATTTCTGGGGTCCTTCTATATGGTGTTCTTTGAGCTTCTTGGATGGCCAGCTTTTCATCTTTCATGATATTGGGGAAGTTTTCTTTCAGAAGTTCCTCAGTGATCCTCTCTGTGTTTTCTGTTTTCTCCTCCTGTTCTGGAATGCCAATCACTCGTAAAATTTGCTTTTAATTGTGTCGCACATAACTCTCAGGGTCTCTTCATTTTTCTTTGTTCTTCTTTCTGAGTTTTCCTGAAACAAAGTTTTATGCAAGTGTTTGTCTTCAGTTCCACTTATCCTGTCTTCCACGGTTTCAAATCTGCTTCTCAGCCTTTCTATGACATCATCCATTTCTGAAATCTTGTTGTTTATCTTTTGGATTTCTAATTGTTGTTTTTGTATAATTTCTAGTTGTGAATTTATTTTGGCATTTTGTTCCTGCATCATCTTCCTGAATTCTTCCAATTTTTTGTCTGTATTTTCCATGAATTTGTCTATTTTTTCCTCATGTTTGTCAGCTTTTTGCCCCAGTTCTTGGAAAATTCTGAGTATTAGAGCTTTGAATTTCCTATCAGGTACTTCTAGTGCATTTTCTTCCACAGGAGAGTCATCTGGTGTTTTAATTTGGGTGCCTACTGGAACCATCCTGTCTTGTTTTTGTAAATGTTTTTATATTGTCTGCTGTTTTCGGGGCATTCGGTAGTTACTTTTTTCATTTACTGATTGTAGATTTGTTTGTTTCATCTCAGTTGTTTTGTCTCCTGCTGGACGCTCCGTGAGGCTGCTTTCTTATACCCCCATTTGCTGGTCTACGATAGGAATCCAAGATGGTGGATTCACGCTGCGTTACCTGGTAGGGGACCTCTGCATGAATCTCTCCTCGCTCTCCATTGTCTCAGTTTTCTCACTCCATTTGGTGCTCGGCTGAGTTCTTTATCTCTTCATTTGATGTTTTAGGGTTCCAGGATTGTTGTATTCTCTGTTTGGCTTAGTTTTTTGGATTTTGCCTTGGAGGGATGGCGTGGTGCTTCTGTCTAGAGTGCCATTTTGCCGGAACTCCCAAGCTTGATTTTTTAAAATTTAGTATTTTTATTTCAGTGGTTATAATTTGGCATCTGTATAGATTATCTGTTTATGGCATTGGGACAGGTGCTATATAGTTACACTTAGCTATAGTAGGTGAGTTTCTCCTGGATTTCTTCCTCAACAACATGTAATTTCAATATTCTGAAATATTGGTTACATTGCAGCCAAATGAATTAAAGTGAAGAAAATAACACTTATTCAATCTAAATCAACGTCACTAATTTAAAGCATTAATTAGTTTAAAAAAGAAATGCCAATTTAGTTTTAAAATATTTTTATTATCCTTTATTACAAATAGTTATCTCAAAATATCTAGCAAGCATTGACTAAAAAATTTATGAAAGCACAAATTACTAGATGAAAGTGCTTAAATAATTGTCAATTACATATACTTATAAACCGACATCAGATGAGGCAGACAGCCAGCTAAATCTAATGTCACTTACATGCAATAATAGTGGCAGGATGTAAGATATCATCAAAGTGAGGAGAGAGTCCTGTGGTGAAATCAGGAGAGAGTTTTTCAAGGAAATACTATCCATTCATGGCTTGATTCCTACAAAAAAAAGAGAGATGTGAAAGAAAGTGTCTTAGTCATCTAGTGATGCTCTAAAAGAAATACCACAAGTAGATGGTTTTAACTAAGCGATGTTTATTTCCTTACAGTAAAGTAGGCTAAAAGTCCAAATTCAGTGTGTCAGCTCTAGGGGAAGGCTTTCTCTCTCTCTTGGGCTTCTCATCAGTGTTCCCCCCTGGAGTAGGAGCTTCTCAGCACAGGGACCCCAGTCCAAAGGACGCGCTCTGCTCCTGGCACTGCTTTCTTGATGGTATGAGGTCCCCAGGTGTCTCTGCTTGCTTCTCTCTTTTATATCTCAAAAGAGATTGCATTAAGACACTGATCTTGTCAAGCTCATTAGTATAACCTCATCACAGCGATAGAATTTACAACACATGAGGAGATCACATATAATCTCATCATAGTGGTAGAGTTTACAACACATAAGGAAATCACATCAGATAACACAATCATACAATACTAGGAATCATGACCCAGACAAGTTGCTACCCACATTTTTTGGGGGACACAATTCAATCCATGACAGAAGGAAATTTCAGTCTCCGGTAATACTTCTTATAGGCATTTCAATATGACTCTTGGTGAGTCATCCGTTAGCAAAGAATTGATATTAAAGACAACAGCGGACTACACAAAGAATACTATATAATCTAACATTTTGTAAAAATAGAAGAGATCCAAGGAGACTAAAACTTCTATAGTTAATTTGTCATCTTGTCTTCCTCCCCTCCCTTCTCTCTTAATGAAGTATTTTTAAATTTTATGCTATGAATGAGGCAAAAAGTTTTGATTATGCATATATTTTGCCTTTGATATGACTAGATATTTGAAGAAGAAATCAAAGGGAAACGTTACTTGTAGTCACCCTAATTCATGTGGCATAGTGGTTAAGAGTTCAACTGCTAACCAAAAGGTCAGTAGTTCGAATCTACAGCCACTTCTTGGAAACCCTATGGGGCAGCTCTCCTCTGTTCTATAAGGTCTCTGTGAGTCAGAATTGACTCAACGGCAATGAGTTTGGGTTTGGGTTTTTTTAGTGACATATGGGACACCTAAAAAGAAAATTCTTGGAATCATTTTCATATTCATATGTTAGTGAACTTTTAAAACTATTGTCTAAGAAATTAAAATATTCACACGATTATCTTTTTTTAATCATTATTGTGAATAAAAATACTAAACAAAATTATACTTCATCCTAAATGATGTTAGAAATTTTAAATATTTATGGGAAGAATAGGTCTCCATGCTATCCAAATAGCTGCTGGTTTGGTAAATGATAGAAATAATCACTTAATAATCCTCAGGGCTTAACAATAAAATATTTTGACAGTTTTAAGATACCAGTTCAACAAAAAGGCATAATATGAACAGAGAATTTACAAAAACAAATGCATATGTTCCATTAACATTTGAAAGTATATTTAATCTCAGTAATTACCAAAGAAAGACAAATTTAAAAATAAAATAATATAATTTACTTATCTAATTTTCAAAGAACATGATTTACAAATATATTTCAATGGTGGAAATACAACTATAATTGTTATGAATATGTTTTAGTATATAAGTATGAAAGTTGTTTATATATTTTGATACTGTAACGCTTTTCCTAGCTGAATGAAATAAGACGAGTGGTTATATATATATATATGTGCATATATGCAAACACACGCAAAGACACGTGCACACACATACATATACACACACAAAGTTGTTCAATGAAACATTGTTCATAATATTAAAAAAAGAAAACAAGACATCTTAAATGCCCAACAGTTGAAGAATGGTTTAATATATTATGTTACATCAATAAAATTAAATATTTTGAAAACTACTAAGTATCTCTTTTAAAGGCTAAGTTATGAATCAAAAGCAAATGCTTATGACATCTGTTAAATAAAAAAATATTATACAAAACAGTGTGTGTGTGTGTTTGTGTAAACATATGCACATATATGTAGTATTTTGGGTATTTATATAGAAGCCCTGGTGCAGAAGTGGTTAAGCCCTTGGCTGCTAACTGAATGGTTGGAGGCTCAAACTCACCATCCGCTTCACAGAAGAAAGATGTGGCAGTCTACTCCCATAAAGGTTCCAAATCAAACCCAACCAAACCCACTGCCATCAAAATGACTCCAGCTCACAGTGACCATATAGTACAGAGTAGAACTGCCCCTTAGGGATTCCAAGGCTGTAAATCTTTATGGAAGCAAACTGCCAACTCTTTCTCCCTCAGAGTGGCTGGTGGGCTTAAACCTCTGACCTTTTGGTTCGCAGCCGAGCACTTTAACCACTGTGCCACCAGGGCTCCTCTTGTAAAGATTACAGTCTTGGGAACCCTATAGTGCAGTTCTACTCTGTCCTATAAGGTTGCTATGGATTAAAATCATTAGACAGCAATGGGTTTGTTTTTTTGGTTCATATATTCATATACATATATCTATTCATATTTACATATAAACTAGTGAGATATCTTTCAGATTATTTACACTAGTATACTAACTGCACTAATAAAGGGACAAGTGGGCAAATCTCACCTTCATTGCTAATTGCATGGTAAAGATCAGTATGAATCCAATTTCCACCTGGAAATGGACTCAGTCTTTTTCTCGTATTTCCGTTGTCCTCATCAACAGCCACTAAGTTGTACGCTATCTCATCTGTGGCTACTCAGGGCCAGGTCAAAACACAGAAGTTAGAAGGAATCTTTCCTTCTGAACATCTGCCTGCAGAGCCTTTCTCTAGATTAGCCAACCAGAACTAAGTCAGAGCTCACAAATTAGAAGGATTCTGGCCTTCCAACTGCAAAATAGGCAGATGCCAGCCCCTACTGGCTCTCGTTGTCTCCTGTGAGTTCCTCAATCTCTAGAATGGCTCACAGAAATCATGGAAGCTATCTGTATTTACAGTTACCAATTTATTGTAACCAGAAAGGATACAAATGAAGAGACACATGAGGTGAGGTTCAGTAGGAGTCCCAGTACAAGGCTTCCACTCCCTAGGAATGTGCTACCTTCCTGAAAGCAACTGTTCTCACCAATCCATGAAGCCCACAAACTTCCGTGTTCAAAGCCTTTTATTGGCTTCATTGCATAGTCATGATTGATTGAATAACAGTATGCATGACTGATTGCATCATGTCTCCCTCCTTTCCTGAAGATAGTGGCCAGGCGGTCATTTGCACACATTCTGAAGTCTTGCCTGGCTCTTTTAGAAAGCAAAGTCACCTTGATTGCTGGCAAATTCCAACAGCTATCTTTCAGGAACCAAAGACAAGGACCAAATCAAATTCTTTGGCTCACAACTGGTTTTCTCTGGATATTGTAAAGATACTGATTACATCAAGGTATTTCAGAGGATCACATTCTGGCCTCTTCCAACTCTCATCTTTCTATGAGGCAGAATCCAGAGAGCCTGAATTCATTTGAGAGGTGTGAACTGAGCTTTGTGAATGCAGGCTGAAATAGTCACTTGTTTGTAAGTAAGACCTCCTGAGGGGTATGATCCTACAATGAATGGAAAGAGAAGGGGATGGATGGTCATCTGGGGTGGGGAGCTGCTCTCCCTCTGCCAAGATATTTTGAAAGAAACCTTGGGAATGTAAAAATTCTAAATTTTGTCTTGGTTTCAGGTTGTTATGAAGGTATGATTGTCAAAATAATGCAATAAGGCAATAAACAAACCAACTCCCTAGGTGTTTTCATATTATTTGCTCAGCGTACAGATTGAATAAATATGGTGAAAGGATACTACCCTGACACACACCTTTCCTGACTTTAAACCACGCAGTATCCCCTTATTCTGTTTAAACAACTGCCTCTTGGTCTACGTACAGCTTCCTCATGAGCACAACTAATTAAGTGTTCTGGAATCTCCATTCTTCACAATGTTATCCATAATTTGTTATGATCCACACAGTTCAATTATTTTGTCTAGTCCGTAAAACACTGGTAAACATGTTTCTGGTTTTCTCTGCTTTCACTGAAGATCCATCTGATATCATCAATGATATTCCTCGTTCCAAGTCCTCTTCAGAATTCAACTTGAATTTCTGGCAGTTTCTTGTGGATGTACTGCTGCAATCATTTCTGAATTATCTTCAGTAAAATAGTAACTACTTACCAAGTATTATTAAGTAATAACTATTTTTAAGTATGTACTTCTGAGATTTTTGTGTGTCTTTCTTGAAAGTACCATTTTTATACTAATGCAGTATATGAATTACAGAACACTTGTAGAGATACTGTAGGAAATTGTGTCAGCTTGCTGTTTGATCTTGCTCAGATGAGGTCATAGAATTCTGACTCACCATCGTCAACAGTCACATTTCTCTGACAGGAACTTACAAAGAGGCCCAGGACACTTTTCTCTTGGAAACAATATACCTGATCGTGGGCAAAACTATTCAGGCCCTCTCATTATAAATGTGAAGTGTCTAGTTATGTTCAGACTGTGAAAAAAGAAGTGCTCTTGAAGCATAAGAATAAAAACAGTGTGGTAAAATCTAAACATTTTGTAGTGTTTGTTCAGAAGGAAAGGGGCAGCAGAATAATTCTTTGTTTTGTCTGTCAGTGACAACATCCAGAACTTTCTTCTATACTGACTAATTAAAAAAATTAAATATCAAGCCTACCTGTCATTTTGGCAACTCCCTAATATGTGAAGATTTTCAAAGTGCTCTTGTGCTTCTTTAGGGAACAAACCTTGCATTCATAGTTAGTGGCCTCCTCCTGGGCATGAAGGCAAGGCATTGTCTGTCCTCTTCCTCAATACCTTCCCTTCAATAAGCCTCTCTTGTCAGAGAGCCGTGGTAAAAAGATTGTCAATACCTCTGAATAATATTTAAAATAAAGGGATACATATTTATTTGAATATAACCCACACTTCATGCTTGGTAAAGAAGAGGGTCAGTGAAAAATAGGAGACCTTCAACGAGATGGGTTGACACAGTAGCTGCAACAATGGGCTCAAGTGTAACGACGATCGTGAGGATGGCGCAGGTCTGGGCGGTATTTCCTTCTGTTGTACACAGGGGCGCTATGAGTTGAAATTGTCGAGATGGCACCTAACAACAACAACACTTCAGAGACCTATCCCTTTCATTGCATGTACATGTGTTTCTTTTTCTCATCTGATATGAAAGATCACTGACTCATGTGACAGCAAAGATCAGCAAAAATCATAGTTATTGAGGATTAATTAATTTGGATAAAATTTATAAACCTTACTAATTATCCCTAAATATTTATTGCATTTGTTAAAATGTAAATTCCACAAGTCTTGAGACGCTTTAACCATAAAGCATTTTATATTAATTAAAAGAACTAAAAGAAAATAAGTGTTCTAGTTTAAATAAAATATATTAGTGTTTTAATCCTTCTCAGTTTATGTTTTCCAAGAAGCAACAATATGTATTTATTTGGAAATGTACTATATAATAAAGCATTTGACTCATATTATGGTCTTAGCACTGGTCCAAGAAGAACTATAACTTAAAGACAATTTATTGAACAGTGGAAGCAGGCTTTATTTATTTAAGTGAAATCTGATTTCCTGGACAAGAAAAGAAATCTGCTTTTAAGGATGATTTGCCATCTCTCTTTTAGTTCTTCATATAATCATCTGCCAATTTTAAAATGAAATGACATGGAATTAATTAGGAAAAATTTGACAGCTGATTATTTGGAACAAAAAGCAAAATTATTTTCTAAGAAGATCATTTGTAAGTAAGATGGAGATTCTTAATTGCTGGACAGCTGTCATCATTAGGATTTATTCAAATAGCTTATCAGCCCAAATCAAAAAAACAGAAACAGCAGCTGCAAAAAATATACCCACACTCACACACACACTACAGACACACATACTCACACATATTTGTAGTAAATTATTAGAGATTATTTCTCAAATCAGCTACCAATTTGAATCAATAAAGGAGCTTTTAGAACATAAATGCATGAGGTCCACACCAAATCAACTGGATCAGCATATCTGTATTTATTTAAATCTCTCAAACAAGTCACTATCGAGTCAATTCTGACTCATGGTTCCCCATGTGTGTAAATGTATAACTGTGCTCCATAGGGTTTTCAACGGCTGATTTTTCAGAAGTAGATCACCAGGCCTTTCTTCTGAGGTGCTTCTGGGTGGGCTCAAATCTCCAACTTTTTGGTTAGCTGCTGATCATGTAGACTATTTGTACCACCCAGGGACTCCTCAAAGTACTCAAGGTGATTCTAAGGTCAAGCCAGGATATAGAACCACAGCTCTAGATTCTCGATACTCAGAGTAGATTCCACCGGCCATAAACATCAGCACTACCTGAGGGCTACTTGCTTATATTACATTTGTATGTTTGCACACCTATGTTATAAAAGCAAAACGTGAATTATTTCAACCCTTTCCTTTAAGAAACTAGACTTGTCATTGCCTTTTTTACTTCTTTACACACAATTCCTTAAGCTCTCCCTTCACCTTTTATTTCAGTATTGAATAAATAACTTTGTGTTTTGTATCACATATCTATAGTTCTTTTTGGTTAAGCAATGTAAAGAAACTTACTTGGTGCTACACATTTTTTGAAGTAAAATAATGCACACTTTTCCACATATTTAATTTTATTAATACTAGATCAATTGATAAACATTATTACTAACTCATCTGATAGGAGAGATGACTTAGAACCTCAATCAAAACTCATATAAAAGTTTTTTGTTTTTTTTTACAGTTGAGTAAGATTTTCTTCACAATTATATTTTGTCAGTAAAATCTAATAATGCTGACAAAATGTCAGAAAAAGAATGCTTTCCTAACGTAAGAAACTGTTCTAGTCTATTATTATTTAAGGTCACAAAAAGACAAATGTGGTACACTAAACATCTCACTTAAAAAGGGAATTGACTGATAATACCAAGAAGTATAGGAAAACAATTAATCATAAATTTAATATCCACCGATGTCACGTTTTTGTTGCAGAAATGCCAACTGTTTAGAATTATTTTACTCTTTCAAGATTATACCATTTAAAATTTTTCAAGTTGCATTTTATTCCACTTTGTAATGTCATAAAAACAATTGATTGTCCTATTACCAGAAAGAGTATACTTCAAAAGACTATCACTTCTTATTTTTTTAAACAAAATTAATAAATCATTTTAAGTCTATAAAACTTATCTCACAGGTATCTCTTGAGACACAGGGTATCTACAGGCCTACCTAGTTTGGTATCTTGTTAAAGAATGAAATATGAGAAGAGGAAGAGAAGCATGACAAAGACTGGAAATGATGCAAAGTAATCAGGACATCAGAGACCTGTGTGCTAACCTATGTTTCAGGAAGGTAGTTGTCCTTCAAAAACCCTAGGTGACAGGCACTCAGAGAATGAGGACATAAAAGTTGGCTTCTTGTCTGATTATGGGTCTTTTCTAGATCGAAAGTGTGACAGTTACCTTTCAAGTAATACTTATAATTGCTGCTAACCTACGATAAGATTTAGAACTTTGTTTCTCTCTTTTTAGAGTAACCAAAGACTAATCCCTACACTGCTGTTTTATAATTTCCTTAATTCCACATATACAGTTAAGCAGGCACCCATTGATAATGGAAATTATCCTATTAGGATACTAAAATAAGCATTTGCTTGTGTATTAATTAGTGTATAAGCTAAGTTGCTACAACAAAAAGACCTACACCTTGATACCTCTGATAAGACAGAACTTCATTTTTGTCTTCCACATGACTGTCCAGAGGATGGGCAAGGTCTGCATAGGTAAGCTGCTCTGAACCACAAGTTAATCCAAGGGTCTAGGTGACTTTCATTTGAGTCCTCTTCGATCCTCTAGGGGTAATTCCCTAATTCACAAGGACAAAGTTGGATCATAGGCACTACTTTGACAGTTCAGCCTTGGGGACACGAACAAGCAATTTCCCTCTAAGGACATGACGTGGCAGATGCTCACAACTCACCTTCCATTGGAGAGAACTTAGTTACATGGTCACATTTAGTAGCAAATGAGGCTGGGTGATGTAGTCTCCTACGTGGCTGATTCTATGTCCAGTTAAAATGTTGGGAAGTTTATTATAAGAAAAAGGATGAGAATGTGGCTACAGTGGGAGAGCTTAACCATTTGTGCCACCCAGGTGGTCTGTGTTAGAGGGTAGATGCTAGGTAAAAGAGGCTAGAAAGGACAGAAAGTATTCTTATTTGATAAGTGAACCTGAACCAGCAAGCAGGAAATAGGATATTTATTTTAATGGTAAGAAAAGCATTTTCTTTTTTTTCAAAATGCTATTTAATAGTCAGACAGACAAGGCAATCTAAAGGTCAGGCATCAAATCAGGAACCAATAAACCAGCAAACATAGGCTGGTCTGGCCACCGTATAATCTTAACTAAAGGTAGAAAATTATTGTTATCTGCTTCTTGTCTGCTTTTATTACTTTCTTGTGGAAACCAAAAGTAGAATTTTGTAACTGAGAATAATTGGGAGCAGTTGGTTAAGTGAGGCAAATGTGGGGAGGCTGGTTAATGATGGAGAGTCTTAACAGAAATGTTTATTTACTATTGTATTTGGTCTGTTGCTTTTGGCATTATATACAGATGTGTACCAGCTGCTCTGAGGGAGAAAAGACCTGGTGATCTGCTCCTGTAAAGATTACAGCCTAGGAAACCCTATGGGGCGGCTCTACTCTGTCATATAAGGTTGCTATGAGTCGGAATTGACTCTGCAGCATACAACAACAAACTTAATCTTATGTGTTCATTGTTTATGGAATTGAAAACTCGATGGCATAAAACAGAATAATTTGAAATATTTTTTTTTCTTTAATAATCAATCAATATTTTAAATCTTGGTAGGTTTCCTATATTTCACTGTCTTATACTCTTATTAAGAATGAAGCATGTCATTATAAATGGGATATTAGGATCTTTCTGGAAATCATCTAAAACAAAATAGATTTAGAATGTGGGTTATGAGAGCAGTGGCAATATTTCTCTAAAAGGGGCACCCCTTCCACATCCCACAATTGGCAGAGAATCCGTTTTTATGAAGGAGAGTCTTTTGAGAACAAAGCAAAGAGAACATGGGTAAGAAGTAGTAGACATCAAACAATGATTCTTTGCATATCTTACAATGTAAGCAAATTTTTTCAGTTATTTTCATCCTTTGGAATGTAATTAGTTAGAAAAACACTTTAGTGAGGCTGATATGTTTGATTTTTACTGGAAGATGTCCAAGACCACTGATTTCTTTTTCAATTTTTGGTGGTTAAAACCTACAGATAATATTTTACATGGTTTTTTATAGATCATCTATGAATTATATAATAAGGTAGTTAAAATCTATTTGATCAAAGCATATCATGTAATACGTATTCTAATTACAGTTAATCCATCTTCTCTCATCTTATAAAATGTTAAACCTTTTCTATCTACTATTAACTAAAAATAGAAAAGCATGCTAACTGCTGAACCAATTAGCTTTAACAGTACGTATTTTATCTTTCATTGAATACATAGGGAAAGTTTGATAATAAGGTGAAGATAGTTTAATGCAGTTATTTAGAATTTTTAATAAATTATTACTGAATATTCCCCACAGCAAAATAGCATATTTTGTACATATTTACCTAAATAATACCATGTATTTTTATACTTTACTTCATAAATAACATAATTTTGGCTAAAATTGCACTACATTGTTAGTCATTAATGAGAAAGACTATTGATTATCTTTTTTCTATAACTAACTAGTTTCCTTTGAGTCAATTATGACTCATGGCAACCCCATGTGTGTCAGAATAGAACTGTGCTCCATAGGATTTTTAATTTCTGATTTTTTTTTTAAAGTAGATGGCCAAGCTTTTTTTCTGGAGGTTCTTCTAGGTGGACTTGAACCTCCAACGTTGCAGGAAGCAGCAGAGTGTGTTAGCCATTTGTACCAAACAGGGACTTCTTCTTTCTATAATGTAATATAAATGAATATATTAATTATATCATATCTACATTATTTTGTTATTAACATTTCCTAAAATATATATTTAATCATTAATTTCTAAGTGTTTATCATAACATACCTCTAGAAGTGTATTGATATGTTTACCTAAACTTAAAAAAATTAAGTTGGATTGTTTCTGAGAGAAGTGCAACTAATTTTACTGATAAATTTTACATTGAGATAACCTTTGCTAACCAATTTATATAGCACTTTCCATAAATCAGCTAAATGAAATATGCAGTTCTATGCTGCTGACTAACATGTTAAATGCAATGAAATTTTATCAAAAATATTGCATCAGCAAAGATGCATTGAAATTATGAATGTATTCCATTTTTTCCAACTGTTTCTTAGGATATTAGGTCAAAAGACGTGACTCTAAGTGAAAAGAGACCAAAAAAAAGCAAGTATAATTAACAGTAAATGTGACAGTATTAAAGCAGTGGGATCCAGCAAACATCAATTAGGAGACTAAACATTCTCTGAACATGAGCTGGGACACAGGACTGAACAGTGATAAAAATTATACAGTCCATTAGAATTTTATACCCTGTTCATGCAAAGGAGAGGGTATATCTCCTCACTATTCTAAGCCCATTCACATTTCTTGAATAACTAATTCACAAAATAGAACCCATTTTTATTAAATAGTATTCAATTTTATGAAATATTTACTTCAGAATAGTTTTATTCAGATTTCATCACTTTTTCCATTAATGTCCTTTTTTTTAAAAAATAATATTTTATTGTGTTTTTGGTGAAAGTTTACATAGCAAGTTAGTTTCCCATTTCACAATTTGTACACTAATTGTTCAGTGATATTAGCTACAGTTTTCATGAGGTATCAGCATTCTCTTTAATTGTTTTCTGGTTGTTCCATTTCCAGTACTCACTCACTGTTTCATTCTGTTGTACCTAATGTCGGTATGAGTTGGAAAAGACTCGACGACATCTAATAACAACAAAGTAGTTACTTGAAAACATCACAAAGCTAATTTTAGTACATCACATATCATGTGACTGTGGGAAAAAGACTCACTCCCTAGAAGCGTTATGAGGCATTCTGTCATCGTCCTTCCCAAAATGTTGCGTAAATATAAACACCCAGAGTTGGAAAATGTTTGAAAACCTAGACCAGGTTCACACAGAGAAAGATCCAGGAGAGTTACAGTTTGATCTAAAAACCTGAGCTGCTGCCAATGAATTAAGGCGTTGTAAGGAGCTAACTTGCCAAACATAACTTGTGAAGGTACTACTGTTGTTAGGTGACTTTGAGTTGGTTCTGACTCATAGCAGCCCTATGTACAACAGAACAAAACACTGCCTGGTCCTGCACCATACTCACAACCATTGCTATGTTTATGTCCATTGTTACAGCCAATGTGTCAATCCATCTCATCGAGGGTCTTCCTCTTTTTCTATGAACCTCTACCAAGTATGATGTCCATCTCTAGGGAATGGTCCCTCCTGATAACAAGTCCAAAGTACATGAGACGAAGTCTTGCCATACTCTTTTCTAAGGAGTATTTGGGTTGTACTTCTTCCAAGACAGATTTGTTTGTTCTTCTGGCAGCCCATGGTCTATTCAATATTTATTTATTAAATATTCTTCACCAGCACCATAAATCAAAGGCATCAATTCCTCTGTCTTCCTTACTCATTATCGAGCTTTCACATGCTTATGAGACAATTGAAGATACCATGACTATGGTCAGGGGTACTTTAGTCCTCAAAGTGACATCTTTGCTTTTTAACACTTTAAAGAGTTCTTTTGAGAAGATTTGCCCAATGCAATACATTGATTTCTTGACTGATGTTCACTTCTTCTTCACATAGTCCAGCTTCTTGGATTATTTGCTCAGCATACAGATTGAATAAGTAGGGTGAGAGGACACAACTCGGATGTACACTTTTCCTGATTTTAAACCCCTCAATATTCCCTCGTTCTATTTGAATTGCTGCCACTTGGTCTATATACAGGTTCCCTATTAGCATAATGAAGTGTTCTGGAATTCCCATTCTTCACAATGTTTTCTGTAATTTGTTACAATCCACACAGTTGAATGTCTTTGCACAGTCAATAAAACACAGATAAACACCTTTCTGATAGTTTCTACTTTCAGCCACAATCCATCTGGTAACAGCAATGATATCTTTTGTTTACCTCCTCTTCTGAATCTGGCTTGAATTTCTGGCAGTTCCCTGTCAATTTGCTGCAGTAATAGTTTTTGAATTGTCTTCAGCAAAATTTTACTTGCGTATGATATTACTGATATTATTTGATAATTTCTGCATTCTGTTGGATCATCTTGCTTTGGAATGAGCACAAGAATCTCTTCCAGTCAGTTGGCTAGGTAACTGTTTTCCAAATTCCTTAGCATTGATAAGTGAGTGCTTCCAGTGTAGCATCCATTTGTTGAAACATCTCAGTTGATATTCTTCCAATTCTTGGAATCTTGTTTTTTTTGCCAATGCCTTCTGTGCAGCTTGGATCTCTTCTTTCAGTGCCATCAGTACTTGATCATATGCTATCTACTGAAATGGCTGAACACGAACCAATTCTTTTTGGTACAGTGACTTTGTGTATTCCTTCCATCTTCTTTTCATGCTTCCTGCATCATTCAATATATTTGGCCCATGTTGTTATTGTTAGGTGCCATTGCGTCTGTTCTGACTCACAGTAAAACAGAATGAAACACTGCCCGGTCCTGCACCATCCTCATAATCATTGCTACGTAATCACTGTTTTAGCCCATCGTTGCAGCCACTGTGTAAATCCATTTGGTCGAGGGTCTTCCTCTTTTTCAGTGATCCTCTACCTTACCAAGCATGATGTCTTTCTCCAGTGACTGGTCTCTCTTTATAACATGTCTAAAGTACATGAGATCAAGTCTCACCATCCTCACTTCCAAGGAGCATACAGGCTAAACTTCTTCCAAGACAAACTTGTTAGTTCTTCTGGCTGGCATTCCCTGGTATATTCATTATTCTTTGTCAACACCATAATTCAAAGGCATCAGTTCTTCTTCTGTTTTCCTTATTCATTGTCCAGATTTTGCATGAATATGAGGCTATTGAAAATACCATGACTTGGGTCATGCATACCTTAGTCCTCAAAGTGACGTCTTTGCTTTTCAAGACTTTAAAGATGTCTTTTGCAGCAGATTTGCCCAGTGCAATATGTCATTTGATTTCTTGACTGCTGCTTCCATGGGTGTTGATTGTGGATTCAAGTAAAATGAAATCCTTGACAACTTCAATATTTTCTCTGTTTATTATGGTGTTGCTTATAGGTCCATTTGTGAGAATTTCTATTTTTTTATGTTGAGGTGTAATCTATAGTGAAGGCTGTAGTCCCACTTTCAGCAAGCAAGGTTTTGTCACCTGCATATCCGAGGTTGTTCAATATTGCAACTCAAAACTTGAATTTTTCTTCAATTCTTTCAGTTTGAGAAATGTCAAGCATAATTTTGGCTTTCTAACTCCAAGTCTTTGCACATTTCATTATACTTTACTTAATCTTCTCGAGCTGCCCTTTGAAATCTTCTATTCAGCTCTTTTATTTCATCGTTGCTTATATGCAAGTTCAATTTGAAGCTGAATAAAATTAAAACAATTCCACAGGAGTCAAAGTATGATCTTGAGTATATCACACCTGAATTTAGAGACCATCTCAAGAATAGATTTGATGCATTGCACACTAATGAAGAAAGGGTAGTTGAGTTGTGCAATGACATCAAGGATATCATACCTGAAGAAAGCAAAAGGTCATTAAAATATAGGAAAGGAAGAAAAGACAAAAATGGATGTCAGAAGAGACTCTGAAACTTGCTCTTGAAGATACTGTTAGGAGTTGGTAACACACTTTACATGCACCTTGTGATGGTTAATTTTATGTGTCAACTTGGCTAGGCTCTGATGCCCAATTATTGGCTGCTATGAAATATTTATATATGATTATTATTTAAATCAATTGACGTTAAGTAAAGCAGATTACTCTTTATAATATAGGCGGACCTCATTCAATCAGCTGGAGACCTTGAGAACAAAACCAGAGGTTTCCTGAGGGAGAATTCTTCCTCCAGACTACAAGTAGACATTTTTTCCAGAATTCCTTTAATTCACTCACTGCCTGACCTACTAACTGGGGACACAAGACTGAAGGAATTTCCAGCCTGTTGTCTTATCTGTGCATTTTGGTCTTACAGTTCCTACTGTCATGTGAGCCAATTCTTCAAAATAAGTCTCTCTATCTCTCTGTCTATATATATCTGTAATATATATATATATATATATGTAATATATATATATCTGTTATGTATATATCTGTAATATATATATATATACTTTGAGCCTTGACCAAGGCACTCCTACCTATGGGCAGTTGTACCAAGTACTTGGGATTTAGAACAATAGTGAGGATAGCCCTGCCCATTGCCCTGGAGTCAATTGCCACTGACAAGAGACCCTATAGGACAGAGTAGAACTGCCCCATAGGGCTTCCAAGGAGCAGCTGGCAGATTCAAATTGTTGACCTTTTGGTTAGCAGCTAGCTCTTAATGACTGCCACCAGGGCTCCAGTGAGGGTAGGTATGGAAATGTATTTTCATTCCTTGTACCAACAGTGATCCATTGATATATAGAGACATACTCAGATGTTTGATAAAGGCTCAGTAGAAGTAAGTTCTAAGCCTTAATAATAATTTCTGCCCCAAGTATGGGCTAGGGGAAAGGTATGACTATTTTGTCAATCCTAGATAAATTTTCTTTTTCAGCTAAACATAATGAGTAAGCCAGCATTAAATACTTGTGTTCCAAATATATATATATTTATGACTTTGTTCATATATATATATATATATGACTTTGTTCAACAAGTTAGTTCTTGCTGTACAATTTGATGAGGTCAGTGTAACATAACTTGTGTAGGGGATCCAAAGACTAAACGTCTTGAGTTATAACCATATAATTAGATTTATGGTTTTATAAATCTGTCTGGAATAAAAGGTTACAACAGTAACTAGCTTTAGGAATTTAACACTGTGTGAGAAAAGTGTTGACATGGCTCATTCTTGTCAACTATTTGGGTAACCACTCCCGTTGTCCAGAATTTCACAAAAGTGGCATTGTAGCTGTGAAATAAAATTATTCTGAATCTGTAGGTCCAGAAGATATTTTATCAGTTGGCTCAAGGGATAATTTTTTTTTTTTTTCAAACTGCTTAGGTTCAGCAATAAACATAGTGCTTAAGAACACAGTCATTGGGACCAGACTACCACACAGCATGAAAGCGCTTCATTAAGTTATTTATATTCTTTGTGCCTAAATATACTCATCTGTAAAATGGAAATTCTAGTAATATCAACTTGACAGAGATATTGTGAAGATTAAATGAGTCAACACATGTGGAAGGGATTAGAAAAATTCCGGGCACATAGTAAGCAACACATAAGTGTACACTGCTGCTACAATAATAATATTATTACTTGTCATATTTATTTTGACTGGTGTGATACAGTGGGAAAAACCTTGAATTGAGAGTTCAGATAATCTTGTCTTAGTTTCTGTTCTATATCCAGGTAGCTGGATCCTTTGGACAACTCATTTGATATATCTGACTTAGATCATGATCATGATCATCATCTTGATCATCATCATGATGATGATCATGATTATCATCATCTAGGACCTATTAAGAACTTATTATGTATAAACACTGTTTTAAGTACTTTAAGTGCATTAACTTATTTTATCCCTATAAAAACTCTATATAATACATAAACATAAAGCAAAGTATTTTCAAACTATAAATATTTATAATTCTGTGATTGACACTATTATATAAAATGGCACAAGCTTCCATCACAGGGAAATCAAATAATCAAATTAAAATATAAAGAAGCTTGACAAATGATTATACTTACATACTACCAAAATAATCATTGAATTCAATATAAAATCTTTTGATATTTTTCCTTCCAAGTAAATATCAATGTCTAACTTGCTTATTTATTGTCTACAACATATTGTTCAAATGTTTTAACCTTATTTTAAACTTTTTTTAATATACAGATCGCTGAGATAAGCAGAGGTCTAAATAGATGGGTTTATAAAAATAGATTGCCAAAACATTTAGGACATATACATTTCAAGAAAGAATGAAGTCAGTCATGTCTAGTTCACCATCCTCAAAATCTATTAACACCATTACATAGTGCATGAGAAGAGCTAAAGTAAACCACAGAAAACAACAAATTCTCAAGGTAAATTTCTAATAACCAATAAACTAGAATTAGGAAATTGATTTCTCTGTTTTACTGCCTTCTTTCAAGGTGATTCTTCTAAAATTCTACAGTTTTTGAAATGAAAGTTCTTTGGCATACTTATCTGTCCATATTACATTTTACTGACTTGTATTATAGACTGACAAATAATTTATTACAATTTTAAATTAATGTAAATTTTAGGTATTTAGAAAAATTAGAAGATAAAAAGCTTAAATGAAGCAATATAAATATAGGTAGAATATAAGTAATATAATGCTTAGTTATGATCCCAGAGAAGATTGATGTGGAGGCAGTTTAATCAACTCCCTAGTAAATTTTATCACTTAGAGCAAAATCATTTTACTTTGAAGCTACTGTAAAAGTAGAGAAAAAGAAATGAAAAGAGTATGTATTTATTTTCACAGTGAAGTTTATTGGTACTTACTAAGTTCTCTCCAGCAGGTGCCCACTTTATTAATTGTACACTACAGCCTGGGTGTATTGAGTTGGCAACTTTTTAAAGAACCGATAGAAATACTTGAGACTTAGAAAAACTAAGTTGTGCAAAAAAAATTAAAAAGGAACAAAGCTCACAATATTGAAGGCAATCCATGTTTATCTATGAAACAGTGTCACCTATCTATGAAACAGTGTCACCTGTCAGTCTATCCACTAGAACTGAGTTTATATATATATAAACCCTGGTGGTACAGTGATTAAGTGCTACAGCTGCAAACAAAAAGTTTGGCAATTTGAATCCACCAGGCACTCCTTGACATCTCTATGGGGCAGTTCTACTCTGTCCTATAGTCTAGCTATGAGTTGGAATCTACTTGACGGCAATGGGTTTAGTGATATATATACACATACATGTATATATATATAAAAGCTTATATACATATAATTTTTAATAATATATATATTATTTTTAATGTGGATCCCTTGTACATTTTAATAGCTTTACAATCATATCAAATAGAGGCTCCAAAATTTAGAGCTTCTCAGATCTGTAAAGACTTAGAATTGCTTCAGCTTGATGTGCCAGCGAGATACGGAGTCCTGTGTGATGTGGAAGCTGCTTGGACATTTTTTCTGTATCTATTGACAAGTAACTGGATATATGGAGACACCTAGCAGAGCTTATTGGTAGAAATTATCTTTGGAGAGAGATTCAACCAACTTGAGATGGTTTGCTTGAAACTTTAATTCCCTTAATTGAAATTTGCTGTGAAGTAAAGCCAGGCAACTGAGTGCTCTATTCTCTTGGAAACTTGCCTTTACAGATGGTTCTTGTAATTACTACAATCATAGCCACTCAACTTGTACCGGTCCATTTAAAAAAAAAGTGGGATTCATAGTAGGTATGCAAGAATGGTAAATCAATTAATGTAATCCACCACATAAGTAAAACAAAAGAATCACATGATGCAGAAAGATTGATAAAGCCCAACACCCATTCCTGATAAAATCTCTCAATAAAATAGGAATAGAAGAGAAATTCCTTAACACAATAAACAGCATCTATACAAAACCAATAGCCAACATCATTCTCAATGGAGAGAAGCTGGAAACATTCCCCCTGAGAACAGGAACATGACTAGGATACCCTTTATCACCCCACCTACTTAACATTGTGTTAGATGCCCTAGCTTGAGCAATAAGACAAGAAAAAGAAATAAAGAGTATCCAAATTGGTAAGGAAGAAGGAAAACTATCCCTATTTACCAGAACTAATAGAAAGGTTCAACAGAGTAGCAGAATACAAGATAAACAAAAAAAAAAAAAATCAGTTAGATTCCTATATATCAATAAAGAGAACTATGAAAAGGAAATCAGGAAAACAATGACATGTATAATAGCCCCTAAAAAATTAAAATACTTAGAAGTAAATCTAACCAGGGATGAAAAAGACCTATACAAAGAAAACTACAAAACACTACTGCAAGACACCAAGAGACCTACATAAATGGAAAAACATACCATGCTCATAGAAAGTGGACTCAATATTGTGAAAATGTCAATTCTACCCAAAGCAATCTACAAATACAATGCAATCCCACCAAATATCAACAGCATTCTTTAATGAGATGGAAAAGTTAATCATTAACTTTATATGGAAAGGAAGAGGCCCCAGAAAAGTAAAGGATTGTTGAAGAAGAAGAGCAAAGTAGGAGGCCTCCCACTACCTGATCTCAGAACCTACTATACTGCTACAGTAGTCAAAACATCTTGGTACTGGCACAATGACAGACATGTTGGCCAATGGAACAGAATTGCGAACCCAGGCATAAATCCATCCACCTATGATAATCCGATCTTTGACAAAGGCCCAGAGTCCATTAAGTAGGGAAAAGACAGTCTTTTCAACAAATGGTGCTGACAAAACTGGAGGTCTATCTGTGAAAAAAATGAAACAGGACCCATACCATAAATGATACATAACAATTAGTTTGAAATAAATCAAAGACCTCAATACAAAACCAAAAGCTATAAAGATCATAGAAAAAAAAAAAAAACATTAGAGTCAATGCTAGGGGTCTTAATACAAGGCATAAATAAGATACAAACCATAACTAAGGATACACAAACAATAGAAAATAAGCTAGCTAACAGGGATCTTCTAAAAAGTAAACACTTATGCTCATCAAAAGAATTCACCAAAGGAGTAAAAAGAGAACCTACAGACTGGGAAAAAATTTTTGGCTATGACAAATCCGACAAAGGTCTAATCTCTAAAATCTATAGGAAAATCCAACACCTCTACAACAAGGAGACAAATAATCCAATTAAAAAATGGGCAAAGGATTTGAACAGAAAAACAAACAAACAAACAAACAAAACCCATTGCCATCAAGTCAATTCCGACTCACAGCAAACCTGCAGGACGGAGTAGAACTGACCCATATGGTTTCCAAGGAGCACCTGGTGGATTCAAGCTGCCAACCTTTTAGTTAGCAGCCATAGTTCTTAACCACTACACCAACAGGGTTTCCAATATGAAAAGACACTTCACCAAAGAAGACATTCAGGCAGCTAACAGATACATGATGAAATGTTCACGATTACTAGCCATTAGAGAAATATAAATCAAAACTACGATGAGATACCATCTCACCCTGACATTACTGGCATGAATCAAAAAAAAACAGAAAATAACAAGTGTTGGAGAGATTGGGACTCTTATAACACTGCAGGTAGGAATGCAAAATGGTACACCATTTTGGAAAACCATAGGGAATGACCTTAAAAAGCTAGAAATAGAAATATCATATGATCCAGCAGTCCCACTCCTAAAGATATCCTAGAAAAATAGGAGCTATCACATGAAGAGACATATGCACACCTATGTTCATTGCAGCATTATTCACCATAGCAAAAAGTTGGAAACGACCTAAGTGCCCATCAGCAGATGAATGGATAAACAAACTATGGTACATACACAAAATTGAATACTACAGCAATGATAAAAGAACAACGAAGAATCTGTGAAAAATCTCACAACATGAGTGAATTGGGAGGGCATTACCCTGAGTAAAATAAGTCAATCACAAAAGGACAAATACTGTATGAAACTGCTGTTATAAAAACTCATGAAAATGTTTACACACAGAAAGAAACAATCTTTGATGGTTACCAGGGAGGGGAGGTGTGGGGAGAGAAAAATATTAATAAGACAATAGATAAGTGATAACTTTGGTGAAGGGTGAGACGGTACACAACACTGGGGAAGTCAGCACAACTTGACCAAGGCAAAATCATAGAAGATTCATAGATATATCCAAACTCTCTGAGGAATCAAGTTACTAGGCTGAGGGCTGGGGAGCATGGTGTTGGGGGACATCTAGCTCAACTGGCATAACATAGTTTATAAGGAAAATGTTCTACATCCTACTTTGGTGAGTAGCATCTGTGGTCTTAAAAGCTCTTGAGTGGCCATCTAAGATATGTGTACTGGCCCCACCCTGTCTGGAGCAAGGAAAAATGAAGAGAACTAAAGATACACGGGTAAGATTAGTCCAAAAGACTAATGGCCCACAACTACCACAGCCTCCACCAGACTGAGTCCAGTACGACTAGATGGTGCCAGGCTACCACCACTGACTGCTGTGACAGGGATCACAATACAGGGTACTGGACAGAGCAGGGGAAAGATGTAGAACAAAATTCAAACTCCCCCCCCCCAAAAAAAAAGACCAAACTTACTGGTCTGACAGAGACTGGAGAAACCTCAAGAGTATGACCCCCAGACACCCTTTTAATTCAGTACTGTACTCACTCCTGAGGGTCACCCTTCAGCCAAAGATTAGACAAGCTTATGAAACAAACAATAATACACATAGTTCAACTAGGTATACGGGACTAAATGGGCGCACCAGCCCAGGAACATGGGTGAGAAGGCAGGAGGGGACAGGAAAGCTGGACAAATGGAAATGGGGAAGGCTGAGAAGAGTGTTGACATATCATGGAGTTGGCAATCAATGTCAAAAAACAATATTTGTATTACTTGTTTAATGAGAAACTAATTTGCTCCGTAAACTCTCACCTAAAGCACAAAACAAAAAACAACTTGTACCTCTCACTTTAAAATTGTGTTTATTTATTAGGGCTATACCCAAGGGAGGAGTATAGGCATAATACTTCGAATAAATTATTTTTTCCTAAAAATCACATATGCCAAATTGAAAAAGCAGAAATATATGAAGTTATTATTGATGTACTACATAAATAATACCTTGAAATTAGTGGAAAGGATTAAGAAAATTCTTATTTTTAAGATGAAATATACTATTTATATTCAAATAAAGAGCAAATGCATATATATGGAGTACTCCATTTTCCAAAAGGAAATATAAAATGTATTATAAATTTTATTGCCAATAAAATGCAATATTTTAGAAAGCTGATTTAATAATCCCAAATCTAAATGTGGTACTTAGTATAGTTACTGAAACACAAAAATACATTTAAATTCATGCATACATGTGAACACTCGTATGTATGTTTGTTTTACACACACTTGATCATTCTGGCAAATTCATGAAATAATTTTATTTATATTTTTGTCTTTATCATTAGAGTTTCTAAAGAACATTGTCTTCACTTCCATTGAAAGTTTTTGAGCTGTTGCACTTTTAGAATCCATATATGATTCTGTCATTGGAAAAGTTTCCCAAACCACTAGTACTTATTCTAATAATATTAGATTGTTTTAAATACCTATACTTATTACTATTGCCTTGAATGTCAACACAAAGTTTCTTGATCAGAGCAGATATCATTATTTACACATACTAACACAAATCCTCTTTGCTCAGATTCTTACTTCTGTGTTGATGCGATGAGAACCAGCTCCTGTCATTCATATAGCACAGTCTCAATTAGGCAAGGAACCAGAAAAAGTTTATTTGTGTCTTTATACAGGAGAGGTGCAGTTATCCCCGCCACCCTACTTTTCAAGAGGGATGAAAACCTTTGCCATTTGGTAATGATCTTACTCTTAACCCTTATCTCCAGAAGAGAGATAAGACTAGTGTCTCCAGATTTACAACTACTGGGATGTTTGCATGGTCCTGGATCTCATCTTCCCTTGAAATGTAAACACATACTGTGGGGGAAGTCAATATCTCCATATGGTCTTTCATTATCTAATTAGTAATAAATTAACTTCCAAGCTTGTACTTCTATCCCAAATCTCCAGTTTCAGTAACATTTGGTCAGAGAACTAACTGTGCAAAAACATAAAAATTCTTCTCTACAGCCCCATATCCATGTATTAGTTAAATTTTATTTAAGAAAATTATGCAAAAAATGTTAATTCTTAGTAGATTGATTTTTAACTACTGTTTGAAAGACATGTTTAAAATTACTACCCAAACATGTAATTATGAGGGCATCTCCATAGGAAAAAAGTTACTAAATTATGTGTCAAAATTAGTTTTTAACCAATTCTGAGAAGTGACACTTAAAACTATTCAAAAATTACATTATTGTTTCAGTCTAAGTTAATCAGAACATGTCAGTAATATGAGAATTTATGAGGGCTTAAATATAAAATGAAAACTTCTTTCATAATAGTTATTAAGAAAGAGGGATCTTATCTCATATTTCAAAGTATACAATAATTTTGTACCTGCTAATATCAAGAGAATTGAATGAAATGCTATTATTTTATATAATAATGTTAGACAATAAATTACAAATAAATATACCAAGTTAATAGTACTTTATTTTACTAGTAATAACTAAGAAGAAATTACAGTGGCAAAAATTCCCTGTTTCCACTCATATAAAATATACCTTTGAGTAAATAAAACATATAATTTTATTTATTAGAAGAAAATTCTAACTCTAACAAGGGAAATAACCGACATATAATAATAGAAAAGCATAGTCTGTAGCTGAATGGAATGATTTTATATTGCACATGAAGTTGCACTTATAATAAAATTCGAGTCAAAATGAATCCCAAAAATGCTGCTTGAGACAAGTACCTAGTTTTTTCTAAGAAAAATTATTATAAGCAAAATTCTTGAAATTGTAGAATCTTTGGGAATTCAATGCCTTCGTATCGGTGTGTATCTTTGATTACTGTTGATTGTGCTATTTTATACAAATGTGTAGATATTATACTCAAGTTGTACAATAATAACACAAATGATTCTTGACAGTACAAATGTAAATAAATTTTATTTCAAAAAGGTACAATTAATTTTCTGCTTTTAGAAAAGTCGACGCCAAATGTTATATTTAATTTTTTATTTGATATTAAACAGTTTTGCATCCATTAGCAAATTTATTACAGTGTTTTTGATTGTGTGTGTGTGCTTCTTTTTAAAATTCTACTTGAACTGTTGTGACACCTTACTGGTTCCTTTATTATTTAATAAATTAAATAAAATATTTGATATGCGCGTAATTTTTATTTGCATGAATGTCATGATTTTACCTGTTTGAAAATTATAATTAGGTGATTTTGAATGTCAAAACTAAATGTCCCACCACGGATATCATGGGCTACTTAACCTTGAATATGTAGTATTTTCTTCAGTCCAAGAGAGAATCACAAGTAACAACAGAAACGTAACATCGTGAAATCTCTTTTCTCTAGGCCCCTCCCTCCACACACACATATGAATCTCTACTTGTTTTTTTGTTTCTGGTTAGTAAGCAGATGACTAGTTACTTCCCATTGGTGGTACTAATCCTTGGGGATTTGGAATTTTGACCTGATATTCTGTAGATGAATAATAGAAATCTATGTTACTTCATGAGAGATAACAGATAATCTAATATGGTAGATTTTTTGTTGCTGTTTTTTGATTGTGTATTTATGAGCTCCAGCTTTAGAGTTGGAGGAAGACTCATTAACAGCCTGCAATATTCAGATGACACAACTTTGCTTGCTGAAAGTGAGAAGAACTCAAAGCACTTACTGATGAAGATCAAGACTACAGCCTTTAGTAGGGATTACACCTCAGGATAAAGCAGACAAAAATCCTCACAATTGAGCCAATAAGCAAGATCATGATAAATGGAGAAAATACTGAAGTTATCAAAAATTGTATTTTACTTGAATCAACAGCAGTCAAGGAGTCAAATGACATATTGCACTGGCCAAATCTGCTGTAAAAACGTCTTTAAAGTGTTAAAAAGCAAAGACGTCACCTTGATAACTAAGGTGCACCAGATCCAAGCTACGGTACTTTCAATTGCCTCATATGCATGGGAAAGCTGGACAATGAAAAAGGAAGACCAAAGCAGAATTGATGTCTTTGAATTACGGTGTTGCTGAAGAATATTGAATATACCACAGCCTGCCAGCAGGACAAACAAATCTGTCTTACAGGAAGTACAGCTAGGGCACACCCATGCTTATTGGAGCACTGTTCACAATAGCAAAAAGGTGGAAACAACTTAGGTGCCCATCAACCGACGAATAGATAAACAAATTATGGTACATACACACAGTGGAATACTACAAAAAGATAAAGAACAGTGATGAATCCTCGAAACACCTCACAACATGGATGAATCTGAAGGCATTAGGCTGAGTGAAATTAGTCAGTTGCAAAAGGATAAATATTGTATAAGAGCACTCATAATAACTCAAGAGAAGGTTTAAACACAGAAGAAAACATTCTTTGATGGTTACGAGGGTGAGGAGGGAGGGAGATGGGAATTCACTAACTAGACAGTAGACAAGAATTATCTTAGGTGAAGGGAAGGACAACACAATACAGGAGAGGTCAGCACAACTGGACTAAACCAAAAGCTCAGATGTTTCCTGAACAAAGCAAACACTCTGAGGGACAGAATAGCAGGGGTGGGGGTCTGGGGACCATGGTTTCAGGGGACATCTAGGTCAATTGGCATAACAAAGGTTATTAAGAAAATGTTCTGCATCCCACTTTGGTGAATGGCGTCTGGGATCTTAAAAGCTAGTGAGCGGCCATCTAAGATGCTTCAATTGGTCCCAACCCACATGGAGCAAAGGAGAATGAAGAACATCAAAGACACAAGGAAAATATTAGCCCAAGAGACAAAAGGGTGACATAAAACAGAGACTCCATCAGCCTGAGACCGGAAGAACTAAATGGTGCTCAGCTACCATCAATGACTGCCCTGACAGGGAGCACAACAGAGAGTCCCTGACGGAGCAGGAGAAAAGTGGGGTGTGGAACTCAGATTCAGGTAAAAAGATCAGGCTTAATAGCCAGACTGAGACTAGAGGAACCCCCAAAGACATGGCCCCCAGAGTCTCTGTTAACCCAGAGCTAAAATCACTCCCAAAGCCAACTCTTCAGACAAAGATTAGACCAGACTATAAAACATAAAAATAATATTCGTGAAGAGTGCGCTTCTTAGTTCAAGTAGATACATGAGACTAAATGGGAAGCTCCAGACCAGACTTGAGATGAGAAGCCAGAAAGAGGTAGGAGCTGGTTGAATGGACACAGGAAACCTGGAGTGGAAAAGGGGAGTGTGCTGTCACATTATAGGGATTGTAACTAGGGTCACATGACAATATGTGCATAAATTTTTGTATAAGAAATTAACATGAACTGTAAACTTTCACCTAAAGCACAATAAATTAAAAAAAAAAGAAATACGTCAGAGAGACTTCATATATCTTTTTAGCAGTTTTCCCCAATGATAATCTCTTGCAAAACTGTAGTAGAATACTACAACAAGGAAATTGACAATGATACATTCAACATACAGAACTGTTCTATACTTTCATCAGTTCAAGAAATGTTATATAAATGGAATCGTAGAGTATGTTACCTTTTGTGATTGGTCAAACAGGCATAAGTAACTGATAGATATTACTTAGGACTGAATAAAATGATTTATTGTGGCTATTGTTTTGGAAAATAATTGATGTTATTTTAGTGACAATTTCATTGGGGATATGTAAAACCTAATTTAATCAGACTCAATATTTGTAACTGAAATGTAACATTTAAAAACTCTTACAGTGTCTCCTTAATTTTTATACCAATATGTTTATTTGCATAGCATAATTTCACTAAGAAACGTCTCTTTTTGAGCAGGATATAATCGAACCTGTCAATTTTGCCACGAAGACTATACCTGAAATGTCATACTTGAGAAGTATTCTTATTTAATCAGGCGTGACAAAGCACTATTAAGTAACAAGGATTAACTTTAAGAGAAAAATAAGGTCTAGAGAACCTCCCAGGAAAACGGGACTGATACCTGGTTTATAGGTGCCAGATTCACAGGTGGAAAGAAAAGTCACTTCCTCAAAGACAAGAAATCTTAGCAAATTTGAGGTTCCCCAATAAGGGTGGCAATTCACCCATATTTATAGACAGTGCTGGTACAATTTCATGACAAGGGTTTCTTGGACTTAGTTTCCTAGCCTTGGAATAGCAAATAATAGAGGATTTTAAAAGTCCAACTGAAATGTCTTAGGAAAAATTCCAGAGAAGTTAATTTTGTGACCTTAGTGTTGTATAAAATTGGATGGCTTTATATTTTCAAGGCAAATTTAAAGGCTAAGAACTCAGCTGCTAACCAAGAGGTCGTCAGTTTGAATCTACCACCCACTCCTTGGAAACCCTATGGAAAAGTTATACTCTGTCCTATAGGGTCACTATGAGTTGGAATCAACTCGAAGGCAACAGGTTAAATCATGGTTAAATAATAACACTCTTGTTACCACTATATAATAACCAGTCAACCCCTGTACTCATCAGGGAAACTACAACTATACTTTATATTCTTGGAGAGATAAGAGAATTATTTCATCCAGGAAAATAATAAAATGTCATAGCAAAAGCATATTCAGAAATAAGATTGAAAAATTTTAAATTACTAATGTGACTGGAAGCTACATTTTTGAAAATACTATTCAATATTTAACAACAGAATGTCATAATAAAATAGATAAATAGGTAAATAAATAGAAAAAAAAATGCTTTCTTTTAGGAGAGGAATTGTTATTGTTGATAAAGTGTCAATCATATCTACCTACATATTTTAATTTAAATTGTAGAGGCCTTTTTTTCCTTATATTTGAAAACTATTTGTTTTGTGTGAAATAATGCAAAATTTAACAATAACCAAGAAAATTGTGAAAGTAATGAGCAACAAGAGAAGAATAACTCTCAGATACTTAGTGGTACTTTCAAGGTTTTCTGAAAACACGTATTGGCATTGAGCTACCCCTAAGAAAACCAATGGAAGAGAATAGGAAATATTGTAATAATGTCGACTCATGGAGGATTTAGATAAACACACACACAAAAAAAGGATCTTTGGGAAAAAAAACTTAGAATTTTTGCCGGGCCGGCCCAAATCCTTACAAGAAAAAGAAGTTTTAGAAAGAGTAATGAGAAGCGTAATGAATCACGCAAAAGAGTAATGAGAAAAGAACATACATTGGAGAAAAAGAAGAAATACAAACAGGTAATAACCATACAAAAATATACTGAATTTCAATAGCAAGAGAAATTAATAGTTACGGAAAAAATCCTTACAATGGATTTTAAATTCTCTGAAATGCTTATCATTTGATTAAGAATATAAATTGGTAGTGCTATTCTGGAGGTCAGAGATAACATTTTACTTCTTATAAATATAGTCATAGTTATAATCAGAAAAATGTTCAAATCAGTACGTAGAAGGATATTAATCTCTACTTGATTTTAATGGGAAAAAACTCAAATTTTTCATTTAAATGTGAGTGAATACTGGAAAAGCCATTAGGAAAGGGCCTGACACAATCAGTCAACATAATGTAGGATGATGTCATTATTGTCTTTATAATTGTTGTTGGGTGCCACTGAGTTGGCTCCCACTCATAGTGACCCTATATACAACGGAACAAAACACTGCTTGGTCCTGTGCCATCCTCACAATTGATGCTATGTTTCAGCCCATTGTTACAGCCACTGTGCCAATCCCCCTCTTTGAGGGTCCTCCTGTTTTTCAATGACCCTCTACTTTGCCACAAATGATATCTGTGATGGTTAAGATTGTGTATCAACTTTTCTGGGCCATAATTCTCAGTGTTTTAATGTGATCACTCCCATGATTGAATATATTGTGAGTAGCTGATTAGATGAAAGGGAGTCTCCTTAGGGGTGTGGCCGGCATATGAATATAAACAGACCTTCCAGCTTTTTGCTCTCTCTGGATCCTGTGGTTGTCTGCTGTCATCTCATCTCTGGTTCTTGGGACTTGAGCTGTCAGCTTATCTGCCAAATTTGGGATTCCTCAATCTTCACAGACTGTGAGCGGAGCCCTGCTCCTTGACCTGCCGATCTTGGGTTCGCCAGCCCCTGCAGCTACTGAATCAGGAGAAACCTTGTGGTCTTGCCTTCTGATCTTGGAATTCGTCAACCTTCACAGCCTGTGAGTGGGAGCCCTGATCTCCGACCTGCAATCTTGGGCTCATCAGCTTCTGCGGCTGCGTGACTTGGGAGAGGCCTCTACCGTGATCCACGGACTTGGGACGTTCTAGCCTCTACAATCGTATGAGCTGTTTCCTTGATATAAATCTCTCTCTCTCTCTCTCTCTCTCTATATATATATATATATATATATATTTATACACTTTACTCGTTTTGCTTCTCTAGAGAACCCAGCCTAAGAGAATATCCTTCTCTAGGGACTAGTCACTCCTGATAACTTGTCCAAAGTACATGAGATCAAGTCTCACTATTCTCACTTCCAAGGAACATTCTGACTATAGACTTCTTCCAAAACAAATTTGTTCGTTCTGACAGTCCATGGTATATTCAACATTCTTTAGCAATACCATGATTCATAATTCATAATTTCTTCTGTCTTCCTTATTCATTATCCAGCTTTCTCAAGTATATGAGGCAATTGAAAATACCATGGCTCGGGTCAGGCACACCTTAGTCCTCAAATGACATCTTTGCTTTTTAACACTGTAAAGAGGTCTTTTGCAGCAGATGTGCCCAATGCAACACATCATTTGATTTCTTGTCTGCTGCTTCCATGGGCATTAATTGTGGATCCAAGTAACATGGAATCCTTGACAACTTCAATCTTTTCTCCATTTATCATGATGTTGCTTATTGGTCCAGTTGTAAAGGTTTTTGCTTTCTTTATGTTGAGGTGTAATCCATACTGAAGTCTTTGATCTTCAACAATAAGTACTTCAAATCCTCTTTGCTTTCAGCAAGCAAGATTCTGTATCTGCATATCACAGGTTGTTAATGGGCCTTCCTCCAATCTTGATGCCACGTTCTTATTCATGTAGTCTAGCTTCTCAGATTATTTGCTCAGTAGTGGCACAGTTGTTAAGAGCTATGACTGATAACCAAAAGATCAGCAGCTCGAATCCACCAGCCTGTCCTTGGAAGCCCTATGGGGCAGTTCTACCCTGTCCTATAGGGTTGCTATGAGTTGGAATCTACTCGATGGCAACCTTTTTTTTTTTTTTATTTTTCTGATATACGTATTGAATAAGTATGGTGAAAGGATACTACCCTGACACACACCTTTCCTGATTTTAAACCATGCAGTATCTCCTTGTTCTATTTGAATGACTGCCTCTTGGTCTAAGTACCAGTTCTTCACAAGCACAATTAAACATTCTGGAATTCCCATTCTTCACAATGTTATCCATAACTTGTTATGATCCACACAGTCCAATGTCTCTGCATGGTCAATAAAACACAGATAAATATCTTTCTGGTATTCTCTGCTTTCAACCAAGATCCATCTGAAATCAGCAATGATACCCTTACTTCCACGTCCTCTTGTGAATTTGGCTTGAATTTCTGGCAGTTCCTTGTTGATGTACTGCTGTAACTGCTTTTGAATTATCTTCAGCAAAATTTTACTGTGTGTAATATTACTGATATTTTTCGATAATTTCCACATTCTGTTGAATCACCTTTCTTGAGAATGGGCACAAATATGGCTCTCTTCCAGTTGGTTGGCCAAGTAACTGTCTTCCAAATTTCTTGTCATAGAGGAATGAGTGCTTACATTATTGTATCTGTTGAGACATTTCAGTTGACATTTCCTCCATTCCTAGAGACTTGTTTTTCACCTAGGTCTTCAGTGCAGCTTGGAGTTCTTCCTTCAATACCATCAGTTCTTGATCATATACTACTTCCTGAAATGTCTGAAGGTCAACTAAGTCTTTTGGATATAGTGACTCTGTGTATTCCTTCCATCTTATTTTGGTCCTTTCTGTGTTGCTCATTCTTTTGCCAATAGAAGCTTTCAACATTGGAACTGGAGGTTTGAATTTTTTCTTCAGCTCTTTCAGCTTGACAAATGCTGAGCATGCTCTTCCCTTTTGGTTTTCTAACTCTATGTCTTTGCACGTTTCATTGTAATACTTTACTTTGCCTTCTAGAGCTGCTTTTTGAAATCGTCTGTTCTGCTGTTTTACTTCATCATTTCTTCCATTCACTTTAGCTACTCTACATTCAAAGCAAATTTTAGAGTCTCTTGTGACACGTGTTTTTGTCTTCTCTTTTATCTTTCTCTTTTTAATGACCTTTTACTTTATTTATGCATAATGTCCTTGATGTCATTCCACAACTTGTCTGCTCTTAGATCAAGAGTGTTCAATGCATCAGATATGTTCTTTAGATGGTGTCTAAATTCAGATGGGATATACTCAAGATTGCACTTTGGCTCTTGTGGACTTGTTCTAATTTTCTTCAGCTTCAAGTTGACCTTGCATATGGGCAACTGATGGTCCATTCCACAGTCAGCCCCTCGTCTTGCTCTGACTGATGATACTGAGCTTCTCCACCCTCTCTTTCCACAGATGTAGTTGATTTGATTCCTGTTTATTCCTATCTAGTGAGTCCACAAGTATAGTTGCTAATTATGTTGTTGAAAAAAGGTATTTGTAATGAATAAGTCAGTGGTCTTGCAAAATTCTACAATGAAATCTGCAGCATCATTTCTATGACCAAGGCCGTGTTTTCCAACTACTTTTCCTTCTTCTTCATCTCCAACTTTTGCATTCCAATCACCAGTAACCATCAATCCATCTTGATTGCATCTTCAATTTCTTCATCTTAGGCATTAGTGGTTGGTACTTAAATTTGAATAATAGTTGTATTACCTGGTCTTCCTTGTAGGTGTATGGATATTATCCTATTATTGACAGTGCTGTACTTCAGGATAGATCTTGAAATTTTTTTTGGACAATGAATGTGACACTGTTCCTCTTCAATTTGTCATTCCTGGCCTAGTAGACCATAAGATTCAAAATGGCCACTGATTCAAAATGACCACTACCAGTCCATTTCAGCTCAGTAATGTCTAAGATATCAATCTTGGTGCATTCTGTTTCATTTTTGATGACTTGCAATTTTCCTAGATTCATACTTTGTACATTTCACATTCCAATTACTAATGGATGATTGCAGCTCTTTCTTCTCATTTTGAGATGTGCCATATCAGCAAATGAAGGTCCTGAAAGCTTGACTCCATCCCCATCAGTAAGGTCAACTCTACTTTGAGGAGGCAGCTCTTCCCCAAATGTATTTTCGGTGCCCTCCCTGAGGGGCTTCTCTTCTGGCACTATATCAGATAATGTTCCTCTACTATTTATAAGGTTTTCACTGGCTGGTTTTTTTAGGAGTAGATCAGCAAGTCCTTCTCCCAGTCTGTGTTAGTCTGGAGGCTCCGCTGAAATCTGACCACCATGAGTGATCTTGCTGATATTTGAAATACCAGTGGCACAGCTTCCAGCATAACAGCTACACGCAAGCTACCACAGTATGACACACTGAGAGAAAAGGGGTGGTCTTCATAACTAGAGATGTATTTATTTAAATTATGATCAATAATAAAATAAAGTAAAACAATTTGAAAAAATAATTCTCATTCATAGTTATCAAAATAGAGCTATTACTGTAACCTTATTGAAGGATTATAGATTAAAATGGCTATCCTTTATATATAAATGTTGTGTGGCACACATATGTATTTACCAAAATATTGTTGTAAATTGTTACCAAAGGATATAATTGGAGAGACTTTTAGATTTCTTCTCAGTTCTTTTACGTATTCTTCACCACTAAGCACATCTTAATACTTTAATGAAAAGAATGTCAGTAAATAGGGGAGATAATCAGATTAAAATAAAATGTATAATTTCAAAATCTGAGAAATATTTTTAGGGGATTACAGCTCCTATAATAATTCTCCCTAACCAAGAAAGTTCAAGTCATATTCAATAATATTATTCTTAATTTAGTGATGTTTGATCCATACGAATTGAAACAAGAGATAAAGTGTGACTTGCATATAAATGAAGAGTTTGACTTGATTACTTGATTTCTTCCCCTCCCAATTCCATATTGCCTCTAATTATTTGGTTCATACTTGAATGCTTTGTATGCCACCGGTAAATTATATCACCTTAAATTATAGCCAGACTTCAAATACTGTTTTGTAGTACATGTTTTAACTTCCTTGCTAAAAGGAAAAGGACTTATTAATATATTTTAATTATATGCTTTTTAATTTCTTGGTGTAGAAGTTAACTTAAGAAGGAAACAGACACAAAATCAGTTTCTAATCTTTGACTAAATAATTCCCAGTCATTGGAATAAATATACTGCTGTAGTTCAGCAATTTTAGAAAGTAATCAGAACAGATTTAAACTGAAGCACCTAGTCTCCAGGAAGGAAAATCGGTTGCTGTAGAATTGATTCAGACTCATGGTGACCCCACATGTGTCAGAATAGAACTATGCTTTAAAAGGTTTTCAACAGCTGAATCTTCAGAAGTTCATAACTAAGCCTTCTTTTTTTTTTTTTTTGAGGCACCTGTGGGTGGAATTGAACCTGCAACCTTTCAGTTAGCAGCTGAGCACATTAGCCATCTGAACCACCCAGGGACTACAGGAAGGAAAAAGCAGAGGGAAGCTTGAAAAAAAAAAAAAAAAGATTGACTGCCTTGAACAGCTTGAAACTATAATACAGATATACAGTAAAGAAAAAGTGCATCAGACATTCCAAGAAAAATAAGAAAAAATGTACAAGATAGGAGTGGTCTGAACTCTAAATTATACATCAGGTTCTCTGCAGGCTCTCACAGTGTAAGAAAACTAGGAAACACCTTAATGACAGTGGTGGGTGACAGGTAAAATTGTGGCACAATTACCAAGGGAAAAATAGGAATACTTTGCTATCACTTGAAATAATATTGTGTTGGTAAGTGTATAGACATGATACATTACAATTATCTTTCCATGTAATTATATTCACTATATATAGGGTGAAATAGCAGGGCTCAAAATATATCGTGCATCTTTAGGAATTTAAACATATATGTGTACATTTTCATGTATGTATATACATATATGTATATATACACACAAACACACCCATTTTGATTAATGTACACATTAAACAAAGCCATATATTAAAATGACTCAAAAAGTCTATGAATCAGTATGCTAAAACTGGTAATATCTGATTATAGCATTATTAATAATTTTACTATTTTTTGCTTATTTCTAGTTATATGATGCAAAAATAATAAACACAAACAACTTATGCAATTTTTTTAAAAAATAAAAAAGCCAGTGTAGCTGACTGATATTTGTGAAATCTAAATATGCAAATAAGCAATCAATTCAAAAGTTAAGCAATAGTTGCCGATATGTTTTAGTGTATCCGTTAAGTCCTGGTGTCTCTACGCTTACTATTTTAATTCCAAGATTTCAGTTTCTTCTTTAATGTAATGACTATTGCTTTTGCTAGTGCAGTAACTCTTAAACCTTCTATTCCATTTCCTCTGAAAACTTCCATTACACCGAATGTCCATTACTGCTTTGAGAAACTACCCCCACCAATATCTAATCAAAATTCTAATTGCTAAATTTCTCTTTCATCATTAGAGTAGATCCTAATTCCTCAAAGACTTGGAAGAAAGGAGTTGGAGGCAGTTAAGTGGGAGGAGTATTTGGAAATAGAAATCATATAAAATATTGTCTTAATATAACTCAAAATGTCATCACCATTGCCTATTCACAAACTTTGGAAAGTTTACAGAATTACTTTTCTACACTCTGTGCATTTCAGTGAAAAGCTACTAACAAAAGATTTCTTAAACTTCTCCATGTAATAGGATCACCTGGGCTTCTCCTTAAAAATAAAGATCAGTGGTCTCCACCACTGGACATTCATTCTGTTTATGTCGGTCTTGGCTGGTGTCTAGGGAACTGAACTTTTTAACAAGTAATTCCAATGATTCTGGTGTAGATTATTGGTTGATAAAATTAAAGATACAGTGTTTGGCCATTTTTGTAAAAAGATGATATGCAGTCTAAAGAATGGTTAAAAAAAGTTTTTTTTTTTTTCACTAAAATGATTGGTTGGAAACATTTTTACCTCAGCGCCACCACTCCCCCTGTTTGCATGGTTTATAAAATATTATAAACTTACAATTATTGTAAAATCAGTTGTAAAGTAGCTAATAAGCAACTGGAGTGGGAAAGTGATATTTTTTGCAACATCTCTGTGCAGTAAGTTAGTTTTGATTATAATTCCAGCTTGTTTGCTATGATTGATATTTATGTGCTTTTTATTTTTTTTTAAATCATTTATTTACAAGCAGTTGTTTCTAAGTGTGAAAATGCAAGTAACACATTAGTTTTATGCAAGGAAGATTGCAGAGGAAAAATATAGAAAATCCAATATTTTTCCATCAGCCTTGATTGAAAAAATAAGTCAGCAAGACTGAGTGTTGGTTCTTCAGTACCATATAAATGATGGTACTTTAGCCACAAAAGTGTTTATAATGTTGGCCGTGAACATAGAAATTTTTTGAGGGGATAGAGACTGAGAATGGTTTGTCAAAAAAGTATTTCAAAACTTTAAGGGAAAAAAAGCCCTACAATTAAAGAACACTCTATAATAGAAAGGTGTATTTATTTACATTTCAAAAAATCATGACTTTTGAATAATGATTTGTTACAGACTGTCTTAGCGCAAGTATTCAAGTAGCCTGTGTAAATGATTTGCTGAGTAATTGGTGGGTTATGTTACCCTAAAAAAAAGATAGTTATTTCATTGGTGAATGGAAGAGGAGATATGTGTGGGTAGTTTTATATTCTTCCCAGTGCACTAGGTTAAAATATATATATATATGTATATACACACATAATATGCATATGTATATATACACAGATTACATAATTTCCCTGTATATTCATGGCTTTAATTTTAAATAAGTGATTTGCAAATACTTTTTTCAACATCATAAACGGTGACTATACACGTGGACCTTGCTGGATGGAAAACATAGGAATCAAATAGACTACATTTGTGGAAAGAGATGGTGGAGAAGCTCAATATCATCAGTCAGAACAAGGCCTATGAAGACTGTGGAACAGATAGACCATCAATTGCTCATATGCAAGTTCAAGTTGAAGCTGAAGAAAATTAGAACAAGTGCACTGGAGTCAAAGTACGACCTTGAGTATATCCCACCTGAATTTAGAGACCTTCTCAAGAATAGATCTGACTTATTGAACACTAATGACAGAAGACCAGATGAGTTGTGGAATGACATCAAGGACATCATACGTGAAGAAAGCAAAAAGTCATTACAAAGACAGGAAAGAAACAAAAGACCAAAACGGATGTCAGAAGAGACTCTGAAACTTTCTCTGGAATGTAGAGTAGCTAAAGCGAATGGAAGATATGCTGAAGTAAAAGAGCTGAACAGAAGCTTTCAAAAGGCGGCTAGAAAGACAAAGTAATATAGTGAAATCTGCAAAGACCTTGAGTTAGAAAACCAAAAGGGAAGAACGTGCTTAGCATTTCTCAAGCTGAAAGAACTGAATAAAAGATTCAAGCCTTGAGTTGCAATATGGAAGGATTCTATGGGAAAAATATTGAATGACACAGAAAACAACAAAAGACGATGGAATGATACACAGACACACTGTACTAAAAATAATTGGTCAACTTGCAGTCATTTCAGGAGGTAGCATATGATCATGAACCCATAATATTTAAGGAAGAATTCCAAGTTCTACTGAACAGATGGGTGAAAAACAAGGCTCCAGGAATTGAAGGAATACAAATTGACATGTTTGAAAAAATGATTTTAACAATGGAAGCACTCAGTCATCTATGCCAAGAAATTTGGAAGACAGCTACCTGTCCAACCGACTGGAAGAGATCCATATTTGTGCCCATTCCAAAGAAAGGTAATCCAACAGAATGTGGAAATTATTGAACAATATCATTAATATCACAGGCAGGTAAAATTTTGCAGAAGATAATTAAAAAATAGTTGCAGCAGTACATAGAGACGGAACTGCCAGTAACTCAAGCTGGATTTAGAAGAGGACTTGGAATGAGAGATATCACCTCTGATGTCAGACGGACCTTGGCTGAAAGCAGAGAATACCAGAAAGATATTTACCTGTGTTTTATTGACTATGCAAAGGCATTCAACTGTGTAGATCATAACATGTTATGGATAATATTGTGAAGTGTGGGAATTCCAGAACACTTAATTGTGCTGATGGAGAACCTGTATACAGACCAAGTTGTTCCTATAGAATAAGGTGATACTACATGGTTTAAAATCAGGAAAAGTGTGCATCAGTGTTGTATCCTTTCACCGTACTTATTCAATCTGAATGCTGAGCAAATTCTCTGAGAAGCTGGACTAGATGAAGAACGAGCCATCAGAATTGGAGGAAGACTCATTAACAACCTGCAATTTACAGATGGCACAATCTTGCTTGCTGAAAGTGGAGAGGACTTGAAGCACTTACTGATGAAGATCGAAGACTACAATCTTCAGTATGGATTACACCTCAACATAAAGAAAACAAAAATCCTCACAACTGGACCAATAAGCAACATCATGATAAATGGAGGACACATTGACATTCTCAAGGATTTCATTTTACTTAGATCCATAATCAACACCCATGGAAACAGAGTCAAGAAATCAAATGATGTGCAAAAGACCTCTTTAAAGTGTTAAAAAACCAAGATATAACTTTGAGGACTGAAGTGTGCCTGACCCAAGCCATAGCATTTTCAATCACCTCATATGCATGGGAAAACTGGACGATGAATAAGGAAGACTGAAGAAGAACTGATGTTTTTGTATTATGGTGTTGGCAAAGAATAATGAATGGACTGCCAGAAGAACAAACAAATCATTCTTGGAAGAACTATAGCCAGAATACTCCTTAGAAAGAAGGATGGGGAGACTTGGTCTAAAGTACTTTAGACATGTTATCAGGAGAGATCAGTCCCTGGAGAAGGACCTCATGCTGGTAAAGTAGATGGTTGGAGAAAAAGAGGAAGACCCTCAATAAGATGGACTGACACAATGGCTGCAACAATGGACTCAAGCACAGTAACAATTGAGAGGATGTCACATAACTGGGCAGTATTTTGTTCTGTCATACATAGGGTCACTATGAGTTGGAGCCAGCTCTAAGGCATGTACCACAATCTTTATGGAAGCAAATCTCCAGGGCTTTTCTTCCAAAATGCTACTGGGTGGGTTCAAACCTAAAACTTCTGGGTAATAGACGTGTGCAAACTGGTTTTCCCACCCAGGGACCACATATATATTAATTTTTAAATTTATTCAGTCCCTGAGTGATACAAACAGTCAAGCACCTGACTGCTCATCAAAAGGTGCCTGAGAAGACAGGCCTGGCGATCTTCTTTTTAAAGGTTACAGCCTTGAAAACCCAATGTGGCAGCTCTACTCTTCACAAACATGGTGTCATCATGCATTGGAATCAACTCAATGGCAACTAACATTTATGTATTAATTTATATATATGTATATGTTATTATTGTTAGGTGCTGTTGAGTCGGTTCTGACTCAGAGTGACCCTATGTACTGCCGGGTCCTGTACCATCCTCACAATTGTTGTTATGTTTAAGCCCATTGTTGTAGTCACTGTGTCGATCTATCTTATTGAGGGTCTTTCTCTTTTTCGCTGACCCTCTACTTTACTAAACATACTGTCCTTCTTCAGGGACTGGTCTCTCCTGATAACATGTACAAAGTATGTGAGACGTAGTCTTACCATCCTTGCTTCTAAGGAGTATTCTGGTCATACTTATTCCAAGACAGATTTATTCATTTTTTGGCAGTCCACGGTATATTCAATATTCTTCTCCAACACCACAATTCAAAGGTGTCAGTTCTTCTTCAGTCTTCTTTATTTAGTGTCTAGCTTTCACATGCATATGAGGTGACTGAAAACACCATGGCTTAGTTCAGGTGCACCTTAGTCCTCAAGGTGACGTCTTTGCTTTTCAACACTTTAAAGAGGTCTTTTGCAGATTTGACCAATGCAATGCGTCTTTTGATTTCTTGACTGCTGCTTCCATGGGTGTTGACTGTGGATTCAAGTAAAATGAAATTCTTGGCAACTTCAATCTTTTCTCTGGTTTATCATGCTGTTGCTTACTGGTCCAGTTGGAAAGATTTTTGTATTCTTTATGTTGAGGTATGATCCATACTGAAGGCTGTGGTCTTTGATTTTCATCGGTAAGTGCTTCAAGTCCTCTTCACTTTCAGCAAGCAAGGTTGTGTCATCTGCATAATGCAGGTTGTTAATGACTCTTCCTCCAATTCTGATGCCCGGTTCTTCTTCATATAATCCAGCTTCTCAGATTATTTGCTCAGCATACAGATTAAATAAGTATGATAAAAGGATACGACCCTGACACACAACTTTCCTGACTTTAAACCACACAGTATCCCCTTGTTCTGCTCGAAAGACTGCCTCTTCACTATGTACAGGTTCCTCACGAGCACAATTAAGTGTTCTGGAATTCCCATTCTTTGTAATATTATCCACAATTTGTTATGATCTATACAGTCGAATGGCCTTTGCATAGTCAGGAAAACACAGGCAAACATCTTTCCGGTATTCTGTGCTTTCAGCCAGGATCCATCTGACATTAGCAATGATACCCCTGGTTCTGTGGCCTGTTCTGAATCTGGCTTGAAATTCTGGTATTCCGGCAATTCCTGGAGCCTTGTTTTTCACCAATGTCTTCAGTGCAGCTTGGACTTTTTCCTTCAGTACCATTGGTTCCTGATCATATGCTATGTCCTGAAACGGTTGAATGTCGACCAATTCTATATATAAATCTATGCATATGTGTGTATATATTTATATTTAAATGAAGTAAATGTAGCCAAACAGAAAATCTAATTTGTGCTCTTTGTTTTTACATAAATATAATCAAAGTATGAAGTGACTTACATTGTAACATGTAAAATTATGTGCCAAAAATGTTGCTTCTTTGTGGACACGAGGGCATCTTGCCTTTTTCGTCAATCTCCCAAAAATTAACACTAAGTGGAAGCATATTTCCTTAAACTATATTCTAGCAAATTGATCTCTAAAATCATGTATCAATTTATACTCTAAACAGTGATACATGCCAGATACTGTATATATTTCTTCAATTTTCTATTAAGTCATTTCACCTAATTCATTTCTGGGAGTTCCCTGTATTTTGTGGCTATTAATCCAGATATGTTGGGAAATGTCTTCTCTCAGTCTATCTTTTATATTTTAATTCAGTTACTGCTATATTTTATCACGTATGCGATTTTAAAAATAATGTATATAGTTAAATGCAATTTTTGTTTTTGTATTTGTCCTTATATTTAAAAGATTTTTCTAAATACTATATATTTTTCTAACTAAAAGTTTATAATGAATAATCTTATATTTTCTTCTAATACCTTATAATTTAGCTTTTATGGTTATTTATTTGAAATATTTAATTATGATTTTTTGAATCACATGAGTAGACACTTAAATATTGTTTACTTTTTTCAACTATATTTTCAGTTTTCTGTCATATTAAGTTTACTTATTTTTCCACAGATTTAAAACTCTACCTTTGTCACGTATTGTAGCCAAACATATATTTGATTCTCATCTTATATTCTCTATTTTCATTGATTTTTTTTCTATTGCTGCTTCAATAGAAAAAAATAGATTTTTATAACACGTTTTACCATCTAATAAAGTACCTCATCTTCTTGTAAAAGTTTCTAATGCTGAAATTTGTGCATAATCTTTTCTAGATGAATTTTGTATTTTCCTTATAGATTTACACTCAAAAACTATTGAGACCTTTATAAACACATTATATTTATAGATGGAAATTTATAGATTATATTTATAAATTAATTATATATAATTATAAATTAATTGTATTGATAACATCTGCACAGAAAATAGAGTAACTTGTATTAATTAATATTTCTTGTATGTCCTTCGGAAACTTGTATGTATGTGTATAAACATAAACATATCTGTGTGTGTGTGTGCATTTATGTGTGTGTGAGAAACGGGGTAGGGGATGGAGAAAAACAACAAGAGAGATTGAGGAGAATGGGCCCCAATAAGAACAAGAAGAAGGTCTTGATAAGGCTCTCTTTTTCCCTTTCTCAACTCCCAAATTGAGAACATTTATAATTTACTTTGCAATATGTTCTTACTTTTTATTTTTCAATGAAGAGGTTTTTGTTACAAATTATCTGAAGTTTTTGCTTGTTTTCTTGAGGTGGTTGTTGTTGTTGTGTGTGTGATTGTTCACAAATGTTTTAATTCGAGGTCCTTCTGGATAAATTTTCAGCTTTGCTTTCTTCAAAGTACATCCTCTAATAGGTTTTTATTAGTGTTTCAAGGCGATATATTGTCTGAAAAAAAATCTTATTTCTCTTTTCCTTCCTCAGGACACTGAAAATCATCATCCATTATCTATACCCTTTTGTGATCAGAAAGAAATTATTATTGTATTTCTGATAAAAGAAGATTATAGGCATTCTCTCGTATTCTCCACCCTAGATTTTTCTAGTTTTTCTCCTTATGACTCCCATTGTTCTGGGATGTGCTTATTTTTTTCTAGCCATTCTCTTATTATGGTATTTTTATTTTACTTTATTTTTTTTTTCCAATTTCAGAGTACCTAAATTCTTTAGTGCTTGTAAATTTCTTCTATGATATTTTAATTTTCCCTTATTATTTTTAGATTTTCCAGCTGATCTTAACACTCTACAATGTCTATTAGAAGAATATTGGAAATTCGGGAGTTTCTCTTTATGCTTCTTAACTTTTTTTTTTTTTAAACACTTAACTCTTTTATAATCTTGTGATAAAAATCAGAGGTGAACCTAGGCCTGTGTTGAAATGGTTTCTTGATTATCTTCTGTTATTGTTCACGTAAGCCATCCAAAACAGCATAGTCCAATGAAGCTTTAAGGTTTACCAACTATTTTAATCTAAGTTATTACCAAACATAACACAAATATGAAATGATACAAACACTTAGGATACCATTTTTGCCTGGGCCAAAATTTATCACAATATATTTATCCATTTTTCTGTTATAGTCATTTAATTTACTTCTTTTTTTTTTTTTTTTGACATACATCGTTGTAATGAACATTATTTCACATGTTTCCTCTGCATGGGTACGAGTATTTCTCAAGAATATATATCCAGGAGTGTGGTTTGTGGAACAAGGTCCATTAAAAATTAATAACCACTTGGTGCCTCAGGGAGGTCCCTGAGAAGTGCAAATGGTTTATGCTTGATTACTAACCTAAAGGTTATCTGTTTGAACCAACCCAGAGGCCACAAAAGAAAGACCTGGCAATCTGCTTACGTAAGGGTTACAGCCAAGAAAACCCTATAGAGCAGTTCTGTTCTGTAACACGTGGGGTAGCCAGAGTCATAATCAACTTGACAGCAACAGGTTTGTTTTTGTTTTGTTTTATTTTATTTTATTTTTGGGTTTTGAAGCCTCAGAATGACACCTTATTTGGAAACAAGTTCTTTGCAAATGTAATCAAGTAAGTATGAGGTCACAGTGGGTTAAGGTGGGCCCTAAATCTAGTGACTGTGTCTTTATAATCATAGGGAGATTTAGAGACACATGGACACACATGGAGAGAAGACAGTCGTGTGAAGGTGACAGAAACTAGAGTGATGTAGATCAAAGCTGAAAATGCCAAGAATTGTTGGCAACCACCAGGAGCTAGGAAGAGGCAAAGATGCAGTATTCTCTAGAGTCTTCAGCGGGAGCATGGCGCTGCTGACTCCTTGGTTTTGGACTTACAGCCTCCACAACTATGATAGGATAAATTCATTTAGTTTTAAGCCACCCAGTTTGTAGCACTTTGTTACAGCCATTCTAGGAAACTAAAACTAAACCTGTTGTATTTTAAGGTATGCACATTTTGAAGCTATTTTTGAACGTGGTTGTTTTAATTTATTCCCCTGCCCATAGTCAATGATTGCCCTTATTGCTCTCACAACTTTTCAACTCTTGATTTGTCAAATTTTTGTAGATTTGCCAAACTCCTGGACAGCAAGTGAACTATAACTGTGTGTTTAATTTGTATTTTCTTATTTATAAGGGAGACTACAAATATATTTGTTGGCCATTTGGATTTATTCATCTTCCAAATTACATAGTAGAGCCTTTGGCCCATTTCCATTGGCTATTTTCTTACTGCTATATAAGAGTTCTATATATTTTGGTTGCTACATTTTTTCTCAAGTATACGTGTGCAAATATATGCTTGTAGTCTATGACTTGTCTTTTCTCTTTTGTAGCTTTTAAGGTAATGGTTGATGTGCAGAAGTTGTAACTTTTATTGTAGCTGAATTAAATCTTTCCTTAATGGTTTGTGTTTTTTACGTCTTGCTTAAGTAATTCTTGCTTAAGCTATAACTTCTTTTTAAAGCTTTAAAGTTAGGTCTTTAATTTTCTGTGATCAAATTTGGCAAAGTATATTAGGACCTAGTTTCATTTTTTTCTGTATTTGACAACCAGTTGTCCTAGTTATTTTTTTGCACAGGTCTAATACCATACTCTCTTAAATGTAATTTGCTCTCAAACATGTTTTAATTCATGGTAAAAATATTTCCCTAAACTTTATAGTTCTTTTCATTTGTCTTTGCTATTGTTAGTGATGTGCTCTCATATATATGATTTTGAATCACCTTTTTCTATTTCTACTAAAATTTTGTTGAAATTTGATTTGAATACATCGTTTTTCTTTTTGTTGGTGGCGAGAAATGGCATATTGAATTTTTCTATCCTTAAACATACACTATTTCTCCATTTATGGTAGACAGAATAATGCCCCTACCTAGGAACCCTGGTGGCAAAGTGGTTAAGCACTAACCAAAAGGTTAGTGGTTAGAACCCACCCATTGGTTCTGTGGGAGAAAGACTTGGCAATCTCTTTCTGTAAAAATTATAACCAAGAAAACCACATGGGGCTGTTCTACTCTGTCACTGGGGTGACGAGCCCAGGATAGTTCAAACGAATAAAAAAAAAAAAAAAAAAAAAAACCAAGAAACAAACCCACTGCCATTGAGTTGATTTTGACTCATAGGGATACCATATAATTACTTGTCTTTATATCCTTTGAATAAAATTGTCTGATTTTCTCCATATGAGTTGGAATTGACTTGACAGCACACTACAACAACAACCGCAAAGATGTCCAAGTCTTAGTCCCCAGAACCTGTGAAGATGTTATCTTACTGAGCCAAAGAGACTTTGCAGGTATGATTTAAATTAAGGATTTTGAGATGGGGAGATTATCCTGGATTATCTGTAAGGATCCAAAGTAACCCCTGAGGGCTTTATAAGTGAAAACATGAGGCAGGATAGTGACAGAAGAAGATGTAATGATGAAAGCAGAAGTCAGAATGATGCAATTGCTTGATGGGGGGCCACTAGCCAAGGAATGCAGGTAGTTTCTAGAAGTGGGAAAAGGCAAGGAAACACATTCTTCTCTAGGGTCTGCAGAAGGAGTGCCACCTTGTCAACACTTGATTATAGCCCAATGAAACTGCTTTTAGACTTCTCATCTCCAGTTAAAACCCAAACCCATTGCCGTAGACTCCATTCCAACTCATAGTGAACCTATAGGATAGAGTAGAACTGCCCCATAGGGTTTCCAAGGAGCAGCTGGTGGATTCTAACAGCCAACCTTTTGGTTAGCAGCCAAGCTCCTAACCATTACGACGCCAGGACTCCTCTCATGTTCAACACTATAATATAATAAATTTGGGTTGTTTTACACCACTAAGTTTATGAAACTTTTTTATAGGAGCAATTGGAAATGAATACACCATTTAATTACATACCTATGTATTCTTTGAATAAAATTGTATGATTTTCTCCATAAAGTTCAGGTAAATATTAGATTTATTTCTATGCAATTTATAATATTTATTATTATTATAAATATATTTTAGAAGGCCAGCCTTTCTGTATATGATTAATAGGTTTCAATTGATTTTGTTTATTGATCTGATATTCAGAAGATTTGGTAAATTTTTTAATTAACTTACTATTTTTGTATATTCTCTTCAGTATCCCCACATACTAGCATATTACCTCTGAATATAGATAGTGATTATTCATCAATTCTAATTATTCTTTTTACCTTTTTCCTTGTCATACTGTGTTGGCATAAAATTCTAATCAGTGTTGAACAGAAGTGATACTGGGTAGTTCTTGCTTCATTCCTGATTTTAAAGTTTAATCCCTGCTGTATATTGTTCCTTGTACTTCCAGACCTTCTCTTTCTTCTTCTTCACACTCTTCTTTGTTCCAGGATACCAATATTTACGGACTGTATTACCCATGCTCTCTTGCTCTCTGATTTCAGGTTGGCTTCAGGAGGTGTAAACAGATTTCAGAAAGCAGAAGGGGAAGACAAGGTATATTTATTTCCTAGCATCTCTCACTGCTAGTCCAAGGTTTGGAGGTAGATCCATTCCTCTCCCAACCACCACAGGTCCTTTGGAGCAGTTCTCTCTTCTAGTGATCAATTTCCCTAAGTTGTGGGAACCTTTCTTTCTCCCTGTCTCTTCAAGCCTAGGGGTGGCAAGCACTTACTGGTGGTGTAAAACTGTATCACATGTTGTAAATAGTTCCTTTATTAAACTTTCTTCAATCACCGTCTGAATTCTGCTCAGCCTATGACTGATACAAAATGCTTCTAACAGCTTAGTATAGCATGGGATATTTTATTTAGATTTTTGATATTTATTATTAGGTTAAAAATATCTTCTTTTATTCCTACTTTTCTTGATGTTTTATCATGACTGATTGTTTAATTTCATCAAATTCTTCTTTTCTGAATTTACAGAGATGATGGTATTTTTGTCTGTATTAACATAGTAAGTAACATCAATATATTTTTTGTTTTTTAATGTTCTGGCAGAAAAACAGGCATTACCCTAGATATAAGGGAATTTAAACAGAGAAGTTTTGGTAGAGGGGATTGGCTATAAAAATGCTGAAAGAATGGAAGGAGACAAAGGAAGAAAAAGATGTTGGTCAAAGGTCTGTAATTGCTGGAAGTCATTAGTGGCCTTAGGGTTGGAGGAACAAAAGGAAGAAAGTCATGGTCATGGATTGAATTGTGTCTCCCAATAATATCTATCAACTTGGCTAGGCTGTGATTCCCAATATTGTGTGATTATCCACCATTTTGTCCTCTGATGTGATTTTCCTATGTACTGTAAATCCTATCTCTATGACGTTAATGAGGTGGGAGTTAGCAGCAGTTATGTTAATGACGCAGGGCTCAATCTACAAGATTAGGTTCTGTTTTAAGTCAATCTCTCTTGAGATATAAAAGAGAAAAGCCAGCAGAGAGACAGGGGTAACTCATACTACCAAGAAACAAGAGCCAGGAGAATAGCTTGCCCTTTGGACCCAGGGTCCCTGAGCTGAGAAGCTGCTAGTCCAGGGGAATATTGACAACAAGGACCTTCCTCCAGAGCTGACAGACAGAAAGCTTTCTCCTGGAGCTGACGCCCTGAATTTGGATTTCTAGCCTAACAGACTGTGAGAGAATATATTTCTTTTTGTTACAGCCAGCTGCTTATGGTCTTTCTGTTATAGCAGCACTAGGTAACTAAGACAGTTGTGTAACATAAAGTTGAATAGAACACTTGCAACTGAGGCTGCTGTGGTTTTTTCTATTGGAACTGCCACTTCAGATCTGTGCAGAAGAAACCCAAGAGCTTGTATTTTCCCTGAGTTGACTGAACTTGCCACCAATGCTCATGGAGGCTGCTCCTACCACTGCAACAACCACGACTGAAATTGCAGGAGGCCAAAGGAGCATGACACTGATCGCCACTGTATAGAATTTCCAGAGGTTCCAAATAGAACTTCTCCCTTTATTCCAGTTTCTATCATCTCATCTATTCCTGCCATTAATAGAATCTAACTGGAACCCATCTGTCAAGGAGTCTGAGCAATGTAATTCATAGCCTTCTGGTGCATAGCAGTACAAAGGAGAAGACAGAAGGACAAATTTGAGATTGTGAGTCAGTAGACAAATAATCAGCACTCTTCACATCCTTGACTACTAAGTAATCTTTTACATGCTTCTAACCATATTTAAATGAGGTACTGGTGGTTCTATAGCGGAATTCTCACCTTCCATGTGGGAGACCTGACTTTGATTCACAGCCAATGCACCTCATTTGCAGTCTGTCAGTGGAGGCTTACGTGTTGCTATGATGCTAAACAGGTTTCTGCAGACTTCCAGAAGAAGGAGAAAGTTCTGGCAATCTACCTCCAAAAACCAGCCAATGAAAACCCTGTGGATCACAACAGTTCAATCCACAACTGGGACCATTGTTTCATTGTGCACGGGGTCATGATGAGTCATGGCTAAACCCAAGGACAGTTAACAACAACACCCATATTTATATTTATACTGTCACATATAATATACATATAATAGCACCAGTGACAATTTGCTTCTGTCTAGTATGATGCAAGTATTCCTCATACAATGAAAGATACTCCAACACTTCCCCCAAAAAGAGATAACTGAAGGTGCATCTGTCACTCTATCTCTGGGTGATGTCAATTCCTCTCCTATTCAGGCACCTAGATATTCTATTACTTAAAAAATAAACTGTGACATCAAGCACGACTAACACTCCTTATGTAAAATAGTAAGAACAACCTGAGCAAAAGCAAACAAATTCCGACTCATAGCGACCCTATAGAACAGAGTAGAATTGCCCCACAGGGTTTCCAAGGAGGGGCTGGTGGATTTGAACTGCTGACCTTTTGGTTAGCAGCCGAGCTCTTAACCATTGCACCATGAGGGATTCAGGAAGAACAATAGAGAGTGCGAAAATATGACTAATCTCTACATGTAAGTATCAAAGAATAAGGAAGTCAAAGTGCATACCTACCACAGTCCTCATCTGTAACTAGAAATGATTAAACAATTGATATTTACAAGTTACTACTTTAACACGTTTCATGTCCCCTTTGCTCTCACGCAGTACCTAAAACTGGTCAAAATTCTTTACCTGGTAAGGTGACCCCAACCATTTCTGGCTGACCTGAGTCTTTGAAGTTCCTGATTTTATTAGTTTGATGCCATCATTTTGTTGTTGTTGTTGCAAATATATATATATAACACAACATTTGCTAATTAAACATTTTAAAGTGTACAATCTAGTGATATCAATTAAAGGTAGTCCCCAATTTAGGAGGTATTCCAGTTATGATGAATTGCACTTACTATTGTCTTTTTTGTTGTTGTTGTACATCTTATCATTAGTAATATGTACTGCATACAATGTTAAAATATATCTGTAAGTTTCTATGTAATTTTTCCAATCCCCAAAGACAAATAAATCAGATTTATAAAGATAGTGATAGTAAAAGGCAATAATAATGAAAACTAAAAAGATAATTGAGGTATTCTGCTTATGTCAGAACCCACTTAAAGGGGAGTCATAGGAACAAAATCACTTAGTAAGTTGGGGACTACAGAAAGAAAACACAAATCAAAAGAATAATCATTAAAACACACATAGAAGGAGATGATGAAATAAATAACAGACACAATTCACAAGGAATAAAACTCATCAGTAAACTATAATGCCATAGACTGGAAGCTAAATCCCAATTATTGTTCAAAATTTAAAATGCTCTATTGAAACAGTGTATAAAATAAAATATTTTTTGTCAGTATATGCCTATGATTTTAAATTTAATTTTATAAAATTATCTTTCTTAAATTCAGTTATCTTTTACTGACTTTCAAAAGAATAACAATTAAGAAGAAAGGCCTGCTCCCTGCTGCGTTTGTTATTGTGTGCTTGCTAGTTTTTCTTAACCGTTAAATTGGAACTTTATTAAAACGTCAAAATGCACTATAATCCCTTCAGTCAAAACAGTCATATGACAGGAAAATTAAAAAAAAATTATTTTAAGAACATTGATGACATTTTTGATGAGGAAAATTACATGTTTTAAATGGCCTCTAATATTTTTCATAAAAATGCCTTAAAACCAGCAGAGGCTTAGGAACATGGGATCTAGAACTGCTCTTCTTGTGTTCCAATACCACTTTTGTCACTTACTGTCTGTGTTTTATTTTTGTTTTATTACCTCTATATGCCTCAGTTTCTTTATTTGAAAATAGATGTAATGTTATTACCTACATTTGTAATGTTAATTATTGATATTTATTGCTAATATGTACATGTACAGAGCATCTTTGAAGATTTTTCACGGGCAATTTCAGGGATTATATTTTCTGATATAGAATCCTTCAGCAACATTTACTGAATAAATAGCAAAATTGTCTTATTTCACATTAGTGTACACATTGGAGAGAGAAACCATTAACTGATATACTGTTCTTATCCCTTCCATGAATCAAAATATATCCTATATATTTTTGTGTGTGTTCAAAAACTCTTTCTTTGTCAGATAAATGTATTAAATTTTGCATTGGCTTTGTGAACAGGATCTTTCATTTCCTGGCCATTATTCAGCTTTTAGCAATTCTATTTACTGATATCTAAAACAGAATATGGACCAATAGAAATATCTGCAATAAAATTATCAATAATGTAATGTGTCTTAAAATGAGTTCCTTTATGTGGCCTTTTGCCTTGATTCTTTGGAAAAACAGCTTAATGAGTTACTTTTACCCCAGTTTTATACCCCAGAGGGTTTGCACTTTTGTGCAGGTTGATTGACATTTCCTGGGTAAGATGTAAACAACTTGTGGTTTGACACTTTTTGTCTGGCCCTAGGCTGTAGCCTTGCCTGTGATTGGTCTATTTTATGCACCTTGCAGGGGTTGGTCAATATAGTTATGCAAATGAAGTGACTATAGCCTACTATGCAAATGAAATGTCTGCAGCCTACCAAAAGTTTATGGCCCTGGTGGGAGGGCCATGTCTTAAAATTGGCAAGTTTTCTTATGTATGCAGTTAACCCACAGAGGTTGGGAGGCAGAAGCAGAAGGAAGAAAGAAAAGAGAAGGGATAAAAAGTAGAGCAAGAAGACAAAAGGAACTTCTTAAAAGAGCTATAACACTGGTTAAGGGCTCTAATACTGAAGACAGTGAGAGGCCTAGAAGGGGCCCTGCAACAGAGCTGGAGGCTCCAGGCCCGGAAGGAATCCTGAGGCAGAGTTGGCGGCGACAGCAGAAACCTGCTGCTAGGAATGCAGCTAAGAGAGCTGAACAAAAATGCTACACTAGCTATGAGCTGGATCAGTTAGCAGTGGAGAGGCTGATGATACGGAGGCTGAAGGCAGACAGGCCTATCCTGAGGGGGCTGAGAAGAAGCCTGTCCTCAGGGGCCTATAGGAGACCAATCCCCAACAAGCTGAAAGGAGACTTGCATGGCTAAGGGGGACATGCACAGCAGAAAGAAGGGCCTGCTTGCTTGCACAGCTGAGAAGCTGTCCTGCACTGAAAAAGGGAGAGATGTGCTCTCCTCTTTGGAGGAGACATCCAGATTTCTCTGCGTGTTTCCTGATCCTGATCCTAGAGGGTATCCTGTAGATCCTGATGCCGAGTTGTACCCTGTTGCTTTCTTAATAAACCAGTTAACTGTAAATACATTTTGTGAGTTATGTGAGATGTTGCAGTGAATTGCCAAACCCATACGGGGGGAAGGTAGAATGCTGGCATAGAGGGTAGAGAAGAAATGGTCCAACAGCTTGAAGAATGTGGAAATCTGGGATATATCTGACCTCTGTTTCATAGGAATTGGCTTTGTGCTGATTCCCATATTTGAAGTTATTCATACATAAAGGGATTTCAGTGTGTTAATAGGTTTAGTAATTGTATAACCAGAGAATATCTAGATCCCAAAGGAATTTTAAGAACTTAGAGGAGGCTAGATCCAATTCTAAAATCTTTCACCAACTTACATTTTTTTATATTATTTCAATTGCAGATGAAAATGGTTATCTTATTTATGGCTATCTGTCAGTTTGTTGTATTATGATGGCTTGCATGTTGTTATGATGCTGGAAGCTATGCCACCAGTATTTCAAATATTAACAGGGTCACCCATGGTGGACAGAGTTCAGCAGAGATTCCAGACTAAGATAGACTAGGAAGAAGGATCTGGCAGGCTACTTCGGAAAAAATTAGCCAGTGAAAACCTTATGAATAACAGCAGAACGTTTTCTGATATAGTGCCAGAAGAGGAGCCACTCAGGTTGGAAAGCACTCAAAATATGACTGCGGAAGAGCTGCCTCCTCAAAGTAGAGTTGACCTTAATGATGTAGATGGAGTCAAGGTTTTGAGTCCTTCATTTGCTGATGTGGCACAACTAGAAATAAGAAGAAACAGCTGCAAACATCCATTACTAATTGGAACATGGAATGTACGAAGTATGAATCTAGGAAAATTGGAAGTTACCAAAACTGAAATGGAAAACATAAACATCAATATCCTAGGCATTACTGAGCTGAAATGGACTGGTATTGGCCAATTTGAATTGGACAATCATATGGTCTACTATGCTGGGAATGAAAAATTGAAGAGTGATGGCATTCATCATCGAAAAGAACATTTCAAGATCTATCCTGAAGTACAACACTGCCAATGATAGGATAATATTCATACACCCACAAGGAAGACCAGTTAATCTATTATTCAAATTTATGCACCAACCACTAATGAAAAAGATGAGGAAATTGAAGATTTTTACCAACTTCTGCAGTCTGAAATTGATCAAACATGCAATCAAGATGCATTGATGATTACTGGTGATTGGAATACGAAAGTTGGAAACAAAGAAAAAGGATTGGTAGTTGGAAAAAATGGCTTTGGTGATAGAAATGATCCTGGAGATCTCATGATAGAAGTTTTCAAGACCAATGACTTCTTCATTGCAAAAAACTTTTTAAACCACATAAACAGTGACTATACACGTAGACTTCATCAGATGGAATGCACAGGAATCAAACTGACTACATCTGTGGAAAGAGATGATGGAAAACTCAATATCATCAGTGAGAACAAGGCCAGGGGTCAACTGTGGAACAGGCAATCAATTGTTCATATGCGAATTCAAATTGAAGCGGAAGAAAATTAGAACAAGTTCTAACAAGTTCTCGAGCCAAAGTATGATTTGAATTTAGATACCATCTCAATAATAGATTTGACTCATTAAGCACTCATGATCTAAGACCATACGAGTTGTGGAATGACATCAAGGACATCATACAAGAAGAAAGAAAGAGGTCATTAAAAAGACAGGAAAAAAAAAAAAAAAAAGACCAAAATATATCCCACAGGAAACTCTGAAGCTTGCTCTTGAACCTAAAGTAGCTAAAGTGAAAGGAAGAAATAATGAAGTAAAAGAGCTGAACAGAAGATTTCAAAGAGTGGCCTGAGAAGACAAAGTAAATTATTATAATGAAATGTGCAAAAACTTAAAGTTAGAAAACCAAAAGGGAAGAACAAGATCGACATTCCTCAAGCTGAAAACACCGAAGAGAAAATTCAAGCCTCAAGTTGCAATATTGAAGGATTCTATGGGGAAAATATTAAATGACAAGAAGCATCAAAAGTAGATGGAAAAGTCACTGTACCAAAGATCAACAGTCACTGTACCAAAAATGGTTGACGTTGAACTAAGATCAAGAACCGAGGGTACTGAAGGAAGAAGTCCAAGGTGCACTGAAGGAATTGGCAAAAACAAGTCTCCAGGAATTGAAGGAATACCAACGGAGATGTTTCAACAAATGGATGCAGCTCTGGAAGCACTCGCTCACCTACGCCAAGAAATTTGGAAGACAGTACCTGGCCAACTTGCTGGAAGAGATCCATATTTGTGCCCATTCCAAAGAAAGGTGATCCAACAGAATGCAGAAATTATTGAACAATATCATTAATATAACACACAAGTAAAATTTTGCCAAAGATCATTCAAAAGCCTTTGCAGCAGTACATAAATCAATAAGGAACTGCCAGAAATTCAAATCTGATTCAGAGGAGGACATGGAATGAGGGGTATCCTGCTGATGTCAGATGGATCTTGGCTGAAAGCAGAGAATACCAGAAAGATGTTTATCTGTTTTTTATTGACTATGCAAAGTCATCTGACTGTGTGAATAACAAATTATGGATAACATTGCAAAGAATGGGAATTTCAGAACACTTAATTGTGTTCCTGAGGAGCCTGTACACAGAGCAAGAAGCAGTCATTCATACAAAACAAGGGGATACTGCATGATTTAAAATCAGGAAAGGTGTGATTCAGGGTTGCATCCTTTCACCATACTTATTCAATCTGTATGCTGAACAAATAATCTGAGAACCAGCACTATCTGAAGAAGAACACAGCATCAGGGTTGGAAGAAGGCTCATTAACAACCCTTGATATGCAGATAATACAACCTTACTTGATGAAACCAAAGAGGACTTGAAGCACTTACTGATGAAGATCAAAGACTATAGCCTTCAGCATGGATTACACTTTAACATAAGGAAAACAATAATTCTCACAAGTGGACCAATAAGCAACATCATGATAAACGGACAAAAGATTGGAGATGTCAAAGATTTCATTTTAGTTGGATCCACAATCAAGCCCATGGAAGCGGTAGTCAAGAAATCAAACAATGCATTGCATTGGGCAAATCTGCTGCAAAAGTACTCTTTAAAGTGATAAAAAGCAAAGACGTCATTTTAAGAACTATGGTGCGCCTGACCCAAGCCATGGTGTTTTCAATCCTCATATGCATGAGTAAGCTGAACAGTGAATAAAGAAGACTGAAGAAAAATTAATGTCTTTGAGTTATGGTGTTGGCAAAGAATATTGCATATACCATAGACTGCCGCAGGAACAAATAAATCTATCTTGGAAGAAAGTAAAGTCAGACTGCTTCTTAGAAGCAAGGATGGCAAAACTTTGTCTTGCATACTTTGGACATGTTATCAGGAGACACCAGTCCCTGGAGAAGGACATCATGTTTGGTAACCTAGAGGATCAGCAAAATAGAGGAAGACCCTCGACAAGATGGATTGACACAGTGGCTGAACAATGGGCTCCAATATAGCAATGATTGTGAGGATGGTGCAGGACCAGGTAGTTTTTCGTTCTGTTGCACATGGGTCCCTACGAGTGGGAACTGATTTGAAGGCACCTAACAACAACATCATTATGTAGGACAACAAAAGACATGGCGTAAAATTAATATATATTTTATATTTCGTTAATTATTTGGAAGAAAATTTACATACTGAAATGGGCCCAGGAAATCCCAGAGAATATTTTCTAAATGTGTAAATAAATCCTTTGCCATCTGTTTTTTGAATGATATTTGAAAGCAGAAATTTTACTGAATTCAACGATAATTTTAGTTCTATAAAATTAGCAGTAGCAATTTTTGTATCTGTGCCATGTTAACTAATAAAATAATGCCTGGATAATGAGATAATAATCTCTTTTTTTAAATATGATGTATGCTTCATAATTTATGCTAATGCCATGGAAGATGTTTTGTATCAGGTTTCCAATTTCAGATAGATAATTGCTCCTTTCGTTCATCTTAACAGACAACTTTTCCAAAACATTTCTATAAGAGAAAGTATTTTTGTTGACATAGTTATTTTGAACCTTACTGCAGAGCTCTTGAAATGTGATTGTAGCAGACAGACTCTGGGGTAACCTCCATGATCCCCATCTCCTGGTATTCATGGCCTTGCATAATCTTTTCCACTTGTGTGGGATCATGACTTGTGACTTGTTTATAACCAATGGAATAGAGCAACAATGATGCCATGCATATAATTATGCATGTGTGATTATATCATATATGATTGGACTCTCTGTATTATTAAGAAAATAGTTCCTTATTCCCCTCTTTCTGGTTTGGAAGAAGTTAGCAGCCATATTGAGAACTGCCATGTGGAGAAAGTCAGGCAGCAAGGAATTGAGGAAAACTTCCAGCTAATGGCCAGCAAGAAACAGGCATTCAGTCTGGTGACCTGCAAATAACTGAATTCTGCCAACAAGCACTTTAACTTGGAAGCAGATCCTTCCCTAAGTTAGCCTCAGATGAGACCCATCCAAGTCAAAAAACTGGATTGTAGCCTTGTGATATCCTGAAGCAGAAGATCTAAGTTGTGTCTAAATCCTGACACATAGAAATTGTGAGGTAATACATATGCGTGGTTTTAAACCATGAAGTTTGTGGTAATATTCGTATGCCGCAATAGAGAGCTAATACATCAATTCTGATGGAAAATTTCCATTTGTATCATTTTAAACAGTAATCATCTCTTTTATAATTCACCATAAACTCTCCCTGGATGTGTGTCATATGATTTACAACATCTAAGTGAGAGATCTAGCTTTATGATACCACCTTTCTTTTCTTTTTGTAATCGCAAGACTACTGAAGATGTATCTTATTATACACCTACTCCTCACTTATCGACTCTCTCCTTATCCGATATTTTCCATTTATTACTACGGTAAAAAATCTACTATCTGACTATTTTGAGCATTATTGACATACATCCGGCAGTAATGAATGCCGATGTTTGAGGTGAGAGTAATGCTGGCTATGATGGTTATGTGTCAGCTTGGCTGGGCTATGGTTCTCAGTGGTTTGGCAGTTATGTAATGATTTAATCATCCTCAATTTTGTGATCTGATGTGGTCATCCTCCATTTTCACTGGTCTTTGGAACCTAACTATGTTGATAAGTGAGAAATGAGTATGTATCTATAAACAAAACCAAAAATGTTGGCCCAATTCTATGTTAAATACTAATAAAACTGAATCATAATGAGTTTTCATTATTTTTAATAGAAGAAATATTTCCTTTTGGCCAGAAATTTATATCTCAACTTTCTCTTGTGTAATATAATTCTCTTTGATTCTCTATAACAAAGACATTGAACATGGATTTAATTTGACAAGAAGAGTCAAATTTTTCATGGGATTTATCTGGGGCATTATATTTTGCACCTGCCTTTTTACAGACACGAGATTTTATTGCTCTTTTATTTGGCTGATTATTTTTAGTTTTGCCATTACACTTATTGATGCCCTTGGGAAATTTCTCCTCATACTGACAATTTATAGTTCTAATTTAATATCAGAAAACGTATGTGGAAAAAAAAACTGTCTATTAAACTATTGAGAAGGCTAAGGAGATATAGCTGGACCTAAAAAAAATTTCCAGAATGATACAGATTATTGGCAAGTACTGTCAAACAATTGCATATTTACATTTTTTTGAGAGACACGTCTGAGTCCCTTCTATTTTTATTTTATATAAGCACTTGCATTCAGGGAGAAATATACATTGTGTATTAATACATATTACTTTGTATACAGTATTATTTATACCTCTGCTCCCTTCATAAACTGAATATTTTGTCCAAAGCTAGTATAATAGGCATTATTTTGTCTTGGATACTGTTAATTGCACAAAAATATATGGAGAACCAAGTTATGATCATGTAACTATATTTTCAACTCTAATTTTTTACCCCAAAACTCCTCTGTATGTATTGTCTTATCTCATCTATTAGAACAGGTCAGAGTGAAGACTATTGCAACTATCAACTCAATTGCCTTCATAAAAGTAACAAAATAGTGGAAGAAGGGAAAGATAGAGGGCTTTAATTTTAACATAAGAGAATTAGTTTTAATGTGAAGAAAAAAACCCAACTATTTGTAAAAGAGACTTTTTTAGAAACCCACAAGTATCAAAAGCAAGTTAACAACTAAACTCTAAGTTGACCTAATTACCATAATTTCATCCTAAAATTTATTTTTAAACTTTTGTCAACTTAATGTGTGCATGTGACAAAAAACATAAAATTGTTCAAAGGGTCTCATAATGAGAAATGGTATTTCTCCAACTCAACTTCACCTCAATTCTCAGTAACACTTTCTAGAGACGACCATTGCAATGGTTTCTCATTTTAGTCTTATGTCAGTTTATTCCTTAATTACAAAACAAAGCTTATTATATTATTACTTAATCAAGTTTAGACATCAATATCCAACTTAGATAAAGATTTAATTCATATCATCAATCCCCACTTCCACTCAAGTGTTACATAATTTATTTTTAATATTCTACTGCTTTTTTTGTATAATTTTAGATACTATGCTTAAATAATTTTTTTTCTTTAAATTAACTTTGCTGTCCCACAACATAACGTTAAAATTTTAGTGTCAAATGTCTTCCCTTAAAATATGTTCTCTTCCACCTCCCAGTTCTTTTAGCTGTACTTATACCTTTAAATTTTCAAGGTTGATTGCATTTCTATTTTGCTCATCATTTTATATCTTCTATAATTTACCAGTAGTGTGACTCTTAAAATTGAAAACCAATACTTAAACGAATATGAAAATTGTTCTTCAGACCAGAGACATCTGGTTTCCTTCAACATTTCTTTCTTTACAGGTGCAATATTAATATTTCCATTCCACTTCAGGGTTCAGTTGAGCCTCTACCCTTAAATTTCAAAAAGTACTTTCATTTATGTGACATTTTAGTTGACTTAATATTTCAATCATGACTTTATTATATATATTATGTAGGGTTTTTTCTAGATAATCTTCTCCATGTGTTAGTCTATAATCAACACAGTTCCTGTTCAAAATAAGTTTCACTCAGAATCTGAAAGCATTAACCTACTGAATTTTTATATCCTCTGCTCTCAGTGAATAGTTTGATACTGCCGTTAATATGATTCTTTTATTTGTCTGGTATTTTCTCTCTGATACATGTAGAGTATTTTCTTTATTCTTGATTTTCTAGTAAATTTTCATCTATAATTTGTTTTATAATTATTATTCACTGTTTTTTGGTTCTGTGTCTCCAGAATTCATTTCAGTTGTATGTTGGATTTCTTGGAATTGCCTCCTTCAATTTTGATTTCTTATATCCTACTTTTCATCTCTATTCTTTGCATTTTGTGATTTTTCTGGGCAGATGAAACACTTGCCCCATCCTTCATGGATCCAATCCCATGTGTACCTTCAACTGCATGCTTCATTTGATAGCATATTTCTTTTTTTACTGATTACAACAGATACAATGTACGCACTGAACTGATTTTCACTCAATAGTAACAGTCCGGAAATACCAGTGGTTTATAACACTCCTTGCTCTGATTGGCAGTGATATTTATTTGTTGGATCTGTCCCACTGCCATTTTGGCTGCTAAATATTGTCAATATTCCCCATGCATGCACATGTTTTAATACTTGAAGACATCAGATTAGTACAAAAATATAGAAAAAAGTTACCCTTAAAATAATAGATATATTATCTATGTTGTTGTTGTGTGTTGTCTAGTCGATTCACGTACATATTCTTTTAATATTAGTATCTGTTTCATTACAAAATAAGGAACAAATGATTTACAAAGACTAGCACTCTACTTTTTAAAAACAATATATGACCACTATTTTTCTACAATTTAAAATGTTCTTCAATAAAGTAATTTTTAAGGGATAAACAGTTAAGTATTCTCTCTGTAGGTATAATCACCTATACAGTTTTTATTTCTTTGTTAGACATCTAAATTATCTACTATTTTGCTTTTATAAATAGAATTATAGTGAAAATGTTTGTATATAAAATTTAAAAATGTTTATAGTTTTCTTAGAAAACTTTCTTCTTGTTTGTCCCAAGGCAAATTATAAATAAATATATAAAGATATTGGTATATATTGTCATATTACTTTCATGAAAGTTTTAACCTCCCTCATTTTAACCTCCCACAAGCTTTTTCTGATAATGATGTTGCCATTCTTACCAGTCCCATTTTCAAATCTAAAGTTAGGATCTAATTTTGTATTTCTTAGATCACTGATCAGTAATCAACATTTCCTAAGATAACCATTTGAGTAAAATCTGTTAATATTTTTCAATTTAATGTAGGACCAATCTCAGTTAGTTTAATGCTTTAAAAAGCTTTTTCCATACTGAAATCTAAATGCTATTTTCCTACTACTTATTGAAAGCTTTAATATATATGAAATTAATTTTGATATATTTTATTACACATGAAAATAGCTTATATTCCTTTTAAACACTTAACAAATTATGCTTGAACAAATTATTTGACATTATAGAATAACCATTTATTTCTCCACTGTTCTAAATCTCACCTTAACTGCATATAAATTTCTTGTATGCAGGAGTCTATTTCTGGACTTTGTTTTTATTCCTTTAAGCAATCTGGATACTCCTGTAAGAGTAGTAAATTCATTTGACTACTGTAGTTTAGTGCTTTTTATTATTGTCTGGAGAATTTTGCTGAATAGGTTTTATTTTAAAATGTTTCTGAGATTTTTCCATGTGGTGTTCTTCTCAGATGAAATGCAGGCTGACTCATCCTTAAAAGAAAAGATATATGAATGAATAAAACCCTACTGAAAATTTGATTGGAGTTTCAATAAACCTACTAAGCTATTTGGTGAATATAACTTAGCCATTAACGGCACAGTCTTTGTAATCAAAGAGAACTGGGTTTGAAGCACAGTTCCTCTGTTTATTAACTATGACTTCATTGACAGTAGACTGTGTACTAATTTCCAGGTCTAACATTTCTCAACTGTAAAGGGAAGATAATAACATAGACCACACAAGAATGTTGTGAATTTTAAAAGAATTGTTGTAAGTGCTTACCAGAGAATCTGGCACTACATAATCATTGAGTAAATGGTAGCAGTATTCATCTAAATTTTTCAGAAGTCAGACTAGGAGTGACACAGAGTCATTTACCGATCACCCTTAGCCCCTTTCTAGATACGGGTTGATTTCATCTCTGAAGTATTCCTGAAAATTAAAACTATAAACCCAGCTTCCTATTTCAGAATGAAAGAGGAATACGGAATCCAGAAAAAATGGATATGGCATGAAATAAAAGTCATAGTTAGGTGTGATGATCACTAAGCCTGCTTTGAAAATCTCTGGCTTGCCTTTTGATATATTAACGGCCCCCAATGAGTCATACTTTTCTTGTATCCATGCCCCATTGTTAAGACATTGACATTGTTCCCACTAAAAGTTGAAATTTATTTATCCATCCCCTTAAATTCAAGCTCAGCTTGCAGCTAGATTTCACCTAATAAACAAACAAATAAACCATACCCATTGCTGTCGAGTCGGTTCCAACTCATAGTGATGTGGCAAAAGTGGCATGTGAGTTCTAGAGCTTAAGTCTTAAGAGGCCTTGCAGTTTCCACTCCCACATTCCTCTGAGGAAACTGTATTGTCAAAGCTAAACTAGCCTACAAGAGGATGAGAAGCCACTAGGAGGAGAACAAGGTTCCCAGGCCAAAGCTTGCACCGTCAACCACGTGACTGAGGCCATTTTGAACCCTCCAGTCCTAGTAGAGGACTGCAGCCCTATAAGTAGCCCCTGCAATAGTTCCAGAATTGTCCCAATTGCTGAATTCAGTCCTTAGGAAAACAATAAATCATTGTTTTAAGCAGCTATATTTTAGGGTGGTTTGTTTCACAGCAATAGAAAAATAAAATAAACCATGCATGCTGAGAAAGTGAATGCTCTGTCCCTACACTCAGTCATTTTGGACAACAGCTACCTTTTCTGGGTGGGGAGGGGAAGTGGTCAGAATATAAAGGAAAGAATCACACACATACTCACACTGTTAGAGCAAAGAGATTAGTTCTCTGATAAATGAAGTTCAAAAAAAAAATAAGACAAGACCAAGAAGGAGGTGGTAAGCCCTAAAAATGGAATAAAAAATAAAATATAACAGGTAGCAAAAATGAAAAATAATAAATAGTTAAAAACACAATCATGTATATAGAAGGTATATATAAGGAAAGGAAGCATAAGACAATTGAAAAGGACAAAGGGTTTTAAATGGTTAAATAAAAACTAATAGCTACAGACAACTAAGGTGACCAAACAAATAATAGAAACAACTAAATAAAAAAAAGAAATAAAATATTACTAATAGAAATATTTCCTCTTATTATGTGCTTAAAACAAAAGGAGACTATTTTCCTGTAAGACAAATGCACCATTTTGAAACAGAATTCTCCTTATTTTTTAATGATGTGACAAAAAATAACATGGACACATTTTTCAGAAATCTTATGTCTTTGCTCATGTTTTGTACCATATCTAGTGAATTTCCTCACTTTGATTTATTTCCTTTCCCAATTCCCCACATTTTTGGCTGCTGCTACATACACAACACATCATCTCATTGACTTTAAGATATAACTCAAATTCTGTTGTAATAATCTGACATTAGAAGGCCCCTTTTGCTCTTTCTTTCCTTCTTTGATTAAAGATTCAGCTTATCAGTATATCTTTTTCTTTGTGCTACATCTGTTTCTCAATGCAGCTAGCCACAGATCAGGTAATTCTTTATTTTTGGTTTTCTTGTTAGATAGCATTAAATTCAAATTCAAATTCTGGTACCTGTTAGTATATTAGCTGATTAACCCCTCTTAGTCTCAGAATTCTTGTTCACTATATATATATATGTATATATGTATGTATATAACCAGACACTTGTAAGGGTCAAAATTTATAATGTTGTACAAGTACTAACATATAATAAGCACTCGAAAGACGTGTGCTATCACCCATCATAAATTTAGGATTTTTTTTTTTTAACCCGATTTCTTTTTTTTTTTTTTAATTGTACTTCAGGTGAAGGTTTACAGAACAAATAGTTTCTCATGAAACTGTAGGACACATATTGTTTAATGACATTGGTTAACAACCCCACGACATGTCAACCCTCTCCCTTCTCAACCTTTTTATTTTTTTGGTGAAAATATACATAGCCAAATGTACACCATTTCAAAAATTTCTACACGCACAGTTCAGTGACATCAACTACAACTACACTCTTCCAGTTGTGCTGCTATTCTCACTGTAGATAAAGGTTTACAGAACAAAATAGTTTCTCATTAAACAGTTAGTACACATGTTGCCCTATGACAATGGTTAACAACCTCACAGCACATCAACACTATCCATACTCAACCTTGGGTTCCCTATCACCACCTTTCCTGTCCCCTCCTGCCTTCTAGTCCTTGTCTCTGGACTGCTGTGCCTCACGGATATGGGAGAGAAGGGAGAAGAGAGAGGAACAGGAACCAAATACATAAAAACAAACAATAAAGAGTGCTAGGGGAGGTTGCTGTTGGAGTGGAGAGATGAGAGACTATGAAATGGAGAAAAACAAAAGGGGAAGAAGAAGAAGAAAAAAAGAATGAATAAATAAATATCAGAAAGGAAAAAGAACAGCAAAGCTCCCAGGGATCCCACTGGTGCAGCTATGGGGTCTGAGGAAGTTGTTCTCAGGTGTTGCAGTACAGCCTGGCTAGAAGGCCTGGAGGTATTCAGTGTCAGGTATTCAGAGAACAAAAACAGAAGGAAGGTATAGAGAGATGAGAAACTGAGTAATGAACAAAGACAAAAAGGGAAAAAGAGGGAAAAGAAAACAAAACAAATTAAAAAAAATAAAAAGAACCAGAAAAGCCCCCAAAAACACAGAAAAAAAAAAAAAAACCATGAAAAAAAGAAACACCCTCAGGGATCCCTCAGCATGGCTGTGGATGCCAAGGAGGTAGGTTTCAAGCCGTGCAGCACTGCCTGGCCAGAGCAGGCTCCCAACTCAAGAAAAGGAAAAGGAAACAAACAAACAAAACCCACCAGCGTGGCAGCCCAGAGCGGGAAGCAGTTCCACACTCGAAGGGAGTTCCACAGCCCCTCAGGAAAAAGTAAAGATGGCGCACGGATCCAGGTATTTGAGTGAAAGGAGGGGGAGGTGGTAAGAGGTAAGGAGGAAATTAAATGAAGGGGAAAAAAAGCAACAACTAATGGCACTCAGAGAGCCAGCCAGCGTGAGCAGGTAGAATCCAAGCGGCCGGTGCTTCCAGGACAAGAAACTGTGGCCGCGGAAAGCAGAGGAGGCTGAGTGGGGGTGAAGAAGGGTGGAGGGTGCAGAAGCATATATTACAAATTACTGGAGCTCCACAGCCCCTCAGGAAGAAGCAAAGATGGCACACAGAGCCAGGTATTTAAGTGAAAGTAGGTGGAGGTGGTGAGAGGTAAGGAAAAAATCAAAAGAAGAGGGAAAAAAACAACACCAGCAACCAACAGATGGCACTCAGAGAGCCAGCCAGTGTGGGCGGGTGGAATCCAAGCAGCCGGTGCTTCCCAGACAAGAGAGTATGGCCATGGGAAGCAGAGGAGTCCAAGTGGCGGTGAAGAAGGGTGGGGGGTGGGAAAGCATATATCACAAATTACCGGTTCTGTCTCCTGCTGGAAGCTCCATGAAGCTGCTTTCTCATACCCCCAATTTGCTGGTCTCTGATAGGAATCCAAGATGGCGGATCCTCACTGCATTAGCTAATAGGGGAATTCTGCATGAATCTCTCCTCACTCTCTGTTCTCTGTCAGTTTTCTCACTCCACTGGTGTTTGGCTGAGTTCTTTATCTCTCCATTTGATGTTTTAGGGTTTCGGGATTGCTGTTTTCTCTGTTTGGCTTAGTTTTTCAGATCTTTGCTGTGGAGGGACAGCATGGTGCTTCTGCCTAGAGCGCCATTTTGTCAGAAGCTCAAATTCAGGATTTTGAGAAAAGTATATTTGAGATGCAGAATTCAGATCATCGTTTTCAACTTTCTGCATCAGACAACACCAAAATTAAAACATAACCTATTTGTTACTTCCAGAACCAGAAACTAGAAACTGAATTGAAAGCAGAATATTCCTGGATCTGGAGAAAAACTGGACTCTGTATTTTGTATACAAGATATGCTACTGATATTTTCTTTATACTTTCTTGATAGTTTCCTCTGCTATGATGCATTATATTATTAACAGCATTTGAAATTAATTTTTTAATAGGTCCATATTTATGGTCAGTCTCTCCTGCTGCCTTTTCTTGATTTTTCTTTTCTTTGTCTCTCACAAAATTCCATTCAGGTAGCAAGCTTTATATTACCTCCTCATGGATAATCTGTATACTGGATCTCTGATTCCTGGTGATAGTTTTGGTAGTAGCTCTTGTGTGGAACAAGTCCTTTGTTCTGTTTTATAATTGGCTGTCTAGCCACATAATTTTACTCCAGAGTGTTTTCCAAAGTGTCTCAAATTTCTTAGCTTCTTTATCTGGCTTAGCAGAGCACATTACTTTTGTACACTTTCTGTTCACTATCTTTATGAAGTTATGAAACAAAGAGCTCCCTCTAGGCATCGTAATGTTTTTATCCTGAGTAGAACACTTATCCAGGATGTGAGATATATATATATATATATATATATATTTTAAGCAGAAGATAGGCCTAATGGCTACTCTGAATTCATGATGGTTTTTCATTTGTTTTATGAAAGATCTAATTAAATTATCCTTCTACATATATATACATTTATTGCTCAGAGTTTTGACATGGATATTTTGCATTGAAATCTATTGTTTTCTTTTATGATCTGCATAATTCAAAGAAATCACAGAAGAGTCTTAGTTCATTTTCACAAGTACTGATAAATAGTGCACACATATGTTTTGTTTCATTCTGACATCCAGAGCTTTCCAGGCTATATAAATACTTCTGAGATTTTTTTTTTTCAGCAATAGATTATTTTTTCCCTCATTTAACCAGATGTTTGTATCAGTCACAGATGCACCTGTTACCCCACTTAGAATGGGAAAATATAATTTGTAAAATGAGAAATCTAAACCATTTGCTGTATGAAGATGAACAAAAATACCCTCGTGTGACCCATTTCAAGCTTGATGGTGCTTAAAAACATTCTTAAAGTACTAGCTTCCAGTGAAAATATAGTTGCTAAATACTGTGTAAATATGGTTAAATCTGGAAACCTGTGGCCATGCCTTGTCCTAAGCTCTATGCAGTTGAGTCCGAACCTTCAGGGAATGGAGTTCAGAGATCTGCATCTTAATAAGAAGCTCAGGTAATTCTTCGTGCACACAAAAACCATCTGTGGACCATAGATACTTTTAGTATTAGACAGCTGTTTCCAACATTTTCACAACCAAGGAAATCTCATGCATTCAATTTTCTTAAATGAGGAAAAACGTTCAATGTGCCATAAGTTTCTTTTTTCCTTTCCTGATTGAGTTTTGTGAAATATTGAAAATAAATTCTCTTAACTACCCCAGTTAAAGGAGTTTTGGACTCTCCAGTCTAAACCTATCCTACTTCCATGCTATGTATTTTGTTCTGATTATCAAATGTGATCCTCTAGAATATTTGGAAAGTGCAGCATAGTAAGTATAAAACTAAAAACAACCAAAGATAAATGCTGAAAATATGCTGTTTTTTTAACTCTTCATTGTATGCAGTCATATCTACATAGATTTTACAACACTACTTCATACATTGTATATTTTTTATTTCTTTGTATGTTTTAAAACTTACTTTCTTCACTTAATTTTCTTATTCCATTTGAATTTTTTTTAAAACTGTACTTCAGGTGAAGGTTTACAGAACAAAATTTCTCATTAAACAGTAGTACACATATTGTTTTATGACATTGGTTAACAACCCCATGACATGTCAACACTCTCCCTTCTTGACCTTTTTTTTTTTTTTTTTTGGTGAAAATATACATAGCCGAAGATACACCATTTCAAAAATTTCTATTTGCATAGTTCAGTGACATCGACTATGGTCTTCCAGTTGTGCTGCTATTCTCACTTTACATGAAGGTTTACAGAACAAAATAGTTTCTCATTAAACAGTACATATGTTGCCCTATTGTCGCAGTGGCAATGATTGTCGAGGTGGCGGAGACAATAAGCAATACCACAACTCTTACAGAGAAGTGGGGCCAGGCGGGTCACTCTGAGGAGTCAAACCCTGGCTTCAGTCCCAGGAGTTTATTTTATAGTCAATACAGCAAGCAGTGAAGGAAATAACAGAACCATGGGCTTTGGGTGAGTAACAATAAGTTTCAGGCAAGGGAGAAGGAATTCAGGTAAACAAGCTAATCAGTAACAGGACAATAGGTTTGGGAAAACAAGTCATGCCTAATCTCTTTCTCATCGCTGACAAGTCTCCAACATGTCATATACAGCATAGAGGCCTGTGGGGGCTGCAGTTGTCAATAGTGCAGCCATGTTTAAATGGCATATATCCCCACATCTCCCCCCTTTTGTTTAGTTAGTGGAATAAGAATCAAGAGGGTTTCCACTGGTCCAACAAGTGTCTGGTAGGACAAAGTAAAATTTTCTTTACGAGATAAAATCCAAGATTATCTCTGCTACTGTCTCCACACCTCAGGGCCTGGTGACTTAGCGAGTCCTTGTGAGCCCAGCTACAGCTGGGGCACACTCCATATGTTTAAGGAGGAGAAGTAGCATAGCTATGAGTAACACCTGGACTTAGTCACTCCTAGATGGCGGCCATTGCAGGCTCTTTAAACTCACGGTGCTGGTTTTCCACCGGATACCATCTGGTTCTTCACTAGGTTACTAAGTAAGAGCGATGCTCTTATCAATTGCATAGCCACTGTGAGCGGACTCAATGTGCCTTTCAGGTGTGTAAGACAATAGAGGATGATCTTATGAGGATAATATAATCCTGTGCACTAGTAATATCCTTATTGTTGGACCCATGGGTTTCCTCTGACTCTCATTTTGTCAGGTGAACACTAACTTTTAACATCCACTGAAATTATTATTCTTAAAGGCTTAAAGATTTATAAAGGCTCAAAGATTCATTAACAATCAAACAAGCAATGATTTACACAGCTTTGCCATTACTTGGAAGAGAATCACCAGGAAAGGTAATTTACACATCATAACAGATTTAACAATAAAACAAACACTGATTTACACAAATTTACTATCAATTGGAAAGGAATAATCTAACTTAGAAATTTATCTATACAGAAGCATCTAACTAGGAGAAGCAGAAAATATAGAGGAGTTTACACATAACAAATTTTCACTGGGAACTTATTGATTAACAAAATACAGGTGATTACTGATCATCAAAATAATAGCATAGGAAGGGCCTTCTTAAGAGGAGGTCTTTATTTTTCCTGTTGCTTGTTTGGGTAACTGGTAGTGAATGGTCCAGGTGTAGAAGGCCGACTTCTATTGTTGGTGAGAGATCTTCAGGGAGTAGAGGCATCAGATGACTATAAGGAGGCATAAAACTATTAAACAGCCTATAGCAAAAAGGACCCAAACGTGGAGATTGATTCCAGAGAACCAATGTGTGGGATTAAGCCAGTAGGCTAAATCATTAAGTGTAGTAAGTGTATTTTTACTAGATTCTGTTTGTAGTTTCAAGAGTTGTAATTTTTGAATATCACTTTTCAATGGAGAAGTGAAGCTAGATAAAAGATTGCTTTTAACATCTTTCCAGGATTCATTATATGGAAGGGCTGTAACACAGAATCGAGTGTATTCTGCATCACAGGTTAATTGGGAATGTTCCCATAGGGCTTCTTGTCGCTCTCCAAGCTAAAGGACTGAGGCTTCTAAAGCACCCAGGCGCTTGAGAATTTCTTGATCAATATGTGTTATAGTCTGCATCTCAGAGGTAACATTTTGCATATAAGTGTTAAACTGTTGACCGGTCTGAATAGACTGGGAGAGAGCTATGGTGGTGGTAGCAGCCGTAGGGGCAATAGCAGTGGCTGTGATAATAGAGGCTATAAGAATTCTTTTAGTTCGTATTTTTTGTAATGCATTAACAACCTGAGCGAGGGGGGAATTATCTTGCCAGGGGCGTGTAAGGTTAACGGGCAGCCAAAGGTGGCTTTTTTGTCGAAGAACAAATACAGAATTGATGTTAAGAGTGGAGACATTTTGTCTGGACAAACATGGAGTAATCCAAGTAGAGCCACTGGTTAATGTTAATTGAAAAGAGGCATTTATTTTAATGACATCAGGAGGACTAGAAGTTATGGCAAAAATGTATGGTTGAGACGTGCATATAAGCACAGAGTCATTATGGTCATGGAGGGTCCACTTATTGGGGCCAGTGGAAGTCTCTTTTTGAAAGGTTCCTGTACGAAGAGTCCTTTCATAAAAGGGAAGGCTTAATTGCCAAGAAAGGATTTTTAATGGAGAGAAATGTTCAGTGGAATAACGTAAGCGGAGAATGGGTCCAGCTAGGCCAGGGTTCCAGGATTCGTATGGGGCTGCCCACTGCCAAGTAGAGCGATTTGGTAATAAAACTAGACCTTGAGGGCCCCAATTTTCTAGTAAATGTTGAAAGGGAGAGAGTATGAAGAAAAGTTAGTAGTTCGCTAGTAACCCAAGTATTATCGATAGGGTCTGTAAGAGATAGCTGTGGGTGTTGACATACAGGGATGGAAGGGGGTGAGTGAGTAATATAGGCACTGTTATTACTAAATGTGCCATTAATGCGTATAGCTTTGATAAAAATTTGTTTAGAATAGGCCAGCTGTTTATAGGTATCATTATAATAAATGTAATTCATATACCATTGTTCTAATATAGGTACGCATGGAGAAGCAGTGCGTGGTTGTGTAGTAAAGCAGAAAGGAAGAGCATCAGCATAGAGTGTCCAATTTGTAGGCTGTACAAACCATCCCTCCTCAGGGGAGTTAGTAAGTGGTTTGGAATAAGCCAAATATTGTCCACCAGTGACTGTAGTGTCATTGGAGGAAAGAGGGGGTTCTGGTTCTTCCCAAGTAACTGGGTGGAAGACAGTGGGGCTAAGAACGTGAGCCCAATAGGTATAGGTTGAAGCAGAAGTCATTAGTACTTGAGAAAAGAGGAGAAGAAGAATACAAACCTGTTGAGAGTTAAAAGTCACGAGGGAGACCATGGCTAGAAACAGGTTTTTGGGTATAAGCGGGGCACCGGTAGCTGAGAGAACATTGTCAGCTTTAGAGGAGAGGGCTTGCAAACCTCCCCATGTTACCGGCATAGTAGAGTTTCGCTGTTCATTCTCCTTCCCTGGAGGAGGGGATGGTTGTATCAGGAGTCGCTCTGGAATCCAATCGGCTGGCCAGCGGAAGGGTGGTGTCTCTCGCTGGGTCATGATATGGTTTTACTAGTCGAGCGGGAATCCAAAGTGGACCTGTAGGAGACAAAACAGCCCCATACCCCATGTTAGCAACTTCACAGGTCCTTGCCAGACAGAGGAATTTTGAGGATCTTTATAGAGGACCTGTGGGTGAGGCCAAGTGTCAGGGGGAATAAAATGTCATTCTGCAGCAGTGTGGCCATCTTTGTTAACTGATAAAAATTAAAAGTAAAGAGAGCTTTGGCAAGTCTTTCATTCTGGTCACTTAGTCTGGACCCATCATCTCCCCCCTTTTGTTTATTTAAAAGTTGTTTAAGAGTATGATGGGCAGGCTCAATTATGGCTTGGCCCTGTGGGTTATAAGGAATGCCAGTGGTATGAAGAATATCCCAAGTGGCACAAAATTGTTGAAATTTAGCAGAAGTATATGTAGGACCATTATCAGTTTTAAGGGCTTGGGGGCATCCCATAGTTGCAATGGCTTGGGTGAAGTTATGACAGGCATGAGTAGAATGTTCCCCAGAAAGGGCTGTAGCATAAAGAAACCCAGAACATATATCTATGGACACATAGAGATATTTAAGTTTCTCAAATGGAGGATAGTGTGTTACATCCATTTGCCACAATTGATTGGCTACTAGACCATGTGGGTTGACGCCAGCAGCAAAGGACGTGGGAGAAAAGTGTTGGCAGTCAGGACAGGTGCGAACAATTTGTTGTGCTTCAGTAAGAGAGATAGAAAATTGTTTTTGAAGTCCCCGTGCATTTTGATGAAAGAAATTATGAGAAGTTCGTGCATTAGAAAAGGCAGAGCCAGCAAGTAAATCAGCGCGAGAATTGCCGTCAGAAAAAGGTCCTGGTAAAGGTGTATGAGAGCGCATATGTACTACAAAGAAAGGAGATTTACGGTTATTAAGTAAGGTTTGAAGCTTTTTGAACAGAGTAAATAACTCATAATCGGAACTAAAGCAGAGAGTTGCATCGCTAATATGTTGAATGGTGTGGACAACATAAGCAGAATCAGCAATTAAATTGAATGGCATTGATTTAAAAATTTCAAAGGCAGCAACAGCTGCCAACAGCTCAGCACACTGTGTAGTGGAAGCCTTTTGTGTAATGAAATGTTGCCAGGCACCGTCTGTTTGCCAAGTGACTGCTCCTTTTCCAGTTTTTCCTGATCTGTCTATAAAGGCGGTAGGAGTGTAAGCAAGAGGTGAAGGAGAGAGCATAGTAGAAAGTTGTAAAGGAAGAAGCTGTAGGGTAGAGAGTGGCTTTGAAGTGGGATAAGAATAAATTATTTGTCCAGTAAAATCGGCCAGCGATCTGGAGATCTTCAGAATTGAGAAGAGCATGGTCAAAAGCTGTTTTCTTTACCCCAAAGTATATAAAATGAGGATCAGAACCCAAAAGTTGTTTAGAGCGAGTACCCTCCTGCATTAATAGATTAATGCACTGAGAGAAGCGTGTAAACAATTGTTGTGGAGGGTGATAAGGAAGAAAAAGCCACAAGTGCTCCGAAATCAGGAGTAAACTGACAGAGCACGCCTGTAAGACTATGAGGAGTATTTAATAGGAGAAGGTAAACAGGATGATTTATCTGTAAACGAGTCAAAAACTTCTCTTTAATGGCTTGCTTAACAAGTGTTAATTCATGGCGTGCCTGGGGAGAGAGTGTTCTCATAGAGGTTAGAGCAGGGTCACCCTTAAGGGTCTCAAATAAGTTGGTCAGCTGAGAAGTTGTTATACCAAGTGAAGGTCGCAGCCAATTAATATGACCAAGGATTTTCTGGAGGTCATTTAGAGTTAATGTCTTGGGAATTATAATTTCTGGTGTTTTAGGACAAATGATATGGGTGTCAAGATAGTATCCCAAATACTGCCGTGGGGTGAAAGACTGAACCTTTTTAGGGGCTATTTGTAAGCCAAAACTTTGTAACGCTTGTTGAACAGAGACAAGAAGTGAATCAAGTTGTTCTGGTTTGGGATGGGCTAGGAGAATGTCGTCCATATAGTGATATATAAGACAGGAGGGAAAGGCTCTTTGGACTGGTTTGAGAGCCTTATCAACATAATATTGACAGATAGTTGGGCTATTGACCATGCCCTGTGGGAGAACAGTCCACTCATACCGTTGCATACACAATTATTCACAGAAGGAACTGAGAAGGCAAATTTAGCATAATCATCAGGATGGAGTGGGATGGTAAAAAACAATCTTTAAGATCAATAATGATAATGTGGTATGTTTGAGGAATACAGGCCAGATTGGCTCCTGGCTGAAGAGGTCCCATAGGGACAAGACGCTGATTAACAGCTCGTAAGTCATGTAGGAGTCTCCATTTTTTGGATTTTTTAGGGATACAAAAAATAGGTGTGTTCCAAGGGCTGCAGGAAGGCCGGATGTGTCCGGCCTCTAACTGTTCTTGGACAAGTCTTTTAAGGTGTTCTAATTTTTCTTCTTTAATGGGCCACTGCTCAACCCAAACAGGAGGGCCAGGTATCCAGGTTGATTTTAACAGAGGGTCTGTTTGAGCAGTGGGCCCTACGAAAAATCCTGAGGGGTGCCGATTTGAACATTCCACTGGGAGAGTAAATCTCGTCCCCATAATATAGCAGGCAGAGGAAGGATAAAGGGACAGATAGAAGCAGGCTGTCCATCAGGGCTATAGCAAACAATGGGAAGTGTACTTTGGAAAGGACACTGTGCTCCTCCAACTCCTGTGAGGGCCTCGGAAGTCTGTCTCTTGGACCAGGAAGAGGGCCAGGAGTCTGAGGAGAAAATGGTTACATCTGCTCCAGAGTCTACAAGCCCTTTAAACATGTGGTCATTGACTTGAACAGTAAGATATGGTCGGGAAGATTGTAACTTGGTAACCCAAAAAGCGTTAGTACTGCCAAAACCCACAGCCCATCTTGGGGTAGTGCAAGCGGAGGGGACTACAAAGGGAAGTAAAATTAACTGTGCTATCTTATCAGAGGGAGTAATGTTCCAATAAGAGAGACTGGAAACCATAATTTTAATTTGACCTTTGTAATCAGAGTCTATTACACAAGGATGAACAGTCAGACCTTGAGATGTAATACTAGAGCAACCCATTAGGAGTCCTAAATATCCTCAAGGCAGGGGTCCCCAAACCTGTGTTGCTATAAGAAAAACTTTTCCTGCCTCATCTATTATAGCCCCTTCTGCTAAGGGTAAATCTAGACCTGCACTCCCTTCCGTGGCTGTCTTTAAATCATTGACTCGCAAACGTTGCTATTTGGAGTCTATTCTGTGGTCTTTACACTCCACACTCGGGGGCTGTCTGGATTTTTCGGGGTGCAAGAGCTCTCGCCCCTCCTCCCATTTCCAGACTTAAAGTTGTTCTGATTGTTGTTAGGTTGGTTTTTGCACTGATTAGCCCAGTGAAAGCCTTTACCACAGCAGGGACACTTTCGGTTTGGGACTTAGCATAACTACTTTTACCCTTAGAATTGTGGCAGTTTTTTAAGAAATGTCCTGGTTTGCCACATCCGTAGCAGGTGACAGTGGCAGTGGATGGACAGAGAGCTGCTGCTAATATCTGTGCCTTATGAGTTTCTGTGCCAACATTTTGACATGCCTTAATCGTATCAGCTAGAGTGGGATTTTGTCCCCTTAGAGGAGCTAAGACAGCCCGACAGTCAGCATTAGCATTTTCATAGGCAAGTTGGAGACAAAGAATTTCAGCTGCTTATTGATTATCTACTTGTCGGGAAATGGCCATTTGGAGGCGGTTGATGAAATCGATGTAAGGCTCATTCGCCACTTGACGAATAGTGGCAAATGAGCTGGTGGGCGTCTTGGAATCAGGGATTTTACTCCAGGCTTTGGTGGCAGCATCAGAGGCTTGAGTGAATGCTCTTCTGTACATCTGGGCTTGGGTCTGAGGAGAGGAATAGGGCCCACTACCTATCAGCATGTCAACACCGATAGGAATGTTATGGTTTAGATTATCCATCGCACAAAGGCAACAATGTTCTTGATACTCTTGGCTCCATAGACTAAACTGAGCAGGGGTTAAAATTGTTCGCATCAAAACGTTCCAATCCCAGGGGGTCATTTCTATAGTCTGTCCCAGGGCCTCTACTGTTCCCCTTGTAAAGGAGATTTGTAAATCATTCTCTACCATGCTTTTACGGAGCTCCTTTAGAAAGTGAAAGGGAAGGCCATCATGACGAGGTGGCCCAGCTCCCCAGATGATAGGAAAAGCAGAAAGCCCTTCCTTCTCACAGCCCTCTCGCAAGCACCTCTCTATAACGGACTCATGTTGTGAGGAAGCAGTCTCAGGAGGTGCAGAGGGCGGAGGAGGACCAGAGTCAGTTTCTTTATTAGAGGAGGGAGCCGAGGGAGCTGCTTGTAGGGGTTGCAGGGCAAGGCGGCAGTGATGCCATGCAATAAGAACTGAAGCAGGGATGTTCATGTCACGAATGATGTTACCGATACGTTCCCAAGCTTCTATATCAAGGTTTCCCCACAAAGGATACCAAGGACAGGCAGACTCAATTAAAAGAAGAAGTTGGGTAGGAGCTTCTTCTGACACTTTAAGCTTAGAGGCCTTTAACAACCCTAACAACTGGGTTTTGTGTTGACACTGTTCAGGAGAAAGAGAATTCTCCATGGTGAAAATGGAAACAGAAACGAAAGGGAAAGAAAAGTTCAAAGAGGAAAACAAAAGCTCCTGAAGCAATCCCTCAGGAGCGGTAGGGAAAGCCCCACCACTCTGGGGCTAAAGCAGCTTGATCTGAGAGTGCCCGGGGAGATTCCGCCTGCGGAAAGACCCCAGTGCCCTCGGCTGTGAAGGCAGCCTGAAACGGACACGTCCTATACTCACCACCTGAAGGGATTGAGTGCAAGGGTGTCTACAGCTCTCCCCTCACACGGGGCACCATCAGTCGCAGCGGTGACGGTTGTCGGGGCGGCGGAGACAATAACCAATGCCACAACTCTTACAGAGAAGTGGGGCCAGGAGGGTCATTCTGAGGAGTCAAACCCTGGCTTCAGTCCCAGGAGTTTATTTTATAGTCAATACAGCAAGCAGTGAAGGAAATAACAGAACCATGGGCTTTGGGTGAGTAACAATAAGTTTCAGGCAAGGGAGAAGGAATTCAGGTAAACAAGCCACTCAGTAACAGGACAATAGGTTTGGGAAAACAAGTCGTGCCTAATCTCTTTCTCATCGCTGACAAGTCTCCAACATGTCGTATACAGCATAGAGGCCTGTGGGGGCTGCAGTTGTCAGTAGTGCAGCCATGTTTAAATGGCATATATCCCCACACCCTATGACTACATGCCATCACTGTCCTTACTCAACCTTGGGTTCCCTATCACCAGCTTTCCTGTCCCCTTCTGTCTTCTAGTCCTTGTCCCTGGACTGCTGTGCCTCATTAGTCCCGTTCTGTTTTATGGGGCTGTCCAATCCCTGGCTGAATCATTTGAAATTTATTTTGATGTAAATTGAATGGTGACAGTCTAAGCTACTTTTATAATTTTCCAGAATCATAATCAACTGTGTTAGTTCATTTTAGTGAATAATCCATTCTTTCTTCATTGGTTAATGATCACAGGTACTTTTTCTTTTTTTTTTTTTTTACCTATTTGTGTCCACACATCTCTTTGAAGTAGCAAGAGCTATGAAAATTAATGAGAGTCTTTTCATTTATGAAGATATCAAATAAGTTATACTCCTAGGACAGTTTAACATTTAGAACTTGGAAGGAAAGTTCTTAACAATTCTTTATTATATAAACACATTTACTAATGAAGAAACTGAGAACAAAAGACTATGTTGAACAAGAATCTAGAACTAATTATACAATTAGATATTAATTTTCATGGTTCCCACTATAACATTTCTCAGTATCTCTTGTTGACTCTATGAATTAAAAAAAAAAAAAAAACCCTTTGTTGTTCAGTCAATTCTGACTCATACCGACCCTATAAGACAGAGTGAAACTGCCCCAAGGAGTGGCTGGAGAATTCGAACTGTCGCCTTTTCTGTTAGCAGCCAAGCTCTTAACCCCTGCACCACCACGGCTTCTGACTCTATGAATATTGAGGTTAAATCACATAGATAACATTTATGATGAGTTTTATTAGCCTGCAACTGATGAAAATAGTTATATAGAACAAAAAATGTCTACGTCTGATGCATTCTAATAGATTTCAATGGATATATTCTAAATATTTATCCCTATATTGCACAAATCATCGAGGAGGACATGACTTCCAGCTGCTGAAAATCCCATAGACTTAAGGGATGTAGAAACTCCATGGTTACAGAGACCAAATGTTTAACTTCACTTGTCTTCTCAGAATTAACATCACCTTAATTTTTCTGTGTTGCTGTGTTTACTATCCAATCACTAAGTGAAAATGGCACTACGTAAAAATTTACTCTGGTAATTATTTGGAAAAAAAATAAAAGGTACTAAGATTAAAAATTTACACTTTAAAATTTCCATTGAAGGAACAGAAATTTAGGTAAATTGACTGGAGTGTTGTGGGTAGTAGTGTTGTCCTGGAGGAATAGTAGGGTTTAATTTTTTTAAAAAATGCTAGTCTAAAACTACAGATTCTTTGTGTTAGAAACAAAGTTGTTAAGTAATGCCTAGTAGTTATTAAACTGGGCCATGCTATGAAGCCATTATGCTGGCTTCTTGGTTAGAGATTGATTTGTGAATCATCCTAAGCTTTTATGAAAACCCGTTCCTTTGAGCTGATTCTAACTCATAGTGACCCTATAGGACAGGGTAGAACTGCCCCATAGGGTTTCCAAGGAGTGGCTGGCGGATTTGAACTGCCGACTTTTTGGTTAGCAGCCGATCTGTTAACCATTGTGCCACCAGGGCTCCAAACTTATTATAGGTACTGCAGTTGAACATTGTAAAATTGTGATGGTAAATGTGTTTAACAAAACATTGCCCTGTTCATTCATTAAGTATCCTTGGGGAGATCACTTAATGGATTAAGTCTTGAAATATCAAGTATTCCAAAGATGATATAATACTTTCTTAGAAAACATTCTTAGATGATATAATGTTTAGAAGACTTCTACTGGGTCAAGATGTCCGTAGAATCAGTAAGTTTAAGAACAGTCTCCATCAATACTGAATAAATGATTCTTGTTATGCAGACAAAGCAAAACCACTAAGTGATATCTGAGTGTTTGATATCACACATAAAGCTACTTCAAAGTTATTTTTCTTTGTGGTTTATTTAAATATGGGTATGTCTGTATATAGTTGTACATAATATGGATGTATGCATAACTAAATATTATATAATCATATATACTTAAACATGTATATAAATATATAATGATGTCATAAGCATAAACATATTGTAAAATTATTTAATTTCAACATGGCTATCTTATTCAAAGTATATTTAAAATATTCAATTTTAAAATAACTTCAGAAAAGAAATTAAATTTTATAGTTGTATGTACAAATTTATGCAAACACTTTTTTAAATCTCACAACTGACATATCTTCAAAAAATATAAATACCACAAATGTATCCAAGAGAAGAGAAAACTTAGAAACACAAAAATTAGGGAAGAAGTCAGTATATTTAGTAAAGCATTACTCCCAAAGAGTTTCAAGTCACATGATGGCATTGTTGAGTGATTTTACACATAAAGAGAACAATGTTATTATATAAGCTGTCCAAGGATAAGAAAAAAAAATTTGCACTTCATTATATGAAACTAGTATGAACAAGAAACAAAAATATGACAGAGAAATGACCAAAAATAAATATGAGTATAAAAAGATTAATGACTCAAATATAATGAATACGCAAAAGACAATATAACATGAGCAAATGACCCTTTTTAGAACAATACTATGACAAATTAATGATCTAAAATAAAAAAATGTATTTCATTACTTCATGAGGGCAAAGAATTAACTATTTGTACCTTTCAATATATGCTAAAATGTCAACCCTGTCTAAACAACAATTCTTAATAAATAAGAAATATTAATTTTAAAAAATGCCTCTTTTACAGTGTTTAGACATACTAACTTGAAAACTACCGAGTCATTTCCGACACATAACTACCCTATAGGACAGAGTAGAACTGCCCCATAGAGTTTCCAGGGAGAGGCTGGTGGATTCGAACTGCCAACCTTTTGGCTAGCAGCTGAGCTTTTAACTACTGTGCCACCAAGGCTCCTAAATGTACATATATATATTCATATACACATGCAGTCCCTAGGTTACGAATGTCTGACTTACATACAACCTGTAGTTACAAACCAACCCTTGTAAAGCCTATTACACTAAAAATTCAAGGTACATACAAGGGTTCATAATAACAAACGATCACTATTTTATGATGCTCAAACATTATTAATTACTGTATTATTATGTTAAAGATGTTTTAGTGTGTCTAGAAGTTTTTTTAATGTATTTATGCATAGAAAAGTACACTATATACTATATACCAAGACAAACATTTGACTAACTGATGTTAGTTATGAACTGTACCTAACTGTTATGACTTACGTACATACCTAACTTAAAGACAGACTTAAGAAAGGAATTCGTTCCTAATCCGAGGACTGTCTGTATATGTACATTCACAAACACGCAGCTGCACACACACACACACACACACACACACACACACACACACACACATATACATATATACACATACCTATATGTATACTGGAAACCCTGGTGGTGTAGTGGTTAAGAGCTACTGCTGCTAACCAAAAGGTCAGCAGTTCAAATCCACCAGGCACTCCTTGGAAACCCTATGGGGCAATTCTACTCTGTCCTGTAAAGTCTCCATGAGTCGGAATCGACTAGACTGCAATTTTTTTTTTTTTTTTGTATATGTTGAAGCCTTGGTTGCTCAGTGGTTAAGCTCTCAGCTGCTAACCAAAAGGTCAGCTGTTCAAATCCACCAGTCACTCCTTGGATATCCTATGGGGCAGTTCTACTCTGTCCTATAGGGTCGCTATGAATTGGAATGGACTTGACGGCAAGAGGTTTTATATGTATGTTGTTGTTTTTCTTAGGTGCTAATGAGTTGATTTTTATCTCATAGTAAACCTATGTGACAGAGTAGAACTGCCCCACAGGGTTTCCGTGGCTGTAATCTTTACAGAAGCAGATTGCCAGGTCTTTGTCTGTGGAGCCTCTGGGGGAATTCCAACTACCAACCTTTTGATTAGTAGCTGATCGCTTAACCTTTTCACCACCGGTCTCCGACCTATATGTATACACACACACATATTCTGGGTCTTTGTTTTATATATATATATATATATATATATATATACACATATATATATATATATATATGTATATATACATATATATAGCTTTTTTGTGCCATCAAGTTGATTCTGCCTCATAGTGACCCTATAGGACAGAGTAGAACTGCCCCCACAGAGTTTCCAAGAAGCGTCTTGTGAATTTGAACTGCTGACCTTTTGGTTAGCAGACTGAGCTCAACCACTGAGCCACATGGTCTCCATATGTGTATATATATAGTATTTATTATATATATGTAATTTATAATATATGACAATGTCTTTACTATCACCATTCATTTATGGAAAAAATCAAGGTATATTCAGTAAACTCCTCAAATTATATCCCCTGCTTTACTTAATTACACATAGCCAGCAGCTTCCTACCTAAGGAAAGATATAAACAGCCATGCTTCAAGCACCCTGAACAGTCAGACAATAGCAAGCAGTTGTCTATTCTAGTCATGTAGCTTCCTACAAGGTTAATATTCATTATTCTTGGAAGTCTTATTATTTAATTATTTAATATGGTCAACCAATACTGCCCAGAGTTCCATATTCTAGCTCAAAAATTGGGCTTGGACTATCTTGCATTTTGGGTGGAGTAGAGGGATAATGTCATGGGATAAGTTTTGTGATGTGCTACTCCCGACACCAAGTATCATGGAATTATCTGATATGCGCGTGTGCAGAAGTTGGAGAAAATACTCCTACCTAGTCATACCTCCTCTTAGCAGCAGCTACAGAACCCTTATGTAACGTAAGAAGAGGGAGCCATCACTGCATTTGGCCAAATGCAATAATCTCAGCTGCTGTTGCTGTTGGGTGCCCTCAAGTCAATTCCGACTCATAGCAACCCTATGTACAACAGAATGAGACCACTGGCGGGTCCTGAGCCATCCTCACAATCCTTGTTATGCTTGAGCCCATTGTTGAAGCCAGTGTCAATCCATCTCGTTGAGAGTCTTCATCTTTTTCACTGACCCTCTGCTTTACCAAGCATGATGTCCTTCTCCACAGACTGATCCCTCCTGATAACTTGTCCAAAGTATGTGAGACCAAGTCTTGCCATCCTTGCTTCTAAAGAGCATTCTCGCTGTACTTCCTCCAAGACAGAATTATTAGTTCTTTTGACAGTCCATGATATATTTAATATTCTTCACCAACACCATAATTCAAAGGTGTCAATTCTTCTTCAGTCTTCCTTATTCGTTGCCCAGCTTTTGCTTGCATATGAGGCACCAAAAACACCATGGCTTGGGTCAGGTGCACCTTAGTCCTCAAGGTGACATCTTTGTTTTTAACACTTTCAAGAGGCCTTTTGCAGCAGATTTGCCCAATGCAATGCCTCCTTTATTATTTTTTTTCAGGTATTTTTTGTATTTAATATTTTTTATTTTTTCCCATACAAAAATTTATACATACATTGTTATGTGACCCTAATTGCTCTCCCCATACTGTGACAGCACACTCCTCCTTTCCCTGATTCCCCATGCCCATTCAGCCAACTCCTAACCCTCTCTGCCTTCCCATCTCACCTCCAGACAGAAGCTGCCCGTTTAGTCTCTTGTATCTACTTGAGCTAAGAGGCACATTCTTCACGAATATCACTTAACGTCCCACAGTCCAGTCCAATCCCTGTCTGAAGAGCTGACCTCAGAAATTGTTTTAGTTCTGGGCTAATAGAGAATCCAGGGGCCGTGGTTTCTGGGGTTCCTCCAGTCTGAGTCAGACCATTAAGTCTGGTCTTCTTACTAGAATTTGAGTTCTGCACCCCACCTTTCTCCTGCTCCATCCGGGACTCTGTTGTGTTTCCTGTCAGAGCGGTCATTGGTGGTAGCCAGGCACCGTTTAGTTCTTCTGGTCTCAGGCTGATGAAGTCTCTGGTTTATGTGGCCCTTTCTGTCTCTTGGACTAATACTTTCCTTGTGTCTTTGGTGTTCTTCATTCTTCTTTACTTCAGGTGGATGGGACTAATTGATGCATCTTAGATGGCTGCTTGCAAGCATTTAAGATGCCAGACGCCACTCACCAAAGTAGGATGCAAAACATTTTCTTAATAAGCTTTGTTATGTCAATTGACCTAGATGTTCCCTGAAAGCATGGTCCCTAGACCCCTACCCCCGCTACTCTGTCCCTCCAAGAGTTTGACTGTATTCAAGAAACTTCTTAGCTTTAGTTTAGTCCAGTTTTACTGATTTCCCCGTAGTGTGTGCTGTCCTTCCCTTAACCTAAGATAATACTTGTCTACTATCTAGTTAGTGAATAACCTTCTCCCTCCCTCCCCATCCTCGTAAACATCAAAGAATGTTTTATTCTGTGTTTAAACCTTTTCTTGAATTCTCATAATAGTGGTCTTATACAATATTTGTCCTTTTGCGACTGACTCAGCATAATGCCTTCCAGCTTCCTCCATGTTATAAGACGTTTCACAGATTCATCATTGTTCTTTATCGTTTCATAGTATTCCATTGTGTGAACATACCATAACTGGTTTATCCATTGATCCGTTGATGGGCACCTAGGTTGTTTCCATCTTTTTGCTATCATGAGCAGTGCTGCAATGAACATGGGTGTGCATATATCTATTTGTGTGACAGCTCTTATTTCTCTAGGAGATACTCCTAGGAGCGCGATTGCTGGATTGTATGGTGCTTCTATTTCTAGATTTTTAAGGAAGTATCAAATCTATTTCCAAAGTGGTTGTATCATTTTACATTCCCACCAACAATGTATAAGTGCTCCAATCTCTCCACAACCTCTCCAGCATTTATTATTTTGTGTTTTTTGGATGAATGCTAGCCTTGTGGGGGTGAGATGATATCTCATTGTGGTTTTGATGTGCATTTCTCTAATGGCTAATGATTATGAGCATTTCTTCATGTGTCTGTTAGCTGCCCAAATATCTTCTTTGGGAAGTGCCTGTTCATATCTTTTGTGCATTTTTTAATTGGGTTTTTGTCTTTTTGTTGCCGAGGTTTTGCAGTATCTTGTAGGTTTTAGAGATTAGACACTGATCGGACTTGTCGTAGCCAAAAAATTTTTCCCAGTCTGTAGGTTGTCTTTTTACTCTTTTGGGGAAGTCTTTGGATGAGCATAAGTGTTTGATGTTTAGGAGCTCCCATTTATCTAATCTCTCTTATGGTGCTTGTGTATTGTTACTTATGGTTAGTATTATGTTTATGCCATGTATCAGGGCTCCTAGTGTTGTACCTATCTTTTTTCCGTGATCTTTATCGTTTTCAATTTTATATTTAAATCTTTGATCCATTTTGAGTTAGTTTTTGTGCATGGTGTGAGGTATGGGTCTTGTTTCAGTTTTTTGCAGATGGATATGCAGTTATGCCAGCACCATTTGTTACAGAGACTGTCTTTTCCCAGTTAACTGTCTTTGGGCCTTTGTCAAATATTAGCTGCTCGTAGGTGGATGAATTTATGTCTAGATTCTCAATTTTCTTCCATTGGCCCATGTATCTGTTGTTTTACCAGTACCAGGCTGTTTTGACTACTGTGGCGGTATAATAGATTCTAAAAATCAGATATTGCAAGGCCTTCCACTTTGTTCTTCTTCTTGAGTAAAGCTTTACTTACTCGGGGCCTCTTCCCTTTCCATATGAAGTTGGTGATTTGTTTCTCTCTCTCGTTAAAAAATGCTGGTGGAATTTAGATTGGGATTGCATTGTATCTGTAGATCACTTTGGGTAAAATTGACATTTTCACAATGCTGAGTCTATCTATCCATGAGCACGGTATGTTTTTCCACTTATGCAGGTCTCTTTTGGTTTCTTTCAATAGTGTCTTCTAGTTTTCATTGTATAGATCTTTTATGTCTTTCATTAGATTCATTCCTAAGTATATTATCTTCTTGGGGGCTATTGTAAATGGTATTGATTTGGTGATTTCCTCTTTGAGGTTATCTTTTTTGGTGTAAAGGAATCCAACTGATTTTTGTATGTTCATCTTGTATCCTGAAACTTTGCTGAAATCTTCTATTAGTTCCAGTAGTTTCTTGTGGATTCTTCGGGGTTTTCTGTGTATAAGATCATATCATCTGCAAATACTTTGTCTTCTTCCCTACCAATTTGTATGCCCTTTATCTCTTTTTCTAGCCTAATTGTTTTGGCTAGGACCTCCAGAACAATGTTGAATAAGAGTGGTAATAAATGGCATCCATGTCTGTTTCCCGTTCTCAAGGGGAATGCTTTCTGAGTCTCTCCATTTAGGATGATGTTGGCTGTTGGCTTTTTATAAATGCTCTTAACTGTAATGAGGAATTTCCCTTGTATTCTTATTTTGTTGACAGTTTTTATAATGAATGAGTGTTGGACTTTGTCAAATGCCTTTTCTGCATCGATTGATAAGACCATGTGGTTCTTGTATTTTGTTTTAGTTATGTGATGGATTACATTGATTGGTTTTCTAATGTTGAACCATTCCTGCACACCTGGTATAAATCCCACTTGATCATGGTGAATTATTTTTTTGCTATGTTGCTGAATTCTATTGGCTAGAATTTTGTTGGGGATTTTTGCATCGATGTTCATGAAGGATATTGGTCTGTAATTTTCTTTTTTTGTGGTTTCTTTACCTGGTTTTGGTATCAGGGTTATGTTGGCTTCATAGAATGCATTTGGGAGTATTCTATCCTTTTCTATGGTCTGAAATACCTTCAGTAGTGGTGGCGTTAACTCTCCTCTGAAAGTTGGTAGAATTTTCCAGTGGAACCACCAAGGCCAGGCTTTTTTTTTTTTTTTTGTACTTTAGGTGAAGGTTTACAGAACAAAGTTTCTTATTAAACAGTCAGTAAACATATTGTTTTATGACATTGGTTAACAACCGCACGACATGTCAACACTCTCCCTTCTCAGCCTTAGAGGACTTTTCTTTTTTTTTGGTGAAAATACACATAGTCAAAGACACATCATTTCAAAAATTTCTACATGCACAATTCAGTGACGTTTATTATGTTCTTCCAGTGGTGCTGCTATTCTTACTCTAGTCGAAGGTTTAAAGAACAAAATAGTTTCTTATTAAACAGTCACTACACATATGGCTCTATGACAATGGTTAACAACACCACTACATGTCAACACTGTCCTTACTCCACCTTGGATTCCCTACCACCAGCTCTCCTGTCCCCTTCTGCCTTCTAGTCCTTGACCCTGGACTGCTGTGCCTCATTTTGTTTTATGTGGCTATCTAATCCCCAGCTGAACGGTGAACCTTGGGAGTGACTTCACCACTGAGATAAAAGGGTATTTGGGAGCCATACTCTCAGGGTTTCTTCAGCCTCTGTCAGGCCAGTAAATCTGGTCTTTATTTGTGTGTTAGAATTTTGTTCTACATCCTTCTCCAGCTCTGTCCAGAACCCTCTGTTGTGATTCCAGTCAGAGCAGTCAGTGGTGGTAGCTGGACACCATGTAGCTGTACTGGGCTCAGTCTGGTGGAAGTCTTGGTAGCTGTGGTCCATTAGTCCTTTGGACTAAACTTTTCCTTGTATCCTGCTCTCTTCATTCTCCCTTGCTCCCGAAGGGGTGAGACCAGTGGAGTATCTTAGATGGCTGCTCACAGGCTTTTAAGACCGCTGATGCTACTCACCAAGGTAGAATGTAGAACATTGTCTATATAAACTGTGTTATGCCAGTTGAGCTACATGTTCCCCGAGATCATGGTCCCCATAGCCCTTTGTCCAGCAATTCAGTCCCTCAGGGAGTTTGGATGAGTCTATGGAGCTTCCATGACCTTTCCTTGTACACGTTGTTCTGGCTTCCCAGTATCGTATACTGTCACACCCTTCACCAAAGTTACCACTTATCTATTATCTATTTAGTATTTCCACCCCACCCCTACCATCCCCCAACAAAGATTGTTACTTTGTGCGTGTAAACTTTTACATGAGTTTTTACACTAGAAGTCTCTTACAATATTTGTCCTTTGGTGATTATTTCACTCAGCATGATGTCCTCCAGTTTCATCCATGTTATGAGATGCTTCACAGATTCATCGTTGTTCTTTCTCGTTGCATAGTACTCCATTGTGTGTATGTACCATAGTTTGTTTATCCATTCATCTGTTGATGGGCATTTAGACTGTTCCCATCGTTTTGCTATTGTGAACAATGCTGCCATGAACATAGGTGTGCATGTGTCTATTTGAGTGATGACTCTTATTTCCCTAGGATATATTCCTAGGAGTGGAATTGCTGGATCAAATGGTATTTCTATTTCTAGCTTTCTAAGGAAGCACCATATCATTTTCCAAAATGGTTGTATCATTTTGCATTTCCACCAGCAGTGCCTAAGAGTTCCAATCTCCCCTTAGCCCCTCCAACATTTATTATTTCCAGTGTTTTTGATTTGTGCCAGTAATGCCGGGGTGAGATGGTATCTCATTGTGGTTTTAATTTGCATTTCTCTAGTGGCTAGTGATCGTGAGCATTTCCTCATGTGTCTCTTGGTCACTTGAATGTCTTTTTTGGTGACTTGTCTGTTCATTTCCTTTGCCCATTTTTTAATAGGATTATTTGTCTTTTTGTTGTAGAGGTGTTGAATTTTCTTGTAGATTATAGGCATTAGACCTTTGTCTGACTTGTAATGTCCAAAAATATTTTCCCAGTCTGTAGGTTCTCTTTTTACTCTTTTGGTGAAGTCTTTTGAAGAGCATAAGTGTTTGCTTTTTAGAAGATCCCAGTTATCTAGCTTATCTTCTGGAGTTTGTGTGTTCATGGTTACGGTTTGTATCCTGTTAATGCTGTGTATTAGGGCCTCTAGCATTGGTCCTATTTCTTCTTCTGTGAACTTTATAGTTTTTGGCTTTATATTTAGGTATTTGATCCATTTTGAATTAGTTTTTGTATATGGTGTGAGGTATGGGTCTTGTTTCATTTTTCTGCTGATGGATAACCAATTTTGCCAGCCCCATTTGTTGAAAAGAATGTCTTTTCCTCATTTGATGGATTTTGGGGCCTTGTCAAAGATCAGGTGACTGTAGGTGGATGGATTTACATCTGGGATCTCAATTCTGTTCCATTGGTCAATGTATCTGTCTTTGTACCAGTAGCAGGCTATTTTGACTACTGTAGCTGTATAGTAGTTTCTGAGGTCAGGCTTAGTGGGGGTGAAGAAGGATACAGGGTGGGAAAGTGTGTATCACTGGTTACCAGTTGTTCTGTCTCCTACTGGAAGCTCCGTGAAGCTGCTTACTTGTACCCCCAGTTTTCTGGTCTCTGATAGGTGTCCAAGATGGCAGAACCGTGCTGTATTAGCTGGTAGAGGACCTCTGCGTGTATCTCTCCTTGCTCTCGGTTCTCTGTCAGTTTCTTATTCCATTCGGTGCTTGGCTGAGTTCTTTATCTCTTCTTTTGATGCTTAGGGTTTCAGGATTGCTGTTTTATCTGTTTGGCTTAGTTTTTCAGATCTTTGCTGTGCAGGGAAAACTTGGTGTTCTGCCTATAGCACCATATTGCCTGGAAGTCCAGGGCTTTTTTTGCTGGGAGTTTTTTAATTACCTTTTCAATCTCTTCTTTTGTTATGGGTTTATTTAGTTGTTCTACCTCTATTTGTGTTACTTTAGGTAGGTAGTGAGTTTCTAGAAATCTGTCTATTTCCTCCAGGTTTTCAAATTTGTTAGAGTACAGTTTTTCATAGTACTCTGTTATGATTCTATTAATTTCATTTGGGTCTGTTGTGATATCACCCATCTCATTTCTTATACTGGTTATCTGCTTCCTCTCCTGTTTTACTTTTGTCATTTTGGCCAATGGTTTATCAATTTTGTTGACCTTTTCAGAGAACCAGTTTTTGGTCTTGTTAACTCTTTCAATTGTTTTTTTAATTTTCTATTTCATTTAATTCTCCTTTAATTCTTATTATTTCCTTTTTTCTGGTGCCAGAGGGCTTCTTTTGCTGCTCTCTTTCTACTTGTTCCAGTTGTAGGGTTAATGTGTTGATTATGGTCCTTTCTTCTTTTTGGATGTGTGCATTTATTGCTATAAACTGACCTCTGAGCACTGCTTTTGCTGTGCCCCAAAGGTTGGTAGGATATGTTTTCATTCTTGCTTGATTCTATGAATTTCTTTATTCAATTCTTAATTTCTTCTATGACCCAGTAGTTTTTCAGCAAGATGTTGTTCAGTTTCCATGAGTTTGATTTTTTTTCCTTGCTTTTTCTGTTGTTCATTTCTACTTTTATGGCTTTATGGTCAGAAAAGATGCTTCGTAATATTTCAATGGTTTGGATTTTGTTAAGGCTTGCTTTATGACCTAATATGTGGTGTATTCTGGAGAATGTTCCATATGCATTGGGAAAGAAAGTATACTTGGCTGCTGTTGGGTGGAGCTTCTTTCTGGATGTTCTGTCCTTCACTGAAAGTGGTGTGTTGAAGTCTCCTACTACAATTATGGAGCCATCTCTCTTTTCAGTGCTATTAGAGTTTGCTTTATGCATAGTGGATCTCTGTCATTGGGTGTGTAGATATTTATTATAGTTATGTCCTCCTGGTGTATTGACCCTTTAATCATTATATAGCATCCTTCCTTAACCTTTCCGGTGGATTTTATTTTAAAGTCTGTTTTGTCGGACTTTAATATTGCCACCTTTGCTCTTTTTTTTCCGCTGTTTGCTTGATATATTTTTTGCATCCTTTGAGTTTTAGTTTTTTTGTGTCTTTAAGTCTAAGGTGTGTCTTGTAGGCAGCATATGGACGGATCAGTTTTTTAATCCAATCTGCCACTCTCTGTCTCTTTATTGGTGCATTTAGCCCATTTACAGGCAGCATAATTATTCATAGGTGTGAGTTTAGTGCTGTCATTTTGATGTCTTTTTGTGTGTTGTTCACATTTTCTTTGTTGCACTTAATTTTCTGTGCTGAGTCGTTTTTCTTTATGTATTTTCTTTTCATCTTTTTCATTGTTGTTGATTTTGTGTTTGCTGACTCTTTAATTTTTCTAGTTTTTCATTTTGCCTTGTAGGATTGTTAGTTTCCTTTGTGGTTACCTTAATATTTACCCTATTTTTCTAAGTTTATACCAGTCTTTTATTTCTTTGTATTGCCTTGACTCCCTCTCCATATGAAAAATTTATGTCTACATTTTTTAAGTCCCTCTTTTTTGTTTTAATGTTGTCATCTTTTACATATTGACATCTATTTCCTTATTTTCAGTGTTTTAGCTTTGATTTACTTTTGTGACTTTCTTGTCTGGGTTGCTATCTGGTTGCTCTGTCCTGTGTTCTAGTTTTGGGTTGTTATCTGATGTTACTGATTTTCTACCCGGAGGACTCCCTTTAGTATTTCTTGTAATTTTGGTTGGGTGTTTGCAAATTCCCTAAACTTCTGTTTATCTGGAATCACCCTTGTTTCGTCATCATATTTGAGAGACAGTTTTCTGGATATATAATTCTTGGCTGGTGGTCTTTTTTCCTTCAAGGCTTTATATATGTCATCCCATTGCCTTCTTGCCTACATGATTTCTGCTGAGTAGTCCAACGTTATTCTTATTGACTCTCCTTTGTAGATGACTTTTCATTTATCCCTAGCCACTCTTAAAATTCTCTCTTTATCTTTGGTTTTGGCAAGTTTGATTATAATATGTCTTGGTGATTTTCTTTTGGGATCTACCTTATGTGGGTTTCAATGAGCATCTTTATTAGATATCTTGTCATCTTTCAAGATATCAGGGAAGTTTTCTCCCATCAAATCTTCAACAATTCTCTCTGTATTTTCTATTATCCAACCCCCCTACCCCCCACTTCTGGTACTTCAGTTACTCGTAGGTTACTCCTCTTGATAGAGTCCCACATAATTCTTACTATTTCTTCTTTTTTTTAAATCCTTTTATCTGACTTTTCCTCAAATAAGTTGGTGTCAAGTGCTTTATCTTCAATCTCACTAATTCTGACTTCCATTGCCTCAATTCTGTTCCTATGACTTTCTATTGAGTTATCTAATTCTGACATTTTATAGTTAATCTTCTGGATTTCTGATTGCTGTCTCTCTGTGGATTGTTGCAGCCTGTTAAATTTGTCATTATGCTTTTCTCTATCTTTTTAGTTTCCTCTATTGTTTGTTCTGCATTTTGCCTAATTTCCTTCCTAGTTTCTTGAAGAGTTCTGTATATTAATCTTATATTCTGCCTCCGGTAATTCCAAGAAATTTTCCTCCTCTGGAAAATTTCTAGATTCTTTATTTTGAGAGCTTGCTGAAGCCATCATGGATTGCCTCTTTATATGATTTGGTATTGACTGTTGTCTCTGAGCCATCAGTAAGTTATTACATTTATTTGTTTTATGTTTGTTTTCTGTGTCGTAGCTTCTTGTTTTATTTTGATATGCCCAAATAGGCTTCTAGTATGAGCTAGTTTGATTATTGGCACCTTTGAGGCTCTAACGTGTTTTCATTAGGTGGTTAGATCTGTTACTAGGTATGTGAGCTCAGAAGTCCACCCACTCCTCCTGTATGGATTCAGCTCAGGTGCCCAGGTAGATAGCCACCAAGTGTGGTGTAGGCTCTCACTTACCATCCTAGATAGGTATGGGTGATTGGTGTAGTCACTCGTATCTGGCTGCAGCAGGGGGACACACTCTGAGCAAGGCAGGGGGCTGACTTTCACCCCTAAGTGTCCAGGAGGAAGGCGTGTCCCTGTTTCCTAGGGCGCATAGGTGGGTGGGTTTTGCAGCCAGACTAAATGCACCTAATGCTGTTGGCTGTTAGAACTGGGGGGCACCTCTTATTCATGGGCCCCTATTGGAGGTGGCTAGGTGGCGTGGATGGAGCCACCAGTCCTCAGGCCCCTGATGTGGATAGGTGAAGACCCTGCTTAATGGGCAGAACAGTGTCAAATATCATGAACCTGCCACTTCACAGATGAAACAGTTGACGTTAGAGTTCTGGTATATTCCCTGTTGTACTGCGATAATGAGGGCCTAAGCTGTTGAGATGGGCCCACACAAGTATATGCAGGGGGAAGGCACTCAGAGCCTGTGGATCCCTTATGCCTGTGCCTAGGAAAAGGAGCTGTGCCTACCCTGGGTTCCTGGCTTAGGGGAGCCGGCAGTTTATTTTCTCCCCTGTTTGTTAATTTGTTCACTCTCCAAGGCAGGGAGAATGGCTCCAGGCATGTGATGGATCCTACTTCCAGCCCAAGGGAATCGGCAATTGCTGAATCCAGTCTGGGACCTAGTGCAGAGCAGGGAGCAGAGAGGTAAATGGGAGAGAGTTTTATTCCCTAAGGGGGGTGTTTCTGATCCTTATGGTAGGCCACATGTAATTACTTATCTTTCACCGGATAGAGGGCTGCTTCTCACTGGTTCTGGGTGGTCTTGTAGACTCTCTCGAGATAGGTCTCTCCTGGAGTGGAAAATACACCTCCCGAGCACTGCCGCTTGCCAGCCTCACTGCTCACCCATGTGCTACTCAGGCCTGAAGGGCTCAGGCTCTCACCAGATCAGATCTGGCAACCCCTTGCTGCTTCTGAACCATCTCTCACTCCCCCTGCCACTATGTCCGGTTCTTCAACTCTGCCTTTGATGTTCAGGGCTCCCAGATTGCCATATATAATCAAATCACTTGTTTTTCAGGTCTTTGTTGCAACAGGGTCCACCGGAATCATCTGACTACTCTGCCGTCTTGGCCCCGCCTTGTCCTTGGATTTCTTGACTGCTGCTTCCATGGGTGTTGATTGTGGATCCAAGTAAATTGAAATCCTTGACAACTTCAGTCTTTTCTGCGCTTATTATGATGTTGCTTATCGGTCCAGTTTTGACGATTTTTGTTTTTTTTTATATTGAAGTGTTATCCATTCTGAAGTCTGTAGTCTTTGATCTTCATCAGTAAGTGCTTCAAGTCCTCTTTACTTTCAGAAGCATAGTTGTGTAATCTTGCATAATGCAGGTTGCTAATGAGTCTTTCTGCAATCTTGATTCCCTGTTCTTCTTTATATAATCCAGTTTATCAGATTATTTGTTCAGCATATAGATCGAATATGTATGGTGACAGGATACAGCCCTGACGCACAGCTTTCCTGACTTTAAACTAGGCAGTATCTCCTTTTTCGGTTTAAATGATTGACTTTTTATCTATGTACAGGTTCTTCCTGAGCACAGTTAAAGGTTCTGGAATTCCATTCTTTGCAGTGTAATCCATAATTTTTTATGTTCCACACAGTTGAATGTTTTTGCATACTCAATAAACCACAGGTAAACATCTTTCTGGTATTCTCTGCTTTCAGCCAGGATCCATCTGACATCAGCAATGATATTCTTGGTTCCACATCATCTTATGAATCCAGCTTGAATTATGGCAGTTCCCTGTAGTCCATTGTAGTCCTGTGTATTCCATCTGGTGAGGTCCACATGTATAGTCGCCATTTATGTTCTTGAAAAAAGGCATTTGCAATGAAGAAGTCACTGGTCTTGCAAAATTCTATCATGCAATCTCCAGCACTGCTCACCAAGGCCATATTTTCCAACTACCAACTCGTCTTTGTTTCCACCTTTCACATTCTAATCACCAATAATTATCAATGCATCCTAATTGCATGTTTGATCAATTTCAGACTGCAGAAATTGGTAAAAATCTTCAATTACTTCATCTTTAGCCTCAGTGGTTGGTGTGTAAATTTGATTAATAGTCGTATTAACAGGTCTTCCTTGTAGGCTTATGGATATTATCCTATCACTGACAGTGTTGTACTTCAGGATAGATCTTGAAATGTTCTTTTTGATAATGAACGCCACACCATTCCTCTACAAGTTGTCATTCCCAGCATAGTAGTCCATATGATTGTCAAATTCAAAATAGCCAATACAAGTTCATTTCAGCTCACTAACGCCTAGGATATCAATGTTTATGTTTTTCATTTCATTTCTGATAACTTCCAACTTTCCTAGATTCATACTTCATACATTCCACATTCCAATTATTAATGGATGTTTGCAGCTGTTTCTTCTTATTTTGAGTTGTGTCATATGAGCAAATGAAGGTCTTGAAAGCTTGACTCTATCCACATCATTAAGGTTGACTCTACCTTGAGGAAGCAAAATTCCTAGATTTATCTCATTGGTTTGTTTACCTCTTTTAGTGCTAACCTATACAAGTAATAGGGCCCGCAAACCTTGCAAAACTACATTCAATATTATTGGGCAGTTCTGAGGTCACACCATGCCTTAGCCCTGATAATTCAACTAATGACTTGACCCAAGACACCGCATGAATAAATAAATCCTATGGAAGGAAATTTCTTCTCAGAGGCAATCATAAAAAACTTCCTCAAAATTATGCATTGGGGGAATTTTCAAGAGATCATTTTCTTATTCTCCAAATGTTTATCTTGCCCCCTTTTCACAGTTTTATCACTTGCAGTTTTATCACTTTATCTCTTGGAGTGCCTCCACACTACACTTATCTTCTGTATAGTGACACCACCATTACCTTTAAAACTTTTGAGCTACTGCTTCATCTAAAAGTTTTTTTCTCAGCCTGCCAGAAAAAGGTCTTTGGCCAGGAAAGATTAAAATATCTCTCAAATTGGGAAAGCAATATAAAGAAGATTTGACACCTGGAATCTTTGACACAGCAATATAGCTATGTTTACCTACCAGAGACAGAGGCCAAGACATTCCACAAACACCTGGAAGCCAGCTTGAAATGTGGGAGTTCATTGCACCTTCCCAAGTGGAGGCCTCAATTCTCTTTGTTTAAAAAAAAAAAAAAAAAAACCTCCTTAATGGTTTTAATATCTGTGAGATTTTGTTCCCCCTCAATAATCATCATTTTCTGAATTACCTTTTAGGATTCTTTTCTGTGGATTCTTCCAAATGCAGAGGCTTTGCCTGATGAAACACACTCAAAAACTCTGTTTGGGGCATTATTTTTATTGAATTTAAATAGTAAAGTCATTTGTAGAGGAAGGGTATCTTTAAGTTATCTTATCCAAAACTCTTTGAGCCAAATATGTTTCAAAATTCAGAATTTGTTTTTATTTTTTGGAAAGTTAATATGTGGCCTATAAAAATATAAGCAAGAGTCGTATTAGAACCTTGTAATCAAGCACAATGTTTTTCTTCTAAGTGGTGGGGAGAAGGCTAAAAATAGGTTCATGTCAGTTCACATATGAATTTGTCACCAAACAACTTTCCAAAGAAAATGTATTTTAGAGATTTTTGTATGACAAATATGGCATCGTTGACCACCTTTTGGCTTTCTCATTCATCAGCATATACTATCTATTTATTCAAACAGAGAAAAAACAACTTAAAAGGAAGCGTTAACAAAGATGATAGTGTTAACATAAGTTCCGCAGATGTCTTCCTAAGGTTGCTCTATTGTTTACCAGTTTAGTGAATTTGTGAATGTGAAACTTCTAAAACTATATAAATAAATTGGTTATGATTACTATATAACATTTTTCTATAAATTATTGTGCATTCAGGCACATTACTAAATTCTTACTAGTTCTAATTATAGTTCAGTTGATTCCTTATGGTCTGGACATTTATGTCTTATTTTTCTACTTCAATATTTATTGGAATAATATTAATTTCTCAAACATTTTTAAATCATAATAAAGACGATGGCATATATTATAAATTATATATATAATAAACACTATATATACATGTATATGTATATATATATACAATGAAGTTCTAGAATATATGTGTGTGTATACATATAGGTAGGAGCCTCTGTGGTGAAAAGGTTAAGCGATCAGCTACTGACTGAAAGGTTTGTAGTTGGAATCCACCCAAAGGCTCCACAAAGACCTGGCAATTTGCTCCCATAAAGAATACAGCCAAGAAAACCCTATGGAGCAGTTCTACTCTGTCACATAGTTTCACTATGAGACAAAAATTGACTTATTGGCACCTAAGAAAAACAGCAACATACCTATAAAACCCATTGCAACAGAGTCAATTCTGACTCACGGTGACCCTACAGGACAGAGTAGAACTGCCCCGGAGAGTTTCCAAGGGGCACTTAGTGGATTTGAACTGCTGCCGAGAGCTCAGCCACTGAGCCAAGAGGGCTCCAACATACATATAGTTGTGTACATATGTATATATGTATGTGTGAGTGTGTGTGTGTGCTAATATATGTATTTATGTAAATTTTACTGAAGATCATTCAAGGGCAATTACAACAGTTCATCAACAGGAAACTGAAAGACATTCAAGGTGGATTCAGAAGACGACTTGGAATGAGGGATATCATTGCTGTTGTCAGATGGATCCTGGCTGAAAGCAGAGAATACCTGAAAGATGTTTACTTGTGTTTTATTGACTGTGCAAAGACATTTGACTGTGTGAATTATAACAGATTATGGATCACATTTTGAAGAATGAGAATTGCAGAACAGTTAATTGTGCTCATGAGGAACCTGTACTTAAACCAAAAGGCAGTCAAGGGGATACTCTGTGGTTTAAAGTTAGGAAAGTTGTGCATCAGGGTTATAGCTTTTCACCATACATATTCAATCTGTGTGCTGAGCGAATAATCCAAGAAGCTGGACTATATGAAGAATGGGGCATCAGGATTGGAGGAAGATTATTAACAACCTGGGATATGCAGTGACACAACCTTGCTTGTTGAAAATGAAGAGAACTTGAAGCACTTATTGATGAAGATTGAAAACCACAGCTTTCAGTATGGATTACACCTTGTCATGGATTGAATTGTGTCCCCCAAAAAGATCTGTCAACTTGGCTGGGTCATGATTCCCAGTATTGTATGATTGTGTAATCTGATGTGATTTCCTTATGTGTTGTACACTCTATCACTATGATGAGGTTATATGTGATCTCCTTATGTGTTGTAAATTCTATCACTGTGATGAGGTTTTACTGATGAGGCTTACAAGATTATATAGTGCCTTAATCCAATCTCTTTTGAGATATAAAAGAGAGAAGCAAGCAGAGAGACAGGAGGACCTCATACCACCAAGAAAGCAGTGCCAAGAGCAGAGCGCATCCTTTGGATCTGAGGTTGCTGAAGAGAGAAGCTCCCAGACCAAAGGAAAACTGATGCATCATAAGGACCTTCCTCCAGAGCCGACAGATACAGAAGGTCTTCTCCTGGATCTGATGCCCTGAATTTGGACTTGTAGCCTACTGGATTGTGAGAGAATAAATTTCTCTTTGTTAAAACCATCCACTCGTGGTATTTCTGTTAGAGCAACACTAGATGACTAAGACACACCTCAATATAAAGAAAACAAAAATCCTCACAACTGGACCAATAAGCAATGCTGCAATTTAAATCTGTAGCATATTTAAATCTATGGCATGTTGATTAACCTATTGCAATTTAAAACAAATTACCATAGGTTAAGCAACATCACGATAAAGTTGTCAAGGATTTCGTTTTACTAGGATCCACAATCAACACCCATGGAAGCAGCAGTCAAGAAATCAAACAACACATTACACTGGGCAAATCTGCTGCAAGAAACCTTTTTAAATTGTAAAAATGCAAAGATGCCACTTTAAGGACTAAAGTGCACCTGACCCAAGCCATGGTGTTTTCAATAGCCTCATATGCTTGTAAAAGCTGGACAATGAAAAAGAAAGACCAAAGAAGAATTGATGCCTTTGAATTATGGTGTTGGCAAAGAATGTTGAAGATACCATGGACTGCCAGAAGAAAGAACAAACGTGTCTTGGAAGAAGTACAGCCAGAATGCTCCTTAGAAGCAAGGATGGTAAGACTTTGTCTCACATACTTTGGACATGTTAACATGATGGACCAGTCCCTGGTAAAATAGAGGGTCATGTTTTGTAAAATAGAGGATCAGTGAAAAAGATGAAGACCCTCAAGGAGATAGAGTGACATAGTAGCTACAACAATGGGCTCAAACATAGCAATGATTGTGAAGATGGCTCAGGACTGGGTAACATTTTCTTGTCTTGTGCATAGGGTCACAGGGTAGCTATGAGTTGGAATTAACTCGAGGGCACCTAACAATAACAACAACTGAATATATCTTGATTTTCTCCATAAAAGTCAAAAAGGACGGTACTATTTATGACAAGATAGTTTTAGGTAATGCACTGGGGATTTCGAAGTGTGCAACTGCAAATTTGTTTCCGATTTTTGAATACAACAAGTAGATACCTACCTTTGGACTCTGCTTATCTTTTGCTGCTTTATATTTCTAATATCCGTGTTTGGGAGAACAGTTAGGACTTCATAGATCTAGTCGAGGTAATAACAAATGAACATCTGAAACAACAAACTTATTTTAATTATATAATATTAAACCCTCAACCTTCAACCTTCCCATTAATTTCGTGTGAGGTATATATTTCCAAGGGCTCAATGGGTAGGTAATGTTAGAAGCTGCAGGCATGGGAGAAATGAATAGATAATTGCAGGCTCAAACCACTGGATTTCCAGACTAGAATAATATACCAATATTTCCAATTAAAGACCTAAACAATTATAAGCCTCAAATTTTCAAATCAACCTAGGGTGGAGATTAAAACAATAGCAGGCCATCTTCAAAATGCTTATCGGGAAAATCCTTAGGGTATCAACTCCTCATCTGTCTCATGAGTGTGGGTATGCCAGGCTGTTTCAAAGGTCAAGGGAGAGAAGGTAGAATCAGTGTACATGACTTTCATCCAGATCTATCCCTATTTTTCACCAGCACGTCAATCCGTCATCTTTACTCCCTGCTGGACTCTCAATTTACCAGTCAGACTAAGTCCTGCTACACATCTTCCAGCTTTGGTATCTGTGTTAACCTAAATTTCCAGCTTTTAAACTCTGTTCATTCTTTGCTTTATCGCTTGTGTTCCAGTGGGTATGACATATTTAGATTGCCTTCCTAGTACTGTTTGGCCTAGGCCTAGGAATGTCCCTCCCACTATAGCTCCAGAGGGACTCTTCCCAAAGGTCGATTTATGTAATGTGATATCATTGCAAGGAATGCTAAAAAACACTTTAAACTATAGATGTCTCAAATATGAATATTTTGTATATCTAAAACCCAAACCAAACCCACTGCCTTTGAGTTGATTCTGACTCATAGTGACCCTGCAGGGCAGAGTAGAACTGCCCCATACAGTTTCCAAGGTTGCAATCTTTACAGAAGCTGACTGTCACATCTTTCTCCCATGGAGCAGTGGGTGGCTCTAATGGCCAATCTTTTTTTTTGGTTAGCAGACAAGTGTTTTAATCACTCTGTCACCAGGGCTCCTTTTACATATCATACCTCAGAAAATCAAGGAACTAGTATAAGTTTGTACCTCATAAAAGCAACTCTGTTGGAGCCAGAGCAATATGGACAAGATGTAGCCTTATAATATCCTTGTAATAATCTGCTCTAGTATAAGTGTTGTTATACTATTGTTAGGTGCCCTATGCACAACGGAACAAAACACTGCCTGGTCCTTCACCATTCTCACAATCATTGCTATGTTGGAGCCCATTGTTGCAGCCATTGTGTCAATCCATCTTGTTGAGGGCCTTCCTCTTTTTGGCTGACTCTCTTCGTTACCAAGCATGATGTCCTTCTCCAGGGACTGACCCCTCCTGGTAACATGTCCAAAGTATGTGAGACAAAGCATCCTTGCTTCCAAGGAGCACTCCGGTTGTACTTCATCCAAGATAGACTTGTTCATTCTTTTGGCAGTCCATGGTATATTCAATATTTTTTGTCAACACCATAATTTAAAGACCAACTCTTCTTTGGTCTTCCTTATTCATTGTCCAGCTTTTACATGCATATGAGGTGATTAAAAATACCATGGCTTAGATCAGGCACACCCTAGTCCTCACAGTGACATCTATGTTTGTCAACACTTTAAAGAGGTCTTTTGCAGCAGATTCGCCCAATGCAATGCGTCATTTGATTTCTTGACTGCTGCTTCCATGGGCGTTGATTGTAGATCCAAGTAAAATCAAATCCTTGACCACCTCAATATTTTCTCTGTCTATCATGATGTTGTTTTTTGGTCCAGTTGTGAGGATTTTTGTTTTCTTTATGTTGAGGTAAAACCCTTGAAAAAATCTTGAGGGATATGTAGGATTCACATTTCCTTCAGGAATATCAAATACCAATTTCCACAGATGGGCTACTGCAGAAGCTGTATAACAAACAATTATAGATTGAATTTGACAGTAAGTAACTTAAGTTTACTTCTTTTGGTTGAAAAGAAATCTACGTGATCTAAATACTAGAGTGTACACAGAAATAAACTTCTTTTAATTATAAATAATGAACAGGAATCGAATAGCTGTAGTTGAAGAGATAGAAGACATGCGGACACACTGAAACAGGCAGATTGTTAACGCTGAAATTTCCTCCCCATGCTACCATTGAAAATTCTACACATCTTAAACAATGTATTTATATATATAGACATTATAGGTAGAGAAGGGGAAAGGTAAAAATACATAATGATAATCTTTATCCCTTATCAATTCACAACATGGATAAATAGGATTTTTGCTTCCTCAAATATTCAAATTAAAAAAGAAATTTACACCTTTCTTACTATCAACAACTGTCTTCATGTGCACTAGAGCTTTCTACTGTAAAAGTATTTCTAGTTTCTTCATAGGATACATTTCAAAATTTTTGTTGTTATGCTATTTGCCACATGCACCTATTTCTGGTTTGTTTTTTCTCTGTGTTTGTGTGACTGTGTTGCCTATCTATCCATCTGCATTACACATGCAGACAGGCTGTGCCTGAAACTTCCAGGCAGCCATAAAACTGTTAGGAATGAAGCACATATACCCACTGGCATCAACCATTCCATTCATCTGTGATTGAGCCCGATACAAGAGACACTTACATGTGTTGTCAAAGGAAAGCCATTATTATTATTTACAGAAAGCAAAGAGTAAACAGTAACAACTGATTCTCAAAGGGGAAACTCTTGTTGTTGCGTGTCTTCAAGTCAGTTCTGACTCACAGCAACCCTATATGACAGGGTAGAACTGCCCCGTAGAGTTTCCTAGCTTGTAATCTTTAAGAAAGCAGATCGCAAGGTCTTTTTTCCCAAGGAACAGTTGATGAGCTTGAACCAATGACCTTTCTGTTAGCAGCCAAATGCTTAACGAAGCACTTAACCATTGTACCACAGGACTCCTGGGGAAAGGAGGCCTGAATGTGCCCCATGCAGGGGTTGTTTCAAAGATACCATGAGACATCTTCTCTGTGCTCTTTCCTTCTGTATATTTTGTTCATCTTCAGTTTCTTTATATGTATTGCTTCTTTATTCCCCACCACAGCCTGAAGTCTATTTTCTTCATTATTCTTCTCTATATCTTCCTGAATTGTTTCCCACTCCGTTATTATTTTTTGCCTTCCTGTTATTCTGTCTCTATATGATTTTACTGAATTTAATTGAACATGTGCTTCCTTTTTCACTCCTTGAGCAAATAAAACTGAGAGGTCTAAGCACTTTTATCTGAAGGACACCTATTAGTTATAAACAGGCAGAGGAAACCAAATAAGAATGTATTCCTAATTTGAATACTAAATTTATTTCTGCATTGAGCTTTCTTTCATGGTGATTATTATATTTTCTTCATCCATTTAGTACCTAAATTACTGTTTCCTTTCTTCTGTCTACTCAAATCTTTAACACCTCCCCCAATTCCTCAGCCAAAGACTATGCTTGTTATTCCACTGAAAAATCAAAAACAATAAAAAAAAACAAACAAAATGCATATCTCTCCCACCACGTCTCTCAACTCAACTACATCTTAACTCTGCCCTCTATCCTATGGATGACATTATGTGGCCCTATCCAAGTTCAATACCTCCGTATGTTCACTAGATTCCATTTTCTCTTTTCAACTGAAATATCTTGCTGTAGAAATTCACTTGTCTCTCTCTCACTTCAACAGTTTACTATTCTGTACTAGATCAATTCCATGATGTTATAATTCTCATTCTTAAAATTAGCTCTTCTTCACTCAAAATCCCCTTCCATTTCAGTGCATGTCTGTACTAGCCACTAAAACAAACTGTTCAAGAGCATTGTTCACACTCAATGACAACATTCTTCCCATCTCATACTTGTTGGAACCACCATTCTACTGATGCAGCTCTTTTGAGGACCATCAATGTGCTACAGGCTGTTAAATCAGTGGTTCATTCTTGGTGTTCATCTTACCTGATTTATCAATAGCAGTTGACAAAAACTTTTTAAACCAGTTCCCTCCTCATTGCCTTGTGGGGTTCTATTCCCTCCATTCTCCTCTTTCCTCACTGTTAAATTTTTCTCGGTCTCTTCTGTTGCCCTAAGGGCTCAATTCTCTGACCTCTTTTCCTCCTCCACCCCTGTTGATGTCACCCATTCTTATGAATCATAAACAATAATAATAATAATACTAAGCAGGGAATCAATAGCTGCTATGCTGATAATTCCCTAATGTTTGTTTCTTGCAAAGTCTTCTCCCCTAAAATCCAAATTGGTATATCCTACCCCTACTTGATATCTCAGCTTTGATGTATAAAAAGCATCTTCAACTCACCATGCTCAAAATGAAACTACACACACACACACACACACACACACACACACACACACACACACACGTATGCAAATTAGCTCTTTTTACACTCATCTCCATCTCAATAACTGCAATTTTATTTTTCTGGTTGCTCAGATTAAAGCATACTTATATGTATTTCTTTCTCTCCAACACCACAGCCAAGCATCAGCAAATTCTATTAGCTATGCATTCAACATATAATCAGGGTCAAACCACTTCTTACCATTTCCAACATTATGTTCTGGTCCAAGTTACCAACTTCTCTTGCCTAGATAATTAAAACAGTCTTCTAATTGGCTTCTCATCCAGAACCTACCCCTCTATATTTTATCTTCTACAGAGTATTAAAATATGTTATCCTATCCTATTTTATCCTAAACTATCTTAAAATATTTCTTTTTTTTTTTTTTTTAACTCTCGAAAGAATGTCTCATCATCTGACGTAAGGTATATGGACTTACCCTCCTTGCTCATGAAAGTCTCTGGAGGACAGATAGGTGTTTTGTTGACCACAGAATCCAAGGAACTATATATATATATATATATATGTGTGTGTATAGATAGATAATTTGACTTATACATATGTGTCAACCAATATATGTTATTTGAATGAATATATAAATGATAAATTAATAAATTGCCACCATAACATCTAACCTTAGAAGGTGTGCTACTCCACATTTACTTTTAAAACCAAGTAAAAACCTTTCTCTTGGTTTACTTAGTACAGTAGAGATGGGTCAATGTAGATTGAAAAAAGTCTATAAATAACTCTGAATATAATTATCCAATTCAAACTTCACAGTTTTTTTAGATGACATTAATGTAAATTTGGTATTGTTGGTAATGACTGGGCTTGAACTGTCTACAAGATTAAGCAGTGACACAGTCGTCTATCCTGTGTTTTCTTTTTCACTCATCATAACCATCCCATGATACTTCTATTGGTTTAGAATATTATCATTTCCACTTAATATGAAAACTCTATTCTGATATTTTTTTATTCAAATGGTTTTAGATATGGGATGGAATCCAAGCACAAGGATGTATAACTAAATTTCACAAACTGATACAAACTATTAGAGAGAAAATGAAATGAACATTTAAAGTTACAGATCAAAGTTTCAGTAGTAGCAAACTTCTTAACAAGGTCCCCACCCTCAGTCATTTATTATGAGCTCTCATAGAGTATATAGAAATAGATCTGTGATTCTTGACTAAGTTTGATATAAGAATTTGCTTAATATCTTTTTCAAAAACATATCCAAATCCCATACTTTCATTCTTGGTCTCCCTGAAGATCATTGGATACTACCAGGATTGGGATGGTGGGGATAACGTGATATTTTAAAATTGAGTTATTAGAGTGACACCATTATGATAACTGGGATAACATTTTTTTTTGTTCCTACTATTTTAGAGCTGTCTCAGTAACTCTCATGAAATAAAGTCAGATATTATTACATGGATTCAATTATGAAAGATAGGTTTTCAGTCTCAGTTTCTATAAGATATGACTTCCACACAGCGAGAACTACAGGAAGAGGAGTCTTGTTTCTCATAAACTTGGATATTGATCCCTACAGGATGATACATCTTCCTGCTCATCTGTCTTGGATTCTAGCCCTTTTTACCTCATTAATGCCAATATTATCTCCAAAGTATATCTTAAAACTCTCTTTTCAACCTTACTACCACTATAATGAGCACACATTATCTCTCATATTGACTATTGTAATAGCTTCCTAATTAGTTTTCCTAGCTGAAATTTTCTCCTCTATCAAAAATTTTCTCCAGAGTGCTACAACAATTTTGTATCTGAAGCAAAAATGAGAGTGTTCCATGTATTATAACCTATCAGTGACTCCCTAAGTTAACTGAATGAAATATAAATTTTGTAACACTTAGTGTATAAAGCCATCTATGTTCATATCTCTGTTTGTTTCCTGCCACAACCCTTCTTAACCCGTCTCTCACAATTTCTGCTGTGACAATACAGAACTACTACTGTGTTTGTTTCTATGCCATGGTTCATAAGATTCTCCCTAATTATATACTCTAATTATGTACTCCAAGAGTCAAGTAGATCTGTTTGGTGCTAAGAACCCTTAGTCTTCCTTAAATCCTCTTTTTCTTGTCCCCTCTTAACACTTTTTATGTTATATTAAACATTTATGTATACATGATTCTTAACTATGATATCAGGATCTTCTTGAAAACTTTTTTTTTCTTCAAAGGTATGTGCACACCCCATGCTCTCATTCTCCCATCCACCATGAAGTTGATTGATATGTTAGTGGAGATAGCATGAGGTATTTAAAATGTTTCTCAGGTGATTGTGATAAGCAATCACTGACGAAAAAGATTGAATGGAATCTTGAATCCTTAGTAAGGATTAAAAAAAACAAAAGTTTGTAAACTCATCCTCTAACAACAATAACTGGCCATATATTAAGTTTTGATAATTTTGCCAGTATTTATTAAATTCAATGGATTCCATTATATCTTTTTCAATCCTGATACTAATCAACAAATCTTCTGTTTCTCCTTTTTAAATCAGCACTATTTATCTGGACAGGGAGAAGAACTGAGGAACTTCTGGGCTTCAGATCTGCTAAGACCTTCCAACACTATTCCTTCTCTGAGCGACATTATTTTTATACTCATAACTGACACAAAGAACAATTTAAGTTTAAGACCTTTCCACAATTCACATTCAGAAGGATGATGCTACTTTGAAATATTCATTATACAAATATTTTATTATAAATTAACCATAACATTATGATGATAATTAATACACAATACCAGAAAAATTTCCTTCTTGATTACCTGACTTTAATTCCAAGAAATTTAAATAAGCCTATCTATGTTTTCTGCTTCCTTTTATAATATATACTTTTAAGCTCCCATTTCATTAATTTATTTTCTCTACAGCTGAAACCTAAACAGCTTTTGGGAAAGAAGAGCAGGAGGAAGAATCTTAAAGTTAAAATTTATTACATCTAATTCAGAGAGAAGTGAGTAGCTACTCAGTTGAAACCATAGAGGGGTTACTGTGTGAAATGATCTGGATGCCAGCTTCTGGTTTGTTTTCCCAGTCAAAGAAGGAAAATAAAATATACAAAATATGGTAGGCAGAATATGCTCCCCGAAGATATCTATCTCCTAATCCTTGATATCCGTGAATATGTTATGCTACATAGCAAAGGAGAATTAAAGTTACAGATGGGATTAAGTTTGCTGACTTAATCACCCATTGCTGTCGAGTTGATTCTGATTCATAGTGACCCTACAGGACAGAGTAGAACTGCCCTGTAGTGTTTCCAAGAAGCAGCTGGTAGATTCAAACCGCTGACCTTTTGGTTAGCAGCCAAATGCTTAACCACTGCACCACCAGGGCCCCAAAATTATTCAGTTAGGCCTAATGTAATCAGAAGTATCCTTAAAAGTGGAAAAGAGGAGTTCTGGCAAAATGGCGCTCTAGGCAGAAGCACCACGCCGTCCCTCCACAGCAAAGATCTGAAAAACTAAGCCGAACAGAGAATACAGCAATCTCGAAACCCTAAAACATCAAATGAAGAGATAAAGAACTCAGCCAAGCACCAAATGGAGTGAGAAAACTGACAGAGAATGGAGAGAGAGGAGAGATTCATGCAGAGGTCCACTACCAGCTAACGCAGCGCGGATCCATCATCTTGGACTCCTATCAGACACCAGCAAACCGGGGGTATGAGAAAGCAGCCCCACAGAGCGTCCAGGGGGAGACAAAACAACCGGTAATTTGCGATATACGCTTTCCCACCCCCCACCCTTCTTCACCCCGACTCAGACTCCTCTGCTTCCCGCAGCCACAATCTCCTGACTGGGAATCACCAGCTGCTTGGATTCCACACACCCGAATGGGCCGGCTCTCTGAGTGCCATTTGTTGGCTGCTGGTGTTTTTTTCCACTTCTTTTGATCTCTTCCTTACCTCTCACCACCTCCCCCTCCTTTTGCTCAAATACCTGGCTCTGTGTGCCATCTTTGCTTCTTCCGGAGGGGCTGCAGAGCTCTGGTAATTTGTGATGTATGCTTTCCCACTCGCTACCCTTCTTCACCCACACTCGGTCCCCTCTACTTCCCACAGACACAGTCTCTTATCCGAGAAACACCAGCTCGCACTAGCTGGCTCTCTGAGTGCCATTTGTTGTCTGCTAGTGTTGCTTTTTTTTCTGCTTCTTTTGATTTCTTCCTTACCTCTCACCACCTCCCCCTCCTTTCACTCAAATACCTGGCTCTGTGTGCCATCTTCTTCCTGAGGGGCTGTGGAGCTCCGTTTGAGTGTGGAGCTTCTTCCTGGTCTGGGCTGCTGTGTTGGTGGGATCCCGGGGCTTTTGTTCATTTCTTTGTTTTGAATTGTTTGTTTGTTTTCTTTTCCTTTTCTTGAGTTGGGAGCCCTTTCTGGCCAGGCGGTGCTGCGTGGCAAGAAGCTTCCCCCTCAGCTTGCACAGACGTGCAGAGGGATCCCTGAGAGCATTTCTTTTTTCATTGGTTTTCTTTTTTTGGGGGGCTTTTCTTGTTCTTTTTTTTTTTTAATTTGTTTTCTTTTCCCTCTTTTTCCCTTTTTGTCTTTCTTCATTGCTCAGTGTCTTGTCTCTCTATATCTTCCTTCTCTTTCTGTTCCCTGAATACCTGGCGTTGTATACCTCCGCAACTTCTAGCCAGGCTGTACTGCAACACCTGAGAGCGACTTCTCCAGGCCTCATAGCTGCACCGGTGGGATCCCTGGGAACTTTGCAGTTCTTTAACCTTTCTTATTTTTGTTTATTCATTCTTTTCTTTTCTTTTTTTCCTCTTCTCCTTTCTGTTTTTCTCCATTTCATAGTCTCTCATCTCTCCACTCCAATGGCAAGCTCCCCTAGCATTCTTTTTTGTTTGTTTGTATGTTTTTGGCTCTTGTTCCGCTCTTCTCTCTCCCATATCCATCTTAGCTCCACACATAATAATCTTCCCGCTGCATCCTGCCTACCTGCACAGTGCGCTTGACATCACGCCACCAAGCAGCACAGGCACGGCCTACTGGAACCTGCCCTGCACTGATTACCGACCTGCCCTGGTGGCTGTAGTAAGTGCCACAAACAACCGATCCCAGTAACTCCTCTTCAGCTAGACCTGCCCTGCTGTACCATATCTGAGTGACTGACCCTGCCAGTTGGAGAAGGAGACGAAAAGTATTGTGCCCACAGACGAGCAAACAACAAAGAACATACAGGCTGCCTGCTCAGACATAGTCAATTTTTTTTTAATAAAAGAGATGAAACAAACAAATCTACAATCAATAAACAAGAAAAATAACTACTGAATGCCCCAAAGACAGCAGACAATATCAAAACATTTATAAAAACAGGACAGGATGGTTCCAGTAGGCATCAAAATAAAACACCAGATGACTTTCCAGTGGAAGAAAAGGCACTAGAACTTCCTGATAGGGAATTCAAATCTCTAATACTCAGAATTCTCCAAGAGCTGAGGCAAAAAGCTGACAAACATGAGGAAGGGGACAAGGAAGCTGGTGATAGGGAACCCAAGGTTGAGTAAGGACAGTGTTGATGTGTTGTGAGGTTGTTAACCATTGTCATAGGGCAACATGTGTACTAAATGTTTAATGAGAAACTATTTTGTTCTGTAAGCCTTCATCTTAAGTGAGAATAGCAGCACAATTGGAAGAGCGTAGTCAATGTCACTGAACTGTGCATGTACAAATTTTTGAAATGGTGTATCTTTGGCTTTGTGTATTTTCACCAAAAAAAAAGGTTGAGAAGTTAGAGGGTTGACATGTTGTGGTGTTGCTAACCAATGTCATAAAACAATATGTGTACTACTGTTTCATGAGAAACTATTTGTTCTGTAAGCCTTCACCTGAAGTACAACAAAAAAAAGAAAAAGAATTAGACGTTAAAAAAAAAAGTGGAAAAGAACAGCAGAAGGAGAGTTAGAAGGAGATGTGACTATGGAAGAATAGTTAGAGAGATGCAACATTGGTGGATTTGAAAATGGAGAAAGGAGGCCACGAACTACGGAATGCAGGTGGCCTCTAGAAGCTGGAAGACACAAGGAAACAGATTCTTCCTGAGAGTCTCCAGAAAGGAAAGCAGCTCTGTCAGCACTTTGATTTTTATCCCAGTGAGATCTGTGTTGGACGTCTAACCTAGAAAACTGTAAGAGAATAAAGCTGCACTGTTTTAAACCACTAAATTCGTAGCAATTTGTTGCAATAGCAATAGGAAACTAGTACACAACACATTTAGAGGCTCTGCTATGCCTTAATTAAAGGATCACTTATTTCCCAAGAAAGTGTAATAAAGATTCTGAAATATTCAATAATGATCTAACTGAATGTGTCCCAACCTTTTAATATTTATCCATGTCTTAGCTACTGACATATATAAACTGTGTACATATAATTTTATCTGACATTTCAAAATGATTTCAGCAGAATCACTTAAACCAGAGCAAAGGGTGAAGGTGCTATTTTGCATTCAAACTGCACAACCCCCCTCATTTTATACCTAAAATTTGACTGGACCTCATGGTGAGATGCTTCCTTGACTTTCAGCCAAACATTAATTTGTAAAAATGGTAGTAATTATGTTAAGTAAATATTTATATTTAACATCATTGTTGCTTGTTCTCATAGGGTTTTTGTTTATTTTTTTTCATATAGATTCCAAATTTCTGAATGTGAAGAATTGGATATTCTAATACCTCCTGAACAATCCTTGGAGCTAGGTTTATTATTCACTTACAGGAGAATTTGCAACAAAGTTATTTTTAAGTATGAGTCTGTTGACCTTCCTAAGCAGAAAAGACTCTAGGTGAGGTGAACCAATATTTTGTAGAAAGAATATTTGAATGGTAAAACTGACCTGCAAGAAGTGAAGAAGGAAGGCATGTAGCCTCCATTGTTTAGCTCCACAGCCCATCCAGTGTATCCGTATGTTGATGTCTCCCCCAAAATGAAATCCATTGCTGTCAAGTCATCTCCATTTCATGGGGCCCCACGTGTGTCAGAGTAGAACTGTGCCTCATAGGGTTTACAATAGCTGATTTTTTTTAACTAAATCACCAGATCTTTCTTCTAAGAAGCCTCTGGGTGAACTGAAATTTCCAACCTTTCTGTTAGCAGCCAAGCTTATAACCATTTGCACTACTCAGGGACTGCTATAACACATAAATGGCATTCCTAATTCCTGCTTGGAACACATAAATGGTATTGAAGATATGTCTGGGGTTCTTTTATTATGTCCACTAAAAAACCAAACCCATTGCTGTCAAGTCAATTCCAATTCATAGTGACCTTATAGGACAAAGTAGAACTGCCCCATAGGGTTTCCTAGTAGTGGCTGGTAGATTCGAACTGCCAACTTTTTGGCTAGAAGCCAAGTTCTTAACCACTGCGCCACTAGGGCCCCTTATCATGTGTACTTACCATGTTATGCAATAAGAATTGGAGTCAATAAGTTACCACAGTATGTACTTTCAGCCCAGTAGTTAAGTAAATGTATATTTAAGAGTGTTGAAATTTAGGAAATTGTTAATATTCATCCTTACTTTTACTATGGCCTTTATCCAGTGTGTTTTGCGTTCAATATTATAGCAATTGCAAGATCCAGAACAAGGAGATAAAGGTTTTATTTCCTGGCCATATTTCTCATGGACTCTCTGGCTTTGTCACACATATATGACTGGAGTTGGTAGTTCAGCCATTACTTGGTAAATTTGATCAATGTAAATAGTAAATATAAATAATTTATAAACACAAAATGACATTTTTCCAGCAATAGCAACTTCTTTTGTCTTATGAATCTACATATATTTTTCAATTTACCAGTTTAGAATATTGTTTATTACTTCCTAATAGTTTTATTTACAGATTCAAGTTATGAGTGTTCAGAGTTGAAAATTTCCTATTGAAAATACAATAGCTCATATATCTGGCAAACGGATCTTCCTTAGGTCAGCCATGTTAAGCACTATTTAAAAGTATGTAAAAACTAAAATATTGGTTGCATGTTATAAGGGATAATATATAGTTATCAGAATGAAACAGATGGTAATGAATATATTATGAATTAATGGTATCCATTTGATTTATCTCATTGAAAAATCCACCTTATTGTTGAATAATTACGTGAGTTACAAATATCATCCTTGGGACTTAAATAAACACAAAACCTATATTGGGAATTATCTATGAATGCACAACACGGTTTATTGCTTACCTTTCTTGTTAAAGGTAAAATTCTTGAAATGCTTCTGATATTTAAGCAAAGACAACCAGTTATGTTATGCTTTATAAAATAATATTATACCAAATTACATATGCTTTATTGTTAATATGTTTTTTCTATGTTAGTGGCAGCAGAACCTCTATTTATTTGTTCTTTGTTGTCTTTTTAATTATAAGACTTCAGAGAAAGAGGAGACTTACAAAAATAACTTAGCGGATTTAAAAAAAAAGTTTCAATCAATACACCTTCACTGAATAGTTTCGTATGACCTAGCTGCTGAATAATGCTTGGATTGGTGGAAACATTTTCAGAGGTTACAGTATTATTCTTAGGCATATATTACCTTAGATAGTATTGTTCCCAGTTCACAGGCTTCCATATAGTTTCTTTCTCTCTCTCTCAAGATAACAATAATTCTAATGTGAAATATTTTTAAATTATTTATTCTGATAAAGGGGGGGATATCATGATTGCATGTTTTAGTGACCTAACATAAGGAAAATCTTTGAATTTCTATCTTGATTGAAGGAGATAAATATTGGGATGATTTATCCTATAAGAATGTTAGCTTAAAATTTTAATATTATGGTTGTGGTTTATTTTAAGTTTCCCTCAAAAATTGAAATGAGATTTTCAAAACAACCTGACAATTTTTCGGAATATGAACTTGAGAATTGTGTTAGAATAAGCTCCCTAATTATTTATCCATGATATAGATTTTTCAAGAGATGTTTCTAATTAACCAATACTCTAAAAAATATTAAAATTATTCTGGAAGCCTCATGGTACGATAATCCTGAATTTTTCTAGGTTGTGTATAAGACAAATTTTATTATTTTAATGGTGGTGTAATATGATCTGTAGACCTTTTGAATTACAAAGATAAATAACTTAAAACCTTGGTCCACGTAAGTTTTGAATTAACAAATATATCAAGGACCAACTTGTAGAATCTACTTTGAGGTGTCATGAAATGTCTGGGTCTTTGTAAAGTAAACAGGTATAAATTGCAGTGACAATTTTCTCCATCTGGGATAAGAGCTGTATTTACATACCTCCTTGTTCCATTACATTTCCTAACATACAATTAAAAGTAATTAATGTTTGATAGGTAAGTATTGAATCTAAAAAGTCAATATATTAAAAGAAACGGAAATAAATGTATTAAGAAAGAGCCTGAATGAAAAGAGTTGACAGACTTTATGGTAATCCAAAATTTACAAGTAGATTTCAAATTAATTGGGCATATAAATAAATACATCCTTGATTTAATACCACCCTCTACCTGTAATTTAATATTTAAAATATTTATATAACATAAAATTAAAACAGCATAGTAATTAAAAAATTAAACATAGAAACAAGTTTCTCAATTGCATCAAATTATAAAGTCTAAGATTCCCAAACACACATAAGCTGTATTAGGGATTGGTATAGTTTACTGGGTCTCTGCAGTCTTAATGTATTCTCACTTGGTATTTTTTGTTCTGGGGTTGATGCCAAAGGCACAAATATTTCTCATCTATTAAGGATGAGTAAATATCATCAAGTTCGTGAGAGCAGGTAATCGAATACTCTCCCATGTAAGATTCCTGCAAGCTCTGTAGACGTGCAAGAAAATAGTCAGGTAACTATCAGATACTGTAACCCTTTCATACAGCTCTGGTATGGAAAGTAAGCAAGGTGGATATGTGACACTTAGGGGAGGTCGATATGTCTCCAGGCTCTATGGGATGATCTGCTCTTACTTCTAACTTAAGCTCTTACCTAGAAATTCTAGAAAGGCAAAATTCTAAAAGATGTGATTAGAAGAGTTTAATCATTATTATTTTGTTATGTTTGGTATAGAGAATATTCCTATGAAGAATAAAACCAGTAACCATTTGCTGTTGAGTGGACTCCATCTCATGATGGCCCCACATGTGTCAGAATAGAACTGTGCTTCATAGGGTTTTCAATAGCTCACTTTTTGGAAGTAAATCACCAAGCCTTTCTTCTGAGGCATCTTAGGATGGATTCAAACCATTAACCATTCAGTTAGCAGTCAATTGTGTTAACTGTTTGTACCACCCAGAGACTCCTTATAAGGATTATAAGGAGTGATTAAAGGGAGGTTAATGTCTACATAGTGGATTAGTTTTCGAAGACTGCTCAGAAAATTTTGCATTTCTTGAACTGGAATAAGATAATCAAATTAAGGGCAAGGCTGCTTATAGTAGTAGATTTGCCATAGACCATTTCTATAAAAATGCTCTCTATAAAACTATGATAGCTAAAGGGTCTTAAAAATGGATTTAAATGGCATATGTTAATTATATGCAAATTTTAATTACTATCAGTAATGAAAAATGGAAAAAGAATATGTCATGCCATAATGATACACACAATTTCTGGGAATCATTTAAATAAATAAAATTAGATACAATAAATATATCTTTCAGTTGAAGTAGCTGCATATTGACTCAGTATAACTTTGAAGATTTTTAAGAGACTATATTTTTGGTTTGGTTTATTTCTTTACTTACTTTTTAATATGTAGTCCAGAGAAAAAGAAACTTGATATTTTCTAGATTTTGAGGTTTACCAAAATGCTAATAGGTTAAATACAGTGGAATTCAGGTATTCATTTAGGCAGCTGGTTATCTATTACTTGTGTCTAAAGGTTTTTATGATAGGGGCCATTAGAAAGCTGATCGATACAGAATGAAGTAAGCTTTATTACAGTTATTCTAAATAAAATCTTTGGCAACATCAGAGATTCCCTTTTGACTTCATATATACTTTTGTTTGTAGTCAAAGGCTGTAGTATATACACCAAATTTCTCTTGCAACGTTCTTCTCTGTCAAATCTCTGCTGGTTCCTAGTTCATGGACTCATCTTGCCATAGAGTATTGAACTAGCCTCCTGGCTGATCTTGTGTTTTCAGTGTCTCTGTGTTCTAGGATCTGCCATCATTACATTTTTCTACCATCTTCTACTACAATGTATTCACATGTATCCTGTAACTGATTAAGCTAAATGACTCACAGTATGAGAGATCTGTAATTTCCCTCCTATATCAGTTGCATAGTCATAACCTCCACTTGGAAAACCTGCTCTTTTCCAGGTCTATCTCTCATTCATCACGACAGAGCCCAAACTAACTTTCTTGAGTAGCCAGCCCCTTCTTGTCCTTCTAGCTCAAAGTTATCTTGTATTACTACACTACCATAGAAGTCTGCAGCCCATTTACCCATTTACGTTGTTTTACTTATTGCCACATAGTTTGCTTATGTCTTGTCTCCTCCTCAAGAAGGAGGGTCTTCAGTTTGTAGTGTGAGCAAGACATAATTTATTTCCCATGATACTTTGCATATGGTGGTTATTCAGTTGTTGCTCATCCATAACTCAGAAGAAAGGAGACCATCATCTAGTGGGACTTCTGAAAAATAAGAAAATCTCATAAATGCAAGTAGTCTAACTACTATATCCTGGGAGGCAGCTGTCACAGATTGCCAATATACGAAGCAGCATGACTCAGATATTGGAAATAATTTCATACAGTTATCAGCTGATAGCTGACTCACAGATCTAGGTCTTAAAAATACGTGTCCAACCAGGGGCTGATGATAAGAGAGACGCAAAAAGTCCCTCCCTAATCCCCTTCCTCCCAGAACTCTAGAAAACAGCTGTATTTGTAAAAGACTTTTTGAAATATTTCAGAAATTTTCTTTTTATATTTATATGCGTGTGGCTAGTCTTCATTATTTTCCATTCATAAGAATTGAAGTACAATTTTCTTGTTCTTCATGTTGTGTGTCCATCAGATGCTTTAAACTGAAATAACATGTGATGTCATGTAAAAGAGTGTGATTAGTATTACCATCCCACTGACTTCCTATCATTTTCCAACAAGCTACATAACAGGTTACACTGCTAGGTAGGCATATAAAATGGCCAAAGTATGTGTCATAAGAAAAATGTGAAAGAAAACACAAAAGATTGAAAGTGAGTTTTGAATACCTACCGTTCTCTTTTGAGCAGGAAAGCCATCATGGTTCAAGTATTAAAAGTTTTTAAGGAAAAAAAATGAGTCTACTTTTACATAGTTTAATATATTTTTAACTTAACACTTATCTAAAGCTAATGGTACATTATTGATATATAATATTTCATTTTAAACTCAAAATAGAGTTATTCATGTTGCCGAGTGCATATACTTTGTCACCTAGATCTCACCATATTACAGAGAATGCAAAGGTTGATCTGGCAACGGATAAACAACTTTTCCTTTGAACGTTTTTTCTTACAATTGTTGGAAACTAAAGACTGTCATATGCATTGCGCGTTTTCTATGTCCTTGACTTTTGTCCTTTATGTACATGACCTCACTTAATTTTTAAAAATTCCAGATGGAGTTTTTGTTGTTGTTGTTGCTGAGACTGTACACAGCAAAACAACAAACAGGTTGCATACATCAATTCAACAGTTTATACATGTACAGTTCAGTGACATGGATTACATTCTTTGAGTTGTGCAACCATTTTCATCCTGTTTTTCTGAGTTGTTCCTCCTCCATTAAAATAAACTCACTGCCCCCCTAAGGTTCCTATCTAATCTTTCAAGTTGCTGTTGTCACTTTGATCCCATATATATAGTTCTTAAAAGAGCATAAGGCTCAAGGCAGATGTTTTTTACTAGTTAAGCTAAACTACTGTTTGGTTTTAAGAAGACTTCAGGGGATATTTTTGGTTTAAGGTTTAAAGATTATCTCAGGGCACTACTTTTAAGGGTTCATCCAGCCCCCGTGGCTCCAGAAAGTTTCATATTCTTCTCTGCATTTCTCCCCTTTGACCAGGATTCCTCTGCAGAAACTTCAATCAAAATGTTCAGTAATGGTAGCTGGGTACCATCCAGTTCTTCTGGTCTCATGGCAAAGGAATTGTTCATGGAGGCAATTAGCCACCACACATTCCGTGTCCTCCTCCTATTCCTGACTCTTGTTCTTCCACTGTTGCTCAAGGTGAAATAGAGACTGACTGTTATGTCTTGGATGCCTGCTTGCAAGCTTTTAAGACCCCAGGCACTATGTAACAAACTAGGAGGTAGAACAGAAGCTCCAAACACGTTATTAGGTCAATTAACTGGGAGGTCCCATGAAACCATGACCATAAGCCTCCAAACCAAGGAACCAAATTCCATGAGATTTTTGGTAACACATAAGCTGCCTTAGCATCTACCCTTTTTTTTTTTTTTTTGCTGTTGTTGTAGTAAATATATCTATCACACAACTTTTTGCTAATTGAACTTTTTACAAGTGTACAGCTTATTGACAGCAATTACAATGATCTGCCGAGCAGGTGGAGTTTTTATTATAGACAAGTTCCAGATGACAAAATGAGGTTCTTTAATTTAACTTGTCCAGGATTATAAGATTAAATAATCAAGCTGAATTCAAAACTAAGTCAGCAGTACTCCAAAACCAGTAGTTTTCCTTGCTGATATTTGGATCAATTTGTAAGCATAATTTAAAGTTGAGCAGCTCCAATGTTTACAGAGAAGAGATCCTTTATTAATAAATGTACCCTTATGAGGTGTAATTTTATGATCTGTGTATCTATCTATACCTCTACGTATTTATCTACCTGTCTAGAGAAGAAAGAAAATATTTTAATAAGCACAGAGAGGCCTGGGTATCACAATGCTTCAGAAAGCCTATAAGCCTTGGACAGTCACCTGATTGAAAAGGGATGGCCCACAGAAAAATGAATAATAATTATCATTAATTAGTGTTTATTAAGCATCTACTATGTACCAAATTAATGGAAGAACTTTTTTATACATTAAATAATTCAATCATCATAGGAAAATGTTAAGTAGAAATGTCACCTTCCTGGTTAAATATGAATATGCCTAGAAAGAATAGGTAACTTATTTAAGCTCATATAACTAGTCAAAGCAAAGACTAAAAGTTGCTTTGACATAACTACCTTATGCTTCCAATAATATAGTTTTAAAACACCAGTCATTAATCAAATATATTGCTGAATTTTTTCCCTCTCCTTTCTCTCCCAATCACCTCAAGAATGTCTTTCCTCATCTACATTAGCTTCACACTCATTTTGCCTAAAGATAATTTTTTGTTGTCACAATCCGTTTGTTATTACACGGATACCACTTTGCATCTGCATTAACCCTTTGGCAGGTGCCTGCTCCCCTGTGGTTTTTGTACAGGTCTTCTAGCACTTTCTTGTATTTTCTATTTTCAGATGTTTATTTTCTCGTAAGGCTCTTTCTGTTTTGTTGGAGCTGTTTGGGGATAACTGAAATCAGTAGGAAAGCAGTGGAAGCAAAAAAAAAAAAGGAAGAAATCTAATTCACTCACTAATAGATGTAAAAATTTCCTGGGAATTAATGATAATCAGTATCTTCCTACCCCTACTCAATTTCTAGAGTTTGAAAGATACAAGTATTTTTAGGGCATCTCCTTACGAGTATCTACTAAAGAAAAATAAAGCAGCTCCTTAAAGTTCATAAATGTTCAAATTTCAATATCAAATCCATCTGCAAACTGAATAGTGATATTTTTACATTGCTAATTTCATCATAATCTTTATTTTATGCAAAATCATCTTCATGTTATAAACATCATTCCTCAGATGTAGAAGATACACAAGGAGGTATAGAGGGTAAAAATTAAATAATTTATTTTGAAGTAAACTTCCGTTGACCAGTACATTATAACCCTTACATTTGAACAAAGCTCTATGGGCTTCTATTGTTCAGCATTGTGACAGAGTTTATAGCATTGCTGCAAGCATTTTAGTAATTCAGTAATAGTGCTGGAGTCAATCTCCTCATTTGAAATATAATATATAACTCTGAAAGAGGCAGCATTATCAAAATGCCCAGGATGTGAATAGAATATCACAAAGTTGCTATTCAATCTGTTTGACTCTTAGGTTTACATTCAAGTCCTAGGATTGCTCTAAGCTATTGCCAAGGTGTTTTATATGAACGTAAAACAACTGAAAGGAGCAAGACACTGCAGTGAAGAAGCCATCTTGCTTGCCGTTAGAGGAGACGTTGATATTAATCCTTCAGGGGGATGTGCAGAAATGCTAAACTATTGCTTTTGGAGGTGACTCATACTGGGGATCACAATTAGCAAAATATTTACCAAAAAAACCCAAACCCAATGCCTTCAAGTTGATTCTGACTCACAGCAACCCCGTAGGATGGAGTAGAATTGCCCCGTAAGTTGAACAACTCCAATGTTTACAGAGAAGAGATCCTTTATTAATAAATGTAACCTTATGAGGTATAATTTTATGATCTGTATATCTATCTATACCTCTATCTATTAATCTACCTGTCTAGAGAAGAAAGAAAATATTTTAATAAGCACAGAGAGGTCTGGATATCACAATGCTTCAGAAAGCCTGTAAGCCTTGGACAGTCACCTGATTGAAAAGGGATGGCCCACAGAAAAATGAATAATAATTATCATTAATTAGTGTTTATTAAGCATCTACTATGTATCAAATTAACGGAAGAACTTTTTTATACCTGTTGCTCCAGGTGAAATAGAGACCAATTGTTATGTCTTGGATGGCTGCTTGCGAGCTTTTAAGACCCCAGGCACTATGTAACAAACTAGGAGGTAGAACAGAAGCTCCAAACACGTTATTAGGCCAATTAACTGGGATGTCCCATGAAACCATAACCCTAAGCCTCCAAACCAAGGAACCAAATTCCATGAGGTTTTTGGTTGCACATAAACTGCCTCTCAATCAACTTGAAGGCATTGGGTTTGGGTTTTTTTGGTAAATATTTTGCTAATTGTGATCCTCAGTATGAGTCACCTCCAAAAGCAATAATTTAGCATTTCTGCACATCCCCCTGAAAGATTAATATCAACGTCTCCTCTAACGGCAAGCAAGATGGCTTCTTCACTGCAGTGTCTTGCTCCTTTTAGTTGTTTTACGTTCATATAAAACACCTTGGCAATAGCTTAGAGCAATCCTAGGACCTGAATGTAAACCTAAGAGTCAAACAAGATCGAAAAGCAACTTTGTGATATTCTACTCACATCCAGGGCATTTTCCAGGTTTCCAAGGCTGTAATCTTTACTGAAGCAGACTGCCACATTTTTTTCCTGTGGAGCACCTGATGGGTTCAAACTGCTGACCTTTCTGTTAGCAGCCAAGTGCATAGCAACTGTACCACCAGGGCTTCTCAGCAAAATATTAAAAAAAAAAAAAAAAGAGGATCTTTTTATAAGACACTTTAGCTTGAAAAGTCCCTGCAATTATAGAACGAAAGGAAGGCTAGTGGGTTCGAACTGCTGACCTTTTGGTTAGCAGCCAAGGGCTTTAACCACTGCACCACCAGGGCTCCTATCAGTTCATTTATTCATTTATTTATTCCACAGATATTTAGTGAATAATTTACCATGTGCTAGACACTGCTCTAGGAAATGTGATCCAATGACGAAAAAGACAGATCAGGTAACTATTCCCATCTGACATGCATCTTTGAGAACTTTTAAGGGCCAGCTATTTAATTCAGATATCATGAGGAAAAGGCATAGATTTGTGGAAATTTAAAATAAATCACAGAACAAAAATTACATATTAAAAAGAAAGAAATCATAGTATCGTCACTGAAATAAGGGTTAAAATGGCATTTTCCAGTGTAGCAAAAGTTACCTGACAATATATTGAACAATGCTATTATCTTGAATTACTATTCAACTCCAAGAACAGCTGACGTCATTCAACAGGCTTTTAGGGGAGATTCTTGTCTATTAACACAAATACTTTGATCTTTACCAGCTACAGCCAAGAGAAACTATGAAAAGATGAAAGGTGCATGAGCCATACATTTTGACTTGTTTTTTTCACTTATTTGAAATCACCACTTTGGAGTAGCTTGAGTTTTAATGGTTTTATAGTTAATATTTTCATTAATCTTTGCCTTTGTGAAGAACAGTGCCTGCTTTATTATGCAACCATATAAATACACATTTATAATTCTGGTCAAGAAATCATTTAAAATAACCTTTACTCACTTGGTAGACGTATGCTATTTGACTAAAGGTATGAAATAGATACCTGGTAAGAATTTGAAGAATTCTACATCAGGCTTTTTGATCCTGTGTCAAGAAAACTTTGATTGTTTTTTCTATTAAAAAATTATCAATACCAGTGTTTCAAGATTAACATTATCTCTTATGTTTGGAACTAGAGTGACTTTTAAGTTGAAACTTTGTTTGAGTTATGAGATATACAACTTAGTCAAAATATACTAAAATACAAAATGCTGTCAAGAAAAATCATTTCATACGTGTCCTCTTCATATCGACATTTTATTTTTCAGGTTGTTAATTTTTACTTTTTTCCCCCCTTTTTAATTGTTAGGAGTCCCTGAGTAGCACAAATGGTTAACACTTGGCTGATAACTAAAAGTTTGGCAGTTTGATTCCACCCAGAAGTGCCTCTGAAGAAAGGCCCGGTGATCTATTCTGAAATATCAACCATTGAAATCCCTATGGAATACAGTTCTACTCCGATGCGCATGGATCGCCATGAGTCAGAATCCACTCAAAGGCAACTGTTTTGTGTGTGTGTGTGTGGATATAAGTTTTTTCTTAATTGATAACAACTTTCTTGCCTCCCATAGTTTCTATCATGGATAATACATCTTTTGCACATAGTACAGCCTATTTGGCTATCTCTACCTTACTTGAGGGATTAATCTCACAATTCTAACACAAATTTTACTCTTAGAACTATTGTTTTTTTCATACTTAAGAGCCTGCGCCCTACACTGAAATCTCCCTACATATACCCTATATTTAGATGGTATTTTTGCATGCTCTGTTTCTAAAAATATCAAAGATGTTTCAAAAAGAATGGAGAGTGGGTGGGAGTCAATGATAAATTTAAGAAACAAATGGTTATAACCAAACTGAATAAGGTCTGAAAAATTTCAAGCTTTTGCTCTGTGTACCATCCTTAGTGACTTAAATAGAATAGATTTTGTGGAATTTCAAGCTAGATTTACCTCAATAAAGGTAAATAGTTTGGTAATATGTCTCAATATTTGATGAAAATTAACTCTGTAGCCATGAAATTATTATTGTCCATTCATTCAGCAATTATTAAAACTGTTAAGGCAATATATTATGCTAATCACCAAGAACACAGTTATAAATAAGACATAGTCTTTAATTTCTAGGACACAAAGTCTCATAGAAAATACAAACAAATAATTTAAATACCATATAAAAAATATAAGTAGCCTAAGTGAAGTAAATTTCAGGAATTAACAAGCGTTTCATAGAAGACAAGTCTGTGGACTGCAGTCACTCAGTCTCCTGGCAGATGCTTAGATCCACTGTGAAACATTTAGCCAGGAATGCCTGACCCTATTTCACCAAACCCTTTCTTTTCAGTCTACTGTCTTTGAAAATTTCTTGCAGAATCGGTGTCTCAACCTCCTGTTATGGATTAGATTGTGCTCCCCAAAAAGATATTTTGAAGGCCTAACCCCTGGTGCCTGTGAATGTGACTTTATTTGGGAATAGATCTCTGAAGATTTTATCAGTCAGTTAATATGAGGTCATGGAGTCTTTGGTTGGTGGAAAGAGTTAACACACTCAGCTACTAACCAAAATGTTGGAGGTTTACATCTACCAGAGGAGCCTCTGAAGAAAAGCTGGTGATCTACTTCCAAAAAATCAGCCATTGAAAACTTTATGAAATATAGTTCTATTCTTATACACATGGGGTCACCATGAGTCAAGATCAAATGGACAACAATTAGTTTTTAACATGAAGTCATACCGGGATAGGGTGGGTTTTAATCTAATCTGACAGGAGTCCTTACAAAAGAGAAGAGACACAGAGAGCCAGACAGAGAAAAGCAGGCCATGTGAAGAAGCCAAGTAATACCTAGGGCTACCAGAAGTTGGGAGAAACTAGAAAGGATCTTCTAGAAGCTTCAAAGGCAGTATGATCTGTTGACACATTGATTTGGACTTCTGGTCTCCAGAAATGTGAGACAATAAATTTCAGTTCTTATGAGCCACCCAGTTAGTGGTATTTTGTTTCAGGGATCTTGAGAAACTAACACATCATCAAATATCTTCATAAACTGCTCAATTGTTGCTTTCACTCTTTATCAATCATAAGTTAATGAACTGGAAAGGCAGAAAACATTAGAATTAAGAAATAATCCCAAGTGGTAGCTTAAAAACAAAACATTAAAGCAAGAATGTTGAAATTCTCATAGATGAAAAGAAAATAGAACATTTTAGGAATATATAAATTATTACAATTGACTCAAGAAGAGTTATAAAACTATATTATATAAATTAACATTAAAAACAAATGAAGAATGTTGATAACGTTTTTATCCAAAATGTCACATTCAAAAGATTTCTCATGTGAACTATTTCAAATTCATGGAAAAATAATTGTACAATTCAATGCAGAAAGAAAAATGAAGCTCTCAAATTATCCTCACAAAGCCAGGATAACCATGATAAGAAAATGATATCATAGGCTAACTGTATGCACCTTCTTGGATTCTGAAGTACACTGCTTCTACAGTGATTTTTGCTTGTCCTGGTCAGCCTGGACTCTGAGTTGGAGTTCAGATCTACTAGTCAGCAGGTCCAACACTCTATGTCTATTTATGTGCTGCCCATTAGATGGCACAATCTGGAGAGGGTAAGTTTCTATGGAGTGAATTTTGATTAAAGAGAAATGGGAGGTAGGGAGCTAACACAAATAAATCCCTTCTCTTTTTATCCCCTTTATCAACGGTTCAGAAATGCAGTTTCTTCTGAATGGCCAGAGAACACACCTTCTGATCTACCTGTCTTGTTTCCCCCAGGCTTGTCATGAAGTGGTGACCGAAAAGAACTCACTACGTCACATTACTTACATCTTCGCTCGCCTGTTTAACGCTTGTTTATTCACCCTATGCTGGATTTGTATATCCCAAATAAAGTGTCAGAACCTTAATCTTTGCTTCAGATTCTGTTGTCTAGAGGTCTGGGCTAAGATGGCAACAAAGTAAAGATAAAATTTTTAAAAAGAGAGGTATCAAGATTAATTATGCATACTAATGCAAAAAATTTGAAATAAACTCAATAAATAGAATTTCTGAACATTAAAATAATCAAATCAAAAGCAATATATATTTATTTATATAAAGCATTAAATTAATATTTATAGAGAGAAAAATAATCATTATTGAAGCCAGGTCAAGCTGAAATATACATATATACTTACATACACATATAAAACAGAAACACACAAGTAAGTGTGCAAGCAAAAGCATTTATCTTGTTTAATAATGAAGCATTATTTACATTCTTATTACAGTCAAGAAGAAAAAGAAGGAAAAGAAGGAAACGAAAAAGAAAGAGGAGGAAGAAGAGGGGAAAGAGGAAGAATATATGTCATGTGACTGATATTATTGAAATTGCTGTGGGGGTATTCACCAACGCGATTAAAATAGTAAGAAAAGAAAGGCTATACATTTTACAAAATAAAAATTAAATTCATCTGTATTCCTTAAGATTTTGAATTTGTCATTTGAAAGATCCAAGAGATGCAACCAAAAAAGTATTAACTGTAAGCTAGTTTTGATAACTTTTCAGGCAGCAATATTAATATTGAGACAATTATACATCCACACAATAACAATTTAGAAAATATAATGAAAGAAAAGAAGTCTAGAATCACAGGAGCATCAAAAAAACATAAAATATATAAAAATAAATAAAGTGTGTGACACTTACATGAAGAAAATATTAAAACTCTACCAATTAACATAAAAAAACTTACATAAATAAAAAGATATTCCATACTCTTGAGCTTACAATTTTAAAGATGTAATTTTAAGTAATTACACAGCTATAGAAAAAAAAACACTTTATAGGAAATGCTCATCCTTTTAGCATGGAAGGTCCAGGAAAGTGAAATAATATTTAATATTTGCTAAAAGTGACAATTACAATCAGTGAAGAAAACGCCAACTATTAAGTAAATGATATTGGGACAATTAGGTAGCTACTTGAAAAAATAAAATAAAATTTTGTCTCTATCATACTCTTAGAATGTGAATTTATGAGCATGAGAAAAATTTGTAAAATCATCTTATAAAAAGAAAGACCTTTCAAGGCATAACACAAAGTCCAGAAACATAAGGAAAACTAATAATAAATTTTACTATATTAAAATTGAAAGCCAATGTTTAAGAAAATATAATAAACAATTTCAAGGCATAATCTATAAAATAGGAAAATATTAGGCAAGTGTATAACATGAAAGGGTGGACTTACCTATTGTACATGGAGTTCTTACAAAGCAATGTGAAAAAGTAAATCAGCAAATGATACCACAGGCAATTCTTTAAATAATCAATTTAAATATCAAATAAACATGTGGAAAGTTACTCCTTCTCACTACTTTGGGAGCATTTATGCTGATCTGCCTTTGTGACAAGCTCAGCAGCTGAGCAATGGATTGGAGAAAATGGCAGCAAAGAGAGAAGGAAGCAGGGAAGTATCCTCCTTCCCACACTTTGGCATGACATTAATGCCATGTGTGTATCCATGTGGATCAAGCGGACACTACAGAATGTAGTTGAGCTTGAAGCATTTTGCTGATATCTTTAAAAAAAAAAATGTCTACTTTGTCTACTTGCCAAGCAACTATATCTCGGGAGTGACAGATTCAAAGCTGTATCTATGTTAGCAGGAGCTGAAAGTAGCCAAGCAGAAACTTCATAACACACATAATACACATCAGTGAACTGTGCTGTCTGAACAGTCTACAGTGACCCCAAAAGTCATATGAGTCCCAAGATGAATGCCTTTGATAGAAGTATCAATGATGTATCATTTTAATTTGGTATCTTGGAAAAACCAACAGAGCCTACATTTTACTTTCAGTTAAGTCAAAACCAAAACCAAATATAAACATAATATGATAAAAGTAAAATTTAATAAATCAGTAAAATATCCTCTAAATTCTAAAGAGGATAATTCTGAGGAGTTATAATCACAGGAAGAGTGATTCAATTTTTCATGTCTAAAAAGTAGATAGAACTTCTGGTTTCTGGTCCAACAGCTAAAGAGATTGGTAGTTATCACTCCCATCCTCACAACAAGGAAAAAACTAAAGAAACTGAAAATCAACAGCTCTTACTATTGAAGTGACAGGACAAACTGCTGCCTTGAGAAGTGGAGAAGCAAGTGGATACAGAGAATCACAGCATACCAGGAGCAGAAGCCTGGGAGCAGAAGCCCACCACTGAAGCCAGTACTAGCAAGAACGCTTACACAGTTTTGACAAATCACTGGAGACATCCAGCATCCTAGAAGCCACTAGATGTGTTAGAATGGTTTGGTATCTTCCCAGATGCCCCCATCTCCAGAGAATTATCGTTATGTGGCAACAGCTTGACAATTCCATTCTCAGGGCTTGTCTTTATTTGGCCTGACTTTATTTGACCTTACTCTATGCATACAGCTGTATTCCTAAGACATTTTTAAAAACAATCAATCACAATTGTTTAACACTGCAGCTCTCTGAGGCGACAATAAGAGTTTGAGCTAACAGGAGGCAGACCAAAATAAATAAATTCATTCATTAAATAAAAGGAAAAACTTGGCATGAGATGCCCATAGAAGGCTTTGAAAAGCTTTGATATGTTCATGGGCCTCTAGAAAGCAAAGCTCATATGCACAGCTGTGCATGCCCACAAGAGATCTAAGAAAGCCCTGATTTCTCATTTCTGGGTGATCCTGAAACTCTACACAAGCAGGAAGCGAAGCTTAAGATAGAGATGTAAATTATCTGCTAGAGTATTCAAAACCTTTCCCAAAACACACACAGAGCCCCTTAGTAAAGCTAGGAGACTTATTGGTTCAAGGCAAACAAGAAAATCTCTGTCCAATGATAATATGATCACTATACTAACCAGGCTGAGACTTCAGTGACCGTACATGACAAAGAATACAGAATTTACAGATTTCAGGAAAGTTATTAGTTAAACAAATAGCTATTACAAGCAGCAAGATCCAGAAAACCTAGGGAGGAGAGAGAATATTATCTCAAGAATTGTGACATTATATATTTTAAAATGTTCAATTTTCAACAAAATATTTATGAGACACTTCTATAAAACAAGAAAGTATGGCCCATACACAGTAAAATAAAAAAAAAAAAAAAGGGAGAAGTAGTCAATAGAAACCATCTCTAAGGATGTCAAGACATTATACTTACTAGACAAAGAGTTTAAATAAGCAAATTATAAATATATTCCCAGGACTAAAGGAAACTATGTCTAAGAAGTAAGAGAAATGACAAAGATAGCTTGCCAAGTAGAGAATATCAATAAAGAAATAGAATTTTTTTTTTAAAGAAATGACAACGGCAACAATAACAAACAAATAAATCCTACTAAAACTGGTAAGTTTGACAAGGTCACAGAATACAATTTCAATATACAAAAATCAGTTTTTTTTTCCATACACTAACAATGAATATTATGGAAATAAAATTAAGAAAATAGCTTTATTACAGTGACACCAAAATAAAATACATATGAATATATTTAACAAAAGAATTGCAAGACTTCTACACTGAAACAAAAACAAAAAAATCATTGAAAAAAACTTAAGAAGATGTAAATAAACAGAAATATATCTCAGGTACATGGATATGAAGACTTATTATTGTTAAATTTCCAGTACTTCTCAAACCGACCTATAGATTCAGTGGAATCCCTATCAAAATCCCAAATGCTTTTTTTTTTTTTTTGAGGGATGGTGAAAGATAGGAAATTGCTAAGCTTACTGTAAAATTCAAATGGAATTATCACGGACCAATAGTAACCAAGATAATCTTGAAAAAGAGGAACCAAGTTGGAGGATTCACACTTACCAATTTTAAATCTTATTGCAAACCTAAAATAAGCAAGACTGTGGTTGTTGTTGCTATTGTTAGCTGCTGAAGAGTCGATTTTGATTCATGGCAACCCCCTGTGTGCAGACTAGAACTGTTCCACAGGGTCTTCAAGGTTGTGGCCTTTTGGAAGCAGACAGCCAGGTCTTACTTCTGGGTGGGTTTGAACCACCAACCTTTCTGTTAGTAGTCCAGTGCTTAACCATCTGCATAAGCATAGAGATCTGTGGAATAGAATTGAGAGTCTAAATACAACCTTCACATTTCTGATCAATGTATTTTTCAGTAGGAGTCAAGACGATTAAATGGTGAAACAATAGTCTTTTCAACAAATGATGCTAGGACAACTAGCTATCTACATGTAAAAGAATAATTGTGAACCCCTTCCTCACACCATATGGAAAAATGAACTTAAAATAGATTAAAGACCTAAATGTAAGAGCCCAAACAAAAAACTCCTAGAAGAAAATACAGGACTAAATCTTCATGATCTGAGGTTAGACAAAGACTTCTGAAATATGACACCAAAAGCACAGTGGCAAAAGAAAAAAAAAATTAAATTTTACGTCATCAAAATTAAAACAAATTTTCTTTTGTGTTTCTAAGGATACCGTCAAAAAAGTGAAAATCCATCTCATAGAATTGGAGAAAATATTTGCAAATCATATATTTGTTAAGGGACTTGCATTCAGAATATATAAAGAACTTAACAAAAAAAGACACATACCTCAATTTAAAAATGGGTTAAAGATATGAATAGATATTCCTACAAAGATGATATACAAATGACCAATAAGTACATGAGAAGATGCTCAACATCTTTAGTCATTAACCAGTTAACCCATTACCACTGAGTTGATTTTGACTCTTAGCAACCCTATAGAACAGAGTAGAACCACCTCTTGGGTTTCCAAGGCTGTAAATCTTTATGGAAGCAGACTGTGACATCTTTCTCCCACAGAATGGCTGGTGGATTTGAACCTCCAACCTTTAGGTTAGCAGCCGAGCACTTAACCACTGTGTCACCAAGTCTCCTTCATTAGTCATTAGGGAAATGCAAATCAAAAACAGAATGAGATATCACTTCACTCTTATTACGATGGCTAAAAAGAAAAAAAGACAGACAATAACAGGTATTAGCAAAGATGTGGAGAATTGGAGCCATCGTATATTTATGGTAGGAATGTAAAATGATGCAGCAGCTTTGGAAAAATTCTCCAAATTGTTACACATAGAATTACTATATAACACAATTATTCCAAACCTAGGTATATACCCAAGAGAAAAGAAGCCATACGTCCATGCAAAACTTGCACATGAATGTCTATGGCAACATTATTCATAATGGCCAAAAGATGGAAAGTACCCAAACGTCCATCAGCTGATGAATGGATAAACATAATGAGATATACTCATACAATGAAATACCATTCAGTAATAAAACAGAATAAAGTGCTAATACATGCTACTACATGATGAATCTTGAAAACAGTTTGTCAAGTGAAAGAAGACAAAAACGACCTCACAATATAAGATTCCATTTATGTTAAATGTCCAGAATAGGCAAATCCATAAACACAGAAAGTAGATTAATGGTTGCCTGGTCCTAGGAATAAAGGGGAGTGGGGAGTGACCGTTAATAGATATTGGGCTTCTTCTTGGTGTGAGGAAAATATTCTAAACTGAGATACTGGCGGAGGTTGCACAATTCTGTGAACATTCTAAAAACTATTAAATTGTTCACTCTCCAAGGATGAACTTGATGTTGTGTGAGTTATACTTCAATTAGACTATTAAAAAAGAAATCATAATAGTTCTCAATTTTTTTATCTTCTTAAGAGTAGATGTCTCAATTTTAAGGCATATAAATAAATTAATTAAATATTGAATAATAATATGTACTACAAGTGGGAAAAAGCATATAAAGTTTCCAACAGTAATATGTAAGCATCTGTGTATAAAAATGTTGCCTTAAATGAATATTTGATATTAATTTATATTAATCAACATTGGTTTAGTACTTACTAAATTCTAGGTAGTATATTAAGCACTTTACTTGTTTTTTATCCATTAATTCTCAGAATATTTTAAAGTTTATTCTCTCTATTGTACAGATAAGGAATATTAGCAAGTTTAAGCATTTCCTTCAAGGTCTTGCAGTTCAGAAATTCCATAGCCAAGAGAGGAATCCAGATCAATTAACTGTAAAGCAAATACTCTTACCCCACTAAGCTATGTTTATTTTTTTTATTCCAGACCAAATGAATAAGAAACATTTATTCACACCAATGATATTTTCACATCTGTCTTACAAGTGTTATAAGAAGATTTATTGTTTGAAGTAGGGTTCAACTTTATATAGGTGCCTATATCAAAGAAATGTAGAGAAAGATCTTCAAGATTTATTACCAGGAGCCCACTCCAGCTCATTCCTCCCACTCAAACTGACTGAAGTCACCTATCTGGAGTAGTTGGCTGGCTTTAATACAAGTTTGCTTATTTGGAGAAGCACTTACATGCCACAACAATAAGCATTATTCAAATGACAAATAGAAAGGAACCCTCAAGTAAACATTCAGTAGAATGTAGTTAAACAAATAAATGCGATCGTACAAGGAAAATAGCATCTCATAATACGCCAAAATTAGATAAAGAGTTTATCTGCAATCTAAATTGTTTTCAGTGGCTTTCCTACAACCTAGTCATCAAACCTGGGTTTAATTACCACTACCAGGGGAGGCCTACTGTGTGGAGGATGGATGCCCTGTTGCCAGGAGCAACAACCTCAGGATTTCAACTCAATCCATGGTTAACATTTGCTGGGGTCACCAAAAAAGGCATAACTCACAGGCATTGGGTAAATAGCATTTACTCACAGAAAAGAAGGCAGAGTGAGGTCAGCTTCAATAGTGGGCATTGGCAGAGGCATATCTAAGGCATGACAGGTATGATACATGCCCTGGGCACCAGTTGGGGCAGGGGGCAATGAGCAGTTTCTATTAGCTATCGCAGTTTCTTCCCCAACTGTGGGAGATCATTCAGCAACTTAAAACTAATTGTCATACATGCTATTTTCCATAGATACACCTCTGGTTTGGTCTCCCTTGGCGAATGGACCATACTCTACAGCCTACACTAGATGGTAGACTGCATGCACCCCTCTTGTGCCGCAGGTAAAGAATCCCATTCCCTCTGTACAGAGAACAGATATAGCGGTGGGGATGGCCAGATTCCATATGCCACACACACAAAAACACAACAAAGAAAATACACGAAAACCTTTGCCAGCGTCGAGTCAGTTCTGACTCATAGTGACCCTATAGGACAGAGTAGAACTGCCCCTACAGGGTTTCCAGCGGCGTAATCTTAATGGAAGCAGACTGCTACATCTTTCTCCCTCAGAGGGGCTGTGGGGTTCGAACTGCCAACCTTTCAGTTAACAGCTGAGCACTTAACCACTGCACCACTAGGGCTCCTTAAGAAAATACACAGTGATTGGGAAGTAGGCAAAATGCTCAGTACAAACTGTTGACTTCATATAAATAGATGTGTTGGGCCTGAGGTCCTGATTGTGCTCCTTGGAGTGGCAGAGAGTCACACAAGTGCTGTTTCCCAACAGCAGTGATTAGAACAGGGCTTTGACGTTCTGTTTAAGACTTTTTTACCTGAATTTTGGGCAATCTCACTTTTGTTATGTTCTCTTTCATCTGTTTCTTTATTTCCTTAGGAATAATTTGCTCCATGTCCTCACTGTAAAATCTCTTTTACAGAGGATCGTGAAATCTCCAGAATTTTAGAGCTAAATTCTAGAAGCCATCTAGTAATTTCTTCTTTTTACTGAAGAAGAATGTGAAGCCAACAGGGGTTCAGAGAGCCCAATTTTTTTTTTTTCGTAAAAATATGAGAAATTTTCTGTCATTGACTCTTGGCATTTAATCCTATGAAAAAGACTGTGCCAAGTTTGATTTTTGATCATCTGCTATAATTGTTCAAATTAAATTTCGTTTACTTTTGCTTTCGCTAAGATTTTTCTTCCTATTCCTAAATTATTTTTTCTTCTCAGTTTGAGATTTTTAAATAGATTGTATGCTCTTTTTATTCCCATCTTTAAATGACGAGTATGTATACAAACCAGTTATCTATCAAAACATAGGGTACAGGGCTCCGGTTAGCCTCTCTCTGTGTACTATTCAGTAGTCAAAGATTCCACCTCTCTAATCTTAAAACACCTTTGGAATATTACAGGTTTTTACTAGTGTTGTTCTGCTAGAATATGAACGGCTAGCCTCTCCTGCCCTCAATACCTGCCCAGATACGTACAAACAGCATAATCTATTCCTCGCAGTTTGAAGCAATCTCAGATTCTTCTAAGGTATGAAGAAGTGCATGCAAAACTACACCTACAACTTACAATGTATATATTCTTAAATTTCTCAGTATCCTATCACTTTGCCATTACTCTTTGCTGTAAATTTGACTCACAGCAGTTTCTAAGTTGATCTGTCACTGCTCATGTAAAGATCCGACACAAATAAGAAATCTGGCCTCTTATTTGCACGTGTGTGTGTGTGAGCTAAAATTGTGTGTTCGTAACCCACATATGAAGAGTTTGAAAAAGCTTAAAAAAAAAAAAACACTAACAGGTTATAGCTTAAAAAACCTCAATAACAAGCATGTAAGGCAGGAAAATACTGTAGGCATTCATTAAACACTTGTTAAATTGAATTACAAAAGCTTTATTCAGTCCTGAAGATTTATTTTTCTTTTTTCTTCCTTCTGTGTAAACCAGTGCTATCTGCTCTTTTATAAGCTAAGCTCATTCACAAATTTCTACGTTCTGAAGTCTCAGAATTGGATAGATTTAGATAATAACAATGAGTTACCCAGTTTTAAGTTGCTAAAAGCACAGTGCTATCTGGGCTGATTTGGAGCAATTATAGCCAGAGTAGAAGACTCCCTGCAAACAGATTTTGAATTTTATTTCCAGGAAGGGATCCTGAGACATAGATAGGAATAACAAGAATTGAAAATATATCCTAGAACAAGAGGAGGTGCTCCATGGGGATCCAAAGAGAAATATTCTTCTTCTCCCATTAGGAACTTTGCTAGCCTTCTAGTAAGAAGGTGGTAGCTAATTAAACACACACACACACACACACACACACACACACACACACACCCCAAAACTATACAGGGTTTAAATGTAGTGAATATGTTTATTATTTATAACTTACTGAATATATATTTTATACATCATGACAATTGTTAATAAACTTACGTCAAGTGCTGGTACAGGTGTCATGAAAGCCAGAAAAAAAAATCGCCTAATCACCCTTGAAAATGTTCCTGAGCAGGAGAGATGTCATTGCAATGAAGTATTTGAAAGATGTTAATGACTACCTACTTCATTTCAGTCACTTCTTTGGCAGAATTCCTTATTTTCAAATTCCTATTTCTTGTTCTTAACTGTGCCCTTCGTAGTTCAATCTTATTCCTCATGGCATTGTCCACTCATATCTCTGATTCCTTGAATCCCAGAGTGTACACAATGCTTGCCACTGTAGTTTATATTGATTTACCTATGTCCTGCTTGTAGCAAGCAAGATGTGTATAGTTATTTCCACAATATGCTCTTAGTCCTTCTTTTAAAAAACGACGTAGATCAGACAGACCTCTGATTTCAGCAAGTTGTCTGATAAGTCTATTTGGGTCATTAGTTGTTTGAGCAGGTCATTTTGAGAAAGACTAGCTTTCAGTTTTATTTTCTATTATATCTAGCATCTAATTGTTTTAGAATCATATAGATGTAGTCTCAATGGACTATTTTTGTCTTAAATTTTCATTAATTTTCATTTGTAAAGAGAGTTATACTTTTCCCTGTATCTGGGATTTTAAAGGACTCAGTGGGTCCAGGAGACCTGGTGGTGCAGTGGTTAAGAGCTTTGCTGCTAACCAAATGGTCAGTAGTTCAAATCTACCAGCCACTCCTTGGAATCCTATGGGGAAGTTCTACTCTGTCCTGTTGGCTCACTATGAGTCAGAATCAACCCAATGACAATGAGTTTGTGTTGTTGTTTTTTTTTGGTCTGTGGATCCAGCCCATACAGAGCAGAAACAAAGTTTCCCAGATAAAGAACAGCATCCAACACCAGCATTCATGCCCTAACTTCCCCTTTTGATCTGAATCCACGTTCGTTCGCGTGCTTCCCTTGTTCTTTAATTCCTCGACACTTATGGGCTTCCATGCCCAACACAAGCCTTTTTCATTTTCACTGTGTAGACTTTTGCAAATTCCTGTTAAATTATCTATCTGTGGCTCATTTTGACATTACACACCCTCATTTTGTTTCTAGAGGAATTCCTGACTTCATCTATGACTCATGGCTTCATACCATAAGGACCAACTTGGCACTACATTAGGCTATGGGGAAACAACGAATAAAAGTTTATATGACTCTTTTGAGAACTTATAATTTTACTTTGGAGAGTTACATTTTATTTACATTGTCAGAAATTATATAATATTTCCATTCTTAATTAGTAGAGATTCTACTTTTTGTGACTGTTATTGAAGGTTGTATTCCATATAATATAATTAAAATTATCAGCAAGTAGGTATTATAAGGAGCCCTGGTGGTGCAGTAGTTAAAAGCTTAGCTGCTAACCAAAAGGTCGACAGTTCGAATCCACCAGCTGCTCCTTGGAAACCCCTATGGGGCAGTTCTAGTCCCTCCTATAGGGTCACTATGAGTTGGAATCAACTTGATAGCAACAGGTTTAGGCTTAGGTTTTTAGGTATTATAAACGTTGTAAACTATTACCAGAGACATGAAATTTTGTAACAGATTATGCATATCATATATGGATTTTGATGTTAATAAAAAGTGCCAGATGTTGTTCTAAGAGCTTTGCATTTACTACTGTAATCTCCACAATGAATTTAAGAAATAAGATTTGTTGTTATTTTAACTTTACTAATGAGGAAACTGAAGCAGGGAAGTTCAGCAACTTGCCCACTGTTATACCCAAAGATAGCTTGCTAATTGTTAAAGTGAATTCAGTTCTAGGCAATCTAACCCCAGATCTTAGATGATTCTTAACCACAATGCAAGTATGAGGTCTGCATTTGAATACATATAGCTATGAGCTGGAATTGACTTGATGGCATTCTTTTTTCCTCCTTTGGAAATATTAGCATCAAATAATGTTAAAATAGGCACCCAGAGATGTTAGAATCAGTTTACAGGAACTTTCCTTCTAAGAGTGTAGAAACAGAGCAGGGGAGGTGTCTGACCTCCTCTCTCTTCACACGGAGGAAGGAGAACCAATATCAATGGCCCAAGGCTGATTCCTATGAGGTGGGAGTCAGATGTGCTTCCACTCTCTGCCATCTTTACCAGTTCTGACACCAGCCATCCCTCCCTTGGCACTCGCTACTTCTCTGCTAGGTTCGATAATTCATTGCAATGGCTACACAGAACTCACAAACCATACTCACGACTACAGGATTTATTAGGGAAGTAACAGGTTATAATTCAGTTTCAAGAACACTCAAGGATACAGTTCTTTCATCAAGACAGCCTCTCCCCAGCTAGGCTAGCAGGCATGCCTCTCCCTGGCCCTCAGCTTTCTCCCTGCCCAAAGGCACTCAGCTTTCTAGCTCCATGGGCGGGCAAGCCCATTGTGCTGTCTCTCCTGCCAGTCTCTCCTTCCTTGGTAGTGGTGGGCTCTTCTCTTTCTCACCTCTAGGGTAGCTCATTTCAAGCCCAGAGGGATGGCAAAGCCAACTGACCCCTTTGATGGGCTACAATTACCCTATATGCACAGTACCACACAATCACCTGGATGGGAGTTACAAGACTATGGCTAGAAAGGCCACACAAAAGTGATCCATCATGCCTCAAAGAGTATCTTATTCCTGAAATAATAAGGCATTACTTTAAATCAGCTTTGTTATATGATAACATTCAATGGGTCACCACCTTATCTATTGATCCTCTATTATGTTATTTAATAGATTTGAAACTTTCTAAACATACATACTCTTGGCTGTTGGGATAAAAATTCACCAGTTTTCTCTCTTAGTCATTTAGGATGCTGAGTTTAATTATATTTGATTTTATAAACACAGCATTTCTTAATGGATTTATGGAGATAAGTTTAGGCTTCTAAAGAAGAAAATAATGTCTATTAAAGTATCTGTAAGAAAGCTATCTTGCTAGAAATATATCCAGTTCAAAAGAAGAAAAAACATTCCATGTTTACCTCAACTAGATCTGATCTAATTCTACTACTAAAAAAAAAGTTGTTATCAGTATATGTATTGCTACATTTTTTATCAGTGGAGAATGTTACTGTGGCTGATATTTGATCAAGAAGGATGTTGTAGCTGGTAGGAAAAAAGCAAAGCAAAGCAAAAGGGACACTAGATGCTTGTTCCTCAGGCTAGTTTGCTGCTTCTAACCTTGTATTTGTTGACCCTCACCTTTTGTCCACATTTTCCTCACACCACAAGTATGAACTCATAAATTTCAGTTTCCAAGATTATTACATTTGAGATTGTAAAATGCCAGGAGCTATGGTACTAAAAGTGCTGCCTCTCAAACAATTTTCTCCAATGATATTAACCTTGAATATAAGAGATGTAAGTGATGGAGAGTGTACAACACCAAATAAATTATAGTATATTTAGTCTAAACCCTCCATTTAAAGAAAAATGACTAGATTTTCTATAATTACACTGATATTCTTGGCCTGTTTGATGGCTGTGCTTAACCACCACAACAAAATCAACAAAACTACCATGATTTTAGGTATCCTCATTTAAGAAGTTACTATTAAAAAGACAATTGATCCAGTTGCATTACTGATTTCAGGTTACTCTGTATAAAACCATGCATACAATGGTTATTTACACCAGCTGTGTGAAACACATCTTTTGGTGTATATACATCTACTACTTCAAATTTTCAAGTTCAGTTCAATTGAATCATATTGTTTTAGGAATAACTATGAATAGAATTTGAAACCATTTGGAGTGAATATTGTATATTCTTAATACTTTCATGAAAGGTGTGACTTTTAATATTATGCTTTCATATCTCAAAAATTACATAAAGTCAACTAATTTCTTTCAAAAATATTTACAAAATCAAAATAGTAATTTTATAAACTCACAAAACGCAATTTGAAAGTAATTGTGAAATTTGTTGTGTATTAAAATTTTGGCAGTATTAAACAAACAGACGAACAAAACCCTTTGGAACCCCTTGCTCGAGTTTTCCCCATCAAGACCAAGGCTCCATTCTGCAGCTCTCAGGAGAGCTGGCTGCTGATGACTCACAATTGAGCCTCTACCTGGGAATTGCCTTCAGTCTGAAAAGAAAACCCTGCCTTGTTCAAGGCTGTATACTCTCTGTAGAGAAGCTTGCATCCAGTGACTGGTTGACTTTGTGCTTCAAGAGTCAGGACTTTGGCTACAATTCAGGGCAACTGAAGAAGGTCCCAGCTTCAGAGCCCCCAGTGGGATTGGCTGAAATTTTGTTGACTCCTTCAAGTTCAACTTGTCTCTCTGCCTAATCCTGCTTCTCTTTCAGTGTTGCACGCTACATGCAAGGAAACAAACTTAAAAATGGGAGTTTTGAGCTGGATTACCCACTGGCCATCTGGCAACGAGGGCCCCATGGATAGTGTTATTCCGTGGCATGCCATAATATTACAATGTTTAAATCAAAATTATCACTGTTAGTGGAGTGGAATGGGATGTTGGGGAGGGACTTTCAGTGTAATTGGCTGTTGAAATATTTGAGACATTTGAGAGTTTCCGGGAAAGTAGGAATTATGGAAGATCATAGAATTGGACTGTGGTGTTGAGTGCAGTGAAGGCATTGAGAAAGACATTGGAAAAAGATAATCAAAGGCAGAGGGTGATTAATGAAAAATTTAATGCTAATGAAAAGGGTGAAAGACAGGGGAACTTTTTGGCAACATATAAAAAACTCTGTCTCCTTCAGACGAAGACAGAGCAGCTAAAGATACATCCTATGATTTAATTAAAAGAATTGCAGAGACCTGCACGTCATCTCTGCCATAGTTTAGGGTCCTCACTGGACAGAAGAGGAATCTAGAGAATGATGATGGGTGACAGCTGAGTTGAAGCTTTTTAAAACCTTGAAATCTCACATCTCCCTGAACACTCCCCCATCTTAATGGCTAGTATGCCTCCACTGTTGGAAGGTGATGCAAAGGCCTCTGTCTTGTGAGATAACATGCTCCCCCTCCTTAGGATTTACCCCATCTCTCCTCCAAAGACCAACCAGTAACTAATGTGAAGTCACAACATAATCTGGCCAGAGAAGTGCTGGGTCAACTGAGGAGGAAAGGGACTATAACCCACGGGAGGTGCATAATCTAACCAACATGTACAGACAGGAGAAGGGGGTATATGAATGGAACTGGATTCTGAAGGAGCTGGACCATGAAAGAGTAGAATATAAAGTTGGGTAGTAGTGTTGATCAATATAGAAATACTCTAACAACAAGTTTTAACAACCTGGTGAGGATCCCAGGAGATGGCACCAACACAGCAGTACCTTGGGTCAGTGGCTGTTCTACAGTTCCACCCAAAGTCAGCAGTGAAAAGAAATCCTTCCAATCAGTGGAGCTTCAGGTGGTATATGTGGGTATTTACTTTCGTGTGGAAAAAACAGTGGCTCCAGGTTATAGTATACATAGATTCATGGGCAGTGGTAAATGGTTTCTCCAGGAAGGAGAAAGTTTGTGGCAAAGAGGTCTGGGAAGAGCCATGTGAATATACTTATGGTTGTAGTCCAGAAAAAAAATAAATAAATAAAGATCTTTGTATCACCGGTTAGTTCTTACCTGTGAGCATCCACAGTGGTGGAGCCACCAAACAATCCAGTACTAGAATGATTTGGCCTTTGATATTTGCCAGTCTACCAGCCTCAGTCTTGGGCCTCACCAATGCTGATACAATGGGAGTATGAATAGATCAGCTTTAGCAGCAATGATGAGCAATATCCATTACCAGTATACACCACCATCGTGGGTTAGCATTCAATTCAATAATGATTACATGGTTTGTGTCCTCAAAATTTCAAACACTGAGTTTGAGAACTTAGAGGTAGAAATCAGAGGGTTTCTGTGTTTAAGTTATCTGTGTTGCCATAGCAAATTATCACAAATTTACCAGTTTAAATAATAAAAATTTATTATCTTATAGTTTTTGAATGAGAAGTCTGATATGGGTCTCACCAGGAAAAAAGCCAGGTGTTGACAGAATGTGTTCACTTCTGGAGGCTCTAGGGAAGAAACCATCTCTGTGCTTATTTAGGGGCTTAGTAGAATTCAGTTCCTTATGGTTGTAGGACTAAGATCCTTGTTTCCCTGTAACTGTCATCTTAAGGACATTCCCAGGCCCAGTGCATTCTGTGGCTCATGGTTTGCTTTCTCCATCTTCAAAGCAGCGATGACACATCAATTTTGTCTCAGGCTTCAAATATCTCCTACCTCTTATCTTATGGCCACTTATTTCTGCCTTCCATTCTGCCTTCTTCTTCTGTTTTCTAAAACTCACATGATTACTTTCAGATAATCCAGAATCATCTCCCTATTTTAAGATCAGCTGATTAGCTATCTTAATCCTACCCCATCCACAATCTTAATTCCCTTTTGCTATGTACTGTGCCATATTCACTGGCATAGCTCCAGAGGGTAAAGATCACAGAGGCCGAAAAACTGCCTTCCACACCCTGTTTACCATCATTTGCAGTGATCTGCTCAATGTTTCCTGTCCCTGCAATTCTGGCTTCTGTGGATTTAGAGGTACTTGTTTCCAGAGGAGGAGCATTTTCACCAGGGGACACAGCAAGATTCCCCTAAAGCTTTAGGTGATGGCTATTACTTGCTTACTTGAGACCCTTTGTGCAAAAGAACAAGAAAAGTAGTCACCATCCTGGCAGGGAACATTGTTCCTGATGATCAGGAGGAGGTAGGGCTGCTAGTATAAAGCAAGTGTAGGAGAGAAAGTATTTAGGACCTAGGTGAGTCTTGCAAGTGTATTCTTCTCACTTCTTGCCCAATTTTAACAGCAAATGGATACATGCAGTAGCCATAGCCTGAAAATTACATTGGCTCAGACCTCTGAGGGATGGAGGTGTGGGTCACACCACCAGGCAATCCACTTAGTTGAGTGTAGAAAAGTCTAGAAGGTGTAGTAGAGAGGAGGCATGATAAGAGCAGTCTCAGCAGTGGAGTCTTTCAGTCATTCCACTAAATTTTCTCTTATAGATTTCCCCACAAAAAGAAATCAACCAGCATCCATAAAAGTTGTTGCCACATGTGTTGAATTTATAATGCGTAGCAAGTGGACCTGAGTGGCACAACATGTTGGACTCTAGTAGTATGTGCTCATGTATATCGACCAGATACAGTCACTCATCTTCCAGGTGTGTTATTGTTGTTAGTTGCCATGGAGTAGGCTCTGACTCATGGCAACCTTATGTATAACAGAAGGAAACTTTGCCTATTCCTGTGCCAACTTCTCAATTGTTACTATGTTTAACTCCATGGTTGTGGCTATTGTGTAGTGCCTTCCAACTTAGAGGGCTCATCTTTCAGCAATATATCAGACAATATTCTATTGTGGTCCTTAAGATTTTCATTGGTTGATTTTTAGAAGTAGATCACCAGGCCTTTCTCCCTAGTCTGTATTAGTCTGGAAGCTCTACTGATGCCTGACAGCAAGGGTGACCTTGCTAATATTTCAAATACCAGTGGCATAGCTTCCAGCATCATAGCAACACACATGCCCCCACAGTACAACAAACTGACAGACAGATGGTGGTCTGCGCAAGGTAGGTGGTATTATACCATGAGGCTTGTCCTCAGATGAAGGGACTTGCTTCACTGGAGATTATCCTCCCTCAGTGTGGGCAGTGTACACCCAATGATGGGTTGATCTAAAGTACAGATATCCAGAAACCTTGCCTCATTTTGTGATACCTCTGAGGGTCATCCCATCTCCAGAGCTCTTCCTAGATTAATTTGAGGCTTTTAATGTGACTGGATCAATCTCCACCTTCTCTGCCCAATTCTACTTTCTCTATTCTCTTACAGGAGTTGTGTCCACCATTTTTCCCCTGTAAACTTTCTGCAAGCAAATCTCCATCTTAGGACATGTTTTCTGAGAAACTCATCCTAAGATACCTTGTTTGCTCACTGAAATGATTTCTTTGCAGATTTTTCTTCAAGCTTGGACCTTGAAATATATCATTTAACTTGCTTTGGGATCATACTTTTCAACGGATCAAAGTAAGTCATTTAACACTAACTGAATGTGTAAGCCAAATGGGAAGGAAATGCATTGAATATCAAAACATCATGCTTTTTCATTTAATTTTTCCATTGGCCACAGGTGTTGGTAATGTTTGCTTCTCAGTGGTATTAAAAATAATTTTCATGATAATTCTCCTTTGAAATGTCATCTATAAGAAACAGACATGTTTCCATTGAACTCTTCCTCTTATTCCATTTGTTAATATGATCCTTAAAGAAACAGAGCAGCCATCATAAGTGCTTTCTGGAAATACGGTGGGCAAAAATAATAATAAAAAAGAGTAGAAAACATGTAAAATGACTGGAACTAAACTGTGAAGTGAGTCAAAGGATTTCCACTTGCTCTAAATGCAGTAATTAGTTGACATGATAATTAAAATTAGACACACAGCTGGATATGAGTGCCTCGCTGAAAGACATTTTCCTTAAGTTCACAGACATCTCTCAAATATCACTATATTCATCAAGCACTATCACAGCTCCTTGCACAGATACACCCGCTTTAGCCATTTGAATGTGTATGACCTTGGAAAAGTCCTCTAACATCAGTTATGTCATTTGAAAAAATAAAGATAATAGGGATGTTGAGGGGCCATAATAAAATATAAGTTGTAAAATATTTAATACAGTCACTGACACATAGTAACCAATCAATGCATTTTAGCAGTTGTTATTACTATTTTGATTTCACATTAAGCATTTGTTCAATAAACAAATCAGTGCATAAATCTTCCAATCACATGCTATTTTGAAATTGAAAATAATATCTCATAATTTTATGGTTCTTAACTATGTGCCAGGCTTCTAAGCACCTTTTTTGTGTTACCTTATTTCACTCTCACAAAAATGAAGTGATGTAGGTTCTGTTATTGACATCATCCTTTCCATTTTAAATGAGCAAATTGTAGCACACAGAGAATAAGTTACTTCCCCATAATCACATAGTGAGTAAGTGGCCAAATTTGGGATTTAAATCTAAGCCATATTTTTCCAAAATTTCATGCTCTAGATTTTGAATCTGTACTGCTTCTTGAATTATATAGAGCCTGATGTCAGGAGAATACCAATACTATTGAATCAGGAGTGAAGGTAAAGAACAGAAGCATGGAGAGCCATCTGTTTGGATAAATGTTTGAATAACTAATCAAATCAGGTGTCTGGCTGGGGTATTGCCAGTAATTCATAGAGGTAAATTGGTCTCTAATCACTATCACTGAAAAAACAAACAATGAAGACAGATGTACTCTACTGACATATGTTCTTCCCAAATTTGAGTCATTTCTCCAAGCTGAAACAGTATCTTCAGCTTTCCAGAATGTTCTCGGATATCTATATTCTAGTGTTGCTTTCAAATTATAAACCTAAATGCCTCTCCAGTCATCTCTGCCCCATTGCCACCTTCACAGTCTTCTTTTCTTACCAAATTCTTCCATTTAATTTATGAAACTTCCACCCACTATAAGGATGTGTCTTCAGTGTTATAAGAAGATTGAGGGTGTGCTAAAAAAAAAAATGTCCGCTCAATAGGACAGTAACCCATGTTGTGGAAAAAGCACTTGATGTGGAGTCAAACAACTGGTTTTAGTGCTGATTCTACAAGAAAGAGCATGTTTTTTGACCCTGTGATAGTTTTAAAATATGTTAATAATGTATATAATGAATAATAATATATTAATATATAAATATATTTTTAAAATTCTGTAACACTCCTTCCTTCAGAAAGTGAAACTCAATTCGCCCTCCCCTTGAGCAAAGGACTCATTTTTTTTTTTTTGACTTTTTTTTTAATTGTACTTCGGGTGAAGGTTTATAGAACAAACAGTTTCTCATTAAATGGTAGTACACATATTGTTTTATGACATTGGTTAATAACCCCACGACAAATCAACCACCTCCCTTCTTGACCTTTTTTTTTTTTTTGGTGAAAATATGCATAGCCAAAGATACACCATTTCAAAAATTTCTACATGCACAGTTCAGTGACATCCACTACAGTCTTCCAATTGTGCTGCTACTCCCACTTTACGTGAAGGTTTACAGAACAAAATAGTTTCTCATTAAACAGTTATGCATGTTGCCCTATGACAATGTTAACAACCTCACGACACATCAACACTGTCCTTACTCAACCTTGGGTTCCCTATCACCAGCTTTCCTGTCCCCTTTTGCCTTCTAGCCCTTATCCCTGGACTGCTGTGCCTCATTAGTTCCGTTTGGTTTTATGGGGCTATCCAATCCCGGGCTGAACAGTGAACTTCTGAAGTGACGTCACCACTGAGCTAAAAGGGTGTCTGGGGGCCATACTCTCAGTGTTTCTCCAGTCTCCTTTAGGCCAGTAAATCTGGTCTTTTTTGTGTGAGTTAGAATTTTGTTCTACATCCTTCTGCAGCTCTGTTCAGAACCCTCTGTTGTGATCCCGGTCAGAGCAGTCAGTGGTGGTAGCCAGGCACCGTCTAGCTGTACTGGACTCAGTCTCATGGAGGTCTTGGTAGCTGTGGTCCATTAGTCCTTTGGACTAATCTTTTCCTTGTATCCTGTTCTCTTTATTCTCCCTTGCTCCCGAAGGGATGAGATCAGTGGAGTATCTTAGATGGCCGCTCACAGGCTTTTAAGACCCCAGATACTACTCACCAAGGTAGAATGTAGAACATTGTCTTTATAAACTGTGTTATGCCAATTGAGCTAGATGTTCCCTGAGACCATGGTCCCACAGTCCTCAGCCCAGCAATTCAGTCCCTCAGGGAGTTTGGATGTGTCTATGGAGCTTCCATGACCTTTCCTTGTACAAGTTGTGCTGGTTTCCCCTGTATTGTGTACTGTCTCACCCTTCACCCAAGATACCACTTATCTATTGCCTATTTAGTATTTCCCCTACACCCCTCCCATCCCTGGTAACCAACAAAGATTGTTACATTTTGTGTGTGAACTTTTTCATGGGTTTTTACACTAGAGGTCTCATATAATATTTGTCCTTTCGTGATTGACTTATTTCACTCAGCATAATGTCCTCCAGTTTCATCCATGTTATGAGATGGTTCACAGATTCATCACTGTCTTTTGTCGTTGCATAGTACTCCATTGTGTGTATGTACCGTAGTTTGTTTATCCATTCGTCTGTTGATGGGCATCTAGGTTGTTTCCATCATTTTGCTATTGTGAACAATGCTGCCATGAACATAGGTGTGCATATGTCTATTCAAGTGACGACACTTATTTCTCTAGGATATAGTCCTGGGGGTGGAATTGCTGGATCGCATGGTATTTCTATTTCTAGCTTTCTAAGAAAGCACCATATCATCTTCCAAAATGGTTGTATAATTTTCCATTCCCACCAGCAGTGCATAAGGCTTCCGATCTCCCTGCAGCCCCTCCAACATTTGTTATTTCCAGTGTTTTTGTTTCGTGCCAGTAATGCCAGGGTAAAATGATATTTCACTATGGCTTTAATTTGCATTTCTCTAGCGGCTAGTGATCGCAAGCATTTCCTCATGTGTCTGTTGGCCGCTTGAATGTCTTCTTTGGTGAAGTGTCTGTTCATTACCTTTGCCAATTTTTTAATAAGATTATTTGTCTTTTTGTTGTAGAGATATTAGATTTTCCTGTAGATTATAGAGATTAGACCTTTATCTGACTTGTACTGTCCAAAAACTTTTTCCCAGTCTGTAGGTTCTCTTTTTACTCTTTTGGTGAAGTCTTTTGAGGAGCATAGGTATCTGATTTTTAGAAGATCCCAGTTATCCTGCTTATCTTCTGGGGTTTGTGTGTTGATGGGTATGGTTTGTATCCTGTTAATGCTGCATATTAGGGCCTGTAGCGTTGGTCCTATTTTTTCTTCTACGAACTTTATAGTTTTTGGCTTTATATTTAAGTCTTTGATACATTTTGAATTAGTTTTGGTATATGGTGTGAGGTATGGGACCTGTTTCTTTTTTTTGCAGATGGATATCCAGTTTTGCCAGCACCATTTGTTAAAAAGACTGTCTTTTCCCCATTTGTTGGACTTTGGGCCCTTGTCAAAGATCAGGTGACCGTAGGTGGATGGATTTACATCTGGCTTCTCAATTCTCTTCCATTGGTCAATGTATCTGTCATTGTACCAGTACCAGGCTGTTTTGACTACTTTTGCTGTATAGTAGGTTCTGAGGTCAGGTAGTGTGAGTCCTCCAACTTTATTCTTCTTCTTCAGTAGTGCTTTACTTATTCGGGGCTTCTTCCCTTTCCATATAAAGTTAATGATTAGTTTATCCATCTCTTTGAAGAAGAGGTGTTGGTATTAGGATCGGGATTGCACTGTATTTGTAAATTGCTTTGGGTAGAATTGTCATTTTCACGATGTTGAGTTTACCTATCCATGAGCATGGTATGTTTTGCCATTTATGTAGACCCCTTTGGGTCTTTTACATTCCTGGTTAGAATTTATTCCTAAGTATTTTATTTTTTTAGGGGATATTATAAATGGTATTGTTTTCCTGATCTCTGTTTCATCATTCTCTTTATTGGTGTATAGGAATCCAACTGATTTTTGAATGTTTATCTTGTACCCTGCTACTGTGCTGAATCTTTCTATTAGTTCTAATGGATTTCTCGTGGAGTCTGTAGGGTTTTCTGTGAATAGTATTATATCATCTGCAAACAGGGACAGTTTAACTTCTTCATTACCAATTTGGATGCCTTTTAATTATTTTTCTTGACTTATTGCTCTAGCTAGAACTTCCAGCACAATGTTAAATAGGAGTGGTGATAAAGGGCATCCTTGTCTTGTTCATGTTCTCAAGGGGAAAGTTTTCATCCTCTCTCCATTAAGAATGATGTTGGCCATTGGTTTTGCATAGATGCCCTTTATTAGGTTAAGAAATTTCCCTTCTGCACCTATTTTATTGAGAGTTTTTATCAGGAATGGTTGTTGGACTTTGTCAAATGCTTTTCTGTGTCAATTGAGATGATCATGTGATTCTTTTCTTTCCTTTATTTATGTGGTGGATTACATTGATTGATTTTCTAATGTTGAACCATCCTTGCATACCTGGTATGAATCCTACTTGGTTGTGGTGTATTATGTTTTTGATATGATGCTGAATTCTATTGGCTAGAATGCTGTTGAGAATTTTTGCATCTATATTCATGAGAGATATTGGTCTGTAATTTTCTTTTTTTCTGGGGTCTTTGTCTGGTTTTGGTATCAGCATTATGCTGGCTTCATAGAATGAATTTGGAAGTGTTGCTTTCTTTTCTATACTCTGAAATAGCTTGAGCAGTACTGGTACAAGCTCTTCGTGAATGTTTTGTAGAATTCTCCAGTGAAACAATCTGGGCCAGAGCTTTTTTTGTTGGGAGTTTTTTTTTTTATTACCTTTTCAATCTCCTCTCTTCTGATGGTCTGTTCAGATTTTCAACATCACTTTGAGATAGTTTGGGTAGGTAGTGTGGTTCTAGACATTTATCCACTTCCTCTAGGTTTTCAAATTTGTTGTAGTATAGTTTTTCATAATATTCTGTTATGAACCTTTATGTTTCAGTTGGGTCTGTTGTAATGTCACCCATTTCATTTCTTATTTGGGTTATTTGCATCCTCTCCTGTTTTTCTTTGTCTGTCTGGCCAGTGGTTTGTCGATTTTGTTGATTCTTTCAAAGAACCAATTTTGGTTTTGTTGATTCTTTCTATTGTTTTTCTATTCTCTGTTTCATTTATTTCTGCTCTGATCTTCATTATTTCCTTTCTTCTGGTGGCTGTGGGCTTTTTTTTGCTGTTCTTTTTCTATTTGAGTTGTGTAGTTGATGTTTTGATTTTGTCCCTTTCTTCTTTTTTGATGTGTGCATCTGTTGCTATAAATTCTCCTCTGAAGACTGCCTTTGCTATGTCCCAGAGGTTTTGGTATGATGTGTTTTCATTCTCATTTGATTCTAGGAATTTTTGGATTCCATCTCTGATTTCTTCTATTACCCAGTGATGTGTAAGCAGGGTATTATTCAGTTTCCATGTAATTGATATTTTTCCCTTGCTTTTTCTGTTGTTAATTTCTACCTTGTCGACCTTGCGGTCAGAGAAGATACTTTGAATTATCTCAGCGTTTTGGATCTTGTTGAGGATTGCTCTGTGGCCTGAGATGTGGTATATTCTGGAGGACGTTCCATGTGCATTGGAAAAGAATGTGTACTTTGCAGCAGTTGGATGGAGTGTTCTATATATGTCTATGAGGTCAAGTTGGCTGACTGTGCTGTTTAGGTGTTCTGTATCTTTGCTAAGTTTCTTCTTAGTTGTTCTGTCCTTTACTGACAGTGGTGTGTTGAAGTCTCCTACTATTATTGTGGAACTGTCAATTTCTCTTTTCAGTGTTGTTGGAGTTTGCTTTATGTATTTTGGAGCCCTGTCATTGGGTGCATAGATGTTTATAATGGTTATGTCTTCATAATGGATAGTCCCCTTAATCATTATATAGTGTCCTTCTTTGTCTTTTATGGTGGATTTTGTTTTAAAGTCTATTTTATCTGAGATTAGTATTGCCACTCCTGTTCTTTTTTTGTAGTTGTTAGCTTGATGTATTTTTTCCAACCTTTGACTTTTAATAAATTCACATCTTTGGTTCTAAGGTGTGTCTCTTGTAGACAGCATATTGATGGATCCTGTTTTCTTATCCATTCTGTCACTCTCTGTCTCTTTATGGGTGCATAGTGCCCATTTACATTCAGTGTAATTATTGATAGATGTGAGTTTGCTGCTGTCATTTTGTAGTGCTTTTTTTTGTTGTGCGGACTTTTTCTTTGTTCTTCTTACTCTCCTGTGTTGAGTTACTTTTGTTTGTGGATTTCTTTTTCATTTCTTTTGTTTCTGTAGATTTTGTTTTTGATGAGACTTTATGTTTTTCCTCCCTATTTTTATTAGTTGGTTTGTTAACTTTCTTTGTGGTTACCATGAAATTTTCCCGTATCTGTCTAAGTTTGAAGCAGTCTATTATTACTTGGTATCACCTTGCCTTCCTCTCCATTAGAAGGTTCTATACCTATGCTGTTTATTCCCGCTTGTATTGTTCTGATGTTGTTGTCATTTACAGATTAACTGTTCTGATTCCCTGTTGTATTTCTTTTGGTTTTGGATAGTCCTTGAGAGTTCATTTCCTAGATTGGTATCTGGCTGGTATGATCCTTCATCCAGATTCTGCCTGTGAGCTGAAGTTGTTTGTCCTCAGATCAAAGAACTCCCCTTAATAATTCTTGTAAGTTTGGTTTGGTTTTTACACACTCCCTTAATTTCTGTTTATCTGGAAATGTCCTAATTTCACCATCATATTTGAACGAGAGTTTTGCAGGATGTATTATTCTTGGCTGGCAATTTTTTCTTTCAAGATTTTATATATGTCAACCATTGCCTTCTTGCCTGCATGGTTTCTGCTGAATAATCTAAGCTTAGTCTTATTGTTTCTCCTCTGTTTGTGACTTCTTGTTTTTCACAAGCTGCTCTCAGGATTCTTTGTCTTTGGTTTTGATGAGTGTGATTATGATATGCCTTGTTAATTTTCTTTTGGGATCTATCCTATATGGGGTTCGTTTAGCTTCTTTGATGGCCAGCTTTTCATCTTTCATGATATTGGGGAAGTTTTCTGTCTGCAGTTCTTCAATGATCCTCTCTGTGTTCTGTTTTCTCCCCCTGTTCTGGAACTCTGATCACTCACAGATTTTTGCTTTTGATTGTATCCCTCATAATTCTCAGGGTCTCTTCATTTTTCTTTGTTTTTTTTTCTGATTTTTTCTCAGAGTTGTATCCAAGTGTTTGCCTTCAATTCCACTGATCCTGTCTTCCACCATTTCAAATCTGCTCCTCAGCCCTTCTGTGACACTGTACATTACTGAAATCTTGTTGTTTATCTTTTGGATTTCTAATTGTTGCTTTTGTATAATTTCTAGTTGTGAATTTATTTTGGCATTTTTTTCTGCATTATTTTCCTGAATTCTTCCAATTATTTGTCTGTATTTTCCATGATTTTGTCTATTTTTTTCTCATTTTTGTCTGATTCTTGCTTCAAATCTTGTAGAATTCCGAATATTAGAGATTTGAATTCAGTAAGGTTGTTCTCGTGCCTTTTCTTCCACTGGAAAGTCATCTGGTGTTTTATTTTTGATGCCTATTGGAACAATCCTGTCCTGTTTCTCTAAATGTTTTGATATTGTCTGCTGTCTTCGGGGCATTAAGTAGTTGTTTTTCTCATTTATTCATTGTAGATTTGTTTGTTTTGTCCTTTCTTTTTATTTGGCTATGTCTGAGCAGGCTGGTTGTGTGTTCTTTGTTGTTTGGTCATCTGTTGGCACGATACTTTTTGCCTCCTTTCCTGATTGGCAGGGTCAGTCTCTCAGATATGGTACAGCAGGGCAGGTCTAGCTGGAGAGGAGTTACTGGGATGGGTTATTTGTGGCACTTACTACAGCCACCAGGGCGGGTCGATAATCAGTGCACGGCAGGTTCCAGTAGGCCGTGCCTGTGCTATTTGGTGGTGTGATGTTAAGCATACAGTGAAGGTAGCCAGGATGGAGGGGAGAGATTGTGATCTGTGGAGCTAAGTTGGGTATTGCAGAGAGGAGAGAGGGATAGGAGCCCAAAACATACAAACAAACAAAAAAGAATGCTAGGGGAGCTTGCCATTGAAGTGGAGGGATGAGAGCTATGAAATGGAGAAAAATGAAAGGAGAAAAAGAAAAGAAAAGAATGAATAAATGAAAATCAGAAAGAAAAAAGAACAGCAAAGTTCCCAGGGATCCCACTGGTGTGGCTATGAGGTCTGGGGAAGTTGTTCTCAGGTGTTGCAGTACAGCCTGGCTAGAAGGGGTAGAGGTATTCGGCACCAGGTATTCAGGGAACAGGAAGAGAAGGAAGGTATAGGGAGATGAGAAACTGAGTAATGAAGAAAGAGAAAAAGGGAAAAAGAGGGAAAGGAAAACAACATAAATTTCAAAAAATAAAAAAAAAAAGAAAAGCCCCCAAAAAAACTGGGGAAAAAAATAAATAAAAGCCCTCAGGGATCCCTCTGCATGTCTGCGCAAGCCAAGGGGGTAGGTCCAAAGCCACGCAGCACTGCTTGGCCAGAAAGGGCTACCAACTCGAGAAAAGGAAAAGAAAACAAACAAACTATGCAAAACAAACAAACAAACAAAAGCCCCGAGATCCTACCAGCATGGCAGCTCAGACCAGGAAGCAGTTTCCACACTTGAACGGAGCTCCACAGCCCCTCAGGAAGAAGCAAAGATGGCGAACGGAGCCAGGTATTTGAGAGAAAGGAGGGGGAGGTGGTGAGAGGTAAGGAAGAAATCAAAAGAAGCAGAAAAAAGCAACACCAGCAGCCAACAAATGGCACTCAGGGAGCCAGCCAGTGTGGGCAGGTGGAATCCAAGCAGCCGGTGCTTCCCAGACAAGAGACTGTGGCTGCGGGAAGCAGAGGAGGCCGAGTGGGGGTGAAGAAGGGTGGGGGAGGGGAAGGCATATATCGCAAATTACTGGTTGTCTTGTCTCCCGCTGGAAGCTCCATGAAGCTGCTTTCTTTTACCCCCTATTTGCTGGTCTCCGATAGGAGTCCAAGATCGCGGATCTGTGATGCGTTAGCTGAGAGGGGACCTCTGCATGAATCTCTCCTTGCTCTCCTTCCTCTGTCAGTTTTCTCACTCCATTTAGTGCTTGGCTGAATTCTTTACCTCTTCATTTGATGTTTTAGGGTTCCAGGATTGCTGTTTTCTCTGTTTGGCTTAGTTTTTCAGATCTTTGCTGTGGAGGGACGGCATGGTGCTTCTGCCTAGAGCCCCATTTTGCCGGAAGTCGTTGGACTCATTTTTAACAATTAGACTTAGTGACTCACTTTTAATAATCAGAATGTAGCAGAAGTGAAATGTGTGACTTCTGAGACATGTTCATAAAAGACATTGCAGTTTCCTTCTTATGGTTTCTCTCTCTCTGGGATCACTCATTCTGGGAGAAGTTGGTTGCCATGATGTGAAGACACTCATGCAGCTCTATGAAGAGGTCCCAGTGGCAGGATCTGAGACCTCCTGTAACAGCCGTGTGAGTGAGCCAGCACAGAAGAAGATCCTTGGAAGCAGTCAAGCCTTTAGGTGACTACAGCCTCGGCTGGCATCTTGACTGCCACCTCATGAGAAAACCTGAGACAGAAACACCCAGGTGAGTCACTCTCAAATTCCTGAACTACAGAAACTGTAAGATAATAAAAGTTTACTTTATTTAAGTTGCTAAATTGGAAATATTTACAGTCTCTGAACAATAGAATAAAATTGGCTAGCTAATATACTGGGAAAAAGATTGTTTTCCAAAAGATACATAAACATTAAAAAAAACAAGCCTTTTCAATAGTTGTGTCTAATTATCTATGTCATTTTTGCTATGTAAAAGTTGGAGACATGAAAATCTTCAGAAGTACAAATTCCTGTTTCCCTCCTTTTCCTCTCACTCTCTTTTGCTATATATAGTGTTTATTATCTATTTGTCAATCTCGGTGCAAGAATATGTAGATATTTAAACCAATGACACAAATCTAATTACAATATAGCCCTTTATATCCTAAACAAAGAATACCACTTTCTTATAGACAATGGCGAGCAGAAATTGCCCCTGGTCTCAGTTGAAAACCGTTAGAGAGTATGCATTGCTCAGCATGAACAACCTTAACAATATGGGGAAAGAACAGAAAAGCTCAGGTCCTACCTACTGTGTGAACACTATTATCTTCATGTACAGAAGGAAATGTGTACAATAAAAGATCTCTGTAATTTAAACCTACCAGGAAATTGGAAAATGTGTTTTGAAAGTGAAACATGTTTATTTATTTACCTTTTCATGATATGCCTTTTCTGAACTGGACTCCCAAACACAATTTAAATTATTAGGAAGGGTTGTGGATACATAACCACTTATATAATCATTTCCTCACTCTCAACCTCTTATCATCAAGCTGATTATAACTCATGGCAACTCATTGTGTTTCAGAGTAGAACTGTTCCCCATGGGGTTTTCAGTGGCTGTGATCTTTCGGAAGTAGATCCCCGTGCCTTTCTTCTGACATGCCTCTGGGTGGATTCAAACTGCCGACCTTTTGGTTACTAACTGAGTGCATAGTCCTTTACGTTATGCAGTGATATTAATTTGTATATACCCCAAAACAAACCAACCAACCAGTTGCCTTCGAGTCGATTCTAACTCATAGTAACCCTATAGGACAGAGTAGAACTGTCCCATAGAGTTTCCAAGAACTGGCTGGTGGATTTGAACTGCTGCTCTGTTGGTTAGCAGTTCAGCTCTTAACCACAGTGCTGTAGTTTGCATTAAAATATAATTGACTTGATTTTATATAATTTTTTGTTTTCAACAACTGTTAGATGATTTGCATTTTTAGCAAATTTTCTGTAAAATAATATTAAATAATAAGCCTTTGTTTCAGGTCTTTGATTTGAATGAGCCCTGACCTGCTGTAAGACGAACCACTATAAATATGCATGAACCCACTTAAAGTCAGAGGTGGTCCTGGGCAGAACAAGAAGCAGGGAAAAAGTCAGAAGCAATCTGTGTTCTTTTCTGGTTCTGGCAGCAACCAGTTTGCTCCATCTATCTACAGGTCAGTTGCTATTGTGTTTGAGTAACAATAAAATGGTAGGAGACAATGATACAATATTCTTCTATTGACAGGATAATTATGAATCTAAGCCCTTTCTACTTTGTTATATTTTTAAGCACTTAGATATAGGAACTCAAGGCACCTAAATATAAGAATCCAAAGGAGATAAGAAAAAATGGAATTAAACCACAACACTGCGGCATATCAAAAAAAAAAAAAAAAAAAAAAAGAGAGAGAGAGAAAATAAATTCTCAATTTCTCAATGAGAAATAAATTTCATAAAAATATATTGAGCACTAATATATGAGAGGAACTGTGTTGAGTCCTGAGGTTTTGAAGATTGATAAGATATGGTTCACATCCTGCGTAAGTTCTTATCTAGTATGAAAGAGCAGGTGTGTAAATAAATTTTACAATGATGCAATTAAAAAAACAAAAACAGACCTATGTACAAAGTAAAATAGAAAGAATAAAAACTTTGGTTTGCATGAGTCAGGAGGACAGATTTCACAAAGGCAAGGATACTTGGGTGACCCTTCAAGAATCAGTTAAAAAATGCACAGGTATACATGATGGAGAATGAATCAGGTTGAGATGACAGCATGTGGAAAGACATTGGATATGGAGGAGAGAATGAGGCATTCGGAGATTTGTAAGTCTGGAGTATGTACAGCTTGGTTAGTGTTTGTGGTAGAATATAGGGATAGCAGAGGACATTATAATATGTAGCTTTGGGGAATAAGAAGATTGTTAAGTTTAAAAACAAACAACAACAAAAAATAGGCCACAAGGGAATTGAGTGAACTAGAGATCTCTTGTCCCATCTAAAAGGCAGCAATATTCTGTCCAGCTTCAGCAGATTGCTGCCATCAGGAAGGCAGGCTTATTTTTGCTCCATATTCTGATTTATCAAGAAGCAACAGAAACTTACATTGCATATATGTATTTAATTTTTAGTGAGCGAGTTGTGTCAGGCACTGTGCTAGGAACTTTCATTGCACTTTACTATGTTTTTGCTATTGCTATTATTGTAATTATTATTTTTATAGCATGTCTTATCAATATGTAGATATTTGTGGCATGCCATAATGCTCCTTTTTTTTTTTTTTAATTGTGATTTAGGCAAAAGTTTACAGAGCAGATTAGTTTCTCATTAAACAGTTAATACACAAATTGTTTTGTGACATTGGTTGCCAGCCCTGTAATGGGATAACACTCTCCCCTTCTCCACCCCAGGTTCCCTGTTTCCATTCATCCAGTTTTACTGTTCCTTCCTGCCTTCTCGTCTTTGTTTTTGGGCTGGTGTACCCATTAGTCTCGTACACATGATTGAAATCTGAAGCACGTCCCTCAGGTGTTTAATTGTTGGCCCTATAGACTTGTCTAATCTTTGGCTAAAGGGTGAACCTCAGGAGTGACTTCATTACTGAGTTAAAAGGGTGTCCTGGGGTTGTATTCTTGTGGTTTCTCCAGTCTCTGTCAGACCAGCAAGTCTGGTCTTTTTTTTTTTTTTTTCCTTGTGAATTTGAATTTTGTTCTACATTTTTCTCCCACTCTGTCCTGACCCTCTATTATGATCCTTGCCAGAGCAGTCGGTTGTGATAACCAGGCATCATCTAGTTGTTCTGGGCTCTGCCTGGTGGAGGCCGTGGTAGCTGTGGGCCATTAGTCCTTTGGACTAATCTTTCCCTTGTGTCTTTGGTCTTCTTCATTCTCCTCTCCTCCAGCAGGAATGGGACCAGTAGATAGATTATCTTAGATGGCTGCTCGCAGGCTTTTAAGACCTCAGTTGCTACTCACCACAGTTGGAGGTAGAACATTTTCTTTATAGACTATGTTATGTTAATTGAGCTAGATGCTCCCTGAGACCATGGTCCTAGCCCTCAGCCTAGTGGCTCAGTCTCTCAGGGCGTTTGGATGTGTCTGTGAAGCTTCTATGACTTTGCCTTAGTCAAGTTGCACTGACTTCCCCAGTATTGTGTGCTGTCTTACCTACCCTTCATCAAAGTTAGACTTGTTTACTATCTAGTGTTTCCCCCTTCCCACGCCTTCCCTCCCTCATAACCAACAAAGATTGTTTCTTTCTGTGTGGGAACATTTTCATGTGTTTTATAATAGTGGTCTCATATAGTGTTTGTCCTTTTGTTATTGACTTATTTCACTCAGCATAATGCCCCCAGATTCATCCATGTTGTGAGATATTTCACAGATTCACAATTTTTCTTTCTTGTTGCGTGGTATTCCACTGTGTGTATGAACTATAGTTTATCATTCATCTGCTGATGGACACTTAGATTGCTTCTATCTTTTTGCTATTGTGAATAATGCTGCAATGAACACAAGTGTGCATATGCCTATTCTTGTGACGGCTCTTATTTCTCTAGGATATATTACAGGTAGTAGGACTGCTGGATCATATGGAATTTCTATTTCCAGCTTTTGAAGGAAGTGCCATACCGTTTTCCAAAATGGTTGTTCCATTTTGCATTCCCTCCAGCAGTGCATAAGGGTTCCAATCTCCCGGCAACCTTTCAAACATTTGTTATTTTCTGTTTTTTTTGATTCATGCCAGTAATGTCAGGGTGAGATAGTATCTCATTGTAGTTTTGATTTGTTTTTCCAGTTTTTTGTTTTTTTGTTTTTTTTAAATAACTAAACACAGTTTAGATACTTGATAATAGCTAACCTCCTCTGGTAGAACTTCTGGAAAAGTTATCAGAGCTTCCTAATATTGTAGTTGTTTTTAATTAATTACTGTGTAGTTTCAAGTGCAGAGATAACACCTCCATGCTAAAAAACATCAAGAATGACTCATGTAATGCATTTGGGTAGTGTCGTTCCATTAGAATAATAAAAAATACTATACTGTCAAATTCATAAATGTGCAATATTGTCATTATTATCATCAATATGTTCAAGGTAACTGAAATCTTAAAGTTCAAAAATAAAAATTCTAAATAAATAAGATTTTCAAGTGTTTTTCCTCTTAAAAGAAGCTGCGGTCTAATTATGCAATGTACATGCTTAATGTTTTACAAAGAGGACTGAGAGAACATTTCTCTAGAAGTGTCAGTGTAAGAAAGGCATCTTTGATGCAGACATACGCCAGCAGAGAACACCCTTTAGTGCAATTTTTAAACCCTAGAATAAACCAAGATGTGAACAGAAATAAGAGATATGCATTAAAGTATTAAACAAGAGTTAAATTTAGAGATGCGGAGCAAAGGTGGGGGTAATTTGGTTAAACATTGTGGAACATAGAATAGGAAGTTCTGTAATTAGTTTAATTATTAGCAGTATTATTATTTGAAATACCTCCAGCTGTGAAAGCTGGGGAAAGGCCCTCAGCACAAGTTCATTTCTCTTGTTTTTCTATTAAAAAGAGTTAATAATTGTATGGTCCTGGAAGAAAATAATTAATGTCAGGAAAGAAATTAAACATGAGAAAATATTAGGGTAGTAAGAGTCCTTTCCCCTAGAAGCCAGAGGCCTGGAGATGAAGTGAAAGGAAATGTTAGTTTTAATTACACAGTGGACTTTCTCCCTAATGGATTTCTCTCCCAATCTGTATTAAATAAAACAACTAACATATTTGCTTTTTATAATGTGGGTATATGTACGTGCGCATGTTTGTATGTGTGTGTGTGTGTGTGTATTCTGGTGAGAAAGAAAAAGAGAGACAGCCTGTGTGTAGATGAATCAATACACCTCTACAGAAATTACATCTGAGAAAAAAAATTTGAACCTCCGTTTTCTACTTTTCACTTAGCCAAAATACTGAGGAATCATTTGATTTATACAGAAGAGTTTAACATGAGAACACATGGCTGTGTGGTGTTTTTTTTGTTTTTGTTTTATTAACCTGTTTTCAATTATAAACTCCCCCTTTGCTGAAATGTAAGGGTTTTAGCCTAATCCAAGACTAACTCCATGTCTGCGCAGTTGTGAGTAGGTTTTATTCCTGCTTCATCATTGGTGAATGTTATCTGATCTTCTTTTAATCCATTTATTACCAGAATCGCATCATTTCCTCCTCTACTTGCTTGTGTGTTTTACCCTCATCCATGAAAGACTCTCTTTCCCGAGATTCTTTGTGTATCCACAAAACCATTACTATAAATCGCTGTTTCTTCTGATTTCATCATCAAATCTCCTTTCCCAAGGACCTCTTTTTTAGTTTCTGTAAACAAGAATACAAAACATTAAATTCTATATGGTTTTCAAAGTGTACTCTGCTATATTTTCTCATTTTATTACTTATTCTTGTATACCTTTGGGATTGTTTGTGATATGATTATTTCTTACTTTTCAGATGAGAAAGCAGTGATTCAAAGACACTAAGTGATATCACCTTCTTTAACCAGGTAAAAAATGGGACTTTTGTGATTCGACACCAAGTCTAAATGAAATGCAGTGCTTCTACTCCTCCCTATATCTGGAACCTACTTAGGAAATACCTTTCCTAAAGTTTTCAAATTTTACTCCTGGATTTATAATCGATCATAATTGGCCTGTATTTCTATAAATTAGCCTGACCTTCCTACGAGTATCTTTCCATTTACCTCCTTCTTTCCCTTTTATCTGTACCGTCTATATTTAATATCTCATTTTTTCATTGCCTGAATAACAATGGAAAATTTGTCTTAAAAGCCTGGATAACAAACAGCATTCTTTCCAAAGGAGAAACTATTGGAGAGACAGTCACTGGACAGAGGTGATGGACAGATCTTATTCCTGAAAAGAAAACTCTGTAGGCATGCCCTTTGGTAAACATTGTTAAGCCAGGTAAGGAGGTAAAAGGAAGTTTTAAAGGAATAATGAATTACTAGTGCAACGCTTATGTGCTGTTTTCAAGAAGTCTTATTCTGAAAGAGCTTCTTTTCTGTTAGGACTAAGCAACATTTGTTGAGTTAGGGACTCAGCTTCAACTCATAGTCCTTTAAGAAAGGACTCAGGGAGCTCACTGAAGTCATTGAATTCATGGAACTGAACTCCTTGAATTCATTGAGCTCATTGAATGGTGTGAACCCATGGTACTAAAATCGGTATTTTGGATGAATTCTGTCCATTCCAGGTGTGTTACCAACTTTAGGTACTGGCCTTCCATTTCTATTTAGTTTACCTATTGAACGAACTAGTTATTAGGAATTCTGTATGTGTATTTATAATTTAAGGCATTATTTCAAAGATTCTTAATTTTTGGGATTTCAGAATCAAACACCTGGGAATGCTGTGCATTGTATTTTTAAAATCAATTCTTTTTCACTGATAGGTTGTTCATTATGTTGGCATAAAATAACTGGATTATTCTATATTTATGATGCTATTTCAAACTCTAACTTATTTCTCGATGCTTTAGTTGAGTATGAGATGTACAAATACCTAATTCTTTTTGGGATAAGATTGCTTTGGTTCAAATCTCAGGTCTGCCATTTCTAGCTCTGTGACCTTGGGAATTTATTGAATCTGTCTATGACTCAATTTCATCATGTGTAAAACATACTAACAGTCCCTACCTCACAAGCTGAGGATTAAATGAATTTAGTTACTGTAAATTGCTCAAAACTGTGCCTGGCAAGTATCAAGAACATAATATAAATATTAATTCCTATTGCTATGAATTGTCTTTATAGTCGTACTTGTTTATAGCAGGATTGACAAACATTTTCTTAATAAGCCAAAAAGTAAATATTTTAGGTTTCATAGACCATACAGTCTCTAACTCTTACTGAACTCTGCCATTGTAGAGTGAAAGAATCCACAGACAACACACAAATGAATTGGCATGGTAGTGTTCCAATAAAACTTTGTTTACAAAAACAGGCAGCGTACCAGATTTGACCCTCAGGCTGTTGTTTGCTGAGCTTGGTTTCTGTACTTAAAAAACACACTCAGTGACTTATGATTTAATAGGAATTGCTATGTGCATGCTTAAAATTGGCAACTTTTAGATGAAAATTTAAGACTCCTAAGAAGCTATTTCTTTGCCCACAGTTATCTTTTTAAATTCCATGTCAAAGCTGGCAGTTATATTTGCTTTTAGATAGTAGTACAAGAAGAACATGAAATTTTGATTAAAAAAAACCAATGTCACGTAACAATTTGTCCATTGTATATTAATGATATATTAATAGCATTCGTCACATCCCTTAGGATTATTAAAAATGACAAATTAGCACAGAATTATAAATTATAAATTATCCTACTTTGGTGACTCATGTTATTCTTCCATTTGTGTACAAATGTACCACTCCCCCCACCCTTTTTCATTTCCTTAGGTAGGTCAGACGGAAGTGAAATTATAAAACAAAGTAGCTGAAGAGCGGGAATCAGGAAGTTTATATCCATGAATGCAGGCAGATACTATGAAATTATATTGAAAAACTTGCTTAGGTATAACTATGTCCCTTTAACCTGTTCCAGATACTGCATAACTTATTGAAATACAAAAACCATGACAAAATACCAAGTAATAATTTATCAACGCACTAGAGAATTTGTGATAGAAAGTCTGGAGGATCAATTTAACAGAAGATTTTGCTGCTACATGAAAAATGATGATTCTTAATATGAAAACATGAATGTTTCCAATAAGAATAGCAAGATTGCAGCAGCTGCGAGCAAATACAAATAAATTTGTTATGAGTTTATTTGAAGAAAAAAAGATTATTGTGCTATGTATTTGAACCAATGGATGTTAATTTTACTTTTGTTTCTATTGCACAATATTCTACTTATTTCCTCTAATACGTATTATACAGTCCAGTAGTAACATCTCCATTTATACCAAGTAAATTCTAACTGCCTGACATTCATCCTAGTCACATTCACATACAAACTCTGCCTCTCTCTTCTTACACACACACACACGTAAATATGCACATCCAAAATGTGTAATACAAAGTGACTTTACATCACACAGAAATGATATGTCTAGGAATTATGTTATTACACATAAAGATCTTAAATATTATTTAAATAGAAATGGCAAATGTTTCTTTTCCCCCCAAAAGTCTTTCCTTTCGTTTACAAGTTGTTATTTTGAACAAGGATGTTTAGTGTTAATATCCCTAAAGTTAATCAGATATAAAAGCATGGAACAGAGTACAAACCCCACAAGGCATATTAGAGTTCCTGAATATGCTTCTTCCTTTGTTTATTTTCAACATTAAACGCTTATTGAAGAGTTTGAGATGTGCTCAATCTACTAATTATTCATCCATGATACAGGTAATTGATTTTAAGGTGAAAAATTCTAACTCAAAATGGCTTTTAGAACATTAACTCTAGATGCAGTGGTATTTAGTCTGCTATGATGCTTGTATATTATCCAGGTTATTAACATAGGATGTGTTGCTCATCAGCATTATATGAAATTGAAGCATAACTTTTGAGCACATTACCCAATTTAATTGAAATTTAAGGGAATAATGCATTGGAAAGTACTTTATGAAAAATTATCATTCTCATTAGTATGTCTTACTTCTTTAGCATGGTATTGCATAAGGTACAACCATAACAAATTTACGGATTTAACTAGAGCTTCTTGATTTTTTTTAATGCTGAGCACAATTTCATAAAGAGGCACATGTATTCAGAAATTTAAAATCCTCTTACATTAATGAATTCTCCCTCTTCCTCTCTCTACTGCCTTCCCCCTACCTATGCTTCAATTTTAGGGCTTCCCATCACCGGTAGCATTAATCTATCTATTGCCCTTTTCCCAATTGTTGAAGGACATTGTTACTGTTACACTGTTGTAAAGGCATCTATGTATTGAAAGTTAATATATAATAGTGGTACAACCGTCAAAGCACAGCTTATGGAATCTGGTACAACCAAGCTGTAATAATGTGTATATTCCTTAACAGCTGTATGTGTTTGGACAAGTCACTTACCCTTTTAGAATTTGAGTTTCTATGTTTGGTACAAAGTCAAAAATAATGCTTTCCAATATAATTTCTCTAAGGATTAATATCATTTGTCTAAAAGAATTATCAGGATTATAAGTATTTAACAAATATATGATTTTTTTCTTATTAGTATGATGATGATTTATCATAAAAGCTGTAGTCAGATCTAGAACGTAGGATGGAGAAGGCTTTAGGATGGATGTTACTTGGAGAAATTAGACCTAATGGGATACACAGTCTTCAGTACCAATAGGTACCTGAAGGTCGCTGCAGTTGTGGACTATGGGAGGGGACCTAGACAAGGTGACAACATACAATATTCCTATACATCCCAACATACAGTACATAGTGGCTATCTTGGAAGTTGAAAAAAATCATTGAAATGTCATCCGAAGGTCAAGCAGTATATAGCTCTAGGATATCTGCTTGACTAGATGGGACATATCTCTGTTCTTCCTTCTCCTTGTTGCAATGTTCTGCCTCAAGTTGTATTATTATGGTCCTGGTGACAGAAATTTCTAAAGGTAGGAAGAAGTAGAATTAAAAACAAAAACAAGGAAAGACAATTGATGCCATCCTAAAAGGTTTAGATCTCAAGTAAAGTAATGGACATTCAGTAACCTGTTTTAAACTGATGAATGGCCATATGGGATAGAATTTAAGAATGGTTACTCTAGCAGAAGTGCGAGAGAAGATAGGACAGAGGGTAAAGTAGACCAGGGAAAGGACTGCATCTGAAGGGAAATCTGAGTTAAATATTAAGTTTGAAAAGAACTAATATAACAGGATAGATTTAAAGGTAATAAGAAGCTGGATTCACCACAGGTAATTTGGTGAGGAATAGTGCTGCAGGTAGCAGGTTAGGGTGAGATGGAGAGGTGGCTTCAGATATCAGAATAAATTTCAGGGTAAAACATCTGTCCTTAAAAAGATGGACAAGAGCAGATGTGCAGCCCTAGTTCAAGAATAATTTGGATTGGTGCAGGAAATCACTACAGGGTCTTAGGCACTGTGGTATTAAGAGGGACACAGGTATCAGACATAGGGTCCAATGTGGAAGATTAATCATTTGAATAAGACCATTTCACTTGGAAGACCTGAGACATAAAATCATATTTGTGATAGCAGCGTTTGATTCTATTAATATATTAATACTCCATTTAACAGAGTTTGTTGAGTGCCTGTTATGTGTCTGGGGCTGATTTAGGCACAACATATCCCTTTCATGACCTGCAGGATGTACAGCAACCACCTACATTTTCTGCCTCTAGGGTTTATTGGTAAGTTACTGTCCCACTGACAGTACGTGCTGCCCCCTGGGGACGTGTATAGCTATTTGAAATGGGAAGAAACAAGTGTGTATGAGGTGCTGCGTCCTAGAGGTGTGATTGTGGAAAACTTTTGTTGCTTGGCTTTTGTACAGCAAGATACACCCTGTAAGTGTATGTCTGGGTTCCTGTGTGTTATTTGGAAGTTGTGTTTCTCACAATGATTCTGTGTTTGTGTGAATACCTCATTTTCAGGTGCCATACATTGAATGCACCTGTCAAGGGATCTAGAAGGTGATGCAGTGAACGCAGCACTAATAAGAAGGAGGCTTGAACCACAATTATGTACAGCCATTGCAAAGTGCCTTTATGTGTTACCATATGTTTTGGAAAGTTTCACCAAATAAAGTAAAATTGCTAAGATAGCAATTTTTTTCTTGCCTCCTCCCATCAGTCCTACCCCCAGAGTTGAGAGGGACAAACGTGTCCCACATAATATTATTCAAAATCCATATTTCCTACCAAAAATCCAGGTGTACTCAATGATTCAGCATGCATTCCATTAATGAAAAAGCATTATATCAACAAAAAATTAAAAGCAAAAAGTAATTTACTCATGAAACGGATGTATGAGAAATGGTCCAAATGCTCCAAAATCTGGAGGCCTGGTGAGTCTTGAGGTACGTGGTAATAGCTGAGATCACTGGAAGTCTCTAGTGAGAGGGAATCAGGCTGGTTAATAATACTCCCAACTTATGTTTTACTCAGTGTTGTACTTGAATTAATTTTATTAAGTAAAAAGAAGTTAATTTAGTTGCTTTGAATAAAATTTATAATCAACCAATTTCTTTTTAATTCGTGAAATCCTTTTAGTCTCACACCAATCTCTTTTTGCCTTTTTTTCTTCAGAATTAAAATTTACTCATGCAAGAGTCTGATTACATTTTTTGTTTGGCTATTAACAGTTTTCAAGCCCCATCCATCTCTCTTCCCCCACATCTGGGTTAATGGATAAGGAAGCTTCAGTGCTCCCTCCCTGGATTCTTGCACTGGGAAATTCCAACCATGCAAGCCACGGCCCTGTGCCTGGGAACCTGCACTGAAGCCCCACTCCTAACTACAGTAAAACTCCAAGCCACTCATCCTTGCTTGCTCTTTCTATTTTTGGACCTGCTTGGGAGTCTGCCCTGCTCTCCCCAGAAAGCTTCATTATGTTAATAGTAAATCTTTCCAACTTCTCCTAGGGCATGTGTGACATTATGAGTGTTGGCATCCTAATTAAATTTTAGATGGAGTTTGATTTCACTCTGATGGGACAACCACAAGACATATAACATCTGTAGTCATAAGCATATTCTTATGCTAAAGATAACCTTTTGAAGAAAGAGTTCAAAGATCACAGAAAATATATTCTAATCCCATTATGCTAAATATTATTTTTATATGCATCCTGACAATTTTACACATACATATTTATTTGGGAAGCGTTACTGGATTTATTACACTATTGTAAAACAACTTTATAGAGGTGTATCTGATTCTCAAGTAGAGATGGTCCAATTCATTTGAAAGATATGGAAAACATTATCAGTGGTGGGTAAATGTGTTATAAATTAATTTGAGAACTGGGATTGGAAATGATAACAATGCCTTGTAGTCATAAAGGGTAGTTGCATGCATTATCTTATTTAAGCCTCACAATGGACATGTGATGTGAAAAGAGAAGGTAGAATTTGTCATACTTCACGGAGAAGAAAATTGGAGATCTCATAACATTAATTACTTTTTTCCACAAATATTTACTAAAAACAAATAGTCCAGAACAGTAAGGAGAATTTAACTAATATCTAATCTCTTGCTGTATTAGTCAGGGTTCTCCAGAGAAACAGAACCAACAGAAAAAGTCAATTGTGGCGCAATGGTTAGGCACTTGGCTGCTAACCTGCTAACCAAAAGTTTGGTAGTTTGAACCCACCAGCTGTTCCTCTGGACAAAGATGTGGAAATCTGCTTCTGTAAAGATTACAGCCTTGGAAACCCTATGGGGCAGTTCTACACTGTCCTATAGGGACGCTATGAGTAGGAATTGACTCATCAGCAATGGTTAGGTTTTTGGTTTATACATATATGTATATATGTATATACAGAGAGAGATTGAGTTTAATTGATTTTAAGGACTTGGCTCACATGATTGTGGGACAGCATGTGTAAAGTTCATGGGTCAGATGGCACACTGAAAACTCCAGCAATCTTGTGTTTGAAATTAGCAGGCCAGGCAGTGGGCTGCAAAGTCTGGCAGGATATTTATGTTACAGTCTTGAGGCAGAATCCCTCTCCACTCAGAACCTCAGTTTTTGCTCTTAATGCCTTCAACTGATAAAATGAGACCCACCTACATTATTTAGGATAATCTCCTTTTCTCAGAGTCTCTGATTGTAAATGTTAATCATGTCAACAAAATACCTTCCCAGCAACATCTAGACTACTTTTGATCAACAACTGGACACCATAGCCTAGCCAAGTTGACACATAAAATTAAGCAACACACTTGTATTTCTTATATGGAATTGAAAGTAAATTTGCGTTTAAGTTGAAACAATAGATAATTCAGACAATGTTTGAGGGAATATATCATGTTTAAATAAGAGAGGGGATGATTATTGAGAAAGTAAATGGATAACCTGCAAGTGCATTTATGGTCGGGTGATTTAATTTGTTTTGAAAAGTACTTAGAAGAGGTTAAGTGTTTTCAGAGTCATTACGATAGAAAACACATTTGAAGAATGTATTTTATGGATAAACTAAAGAAAAGGCAGTAGCCAGGTTGCTAACAGAAGAACAAATTCTCTTCTCTATGTATGAATCAACTAGGAATGTAATTAGGATCATGTTTGTAGTAATGGAAAAGAAAAGGAATGAGAACTTATTAATGCAGTTAAGATTTTGAGAAGTGATACAAAGTTAGAAACTGAAGATAACTGGAAGGTTATGAGTCAAAGATAGTGATGGGAAGATGGTGAATATAGCATGTGTTATTTAGAAGCAATAATCCTTGTGATATCTAAACAAATAGAGACACAACATAAGGTTACATTATTTTAACCTCAGTGATAATTGGATAGTTTCTAGATTAAATAGACCAATAAATAATAGTTTACTTCATTCCCTAAATAATTAAAATTCTTACAGTTTGTTGAATAACAACTGTTACTTAATTTTACAGTCATTTTTATTTAATTGATTATAAGATATTTTCTTTAGATCTAAAGTTTGTATTGTTTCTCTAGAAAATGTTAAAAATGTTTAGAAGTTTCTATATGTAAAAGATCCCTCTTATAGTTTACCTAAGGAAAGAAATACTTATTTTCCCCATCATAAAAATATGGGAAGACAATTTCAAAATTAATTTTGAAAAATACTAATAACTGTGCTAAAGAAGTTAGGAGAGTTTCTATCAAGTTTGAAGACTGCTTTACATTTAGGACCGGTGAAGGATGCTTGATATAACACCTAATTCATGACTTCAGGGAATCTCTATATGTAAACAGTATGAAGACTTAAATGATTTAATGTTTTGCATATATCAGACAGAGATTTATCATTAGAGGATATTTTACAGTTTATTTCACTGAGGTATTAAAGCTCTAAACTGCTGATATTTTTGGAATCTATACATTTGAGAAACTCTCAAGATTAAATTTGTGCATTTGGGGAGGAGCAGCTTAACTCCATTTATACTCCAATAAACGCTGGAGGCAGACATTATCTTTGGTCTTGTGGGAGAACATTTCCATCTGTAAAGATTAATGATTTATATTTTCCATATTTTCACTAAGCCCTAAGAAAATTCTCGAAAGTATTGGAAGAAAAAGCAAATTGGAAAAAATCTGCATGTTTGTGTCTAATCTATAGTGGATTAGAAAAGGAGGAAAATCTTGTTTCTAAGTAGCAAGCAGTTTATTAAAAAAGTAAGCAGAGGAACATCTTGAGATTTAAAAAAAAAAAAGGACTAACAGGGCATGGGAATAGCATTGTGGGTTTATATTAACAAAACTCTATATTTCACAGACAGGCATGCTTTAATTTCTTAGTGCTCGTGTCTCCAGTAAATCAGGACCCCTGCCAGCTTTGAGGAAACCAAACTCTAATAGCAGTGAGAGTGGTAAGTAAGGGAAAATAAATGAAATATTCTGTCTTCCTAAATAGAATGTAGATGTGAAAAGATGTTTGAAAGATTACATACTAAAACTTGCTAATGTATTTTTTTCAGAAATTTTATAGTTGATTCCTGTATGTATTAATACTATTAACGGATAAGAATATGAAATTATATATACTGAATCTTCACTAGAGCACCTTCTAACTCTGTAACCATCAGCAAGTTGCTTAATCTTTCTAATATCCAATTTCTCCTTTATAGGATTGAGATAATAATAGCATCTTCTTCATATAGTCATTGTGAGGATCAAGTGAGATAAATGATGTAAACCATCCCAGAGATGGTCATTAATTAATCACTTACTATATGTCAGTTATTAATATTACAGGTGGTGTCTGACTTACAATGGGGTTCTGTTCCGACAACTCCATCATAAGGGTTCTGACATAAGTCGAATATCTCATTTATTTATTTTTTTAGTTTTCGTTATTATTGCCTTTTATTATCAGTATCTTTATAAATCTGATCTTTATTTGTATTTGGGGTTGAAAACGTTATGTATAAACTTACAGATATATTTGAATACATACATAAAAAATACACAAATCATAAAAATTTTTTCCAATGATGAAAAAGAGTTGGAGGACCCTAGAATTTTGTCAGTTGCAATGATAACTCCATTTGTGTAAGATTCTGGATTATCCGGATTATCCCTGGGAATGAGGATGGCGTTTCTCGTCAAAAATTAGTGAGAGTTGTTGGTATGGTCCTTTTCTTCATGTATTTTGTGGTAACATCTCATTGCTTCCTGAATCTGCTTATTGACTTTAGCAAAGTCATCAGCCTTTGTGTTCATGTTTTCAAGCAACTGAAGACCCTGACTGTTTAGAAAACTAAATCTATACAGTAGTGTTTTGAACAGCAAATCATAAAATTGAGCATATGCAAGTGAACTTCTGAGAATGATAACATCAGCAAATTACATGCTGCAGTGTTGTATGTAGTACATATTACTAACAATAAGATGTGCAAAAAACAAAACAATAAGGATGGTCGAAAGCACATTTCATTATAACTCGAATACTTCATAAGTCAGGGACTACCTATAACCCCAAATGCCTGATACTGTTTTTTTTATAATGATTTGGGGACCTAGAACCATTAAAAACACAATTGAAAATTTGGACTGTGCCCCATTCATATGTTGTAATAGTGCTGTCACTGGTATTTTGTAATATTAATATATTTCTGAGAAGAAATAATAATTCACATTGATGTGTATATAGTATAATATTTTTCAAGGTAAACTCATGTTTAGTATATCATTGTATCCTCATAATATCATGGTACTATTCAAGGTCCTCAGTCACATGTCTGTCAGTTTGTCCAGAAGCTTTGAAACCTGTATTTCAGTGATGTAAGTCTTGCAGTAACGAATGCCAACGTAAAAGGCAAGAGTAACACTGTCTGTGTTGGTTCAGGTTATGTGCCAGCTTGGCTGAGCTATGATTTTCAGTGGTTTGGCAGTTATGTAATGAGATAGTCATCTTCCATTTTGTTATCAGATGTGGTCCTCCTCCATTTTCACATAATGCTGATTTCACTTAAAGGTCTGTTTTTTAGAACCTAACCATGTCAATAAATGAGAGTATGTATCTATTTTGTTCTTTTGTACTTACTTTCCTAACTTCATTTTTGTAAATTGTATAGTGTTAGTAATACATTTCCACTACTCATCTGCTGTTTGTCATACTCTGGTGGCTTGGGTGTTTATGAGATGCTGGAAGGTATGCCACCAGTATTTTAAATATCAGCAGGGTAACCCATGTTGGACGGATTTCAGTGGCGTTTCCAGATGAAGGCAGACTAGGAAAAGAGGAACTGACGATCTACTTCTGAAAAAACTGGCCAGTGAAAACCTTTAAACATCAGTAGAATGTTGTCTGATATTGTGCCGGAAGATGAGTGTCTCAGGTTGGAAGGCATTCAAAATACATCTGAGGAAGAGATACCTCCTCAAAGTAAAGTCGACCTAATGACATAGGTGGAGTTAAGTTTTGGAAACCTTCATTTGCTGATGTGGCACGACTCAAAATGAGAAGAAACATCTGCAAACAACTGTTAATAATTGAAATGTGGAGTGTATAAAGTATGAATCTAGCAAAATTGGAAGTCATCAAAATGGACTAGTGTTGGCCATTCTGATTCAGCCAATCATATGGTCTACTATGCCAGGAATGACAAATTGAAGAGGAATAACATCACGTGCATCATCAAAAAGTGAATTTCCAGGTCTATCCTGAAATACAATGCTGCTAGTGATAGGATAATATCCACATGCCTACTAGGAAGACCAGCTAATATGATTATTATTCAAATTTACACACCAATCACTAATTTCAAAGATGAAGAAATTGAAGATTTTTACCAACTCTTCAGTCTGAAATTAATCAAACTCGCAATCAAGAGGCATTGATAATTATTGGTAATTGGAACACAAAATTTGGAATTAAAGAAGAAGGATCTGTAGTTGGAAAATATGGTCTTGGTGATGGAAATGACACCAGAGGTCACATGATGGAATTTTGCAAGACCAATGTCTTCTTCACTGTAAATACCTTTTTTCAACAACATAAACTGAAACTATACATGTGGACCTTACTGGATGGAAAACACAGTAATGAAATCAACTATATATGTGGAAAGAGACAATGGAAAAGCTCAATATCATTACTCAGAATGAGGCCAGGCGCTGACTGTGGAACAGACCATCCATTACTCATACGCAAGTAAAGGTTGAAACTAAAGAAAATTAAAACAAGCCCATGAGAACCAAAATATGATCTTGAATATATCCCACCTGAATTTAGAGACCATCTGAAGAAAAGATTTGACTCATTGAACACTAATGACTGAAGATCATATGAGTTGTATGGGATGACACGAAGGACACCGTACATGAAGAAAGCAAAAGATTATCAAGAAGACAGGAAAGAAAGGAAAGAACAAAATATATGTCAGAAGATACTCTGAAACTTGTTCTTGAAAGTATCATAGCTGAAGCAAACAGAATAAATGAAGTAAAAGAGCTTAACAGAAGATTTCAAAGGGGAGTTTGAGAAGACAAAGTAAAGCATTACAATGATATGTGCAAAGACCTGGAGTTAGCAAACCAAAAAGGAAGAACACTTTCAGCATTTCTAAAGCTGAAAGAACTAAAGAAAAAAAAATAAGCCTCTAGTTGCAATATAGGACTCTAAGGGCAAAATATTGAACAAAGCAGGAAACATCAAAAAAAGACAGAAGAATACAGAGTCACTGTAACAAAAAGAATGGGTTGACATTCAAACATTGTAGGAGGTAGCATATGATCAGGAACCAATCTTATTGAAGGAAGAAGTCTAAGCTGCACCAAAGTCATCGTCAAAAAACAAGGCTCCAGGAATTGATTGATTACCAATTGAGGTGTTTCAACAAATAGATGCAATACTGAAGGTGGTCACTCACCTTTGCCAAGAAATTTGGAAGATAATCACCTGGCCAACCGTCTGGAAGAGATTCATATTTATGCCCACTCCAAAGAAAGATGATCCAACAGAATGCAGAAATTATTAAATAATATTACTAATATCACACACAACTCAAATTTTGCAGAAGATCATTCAAAAATGGTTTCAGCAGTACATTCATAGGGAACTGCCAGAAATTCTAGCCAGATTCAGAAGAGAACACAGAACAAGGGCTATGTCAGATAGCTATTGGCTGAAAGCAGAGAATAACAGCAAAATGTTTACCCGTGTTTTACTGGCTATGCAAAGACATTCAACTGTGTGAATCATAACAAATTATGGATAACATTGCAAAGAATGGGAATTCAAGAACACTTAGCTGTGCTTATGCAGAATCTGTACGTAGAAAGAGGCAGTCATTCATACAGAACAAAAGGATACTGCCTGGTTTAAAATCAGAAAAGGTGTGTGTCAGCATGGTATCCTTTCACCATACTTATTCAATGTGGATCCTGAGCACATAATCTGAGAAGCTGGACTATATGAGGAAGAACTAGGCATCAAGATTGCAGGAAGACTCATTAACAACCTGCTGTATGCAAGTAATACCACCTTGCTTTCTAAAAGCAAAGAGAACTTGAAGTACTTACTGATGAAGATCAAGCACGACAACCTTCACAATGAATTACACCTCAACAGAAACAAAACAATAACTCTCAGAACTGGACCCATAAGCAACATTATGATAAACGGAGAAAATATTGAAGTTGTCAAGGATTTCATTTTTCTTGGGTCCACAATCAACGCCCATGGAAGCAGCGGTCAAGAAATCAAACGACTTATTGGCATTGGGCAAATCTGCTGCAAAAGATCGCTTTAAAGTGTTGAAAAACAAAGATATCACTCTGAGGACTAAGGTGCACCTGACACAAACCTCAACATTTTCATATGCACTGGAAAGCTGGATAATGAATAAGGAAGACAGAAGAAGAATGAAGCCTTTGAATTATTGGAGAAGAGAATATACCATGGACTGCCAGAAGAACAAACCAATCTGTCTTAGAAGAAATACAGCCAGAATGCTCCTTAGGAGCTAAGATGAGGAGTACTTTGGAAATGTTTTCAGGAGGGACCAGTCCCTGGAGAAGGACATCATCTTGTTAAAGTAGAGGATCAGCAAAAAAGAGGAAGTCCCTCAAGGATTGACACAGTGGCTGCAACAGTGGGCTCAAACATAGCAATGATTGTGAGGATGGCATAGGACTGGGCAATGCTTTGATCTGTTGTACAATAGATCACTATGAGTTGGAACCAACTTCAGGGCACCTAACAACAACATCATTTTAGATCCTTGGTGGCCCAAGTGATTTGCACTCAGTGACTACAGATTGGTGGTTCAAACCCACACAGCAGCAATGGGTAGGAAAGTCATGGTGATCAGCTTTTGTAATGATTACAGTCAAGAAAATTTATGGAGAAGTTCTACTCTGAAATACGTGGGGTTGTCTTGAGTCAGAATCAACTCATCAACAACGGATTTAGTTTATTATTATTATTGATACATAAGGTCAGTCATCATTATCCCCACTTAGCCACACAGTGTTGGATGTGCCCAACATGTAAATGTACAGCAATTGCACCTGAGCACTCAACTAGTTACTGTTGCAGTGCCCAATGACATTCTTCCAGTGTTTATCTCATAACAGTGGTGATAATATGCCACGTCCTCAAAATAGTATAACTGGTTCATAGCCCAGTGAAAAATGCTTGTGTTAGAATCTCCTCTTAAAGGAATTTTGTCTTTCCTTGTGTTCACTGGATTTAAATACAGAGATATTCCAATGATGTTTCAGGTCTGTTAACAGCCATTTATGTGGCTTCATCAAGGAGCCAGGCTGTGTAATGCTCACATTGGTAGATGTCCACACAGCACATTTATGTCTTGTTGCTTTGCCCTTACCAATGTAGTAATCCTTCCTTGCCATACCCATTGAATCATTTCTCTAGAACCAGCTGATAAAATCATATAGTATTTCACATCATATTCTGGTCAAATATCATAGAGTAGTCCTGGCTGTGATTTACAGGATGGAGGGTAAACGTACATAGGAGACCAGAGTCTGTGTATGTGTGGTAAAGCGGACACCGAGGTCATTGCCTATAATTAGTGGCCTGCCCCCCTTTATGGAATTAATTCATGGTAGCTTTCTGCTGTTTTTAACCTGGTCGTTTATTTGACTTACCACATAGTGGAGATATATTTGTTTTGAAACAAATGTTCTCGACTGTCTCAAGGAGAAAAAATTCCTTTCTTCCTCCACGAAATATAAACATTAACCTTGTAAGTTATTTTTCAAAAGAGAACTTAGATTTGTAATTTAAAAATGTGAACTTAATTTCTGGTTATTCAAATTTACTTCCTTGAGTCTCAGTTTCTTCTTCTATAAAAATGAGAGAGGTTGAGAAATAGCAAAATATGTGAACACATTTTATAAACTATAAATTACTAGCCATCTTAATTTAAATATTAATAAAGACTGAATTAAATGACAATGTAAAGAAACATTATTCATTTTCAGGTCTTCACTTTTTCTTTTTAATTTCAGTGACTGTTTTCTAAAAAGCCAAAGTCTTGAAAGGAGACTTAACCTGCTTAAAATAACTGGGGCATTAAAATGGAACAAATAGCATTAAATAGGAACAATAATAGATTTTATTTGTGGGTAAAACTATATTTCTTCAATTTCATTTATTATTTTAACATGGTATTTCTTTTTTTTTTCGTAAGGAATATTTTTTTTGTGCACACTATTTTTTTGGCTTTCACAATTTGAAGGATATCATTTTCTAACTCAAATATTTTATATGCTGTAATATTTTATTATTTTCGTGTCTTTTATATGCTATCCTAGTTTACTTTGTAGAACTGGAAAGAGTTGCAGAGTCATTTCATAGAAATATCTTCTTTTCGCAGCTCATGAGACTGAGGCACAGAGAGATTATGTGATTTGCACAAGGTGTCTCAGTTAGACGCAGCACATTCACTGGCCAGTTTAGTGATCCATGTGTTTTTCCATGAGATCATTGCCTCAGATAATGACAGTCACAAAATGGTGCCAAGTATATGATAGATGGATTGCGCCTTAATGGCACTTTCACCTTCTTCCTCATTTGTAGTCTGGGCTTCTAGTACCTCAGCTGAAGTGTGTCGACATATTCATTTGAGGGAGAAGAAGCAGTATGTTTGTAGATAACAAGCACAGAGAGGTTTTTTTTTGGCATTTATTAGATTTCATTTGGCCCTTGTCCTCCACATTTAATAAAATTCCCGCAAGGACTATATATATAGAGAAGGGGGAAAAAAGTCTGTTATCAAATCACATTGTTTCATTTTGACATTTCATAATGAGTTAACAAAAAAACCCATTGCTGTCGAGTCCACTATTACTCATAGCGACCCTACAGGACAGAGTAGAACTGCCCTGTAGGGTTTCCAAGGAGCAGCTGGTGGATTTGAACTGCTGACATTCTGGTTAGCAGCCGAGCTCTTAACCACTGCACCACCAGGGTTCCAATGAGTTAAGGGCTAGCTGTATATTCAGTTTTTATATTTTGTTTTTACAATACTGTAGAACTTATTTACATTCAGCAGGATTTCCATAAAGTGAGTATACCTGAATTGGGAAAGTAAGTACGTATTTTTGGTCCTATTTTTATACCAGTTTCTACTTTTAGAGATCACATTTCTGTGTTTACGTATTGCATTCATCTTCTGTATTCTAAGTCCTGGGTTTATGTGACAACCTCCTTATTAGACCAAAATATATTAGGACAAGAAATGTGCCTTCTTCAGCTTCATTTCCTCGTCACAGAATAAAGTATCATCAAGATAATCAGTACATATAAAGACTTCTTGAGCTAACTTTCTGACAATTTAAATAATCTCGCCTGAGCAGAGGACCCCAGCCCTCTATATATGGAGTCAGAATCTCCTACCTGAAACCCAGTGATTCCAATTATCTGATAAATTTTTCCAGTTGAATATCATATTGCCTTGCCAATTTCTACCTGGCTATAACTTCCCCCAATATTTAGTTTTTATCTTCTAATATCCTGTTTTAAATAATCAATTATGTTATGACAGACACTAAGGCTTAAATTTTGTGATTATAGTCTCTGTATTTCAGTGCACTATAATCATGCACTAAGTTTTTCATTCATTCCGTTAATCATTCATTACTTAGTTTCTTCAGTCTTCAACCGCCAAATATTTGAGTGTCTGCCATATGTCAGAGTAAGCAGCCTATGCAAAGGCTTTGTTGTAAGGGTAGGCACGGTCTTTTAAAGAACTTGAAATAAATCCATGCTGGCCAGAACTCAGAATAGGAAGGAGGAGCCTGGTGTGAAATGAAGTTTGAGTGGTAGGGCCCAGCCCACCAGAGAATTATAGAGAAAATTAAGGAAACTGTAGGAGATATTAATGACTTTGTCTTTATTCTTCCTTAGTGTGTTTTAGACAAGGTTATGAGTATATCAGATTTAATTTTGTAAATATTTCTTTGACTCTCTATTTATAATGCATTTCTCACACCATACATTTGTTGCACAATGCAAGCAAAATGAATATTTTAGACTCTTGCTTGTCATGAGATGATGACAATGGAGTAAGCTGGTAGTGGTAGTGAATCTTTCTATTAGTGAGTAGTTACAGAGATTGTTAGAATGCAATACCAAAAAGTATTATTACTTCTTTACTCTGTGATATTTGGACTATTTTCAGTTTTCCACTTAAACACTGCAGTGACTCTCTCAATATGTCAATCTCTGAGACTCTCTTTAATTACTTTTTTAGGATGAATTCCTACAAGTGGAATTACTAAAAGACTATGGGTATTTAAATATATTGCCATATACTGATTACTTTTTTTCCAGAAAAAGTGTGGTATTGGATGTTCCTTTCAATTGAGCAGAAAAATATATACTTGTATTTAAATTTCTGCCAAGGTTTTGAGTTAAAGGAATTATTGTTTTCATATACATTTATTAAAATATTTTGAGGAGTCTTGTCTTCTTGAGTTATTTAATGATGTTAACCAAATATCTGTCTTATTTGTGATTTTTTTTGAAGGCTCACCTGCCTTTTGTTTCTGTGTATGTTATTTTTGAGCTACAGACAGTCAATTCCTAACTCAAATCTTATTTGCTCAATGAGGCCTAAGTATTCTTACAACTTGGTATTCTGATACATCTGACCCTCTTACTTTTCTTTCCCTTTCTCCTTACAGCACTTATCATCATCCAAAGTAGTTACTAATTTACCTAATTACTTGTACATTCATTATTATCTCTCTTTCTACCCTTTCTAGAATATAAGATCAACAATGGAAGTGATCATTTTTTAGTTTCTTCATTAATGCATCCCAAGCACTCAGGACAGCATGTAAGTGTTGATCAACAAATATTTGCTGGCTGAAACTTAAATTTTGTTTGTTTTAAACCTTTTCTTCTTTGTTTTTTGCATTGAACTTTATCATATTTATTTATAGGGAAATATTTCATGAACTCTAATAAATATTTAGGAACATAAATTCTTTGGTAACTTGACAGTAATTGATGATTTAACCAAAATTCTAGTAGTAGAAATCTCTGGACTATTTTATATCTTAATTCCAACTGTAACATTTGCCCATTACTGTGATTTAGCCTCCAACTCCATCTTTGCCTGTTTCTGCCTGCCTTTCTGTTTCTATTCCTGATAATATGTGTTTATTTATTACAACCACCAAGAGGAGGGATTAGACCTGTTGGGGAATTTTCTCACATCAGCCATCTCTCTTTTGTTGCACAATGGAGTCTATGGTTGGGAGCTATTGGGTCAGATGTCGTTTTCTCTTATCCACCCAACTGTCGCCAAGTTAGGGAACAACAGATAAAAACTTCCTAGGTATGCCTCTCAACTAAGAGCTATGAATGAGGGAGTTACCCTTAAGAGACACAGTTGGAGAGGCAGGCAAAGAAGAAAAAAAAAAGTCCCCACTATAGCAGACAAGAAAAAACCAAACCTGTTGTCGTGGTGTCGATTCCAACTCATGGTGGCCCCATGTGTTACAGAGTGGAACTACTCATAGGATTTTCATGACTGTAATCTTTATGGTGCCCTGGTGGTGGAGTGGTTAAGAGCTTGGCTGTTAATCAAATGGTTGGCAGTTTGAATCCACCAGCTGCTCCTTGGCAAACCCTATGGGGCAGTTCCACTCTGTCCTATAGGGTTGCTATGAGTTGGAATCGACGTAATGGCAATGAGTTTGTTTTTTTGGTTTTTGATATTTATGGAAGCAGATCACCAGGACTTTCACTCATGGCACCGCTGGGTAGATTCAAACTGCCAACCTTTAGGTTACTAAGCTGAATGCAAGCCATTTATGTCACCCAGGGACCTTTATAGTAGACAAAATATATTTCATTCTCAGAGATGACCAATGAAGTACATAATCCAATTTAAATAAGCTACTCCTTACAACACTCTTAAGAAAGATTTTGAATCTTTACTTAAGTGAAAGAATAAGTGAGTTAGAGAATGTTCTGTCATCATGGATATTTTGCTTTTTTAGGTGACAGGACAACAAGTTTGGTGAACTACGTAACATACAGGTGGAAGTATATTTCTTAGAGTTCACAGTAAGTGATTAAAGAAAAAGAAGACAGTAAACAGATCGTTCCTGCTGAAGTTCTTCTTTCACAAGCAGGGTCTTCATTGTGAAATAAGTTGTATTTTTTTTTCCACTGCAAGTATTAATTACTTCAGAGCATCCTTTATACATAACAAGGGAAGCTGTGAGCTTTTGTAAGTAAATGCTTTTTTCCTTTTTCCTTGTTGAAGTCTAAGAGTGATTTACTCAGGTAGTAATGCGATCGTTAAAGTGGAAGGTGCTAGAAAGGATATAGAGTATCACAATCTGTTGGTTTTGAGTATACAAGCGAAGTATGTTAAAATCACCACTACAAAAAATAACTTCAGACTATTCTTGTGTAGCTTTGCAGGTATAAATTGCTCCATTGGATGTTTAAAAGGAAGAAAAAAATATAAATACCTCCTTATTCAAGTTATTTGTGGAAGAGAAGAACTTGAGCACACGTTTGGCACCATTAGAAGTGCTGAAGATTTCTATTGTATATTATAAAACACTCAGCAGTTAAAAAGGTGAAAGTAACTTGAATATATATAAAGATGAACAAATTTACTATTGAAAGTGATAAGAAAAGTGAATAGGCATTGAAGAGCTTTTGGAAGTAGACAGGCTTAGACTGAAATATCAGTTTTTCTAATTTACCTATGTGAGCACAAAACTTAGTAATTTTCCCCACTAGTATTGGTTTCCTTAGGAGTAAAGGAAGATAAGAAATTATCTTCTGTGAAATTGCATGTTTAAAAAATATGAAACATAAAACACCTAGAGTAGAGCTGACACTCTATATAAGAAAATTATAAAAGCATTAGGTTATTTGGGATTAGCTGAGTTTATTCACTTAGTCTACAATGATCTGTAATCTGTGCACTCAGCTAATGTGCAAGCCATGCAGGCAATATCCAGTATATTTTTCTTTTAATTTAAACGTTTCCTTTTTTGATTATTTTTTGAGAATTTTAAAAAATTCTCATCCTGCAACTCTGAACTTTTAGTAGGAACACAGTCTTGGCCCTCTACAGTTTGTAGACTTTTTGACAGATAATGTATTCACACATGCACACACATACACACACACACATTTCTCACCACAGTTGATACTTGTACATGATTACATTTATAGGTTCAAATTTCTTTATTAAAGTGTTCTCCAAATGATCAAATACTTTAGAGGCATCAGTTAATTGTTGTTGTTAGGTGCCACGGAGTTGTTCTGACTCATAGGAAATCTATGTCGAACAGAACAAAACACTGCCTGGTCCTGTGCCATCCTCACAATGATTGCTATGTTTAAGCCCATTGTTGCAGCCACTATGTCAATCCATCTCATTGAGGGTTTTCCTCTCTTTTGCTGACCCTCTACTTTACCAAGCATGATGTTCTTCTCCAGGGACTGTTCCTTGTTGATAACCTGACCAAAGTATGTGAGATGAAGTCTCGCTGTCCTCGCTTCTAAGGAGCACTCTGGCTCTACTTCTTCAAAGACACATTTATTTGTTTATTCTTCTGGCAGTCCATGGTGTATCCAATATTCTTTGCCAACACCATAATTTGAATGTATCAACTGTTCTTCAGTGTTTCTTATTCACTGTCTAGCTTTTCCATGCATATAAGGCAACTGAAAATACCATGGTTTGAGTAAGGGCCACCTAAGTCCTCGAAGTGACATCTTTGCTTTTCAACGCTTAAAAGAGGTCTTTTGCAGTAGCTCTGACCAATGCAACACATCATTTGATTACTTGACTGCCGCTTCCATGGGAGTTGATTATGGATCCAAGTAAAATGAAACCCTTGACAACTTCAACATTTTGTCCTTTTATCATAAAGTTGCTTATGGTTGAGGTGTGTCGTGAATTGAATTGTGTCCCCCAAAAAGTATATGTATCAATTTGGTTAGGTCATGATTGCTAGTATTATGTGATTGTCCAACATTTTGTCATCTAATGTGATTTTCCTATGTGTTGTAAATCCTACTTCTATGATGTTAATTAGGTGGGATAGGTGGCAGTTATGTTAATGAGGCAGGGCTCAATCTACAAGCCTGGATTGTGTCTTCAGCCAATCTCTTTTTAGATATAAAAGAGAGAAGTGAGCAGAGAGACAAGGGGCCCTCATACCACCAAGAAAGCAGTTCTGGGAGCAGACCACATCCTTTGGACTTGAAGTTCCTGCACAGAGAAGCTCCTAGTCCAGGTGAAGATTGATGAGAAGGACTTTTTCCAGAGCCGACAGAGACAGAAAGCCTTCCCCTGGAGCTGACTCCCTGAATTTGGACTTCTAGCCTACTTTACTATAAGAAAATAAATTTCTCTTTGTTAAAGCTATCCATTTGTGGTACTGCTGTTATAGCAGCACTAGACAACTGAGAAAGAATTTGATACCGAGAGAGTGGGGTGCTGCTCTAACAGATACCTAAAATGTGGAAGCAGTTTTGAAACTGTGAATGGATAGAAGACTCAGAAGGAAGTAAGGAGAAGTGTTAACACTAGAGAAGGCACAGATGGTGAGAAACAGCAACAGAGGACTGGCTGCAGCAGAGGACTGGCTGCAGCAGAACCAGGAGACCAGCAGGACACTGTTCTGGAGCCAACCCACAGAGCAAGAGAGGCAAGAAAGCTGAATGCTTTTGTGCAGGAGGATTCCTGGCAGAGTGGGGTGCCTCCAGGCACTTATCAGTGGAGCTACAGAGCTTTGAAACACTTGCCCTAGCAGGGCAGATGTGGGCATGAAGCCCGAGGGCTGCGAGGCCGAGGAAGCAGGAAGCAGAAGCTGAAGACACAAGGAACACAGAAGCCAAGCTGCCTCACTCTCAAAGGGTAGGGCCATGACCTCTGAGGTTTCAAAGAGTGGAGCCATGGCCTCTCGTGTTTCTAAGAGTGGAGCTGCCACTCAGATGGACTAGGAGAATGGTGCGCCTAAAGCTGAGGGAATGGAGTTGCCATTCCAGTGGGCCTGGAATGCAGTGCTGAAGCCCACACCCTAGTGGCCTCCACTCAAAATCCAGAGAGTGTGGCCAATAGGTAGAGTTTTGAGGGCAGAGTCATTGTGTAAATGGTCTCATTGAACAGAGGATTATTTTCAAGCTTTGAGGGCTAATGTAATGTGTTCTGTTGACTTGCTTTGTGCCTGTTATGCTTTCTTTCCCTACAGTTTCTCCCATTTGTAATAGAAATGTCTAGCTTGTGCCTGCCTGATCCACCATTGTACTTTGGAAGCAGGTAACTTGTATAGATTCAAGAAGATTGTATATCTTCACAGATGAAGAGAAATTTTTGAATTTTGGACATGGAGTTAAGACTTTTGCTATTATATGATGAGGTGAATATGTTTTACATACGGCAAGGACAATGAATTTGGGGGGGGGGCAAAGGGTGGAATGTCATGGATTGAACTGTGTCACCCAAAAATATGTGCATCAATTTTGCAAGGCCATAATTCTCAGTATTGCATGATTGCTGACCATTTTGTCATCTGATGTGATTTTCCTATGTATTGTAAATCCTACCTCTATGATGTTAATGAGGTGGAATGGGCTGCAGTTACGTTAATGAGGCATGACTCAATCTACAAGATTGGATTGTGTCTTGAGCCAATTTGTTTTGGGATATAAAAGAGGGAAGTGAACAGAGAAACAGGGGAACCTCATACCACCAAGAAAGAAGTACTGGGAGCAGAATGTGTCCTTTTGGACCAGGGTTCCTGCACAGAGAAGCTCCTAGTCCAGGGGAAGATTTATGACAAGGACCTTCCTCCAGAGTTGACAGAGAAAGCCTTCCCCTGTAGCTGACATCCTGAATTTGGGCTTCTCGTCTACTAGACTGTGAGAGAATAAACTTCACTTTGTTAAAGCCATCTAATTCTGTTATAGCAGCATCAGGTAACTAAAACAAGTGTAACCCATACTGAAGGCTTTGACCTTCATCAGTAAGTGCTTCAAGTCCTCTTCCCTTCCAGCAGGCAGGGTTGTGTCATCTAAATATCACAGGTTGTTAATGAGTCTTCCTCAAAACCTGATGCCCCGTTCTTCTTCATATAATCCAGCTTCTTTGATTATTTGCTCAGCATACAGATTGAATAAGCATGGTGAAAGGACACAACCATGATGCACACCTTTCCTGATTTAAAACTGTGCAGTATTCCCTTGTTTTGTTGAAATGACTGCCTCCTCATCTCTTTCAGTTTGAGAAAGGCTGAGTGTGTTTTTCCCTTTTGGTTTTCTAACTCCAGGTCTTTGAACATTTCATTATAATACTTTACTCTGTCTTCTCAAGATCTCTTTGAAATTTTCTGTTCAGCTCAATTACCTCATCATTTCTTCCTTTCCCTTTAGCTACTCTATGTTCAAGAGGAAGCTTCTTCCCTTTCCACATATGTAATTGATTTGATTCCTGTGTATTCCGTCTAGTAAAATCCATGCGAATAGTCAAGGTTCATGTCGTTGAAAAAAATGTATTTGCAATGAATAAATCATTGGTCTTGCAAAACTCCATCATGGGACCTCTGGCATCTTTCTATCACCAACGCCGTATTTTCCAACTACCGATCCTTCTTTTTCGTTTCCAACTTTCAAATTCCAATCACCAGTAATTATCAATGCATTTTGATTACATTTTTGATCAATTTCAGACTGTAGAATTTGGTAAACATCTTCAATTTCTTCATCTTTGGCATTAGTGGTTAGTGCATGACTTTGGATAATAATCGTACTAACTTATCTTCCACATAGGTGTATGAATATCATCCCATAACTGACAGTGCTGTACTTCAGGATAGATCTTGAAATATTCTTTTTGAAGATGAAAGTGGCACCATTCCTTTTCAATTTGTCATTCCTGGCATTTCAGCTCACTAATGCCTAGGGTATCAATCTTTCTGTGTTCCATTTCATTTTTGACGACCTTCAATTTTCCTTGATTCATACTTCATACATTCCATCTTCCTGTTACTAGTGGGTAGCTATGAGTCAGAACACACTCAATGGCAACTGCTTTATTTTTTTAGTTACTAATGGATTTTTACAGATGTTTCTTCTAATTTTAAGTCGTGCCACATCAGCAAACGAAGGTGCCAAAAGCTTTACTCTATCTATGTCATTAGGGTTGATTCTACGTTGAGGAGGCAGTTCCCCCACAGTTCTATTCTGAGTGCCTTCCAACTTGAGGGGCTCATGTTCCTGCACTATATCAGACAATGTTCTGCCAATATACTTAAGGTTTTCACTGGCCAATTTTCTTTAGAATCACCTTGGCAGGTCTATCTTTCTAGCTTGTCTTACTTTGGAATCTCCACTGAAACTTGCCCACCATAGGTGACCCGTTTGGTATTTGAAATACTGGTGGCATAGCTTTCAGCCTCACAGAAATGTGCAAGCCACGAAAGTAGGACAAACTGACAGACTAGTGGTGGTTTTCTAATACAGGCACTTAAAATTATAAATTGTTATCTAAAAACAGTTTTTGATGCACCCCACAGATTTTAAGTATACTTTTACTGTAATTCTGTTTAAAATATTTTATTATTAAATTTTTTTCTTTGTGGTTCATTTATATTTGTGTTGTTTATATATATTTCTGTTGTTTAATTGCAAATATTTAGGGTTTTTCTAGATTTTTATAGTTATTGTTTTCTAATTCAATGCTATTTTTGTCAGAGCATATACTTTGTAAGAATTTAATTATTGAACGTTTACTAGTATTTGTTTTGTGGCCAAGCATAGGATATATTTTGGTGAATGTTACATGTAGACTTAAAAATAATTGTATTCTACAAGTACTGAGTGAAATATATTTATATGCAAATAGTCAGTACAATGTTGTTTGATAGCTATTTTCAAATATTCATCATCTTTTCTGTTAATTTATTCATTTTTTTATCAATCGCTGGAAGAGGAATATTAAAACCTCCTAGTTTCATTGTGGGTTTGCTTACTCCTCCTGTTCTGTCATTTTTTTAATTGAGCATTTAAAGGCACTGTTTTTAGATGCTTAAAAATTTAGAATTGCTATATAGTTTTTAAAAATTTCTATGCTATCGTAAAGATTACAGCCCAGAAAACCCTGTGGGGAAGTTCTACTAGTAACATGGGGTCACTGTGAGTAGGAACCGACTTGACTATACACAACAACAACAACAACAATTATGAAATGTTTCTCTTTATCTCTTCAATATTTTTTGTGTTGAAATCTACCTTTTCTGATGTCAAATTCACTACTCTAGCTTTTTTTATGCTTAGTGCTTACAATTATATATTTTCCACATTTTTATGTTTGCATTATCTCTATCTTTATACTTAAAGATAGTTTCTTCTAAAGGACCATATATTGTTGATGGCTTCTCTATACAACTAATATTATCTTGATATTAAATAGAGTTTTTATTCAAGTTAGTTTTAATAATTTTTTGACATTCTGGAGTTTAAAGCTAACATTGTCTAATATAGTACCAGAAGATGAGCCCCTCAGAGTGGAAGGCACTCAAAATACAACTGGGGAAGAGCTACCTCTTCAATGTAGAGGTGACCTTAATAACATAGATAGAGTAAAGCTTTCAGGACCTTCAAATGCTGATGTCACAGGACTTAAAATGAGAAGAAACTGCTGCAAACTTCCATTAGTAATAGGAACGTGAAATGTATGAAGTATGAATCAAGGAAAATTGGAGGTCATCAAGAATTAAATTGAGTTGTGGGATGACATCAAGGACATCATACATGAAGAAAGCAAAAGGTCATTAAAAAGACAGAAAGAAAGACCAAAATCTATGTCAGAAGGGATTCTGAAACTAGCTCTTGAACGTAGAGTAACTGTAGGAAAAGAAAGAAATGATGAGTTAAAAGAGCTGAACAGAAGATTTCTAAGAGAGGCTGTAGAAGACAAAGTAAAGTATTATAATGAAATGTGCAAAGACCTGGAGTTAGAAAACCAAAAGGGAAGAACATGCTATGCTGGAATCATCAAGAGAAGAGATAGATTACACAGAGTCACTGTACCAAAAAGAACATGTCAAACATTCAACCATTTCAGGATGTTCAGATGATTATTTATATGATCAAGAATTGATGGTACTGACAGAAGATGTCCAAACTGCACTGAAGAAATTGGCAAGAAAAAAGGCTCCAGAAATTCATGGGACACTATTTGATATGTTTTAACAAACAGATGTGAACCTGGAAGTTCTCACTTATCTGTGACAAGAAATTTGAAAGACATCTACCTGGCCAGCTGACTGGAAGAGATAGGTATTTGTGCCCATTCCAAAGAATAGTGATCAGATAGAATGTGGAAATTATTGAACAACATTATTAATATCAAATACAAGTTAAATTATGATGAAGATAATAATCATGGTTACAGCAATACCTCAACAGGGAAATTCCAGAAATTCAAGTTTCATTCAGAAGTGGACATGGAACATATGATATCATTGCTGATGTCAGATGGATCTTGGGTGAAAACAGAGAATAACAGAAAGATGTTTACCTGTGTTTAATTGACTATCCAAAGGCATTTGACTGTGTGGATCATAAAAAATTGTGGATAATATTGCAAAGAATGGAAATTCCAGAACACTTCATGAGCTCATTTGGAACCATGTACATAGACCAAGAGGCTGCCGTTTGATCAGAACAAGGGGATACTGCACAGTTTAAAATCAGGAAACATATGCATCATAGTTGTAACCTTTCACTACACTTATTCAATCTGTGTACACAGCAACTAATCCAAGAAGCTCAATTATATGAAGAGGAACGCAGCATCAGGATTGGAGAAAGACTAATTATCTACTCGACAGCAAAGGGTTTGGTTTGGTTTTGGTTTTATATGCAGATGACACAAACTTGCTTGCTGAATGTGAAGAGGACTTGAAGCATTTACTGATGAAGATCAAAGACTACAGCCTTAAGTATGTAAAGAAACCTCAACATAAAGATAACATAAATTCTTATAACTGGAGCAATAAGCAACATCATGATAAGCAGAGAAAACATTGAAGTTGCCAAGGATTTCATTTTACCTGGATCCAAAATCAACGCCCATGGAAGCAACAGTCGAGAATCAAATGATGTATTGCATTGGGCAAATCTGCTGCAAAAGCCCTCTTTAAACTGCTAAAAAGCCAAAATGTCACCTTGAAGACCAAGGTGGGCCTGACCCAAGCCATGGCATTTCCAATCACTTCACATGCATGTAAAATCTGTACAACAAGTAAGACCAAAGAAGAATTGATGAATTTGTATTACGGTGTTAGCAAACAATATTGAATATACTATGGACTGTCAGAGAATGAACAAATCTGTCTTGGAAGAAGTATATCCAGAAAGCTCCTTAGAAGCAAAGATAGTGAGACTTTCTCTTGCTTACTTTGGACACATTATCAGGAGGGACCAGTCCCTGGAGAAGAACATACAGCTAGGCAGAGAAGAGGGTCAGCAAAACAGAGGAAGACCTTCAAGGAGATAGATTGACACTATGGCTACAACGGCTCAGATACAGTAATGATTGCGAGGATGGCGCAGGACCTGACAGTGTTTTGTTCTGCTGTTCATTGGGTCTTTATGAGTTGGAACCTACTTGAGGGCACCTAACAACAACAACAAAAACAAGTAGTACGTTTTATTACCTCAATTTTCTTTCTTTAGCTGTGCCTTCTTTTTTCCCCCACTTTTATTGGTTTCTCTAAAGATTACAACGCACATCTTTTGTTTTTCTAATTATACCTTCAGATAATATTCTACTTCACACAGTTTAGGTATCTCAGAACATAATATTCCATTTACTTACTCTCATACCTTGTGTTTTCATTGTCTTATATTTTACTTTTCCCTGTGCTATACCCCCACTATGATATTGTCATTAATTTTCCTTCTAATTATTAATATTCCTTCATTCTTAAACTATCAGTATTATCCTCTATTCTACTTTACTATAAACTTGAACTCCCTATATTTTTTGCTTTGAATGATCAATATTCTTTTAAAGAAATTCTCTGCCATCAAAATAATTTCTTTTAGCAATTATAGTGCAGGCCTGTTGGAAATAAATTGTGTTACCTTTTTACTGAGAATGTCTTTATTTTGTCCTGATTTTTAATACAACATTTTCAATTAATAAAAATTATCAGCATGTTTTTATTCTTAATATTTAATATTAATATCTAAGCCCCAATAATAGGTTTAGAGATTTCTGTTTTTCTTTCAACTCTTAAAATTGGCTTCCCACATATAGTTAAAATGGCAAATTATATGTTGCATATATTTGACCACCATAACATTTGTTACTAAAAAATAGAAATTAACTTTCCAATGTATTCTATTATCTCTGATTTTTAGCCAAAATTAAACCATCGTTTGTAGCTTTGTTTCCCTATATTTGAAGCATCTTTTTTTTTCCTCTGGTTCCTTTCAAGAATTACTCTATAGTTTTCTTTTTTCTCAGCGTGACTGATATTCTTGCCTCATTTTTACTGTATTTAATCTGCTTTGGGTATATTGATTGTCTTTTATCTGTGAGTAAAGATTTTTCACTAAATTTTTGAAAAATTTTACATCCATTCCATCAAATTTCTTTCATTTATTTATTTTTTTAAATTTCTTCCTACATTTGAGATTCATCTCATTTAGAATGAAGGATATCTTTTAACATTTCCTGTAATATAGGCAGAAAGTTTCTCAGTTTTTTTAAATGTCTTTATTTCTTTGTTATTTTGTCCTGTTGTTATAGTTTAATTGAAATGCTTCTTTTCATGTCTTATTTATATTTTTATTTGTGCAAATTTTCAAAAATGCCCAGCTTCACTAATTTACATTCATTAATTCTCTCTTCTTTTGTGTTTAATCTGCTCTTAAATCTATCCATTAAAGTCTTTATTTCAGTTATTAAAATTTTCACTTTTGTAACTTTCCATTTTCTTTTATATTATTTCTTTATAACATTTAAAAGAAAAACTGGAGACAATTTTTTAATGAATGTTATTCCAGGATCTTTTCAAAGAGTCTTCTTCATTAAGTTTTTATGATGGATTCAAAGTAACATAAGGCTAGCAAAAAGTTAAACTATTTTGGGTACTGATCAACCATTATAGTTTTTAAAACAAATTAATGATTCATAAGGGAATGGAGATAATTGTTCCAATCTTAAAGAGTGATATTTGCAAACTCATTGTAACAAGGAGAGAAATCTAAACACCAAGAAGTGTGGGATAAACTACAGCAATTTTACAGCATCTACCATTAAACAAATTCTAAAATATTAAAGGGAGCTTGTGCGAAGGAGCCAAGATTAATTGCTGCTAATTGACTAAAGTCACAAAACCAAGCGTTGGTTTCATTTGTGATACTAATGTCATTTACAAGGTTAATTACTGTGTCACTTCACAGCCCCCAGTTGTTTTTCATATTGTGGCAGAAAACTTGTGAACAGATGGGCCAGAATAACATACGGCTTAGGTGAGCAGTAAGAGTACAGATGACATCCTTCAATGATTTCCTTCAGTCCCACAGTCTCAGGGATAGAAAATAATAGGAGAAAATATAGGAACCAAAAGTAAGCAACCTGGTATGTAATTATTAGCCTACTGGCCCTTACCAAATCTCAGAGTGAATGCCATAATCAGTATCTAACAGGTCTACAGTAGTATGCTTATCAATATAATATTTTAAACATGATTTATATTTGAGTTAGTCAATTTGCCATATTTTGTCTTACTTCCTTAGCCTTCATCCCAAACATGCTTGTGCATGCATAAGAAAATAAACTGTATTTTAGGGAGCAGCTCAAAATAAATAAATAAAAAGGGAGGGGGGAATCTAATAGTATCCCTCTTGAACCTCACAATGACCCTATAAATTAGATGTTATCACATTACCACATAATTTCCAAATTAATATTCAGGGCCCAGAAAGGCTATGTCTTAGGTTAAAAAAGGTAACATGACACATCACAAAGCAATAATGTAAAACCACAATGACTGATTTTAACCTACTGCACACAAACTTACCCAGAATTTGAACTACACTGTATCAGTAACAGGAGGATAAAAGCTTATGCTGATAATAATAACTATTAGAAACTTTGAATCTACAATTTGCAAATTTTATTTCCTGCTACATTTTAAGTAATGTTATAATCATTTTGACATTCATAATGGCACAGATCTGAGGAATTTGCCTTCAAGTATTCTGGTATAACATTATTTGAGTTTTATTTTATCTATTAATCATATTAATCTTTCAATGGCCTGGGAATCTTTCAATGACCTAGTCTATAAAATTTTCTCACACAATTCAAGGTGAAAATACACTGCCAAATAACACAAGCAATCTCACTAGAAAGAACATAACTTTATCAGAAGTATGAGATTGTGGTCATTTTATAAAATGTATTCTAATTTTTTCTGTTTATTTGCTGCTTTTTTTCCTTACTGAAGACCTGCCCTGTTCTGGTTACTGTGCTCATTACAAAGAGCACAGACTACACATGATACGCTAGAGAGGTAGTTCAAGGGTGAGCTCTCTTGGCCTTAATTCCTCTCTGCAAGGTATAAATAGTGTTGTTGCTGTCTTGTCAGGAAGGAAAACATTGAATGCTGCACGTGTAATTAATTATCACTACTGTCTTTATCACCCGGATCCAGCTAGGCATACTCCTCTTGGCTTCGTTCTAGTTAAGTCAGTTATGTTTCATAATGTATTTCTTTTCTCTCTGACGAAGCTCCAGCAATAGTTTCTCTCCTTAGAGCCAGCGTTATTTTTGTAGCTTTGAGTATAAGAAATTTAAAGGGAGGAGTGGTTGTTCAAGCAATGTTTTCTCCATTACTTTTTTTAATAAATAAATTTTCAGTCATAACTTCCTTTCTTTTTCACCTCATCAATATACATTAGTCTCAGTGAAAAATATTTATTAGGATAATTTCAGTATAAAAATAGTTCAGCAGACTTATGTCACTGTAAAAAGTAATGATTCCTGAAGAAAAATGGAAGATCATCTACATCACTGAAAGCTAGTTTGTTCAGATTTAGTATCTATGCCATGAGAAATACAGTAGTATATAGACTACAACCAAAACCAAACCAGTTGCTGTCAAGTTGATTCCAACTCATGGTGAGCCTGTGTGTGCAGAGTAGAAATGTACTCCATAGGGTTTTCAAGGCTGTGACCTTTTGAAAGCAAATCATCAGACCTTTCCTCTGGGAAGCCTCTGAGTAGGTTCGAACCACCGATCTTTTGGTTAGTAGTTGAGCACTAAACCATATGTACCATCCCAGGACTCCAGTATATAGAATATTATAGGTTATTTTTTAACAGCATTTTTGAGATATAATCCATATACTATACAACTCACCGACTTAAAGTGTAAATTCAATGATTTTAATATATTCACAGAGTTGTTCTATCATCACCACAATTAATTGTACAATAATTTCAACACCCCAGAAAGAAATCCTATGACCACTAGCACTTTTTATCCAACTCCCTTTCCCTTCCATTCCAAGCTTGGGAAATCAGGAACATACTTTCTGTCTCTGTAGATTTACCTATTCTGAACATTTCGTATAGATGCAACAAGAAAATGTACGTTTTTTCTCTGATAGGCTTATTTCACTTCATATAATTTCAAGGTTCATTCATGTTGTAGCAAGCATAATATGCCTTTCCCTTTTATTGTCATTGTATGAGTATATCACATTTATTCATCCACGTATCAGTCCCTGACCATTAGGGTGGTTTCTACTTTTGGTTATTATGACTAATGCCAAGAACACATTTTTGTGTGGGCATGTGTTGTCATTACTCCTAGCTAGATACCAGGAAGTATATTTATTGGTCATAAGGTAACTGTATGTTTCTCCTTGTAAGGAACTGTCAAACTGTTTTCCAGAGTGGTGGCACCATTTTACTTTCCCTCCAGCAAAGTATGAGGTTTTCAATTGCTTCAAATCTTTGTTAACTCTTGTTATTTCCGTTGCCCATTTTTTAATTGGATTATTTTTCTTTTTGTGGTAGATGTGTTGGTTTTTCCTGTAGATTTTAGAGATTAGAACTTTGTTAGATTTATCATAGCCAAAATTTGTTTTCTAGTTTGTAGGTTCTCTTTTTACTCTGTTGGTGAAGTCTTTTGATGAGTATAAGTGCTTAATTTTCAGAAGATTCCAGTTATTTGGCTTATCTTCTGGAGTTTTTATGTTGTTGGTTATGGTTTGTATTCTGTTAATACCATGTGTTAGGGTATCTAGTGTTGATCCTATTTTTTTTTCTATGAACTTTATAGTTTCTGGCTTTATATTTAGGTCTTTGATCTATTTTGAATTAGTTTTTGTGTATGGTGTGAGGTATGGGTCCTGTTTCAGTTTTTTGCAGATGGACGTCCAATTTTGCTGACATCATTTGTTAAAAAGACTGTCCTTTCTTCATTTGATGGACTTTGGGCCCTTGTCGAAGATCAGGTAACCATAGGTGTATGAATTTACATCTGAGTTCTCAATTCTGTTCCATTGGTCAACGTATCTGTTATTGTACCAGTACAGGCTGTTTTGACTACTGTAGCTGTATAGTAGTTTCTGAGGTCAGGTAGTGCAAGTCTTTCTACTTTATTCTTCTTCTTCATTAATGTCTAACTTATCTGGGGCCTCTTCCCTTTCCATATAAAGCTAAGGATTGTTTTTCCATCTCTTTTAAGAATGTTGTTGGTATTTGGATCAGGAGATTGCTTTGGGTAGAATTGTCATTTTCACAATGTTAAGGGTACCTACACATTAGCATGGTATGTTTTTCCATTTATGTAGATCTCTCTTGGTTTCTTGCAGTAGTATTTTGTGGTTTTCTTTGTATAGGTCTTTTACATCTTTGGTTAGATTTATTCCTAAGTATTTTATTTTTTAGGGGGGCTGTTATAAATGGTATTGTTTTCCTGATTTCCTTTTAGTCTGTCTCTTTGTTGGTGTATAGGAATCTAACTGATTTTTGTATGTTTATCTTGTATCCTGCTACTCTGCTGAATCTATTAGTTCTAGTAGTCTTCTAGTGGAGTCTTTTGGGTTTTCTGTATATGGTATCATATTCTGCAAGTAGGGACAGTTTTACTTCTTCATTACCAATTTGGGTGCCCTTTATTTCTTTTTCTTGTCTTATTGCTCTATCTAGGGCTTCCAGGACAATGTTAAATAGGAGTGAAGTTAAAGGACATCCTTGTATTGTTCCTGTTCTCAAGGGGAATGTTTTAAGCTTCTCTCCATTAAGAATGATTGTAGCTGTTGGTTTTGTATAGATGCCCTTTAAAAATGTTGAGGAATTTCCCTTCTATACCTGTTTTATTGAGAGTTTTTATCAGGAATGACTGTTGGACTTCGGCGAATGCCTTTTCTGCATCAATTGAGATGATCGTGTGATTCTTTTCTTTCCTTTTATGTGTGGCAGATTATGTTGATTGATTTTCTAATGATGAACCATCCTTACATAGTTGGTATGAATTCTACTTGGTCATGGTGTATTATTTGTTTGATATGATGCTGAATTCTATTGGCTAGAATTTTGTTGAGAATTTTTGCATCTATATTCATGAGAAATATTGGTCTGTAATTTTCTTTTTTTGTGGTGTCTTTGCCTGGTTTTAGTATCAGAGTTACGCTGGCTTCATAGAATGAATATGAAAGCATGCTTTCCAATTTCTATATTCTAAAATAATTTGAGTAGTACTGGCATAAGCTCTTCTCTGAACGTTTGGTAGATATCTCCAGTATAGTCATTGGGCCAGGGCTTTTTTTTTTTTTTGCTGGGAGGTTTTTTGTTTGTTTGTTTGTTTTTATTATTACCTTTTCAGTCTCTTGTTATGGGTCTATTACAATTTTCAACATCACTTTGTAATAGTTTGGGTATGTAATGTGTTTCTAGAAATTTGTCCATTTCCTCTAGGTTTTCAAATTTGTTGGAATATAATTTTTCAAAATACTCTGTTATGATCCTTTCTATTTCAGTTGGGTCTGTTGTAATTTTCCCCATTTCGTTTCTTATTTTGGTTATTTGCAGCCTCTCCTGTTTTTCTTTTATCAATTTGGCTAGCGGTTTGTCGATTTGGTTGAACCTTTTAAAGAACCAACTTTTGGTTTTGTTGATTCTTTCTATTGTTTTTCTATTCTCTATTTCATTCATTTCTGCTCCAGTCTTTATTTTTTCCTTTCTTCTGGTGGCTGTAGGCTTTTTTTGCTCTTCTCTTTCTATTTGTTCAAGTCGTGTAGCTAATGTTTTGATTTTGTCCCTTTCTTCGTTTTGATGTGTGCATCTGTTGGTATAAATTGACCTCTGAACACTGCCTTTGCTGTGTTCCAAAGATTTTGGTATGATGTATTTTCATTCTCATTTGATTCCAGGAATTTTTTTATTCCGTCTTTGATTTCTTCTATTACCCAGTGGTTTTTAAGCAGGGTGTTATTTAGTTTCCATGTAATTGATTTTTTTCCCCTGCTCTTTGTGTCATTAGTTTCTACTTTGATAGCATTGGGTTAGAAAAGATACTTTGTATTATCTCAGTGTTTTGGATTTTGTTGAGGGTTGCATTGTGGCCTAATATGTATTCTATTCTGGAGAGTGTTCCATGTGCATTGTAAAAGAATGTGTACTTTGCAGCTGTTGGGTGTAGTGTTCTATATATGTCTATGAGTTCAGGTTAGCTGATTGGACCGTTAGATCTCTATTTTTGTTGAGTTTCTTTCTAGATATTCTGTCCTTTACCGAGAGTGGTGTATTGAAGTCTCCTACTATTATAGTGGAACTGTCAATTTCTCTTTTCAGTGCATTTAAAGTTTGTTTTAGGTATATTGGATCTGTCATTGAGTGCATAGATATTTATTATGGTTATGTCTTCCTGCTTTATTGTCCCTTTAATCACGATATAGTGTCCTTTTTTGTTTTTTATGATGGATTTTTTTTTTAAAGTCTATTTTATCTGACATTAGTACCATCACTCTTTCCCCTATTTGGTGGCTGTTTGCTTGATATAATTTTTCCTTCCTTTGAGTTTTAATAAATTTATGTCTTGTTTCTAGTGTGTGTCTCTTGTAGACAGCATATTGATGGATCTTGCTTTTTTATCCATTCTGTCACTCTCTGTCTGTTTATGGGTGCATTTGAGCCATTTATATTTGGTATAATTATTGACAGGTGTGAGTTTATTGCTGTCATTTCTTAGTGCTTTTTTTTTTGTGGTGCTGATGATTTCTTTGTCCCTCTTACTCTCCTGTGCTGAGTTCCTTTTGTTTGTGGACTTTTTTTTTCATTTTCTTTTGTTTTTGTAGATTTTGTTTTTACTGTGACTTTGTTTTTCTTCTTTATTTTGATGAGTAGGTTTGTTAACTTTCTTTGTGGTTACCTTGAAATTCACCCTTGTCTTCCTAAGTTTTAACCAGTCTATTATTACTTGGTATCACCTTGCCTTCCTCTCCATTGGAAAGTTCCATACCTGCACCATTTAGTCCCTTTTTTATTGTTATAACATTGTTGTCATTTGCAGATTAAACTCTCTGGTTCCCTGTTGTAAATCTTTTGGTTTTGAAGAGTCCTTGAGAATTCATGTCCTAGGGTGTTATCTGGCTCATGCAATCTTGTGCCCTAGATTCAGGCTGTTGTCTGATGTTGTTTGTTCTGAAACCAAAGGATTCCCTTCAATAATTCTTATAAATTTGGTTTGGTTTTTACATAGTCCCTTAATTTCTGTTTATCTGGAAATATCCTAATTTTGCCATCGTATTTGAATGAGAGTTTTGCAGGATGTATTATTCTTGGTTGAAAATTCGTGATTTTATGTATGTCATCCCATTGCATTCTTTCCTGCATGGTTTCTGCCAAGTAATCAGAGCTCAGTCTTACTGTTTCCTGTTTGTATGTGACTTTTCATTTTTCTTGACCTGCTCTCAGGATTCTTTCTTTGTCTTTGATTTTATCAAGTGTGATTGTGATATGCCTTGGTGATTTTCTTTTGGAATCTATCCTATATGGGGTTCTTTGAGCTTCTTGGGTGGTCAGCTTTTTGTGTTTCCTGATATTAAGGAAGTTTTCTGTCAGCAGTTCTTCAGTGATCCTCTCTGTGTTTTCCATTTTCTCTCCCTGTTCTGGAACTCCAATTACTCGAAAATTTTTGCTTTGAATTATTCTCAGAGTTTCTTCATTTTTCTTTGTTCTTTTTTCTGATTTTTCCTCAAACAAAGTTGTATCCAACTGTTTGTCTTCAATTTTGCTGATCCTGTCTTCCATTGTTTCAAACCTCTTCCTCCACCTTTCGGTGACACTGTTCATTTCTGAAATCTTACTGTTTATCTTTTGGATTTCTAATTTTTTTATGATTTTTAGTTGTGGATTTATTTTGACATTTTGTTTCTGCATTATTTTCCTGAATTCTTCCATTTTTTGTCTCTATTTTCCATGAATTTTTCTTCCTTTTTCATGAATTTTTCTGTTTTTCCTCATTTATGTCTGCTTTTTGCTCCAACTCTTGCATAGCTCTAAATATTAGAGTTTTGAATTCCCTGTCAGGTAGTTCTAGTGCTTTTTTTTCTACTGAATTTTGATTATTTTGGTTGCCTACTGGACCCATCTTATCCGATTTTTTTAACATGTTTTGATATTGTCTGCTATCTTCGGGGCATTCAGTAGTTATTTTCTTCATCTATTGACTGTAGATTTGTTTGTTTCATCCTGATTTTTTGTTTTATTTGGTTATGTCTTAGGCAGGCTGTGCATTGTTTGTTTTGTTTGTTTTTTGTCTGTGAATATGATATTTTTCACCTCCTTGTCCAATGGGCAAGGCCAGTTGCTCAACTATTGTTCAGCAGGGCAGGTCCAGCTGAAAGAGGGGGCTATGATGGGTTGTTTGTAGCATGTACTTGGTACAATATGGTGAGCTGGGGTCAGTGCAGAGCAAGTTTCAGTGGGTCATGCCTGTGCTGCTCGGGAGTTTAATGTTCAGTGCACAGCGCAGATAGGCAGGAGGGGGGGGAAGGGGGAAGGTAGTGATGTGTGGAGCTAGGTTGGGTATGGAAAAGAAGAGAGAGAGAAGAAAGAAACAGGAGCAAAAAAAAAGTGCTGAGGGAGCTTGCTGTTGGAGTGGACAGGCAAGAAACCAAGAAATGAAGAAAAACAAAAATAAAAAGAAAAAAATAAAAATTAAAAAAAAAAAAAGGCCCCTGGAGTCCCAGAGGCATGGCGGGGCAGACTGGAGAAGCAGTTCCCAAGCTATGTAGTACATCCCAGCTAGAAGAGGTAGAGGTGATACACAGGTGCCAGGTATTAAAGAGCCAGAAAAAGAAGGTAAGTAGAAAGAGACAAGAAACTGAGAAATGAAGAAAAACAGAAAGGAAAAAAGAAAAAGAAACAAACAAACAATAAATAAAGCAAAAGAAATTTTTAAAAAGCCCCCAGGGATCCCACCAGCCTGGCTGCATGGACTGGGGAAGCAGTTCCCCAGCTGAGCGGTGCTTCATAGCCTGTCAAGAAGAAGCAAAGATGACACAGGGAGTCAGGTGTTCAAGAGAAAGGAGGGAGAGGAGATCAAAGGCAGGGAAGAAACCAAAAACAGGCCAAAAAAAGCAACACCAGCCACAAAGAAATGGCAGTGAAGAAGCTGGCCTATGTGGGTGGCGTGAATCCACGCTGCACAGAACCTGCGCCTCCTGTGCCATGGTCACGGCCTGCTGGGAAACAGTGGATCAACTGCTGGGAAGCAGCAAATTGTCCCTGCAGGAAGCCAAGGATTGGCCAGCTGGAAAGCCAGGAATTGGCCTGCTGGGAAGCAGTGGATTGGCCCTCCATGAAGCTGTGAATTGGCCAGCTGGGAAGCAGTGGAGATTGAGGACAGGGAGACAGTGTGGGGGGTGCAAAAGCTTGTGTCGTTGGTTACTGGGTGCTCTGTCTCCTGCTGGGAGCTCCATGAATCTACTTTCCTGTACTCCCTGTCAGCCGATCTCCAACAGGAGTCCAAGATGGTGGATCCTTTCTGCGTTAGCTAATAGGGGATCTCTGCTCATAACTCTCTTCGCTCTCTCTTCTCTGTCAGTTTCTTATTCCATTTGGTGGTTGGTTGAGTTCTTTATCTCTTCATTTGATGCTTAGGGTTCCAGGACTGATGATTGTCTCTGTTTTATTTAGTTTTTCTGGTCTTTGCTATGGAGGGACAGCATGGTCCTTCTGTCTATAGGCCTGTGTTTGCTCTACCTCTGATGGTTTATTTCTGAATCTCAATTCTATTCCCTTGATATATATGTCTATTTTTTTGACAGTTTCTTTTTTACCCACATAGTTTAGTAAGTTTGTTTCATACATTTGTAATAGTTGGATTATTTTGTTACATTTTCATTCTATTATTGGATCCTCTGACTTCCTAATTGATTTTTTAAAATTAATGTACATTGAAGACTTAAAGGAGGTATGTGTGATGATTCTCACCACATTCATATTCAACTTACTTATTTTGCCTCTGCTGAAAAGAGATAGCCTTTGGAGAATGACAGTGGACTCCCATAAATTTTAACAGATGGCAACTCCAATTTCAGTTGCTGTTCCTGTTGGGGTTATATTGCTTAAGCAAATTAATAGATCCTCTGGAACTTGGTATGTATCTATCAGTCTGGCAAATGCATTAGTCTAGATATCTGTTAGCATTGAACACCAGAAGTAGTTTGATTTCAGCTGACAATGCTAGAAATATACTTTCACTACCTTACCTTATAGGCATATCAGTTCTCCAGCCATTTGTCATAATTTAGCTCATTTAAAAAAAAAAAAAACCCATTGCCATCAAGTTGATTCTGACTCATAGCGACCCTACAGAACAGAGTAGAACTGCCCCATATGGTTTCTAAGGAGAGCCTGGTGGATTCGAGCTGCCACCCTTCTGGTTATCAGCTGTAGCTCTTAACCACTACACCAACAGAGACTTTAATTGTCTTTGCCTCTACAAGACATCACACTAGCCCATTACATTTATGACAATATGCTGTTGAACCTAGTGAGCAAAAATTAGCAACTACTCTAGACTTAATGCATGTCAGAGGGCAGAAAATAAATCCAACAAAAACTTAGAGGCGATATGTACATATCTGTCTATGTGTATTGCACATGCAGACAGGCAGTGCTGCAAACTTTCAGGCAGCCAAAGACTGCTAGGAATGAGACACGTAAACCCACTGGCATCAATGATTCTATTGATGCTATGTTCATCTGTGATAAAAATAGACAGATGAGATACTTACACAGTATTGGGAAGGTGAAAGCCATTATTATGTTTTCAGAAAGCAAACAGTAAACAATAACAAGAGATCCTCAAAAGGAGAACTGCTATCCCTCCACCAAATTATCTGTGTCCATCTTATGCTACTGGCGAGGCGTGTGTGGTTCAGGTCAGAAGTCAGATGTTGTTTTTCACATCACCACTGCTTCTGAATACCACTGTGCTGCTCAGAGGGCCTGCATGGATTCCATGTCTTCTGCTCTGCTGCTAGACCTCGCTGGCCTCTGCTGCCAGCTTCTGCAATGCTACCTGGGTTCTCTTGCCACCACACTACCTGGGCCCCTGCTGCCCAGGGGGAAAAGCATGCAACCCATGCAAGGGGAACACTCAGGCTTCTCTTTCCCTGCATAAGCAAGCATTTCAGCTCTTTTAGCACCACTGGCAAGCCTTCTCCAAGAGGTGTTCAAATTCACCCTGCTGTAGGAAGACCCCTGCACAAGATCCTCTGAAGTAACCCCATGCACAGGGCAAATTCAGGCCTCTGCCCTGCACAGGCAAGTATTACAGCTCTTTCAGCTCTACTGACAAGCATCCTGCCTGAAGGTGCTCAGCTGTCTCTCTGTGGGCCATCAAGACCACTGCAACTATCTCACTCCCACCTCTCTCACCATCTTGCACCATCTTCAACATTTGCTCTTCCTTCTGGGTCTAGCTGGTTCTCAGCTCAAGAACACCATGTCCTTGGTCAAGGACATGCTCCACTCCAGACTCTTCTTCTTGATGGTAGTAGGGACCTCCTGCACCCCTGTGGGGTTGGCCTTTATATAAGCCTGCTCCTTGTCAATTTCAAGGCATGGTATTCCCACTAGGACCACAAACTGACGGATCCCGTCAGTAGACCATAAACTACTCAATTTGCATAGTAAACTGACCAATTCCTTGCAAGACTGTGACTCAGCCAATCATTTTTGGAGAGTTAGAAGACCATATAAAAGCAATTCACTGCAGTGAAGAGGCTTTCCACCTTAGTGAAATTTCTAGGGTTCCAGTGGTGTAAGGCGTGTTGAGATACCACTTCTACAATGAAAAACAATTTGTTGCATCTGGCTTTTCCGACAATCAAAAAAGAGGTCCAGTGCCTAGTGAGTCTCTTTGGATTTTTGAGGCAATGTATCTCTCATTTAGGTGTACTAAACCAAAAAATAACCAAATCCGTTGCCATTGAGTTGACTCTGACTCATAACAACCTTATAAGACAGAGTAGAACTGCCCCATAGAGTTTCCAAGGAGCTGCTGGTGGATTCGAACTGCCAACTTTTTGGTTAGCAGCTGAGCTCTTAGCCATTATGCCGCCAGGTCTCCTTCGGTGTATTACTCCAGTATATTTACTGAGTTACCTGAAAATCTCCTGGTTTTGAGTGGGGTCAAGAATAAGAGAAGTGCTCTGAAAGAGACCTAGGTTGTGGAGCAAGCTGCTTTGCCACTTGGGCCATATAATCCAGCAGATCCAATGTTGCTTGAAGTGTCAATAGCAGATAGAGATACTGTTTGTAGTCTTTGGAAGGCAGAACTTTGTTCTTACTGAGATAGACACACTAGATATGGAACAGTCTTCTCTGAACATAGTTGTTTCTGCTCAAACTATCTTCTGTGGACTTAAATACTTAATCTAGTGTCATAGCGTTCCACACAACATTGCTTCTCATCAAGTAACTAACTTCACAGCAAGTAAAGTGCAGAAATTGTTCCATGGTCATGGAATTCACTGGTTTTACCATGTACCCTGTCATCCTAAAGCAATTGGATTGACAGGTTGGTGAAATGGCCTTAGAAGACTCAGCTTTTCCTTATAGTAAAGATGGAAGTGATAATTTCCAAACTAGGTGGAGAAACATTGCAGAACTAGGGCAATGTTCTCTTGGGACATGTTGTAAATCAGTATTAAATATATGGTGCTATTTCTCCCATAATCAGGATTCACGGCTCCAGGAATGAAGGAGTGGAAATGAAAGTGGCATCACTCACTATTGCTCCTAGTATTCCACTAGCACGATTTTTGCTACCCATCCTGTGATCTTGTGCTCTGTTGGTGCAGTGATCTTAATTTCAAAAGGAAGAAAGCTTTCACCAGGAAACACAACAATAAGTCCATTGAACTGAAAATTCAGACTGCCAGCCAGCCACCAGCCACCAGCCATTGTAGGCTCTGAACACTTTGAAATCAGCAGGCAAAGAGGAAGTTATTGTACTGATTTAAGTTATTGATCCTGATCATGAAGGCAAAATTGGGCTGCTACTACGCAATGGAGGTAAGAAAGAGTATGGCTAGAATACAGGAGATCCCTTAAGGTGTCTCTTAGTACTATCATGCCCTGTGATTAAAATCAATGCAACACAAACGCTACAACAACCCAATTTAGACAGGACTACTGATGGTACAAACCCTTCAGAAATAAAATTTTAGGTCACATCTCCGGACAAAGAAACTTGACCAGCAGAGAGGTGCTTGCTGTGGGCAAGAGAGAAAATGGAATGGGTAGCGGAAGAAGGTAGGGTTTTTTTTGTTTGTTTGTTTTTATACTGCCAGGTACTTTCTTACAGGTCTGCATCATTACCAGTATATGCCCCTGAAGTTTTAACCCCTGTTGACTTTGATTTTTCCCGATTAATGAAACAAAATACCTGGGAGAGAAGGATCATTCCTTAGTAGAGCCTCTGTTAATATTTGTTGAACAAATGATAATGCTATCAACAAAATACAAAACGAAAGCATTTTTTGAAGTGTATTAGTCCATTTAATTCTGTTTTAACTCCAAAAGTTAAAAATCTACATATATTATTGTTACTATGTACCATGGAATCAATTCCGATTAATGACATATACTAAACAACCCTAATTTTTTGTTTACTGGAGGGTCAGTGAATAAGAGGAAGGTCCTCAGTGAGATGGATTGACATAGTGCCTGCAACAATGTGCTCAAACATAGCAACGATTGTGAGGATGGCTTAGGACCAGGCACTGTTTCGTTCAGTTGTACAGAGGGTCTATGAGTCAGAACCAACTAGATGGTACCAAACACCAACAATGATTTTTAGTTGATAACACGTTGAGGAGTACTGCTACAAAGTTTTTAAATCTCCAAGAATCAGGGAGGTTTTCAAGAACTACTACTAAAGAATATCAAGGATTTTAACTTTAGAGTTTTTGAATTAAGCTATCGTTGAGCTTTAACAAATGCTTGATTTTGAGCTCCATTTTCTGAACTCATTTTTTGCTAGGAAATACCACTGAGCTGTCATTTGAACAAAAATCTGATCTTACTGAAAGCAAAAGAGCTTAAGTAATATCGTGTTTCCCCTCATTTTCCTTTGACTATCATTTATTCTACTTTCTTTGTGTCCCTTTGTGAGACCCTTAACAAATTATTATTGCTTTTTTATTTATCCACTATAAAAAAATATATATCTCTTATACATCCACTATAAAGTTTAAACAAATGACTTGATTTTTTTTTAGGTCATTACTTAAAGTTGTCTTTTGAGATCTTATGCTAAATTTCAATCAGGCAAGAAAGAACAAACCCACTATAAGACCTAAAAATAACATTCACTAATTTTAAATAATTGAGGAAAATAGAATTGGAATTAGTTACACACAAGTTATACCTTTTCTTTTTAAAAATGCATTTTAATTAATTTAACCACAAATACTAACAAATGATTTATCAACAAATTGTCAAGTAAAGGTACTATTGTTGTTGAAACCTGAACTGGTTTCTTCATCTCTAAAGTGGAAATGGCTTAGTGACAGCCACGCTATGGAGATAGGCTTGATTTTATCTTCTATCTGTTTGAGCTCCTAATAATGAGTGTATTCTCTAACAAAGACTTAGTTGAATTATTTTTTTAAAAGTGACATTTAAGCAGTATCTGACACTTTAAAGTATTATTGTAGTCATGTCTAGCACCTTGGCATTGCCAACATCTGAAACCCTACCTACTACTATTGGATCAGGCTTGGTTGGACTTTTGAGTTGTTTGAGAATTGTGAATCAGAGTCCACAGAATATCAGATAGAATAAATGAAGATACATTTTAATCCTGGTTGGTTTGTTATGGTTACAGTCTATAAGATATAGGTAACATTCTGAATGAAGGAATTCTGCTACAGTATTTGTATTTAAGAAATTTATTTCCTTTATGTTTTGATATTATTTTATGTCTTCACAATGTGCGATTGTTTTCTAAATATATATTAGAGGAATGCACTCACAAACATAATCTGGGAACAAAATATGCTTCTTCGAATCAATTATAAAAGAATTTTTTTTTGGAAAGGTAAAAAACCTACTGTGTATACTCAGAACCATGATTGACTAAAAGCAGGACAAGAGCAGATAATTTCCATGAAATGACATTTTTAGAAATACCAAATTGATGTTTTCTAAGGTTATCAATTAAATCATATTGACTAGAATGTGATATATATATATTTCTTTTTTTTTATTCCTGATGTTACCTGCAATTCTGCTACTGAAAGAAGAATTTAGCCTAAGGCTTTCTTTTTAAATAACAGTTATGTTCCTGGCCTGTCCTTCTATTGGTTTGCCTGTCCATTGTATTAAAGGGCTGGATGAATTTATTTATAGCCATAATCTTTTCTTTGGATAATAGCTAAACCTAATGGTGTATCTTCTGAACAACTCTGACAGTCTATCTTTCCTGATTCCTCAGGGTAGCTATCCCTTGCACCTCATCACTCCATTGGATCTCTGAAAAGATATCATCCTTAAAATCCCATTTGTACCATTTGGATCAGGTCAGGAAGAGTAATAGCTCTAATCTTCTTGGAATGATATTATTAATCTTGAGCAGGTGAGCTCTAAGGTACTTTCTCTAACCTACACATTTAGAAAGCAGAAGCTTTAGGGCTGTAATGAATAAAGCTAAAATGGAAGCCCGCAGCATGAGGGGAAATTATTGTAACATTAAGCTGTCCTTTAAGTTTGTTCTTAAACCTTGTTTACCCTGTCAAAGCAAGAGCTTTGAGAAAACTAAAGGGAAGTATTAAATGGCTCCCCATCTGAAGTGAGTCAAAATAATTTTCTATTTTTAATACTACTTATTTTTTTCAAAACAGAGATTGTGAAAAACTGATAGTTAAATAAATTTTAATAGTCTAATATTCTAAGACAACTTCCGTGGTTTCTGAAGCATCTGCCTTTTATTTGTTCATAAACCTGTTTATATATCTGACAAAATAAACAAATACGTTTACAAGCAAAAAAAAGAAAAGTTAATGTCCTTATTTTTCCTCTCCTCCATTCTATTCATAAACCTCATGTTGCTGATCTAAAGCCATTTCTCATACATGTGGTAGAAAGAGGTGCGTCACATTTTCGTTGTATATGCTTAGTCATTTTTATAGGAACTAATTTTTACTTGTTAATGCCTCAGGTACTCTCTCTCCCACCCCACTGATTTATTAAATAAGCTTTTATCTTCAAATTCTGTGTTAATTTTCTTCTAACTCTAATGTCTGCTACAGTAAGGAAACTTCATTTTTTTTTTTTTAATATTTTATTGTACTTCAGGTGAAGTCTTAGAGAACAAATAGTTTCTCATGAAACAGTCGTACACATGTTGTTTTATGACATTGGTTAACAACCCCACAACATATTAACCCTCTAAATTTTAAAACTTTTTTTTTTTTTTTTTGGTGAAAATACACATAGCCAAAGATACACAGTTTCAAAAATTTCTACATACACAGCTCTTCCAATTGTGCTGTTATTCTCACTTTAGATGAAGGCTTACCGAACAAAACAGTTTCTCATTTAACAGTTACTACAAATGTTGCCCTATGACAATGGTTAACAACCTCACAACACATCAGCAATATCCTTACTCAACCGTGGGTTCCCTATCACCAGCTTCCTTGTCCCCTTCTGCCTTCTGGCCCTTGTCACTGGATTCCTGTACCTTGTTAGCTTGGTTTTACGGGGCGCTGTCCACTCCCAGGCTGAACAGTGAACCTCGGAGGTAACTTCACCACTGAGCTAAAAGGGTGTCTGGGGGCCATACTCTCGAGGTTTCTCCAGTCTCCTTTAGGCCAGGAAATCTGGTCTTTTTTTTGTGAGTTATAATTATGGTCTACATCCTTCTCCAGCTCTGTCCAGAACCCTCTGTTGTGATCCTGGTCAGAGCAGTCAGCGGTGGTAGCCAGGCACCATCTAGCTGTACTGGACTCAGTCTGGTGGAGGCCTTGGTAGCTGTGGACAATTAGTCCTTCAGACTAATCTTTTCCTTGTATCCTGTTCTCTACATTCTCCCTTGCTCCCGAACGGATGAGACCAGTGGAGTATCTTAGATGGCTGCTCACAGGCTTTTAAGACCCCAGACACTACTCACCAAGGTAGAATGTAGAGTATTGTCTTTATAAGCTGTGTCATGCCAATTGAGCTAGATGTTCCCCGAGACCATGGTCCCCACAGCCCTCCACCCAGCAATTCAGCCCCTCAGGGAGTTTGGATGTGTCTATGGGGCTTCCATGACCTTTCCTTGTACAGGTTGTGCTAGTTTCCCCTGTATTGTGTACTGTCTCACCCTTCACCCAAGATACCACTTATCTATTGCCTATTTAGTATTCCCCCACCACCCCTCCCATCCCTAGTAACCAACAAAGATAGTTACATTTTGTGTGTGAACTTTTTCATGGGTTTTTACAATAGAGGTCTCATACAATATTTGTCCTTTTGTGCTTGACTTATTTCACTCAGCATAATGTCCTCCAGTTTCATCCATGTTATGAGATGGTTCACAGATTCATTGTTATTCTTTCTCATGGTGTAGTACTCCATTGTGTGTATGTACCAGTTTGTTTATCCATTCATTTGTTGATGAGCATCTAGGTTGTTTCCATCATTTTGCTATTGTGAACTATGCTGCCATGAACATAGGTGTACATATGTCTATTAGAGTGACGACACTTATTTCTCTAGGATACATTCCTAGGAGTGGGATTGCTGGATCGAATGGTATGTCTATTTCTAGCTCTCTGAAGAAGTGCCATATCATTTTCCAAAATGGTTGTATCATTTTCCATTCCCTCCAGCAGTGCATAAGAGTTCCGATCTCCCTTCAGCCCCTCCAACATTTGTTATTTCCAGTGGTTTTGATTCGTGCCAGTAATGCTGGGGTGAGATGGTATTTCATTGTGGTTTTAATTTGCTTTTCTCTAATGGCTAGTGATGGCAAGCATTTCCTCATGTGTCTGTTGGCCATTTGAATGTCTTCTTTGGTGAAGTGTCTGTTCATTTCCTTTGCCCATTTTTTAATAGGATTATTTGTCTTTTTGTTGTAGAGGTGTTGGATTTTCTTGTAGATTATGGAGATTAGACCTTTGTCTGACTTGTACTGTCCAAAAATTTTTTCCCAGTCTGTAGGTTCTCTTTTACTCTTTTGGTGAAGTCTTTTGAAGAGCATAGGTGTTTGATTTTTAGAAGATCCCAGTTATATCTAGCTTATCAGTTGGGATTTGTGCATTGATGGTTATGGTTTGTATCTTGTTAGTGCCATGTATTAAGGCCTGAAGTGTTCGTCCTATTTTTTCTTCTATGAACTTTATAGTTTTAGGCTTTATATTCAGGTCTTTGATCCATTTGGAAGTAGTTTTTGTATACCGTGTGTGTTATGGGTCCTGTTTCATTTTTTTGCAGATGGATATCCAGTATTGCCAGCACCATTTGTTAAAAAAGACTGTCTTTTCCCCATTTGATGGACTTTGGGCCCTTGTCAAAGATTAGGTGACCGCAGGTGGATGGATTTACATCTGGGTTCTCAATTCTGTTCCATTGGTTAATGTATCTGTCGTTGTACCAGTACCAGGCTGTTTTGACTACTGTAGCTGTATAGTAGTTTCTGAAGTCAGGTAGTGTGAGTCTTCCAACTTTATTCTTCTTCTTTGGTAGTGCTTTACTTATTCGGGGCTTCTTTCCTTTCCATATAAATTTAATGATTAGTTTTTCCATCTCTTTGAAGAATGTTGTTGGTATCTGGATTGGTATTGCATTGTATTTGTAAATTGCTTTGGGTAGAATTGCCATTTTCACAATGTTGAGTCTGCCTATCCATGAGCATGGTATGTTTTTCCATTTATGTATATCCCTTTGGGTTTCATGCAGTAGTGTTTTGTAGTTTTCTTTGTATAGGTCTTTTACATCCCTGGTCAGATTTATTCCTAAGTATTTTATCTTTTTAGGGGCTATTGAAAATGGTATTGTTTTCCTGATTTCCTTTTCATTGTTCTCCTTACTGGTGTATAGGAATTCAACTGATTTTTGAATGTTTGTCTTGTATTCTGCTACTCTGCTGAATCTTTCTATTAGTTCCAGTAGATTTCTCGTGGAGTCTTTAGGGTTTCCTGTGAAGAGTATCATATCATCAGCAAACAGGGAGAGTTTAACTTCTTCATTACCAATTTGGATGCCCTTTATTTCTTTCTCTTGTCTTATTGCTCTAGCTAGAACTTCCAGCACAATGTTAAATAGGTGTGTTGATATAGGGCATCCTTGTCTTGTTCCTGTTTCAAGAGGAATGTTTTCAGCCTCTCTCCCTTAAGAATGCTGTTGGCCATTGGTTTTGCATAGATGCGCTTTATTATGTTGAGAAATTTCCCGTCTATACCTATTTTATTGAGAGTTTTTATCAGGAATTGGTGTTGGATTTTGTCAAATGCCTCTTCTGTGTCAATTGAGATGATCATGTGATTCTTTTCTCTCTTTTTTATTTATGTGGTGGATTACATTGATTGATTTTCTGATGTTGAACCATCCTTGCATACCTGGTATGAATCCTACTTGATCATGGTGTATTATTTTTTTGATATGATGCTGAAGTCTATTGGCTTCAACTTCGTTAATAAGTTTTGCATCTATCTTCAAGAGAGATATTGGTCTGTAATTTCCTTTTTTGTGACCTCTTTCCCTGGTTTTGGTATCAGCGTTATGCTGGCTTCATGGAATGAATTTTGAAGTGTTGCTTACTCTTCTATGCTCTGAGATAGCTTGAGTAGTACTGGTGCAAGCTCTTCTGTAAATGTTTTCTAGAATTCTCCAGTGAAGCCATCTGGGCAAGGGCTTTTCTGGTTGGGAGTTTTTTAATTACCTTTTCAATCTCTTCTCTTGTTATGGGTCTGTTCAGATTTGCAACATCACTTTCTTGTAGTTTTTGTAGGCCGTGTGTTTCTAGAAATTTATCCATTTCCTTTAGGTTTTCAAATTTGTTGGAGTATAGTTTTTCATAATATTCTGTTATAATCCTTTTTATTTCAGTTGGGTCTGTTGTAATGTCCCCCATTTCATTTCTTATTTGGGTTATTTGTGTCCTCTCCTGATTTTCTTTTGTCAGTGTGGCCAGTGCTTTGTTGATTTTGTTGATTCTTTCAAAGAACCAAGTTTTGGTTTTGTTAATTCTTTCTATTGTTTTTCTGTTCTCTATTTCATTTATTTCTGCTCTCATCTTTACTATTTCCTTTCTTCCGATGGTTGTGGGCTTTTTTGGAAGTTCTCTTTCTATTTGTTGGAGTTCTGTAGTTAATGTTTTGATTTTGTCCCTTTCTTCTTTTTTGATATGTGCATCTATTGCTATAAATTGTCCTCTGAGGACTGCCTTTGCTGTGTCCCAAAGGTTTTAGTATGATGTGTTTTCATTCTCATTGGATTCTAGGAATTTTTTGATTCCATCTCTGATATCTTCTATTTCCCAGTGATGTGTAAGCAGGGTATTATTCAGTTTCCATGTAGTTGATTTTTCTTCCTTGATCTTTCTATTGTTAATTTCTACCTTGATGGCATTGTGATCAGAGAAGATACTTTGAATTATCTCAATGTTTTGGATCTTGTTGAGGATTGCTCTGTGGCCTAAGATGTGGTCTATTCTGGTGAAAGTTCCATGTGCATTGGAAAAGAACATGTACTTTTCGTGGTTGGATGAAGTGTTCTATATATGTCTATGAGGTCACGTTGGCTGATTGTGCCCTTTAGGTCTTCTGTATCTTTGCTGGGTTTCTTCTTAGTTTTTCTGTCCGTTACTGAGAGTGGTGTGTTGAAGTCTCCTACTATTATTGTGGAAGTGTCAATTTCTCTTTTCAGTGTTGTTAGAGTTTGTTTTATATATTTTGGAGCCCTGTCATTGGGTGTGTAGATGTTTATTATGGTTATGTCTTCATGATGGATCATCGCCTTAATCATTATATAGTGTCCTTCTTTGTCTTTATGGCAGATTTTATTTTAAAGTCTATTATCTCTGAGATTAGAATTGCCACTCCTGCTCTTTTTTGGTAGTTGTTAGCTTCATATATTTTTTTCCAACCTTTGACTTTTAATAAATTCACATCTTTGTTTCTAAGGTGTGTCTCTTGTAGACAGCATATTGATGGATCCTGTTTTCTTATGCATTCTGTCACTCTCCATCTCTTTATGGGTGCATTGAGTCCATTTACATTCAGTGTAATTATTGATAGATGTGAATTTGTTGCTGTCATTTTGTAGTGCTTTTTTTTTGTGGTGCTGAAGTTTTCTTTGTTCTTACTCTCTTGTACTGAGTTACTTTTGTTTGTGGATTTTGTGTTCATTTCTTTTGTTTTTGTAGGTTTTGTTTTTGCTGAGACTTTATGTTTTTCATCTTTATTTTTATGAGTTGGTTTGTTAACTTTCTTTGTGGTTACCATGAATTTTACCCTTATCTTTCTAAGTTTGAAGCAGTCTACTCTTACTTGGTATCACCTTGCCTTCCTCTCCATTAGAAGGTTCTATACCTATGCTGTTTATTCCCTCTTTATTGTTTTGATGTTGTTGTCATCCATTGATTGACTGCTCTGATTCCCTGTTGTATTTCTTTTGGTTTTGGATAGTCCTCAAGAGTTCATTTCCTAGATTGGTATCTGGTTCGTTCGATCCTGCATCCTAGGTTTTGCCTGTGAGCCTAAGTTGTTTGTCCTCATATCGAAGAACTCCCTTTAATAATTCTTGTAATTTTGGTTTGACTTACATATTCGCTTAATTTCTGTTTATCTGGAAATGACCTAATTTCACCATCGTTTTTGAACGAGAGTTTTGCAGGATATATTATTCTTGGCTGACAATTTTTTTCTTTCAAGATTTGGTATATGTCATCCCATTACCTTCTTGCTTGCATGGTTTCTGCTGAATAATCTGAGATTAGTCTTATTGTTTCTCCTCTGTATGTGAGTTCTTGTTTTTCACATGTTGCTCTCAAGATTCTTTGTTTGTCTTTGGTTTTGGCAAGTGTGAATATGGTAGGCCTTGGTGATTTTCTTTTGGTGTGTCTTCTGTATGGGGTTCTTTGAGCTTCTTGTATGGCCAGCTTTTCATCTTTCTTGATACTGGGGAATTTTTCTATCAGGAGTTCTTCAATGATCCTCTCTGTGTTTTCTATTTTCTCCCCGTTCTGGGATGCCAATCGCTGGTAAATTTTTGCTTTTAACTGTGTCCCCCATAAGTTTCAAGGTCTCTTCATTTTTCTTTGTTCTCTTTTCTGAGTTTTCCTCAAACAGAGTTATGTCCAAGTGTTTGTCTTCAGTTCCACTGATCCTGTCTTCCACGGTTTCAAATCTGCTTCTCAGCCCTTCTATGACATCATCCATTTTTGATAGCTTGTTGTTTATCTTTTGGATTTCCAGTTGTTGTCTTTGTACTATTTCTAGTTGTGAATTTATTTTGGCATTTTGTTCCTGCATCATCTTCCTGAATTCTTCCAATTTTTTGTCTGTATTTTCCATGAATTTGTGTATTTTTCCCTCATGTTTGTCAGCTTTTTGCCTCAGTTCTTGGAGAATTCCGTGTATTAGAGATTTGAATTCCCTATGTGGTAGTTCTAGTGCATTTTCTTCCTCAGGAGAGTCATCTTGTTTTATTCTGGACACCTACTGGAACTATCCAGTCCTGTTTTTTAAATGTTTAGATATTGTCTGCTGTTTTCAGGGCATTCAGTAGTTATTTTTCTCATTTATTGATTGTAGATTTGTTTGTTTTGTCTCTTTTTAAAAAAAAAAATTGTCTATATCTGAGCAGGCGGACTGTGTGTTCTTTGTTATTTGCTTGTCTGTGCACTCAATACTTTTTGCTTCCTTCTCCAATTGGCAGGGTCAGTCACTCAGATAGTCACTCAGAGAGCCAGCTAATGCAGGCTGGTGTTTCTAGACAAGAGACTGTGTCCGTGGTAAGTGGAGGGGGCCAAGTATGGGTGAAGATGTTTAGAGAGTGGGAAAGCATATATCACATATTGCCAGTGCTCTGCAGCCCCTCAGGAAGAAGCAAAGATGGCGCACGGAGCGAGGCACTCGAGCGAAAGGAGGGGGAGATGGCCAGAGGCAAGGAAGAAATCAAAAGAAGTGGAAAAAAGCAACACCAACAGCCAACAAATGGCACCCAGAGAGCCGCCCGCTTGGGTGTGTGGAATCCAAGCAGCCGGGGCTTCCCAGTGAAGAGATCGTGGCCGCGGGAAGCAGAGGAGGCCGAGCCAAGGCAAAGAGGGGTGGGGGGTGGGAAAGCGCACACCGCAAATTACTGGTTGTTTTTGTCTCCCACTGGATGCTCCATGAGGCTGCTTTCTCGTACCCCCATTTGCTGGTCTCTGATAGGAGTCCAAGATGGTGGATATGCGCTGCGTTAGCCGGTAGGGGACCTCTGCATGAATCTCTCCTTGCTCTCCATTCTCTGTCAGTTTTATCACTCCATTGGGTGCTTGGCTGAGTTCTTTATCTCTTCATTTGATGTTTTAGGGTTTCAGGATTGTTGTAGTCTCTGTTTGGCTTAGTTTTTCAGATCTTTGCTGTGGAGGGACGGTGTGGTGCTTCTGCCTAGAGCACCATTTTGCCGGAACCTGGTTATGTATATTTTCACCAAAACAAAGGTCAAGAAAGGAGAGGGTTGACATGTCGTGGGGTTGTTAACCAATGTCATAAAACAATATGTGCACTGACTGTTTAATGAGAAATTCTTTGTTCTGTAAACCTTCACCTGAAGTACAATAAAAAATAAATACGTATATAAAGTTAGGCAATGTTTATATCTTTCTCCTGAAATTTCAGGACTTTAGGACTTTTTGCCTCTAGTCATCTACCCCTAACTTGAATGTTTCTGTTTGTGAGGGTCAGAGTTTTGTGCTAATTTGGGTAAGCCAGTTTTTCAGTTATCACTCTTTTTGGTGTTGCTGTGAAGTAATTTCATAGATGTGGTTAGCATCTATAAACTGCTGACTTTAAGTAAAGAAGATCAGCTTTAATAAGGTGGATGGGATTCATCCAGTCAGTTGGAAGTCCTTTTGATCAAAAACTGGTATTTCCCAAGAATGTTGTTGTTGTTAAGTGCTGTCGAGTCAGTTCCGACTCAATGTGACTCCATATGTGAGAGAACAAAACACTGCCTGGTCCTGCATCATCCTCATGATCATTGTTATGCTTGAGCCCACTGTTGCAGTCACTGTGTTAATCCATCTCATTGAGGGGCTTCCTCTTATTCACTGACCTTCTACTTTACCGAGCATGATGCTCTTCTTCAGGGTCTGGTCCCTCCTGATAATATGTCAAACATATGTGAGACAAAGTCTCACTGTCCTCGCTTCTGAGGAGCATTCTGGCTGTACTTCTTCCAAGACACGTTTGTTCATTCTTCTGGCAGTCCATGGCATATTCAATAATTTTAGCCAATAGCATAATTCAAATGCTTCAATTCTTTTTTAGACTTCCTTATTCATTGTCTAGCTTTTGCATACTTTATGAGGCGATTGAAAACATCATAGCTTGGGTCAGGCACACCTTAGTCCTTAAAGTGACATGTTTGCTTTTCAACACTTTAAAGAGGTCTTTTGCAGCAGATCTGTCTAATGCAATGTGTCATTTGATACCGTGACTGTCAATTCTATGGACATTGATTGTAGATCCAAGTAAAATGACAACTTTCCATATTTTCTCTATTCATCATGATGTTTATTGGCCCAGTTGTGAGGATTTTTGTTTTCTTTATATTGATGTGTAGCCCATACTGAAGGCTGTAGTCTTTGATGGACATCAGTAAGTGCTTGAAGTTCTGTTTGCTTTCAGCAAGCAAAGTTGTGTCATCAGGGTCACACAGGTTGTAACTGAGTCTTCCTCCAATCCTGATGCCCCATTCTTCTTCATATAATCCAGCTTCTCTGATTATTTGTTCACCACACAGATTAAATAAGTATGGTAAAATGATACTATCCTGACACAGACCTTTCCTGACTTTAAACCACACAATATCTCATTGTTCTATTTAAATGACGGCCTACTGGTCTACCCACATGTTCTGCATAAGCACAATTAAGAGTTCTGGAATTCCCGTTCTTTGCAACGTTATCCATAATTTGTTATGATTCACACAGTTGAATGTTTTTGCATAGTCAAGAAAACACAGGTAAACATCTTTCTGGTATTTTCTGCTTTCCGCCAAGAACCATCTAACATCAGTAATGATGTATCCCTAGTTCCACATTCTCTTCTGAATCAAGCTTGAATTTCTGGCAGTTCCCTGTTGATATACTGCTGCAACCGCTTCTGAAAGATCTTCAGCAAAATTTTACTTTTGAGTGATATTAAAGGTATTGTTCAATAATTTCTGCATTTTGTTGGATCACCGTTCTTTGGAATGGGCACAAATATGTGTCTTTTTCCAGTTGGTTGGCCAGGTAGCTGTCTTTGACATTTCTTAGCATAGATGAGAGGGCACTTCCAGTGCTGAATCCATTTGTTTAAACATTCCAATTGTCATTCTGTTGATTCTTGGAGCCTTATTTTTCTCCAGTGCCTTCAGTGCAACTTGGACTTCTTCCTTCAGTACCATCAGCCTTTGATCATATACTACCTCCTGAAATGGTTGAACGTTGTACATTCTTTTTGATACAGTGACTCCGTGTATTCCTTCCATCTTCTTTTGATACTGTGTCATTTAATATTTTCCCCTTAAAAATACCCCTTTGCCATCAAGTCGATTCCAACTCATAGTGACCCTATAGGACAGAGTAGAACTACCCCATAGGGTTTCCAAAGAGTGGCTGGTGGATTCAAACTGCTGACCTTTTGGTTTGCACCTGAGCTCTTAACCACTGTGCAACCTGGGCTCCAATTTTCCCCTTAGAATTTTTCAGTACTGCAACTCAAAGCTTGAATTTTCTCTTCAGTTCTTTCAGCTTGAGAAATGCCGAGTGTGTTATTCCTTTTTAGCTTTCTTACTCCAGGTCTTTGCACATTTCATTGTAATACTTTACTTTGTCTTCTCGAGACCCTTTAAACCTTCCATTCAGCTCTTTGACTTCATCATTTCCTCCTTTCGCTTTAGCTATTCTAAGTAAAAAGCAAGTTTCAGAGTCTCTTCTGACATCCATTTTGGTCTTTTCTTTTTTTCCTGTCTTTTCAATGACCTCTTGCTTTCCTCATGTATGATGTTCTTGATGTGATTCCACAACTCTTCTGGTCTTCGGTCATTAGTGTTCAACACATCAAATCTATTCTTGAGATGGTCTCTAAATTCAGGTGGGATATACACAGGGTCGTACTTAGCTTCTTGTGGACTTGTTTAATTTTTCAGGTTCAACTTGAAATTGTGTAGGAGCAATTGATGGTTTGTTCCGCAGTTAGACCCTGGCCTTGTACTGACTGATGATATTGAGCTTTTCCATCCTCTCTTTCCACAGATGTAGTTGATTTGATTCTTGTGTATTCCTTCTGGTGACATCTTCCTGTAGAGTCACCATTTATGTTGTTGAAAAAAGGTTTTTGCAATGAAGAAGTCATTGGTCCTGCAAAATTCTATCATGTGATCTCCAGCATCATTTCAATCACCAAGGCCATATTTTCCAACTAATGCTCTTTCTTCTTGGTTTACAATCCCCCCAACCCATGCATCTGTCAATTTGTCATACTGTGGTGGCTTGGATGTTGCTGTGATGCTGGAAGTTATGCCATCAGTATTTCAAATACCAGCAGTGTCACTCATGGTAGACAGGTTTCAGCTAAACTTCCAGACTAAGACAGACTAGGAAGAAGGACCTGGTAGTCTACTTCTGAAAAAAATTAGTCAGTGAAATTAATAGCAGAGGAAGATTATCTGATAGGGAACCCAAGGTTGAGAAGGGACAGTGTTGACATATTGTGGCATTGTTAACCATTGTCATAAAACAATACATGTACTAACTGTTTAATGAGAAACTATTTGCTCTGTAGATCTTCATCTAAAGTACAATAATATATTTTATTATTATATATAATTATATATATATTATATATATATATATAAAGAAAGATTAGAGAGGAAGCTTAGGGGGCAGTGAGTTTATGTTAACGGAGGAGGAACAACTCAGAAAAGGAAGATGAGAATGGTTGCACAACTTGAAGAATGTAATCAATGTCACTGACTTGTGCATGTAAAAAGAGTTGAATTCGTGTATGTGTTGCTGTGTATGTTCTTGACAATGACAACAATATAAATAAAAAAATACCAGTGAAATAAAGGCATCTACAAAAAAAAAAAAAAAAAAAAAAAAGCCTGTAAGTGGCCATCTAAGATACAACTATTAGTCTCTTCTTATCTGGAGCAAAAGAGAATGAAGGAAACCAAAAACTCAAAGAAGAAACTAGTCCACAGGGCTAACAGCCCACAAGAACCACAGCTTCTTCAAGCCTTCAAGACTAGAAGAAGTAGATGGTGCCCGGCTACCACTACCAACTATTCTGACCAGGGACTCAACAAAAGGTCCTGGATAGAATGGGAGAAAAATGTAGAACAAAATTCAAATTCCTAAAAAAAAAAAAAAAAAAAAGCCAGACCTGCTGGACCAATAGAGGCTAGAGGAAGCCCCAAGGCTATTGCCTTAAGATACCCTTTGGACTTGGAACTGAAGCTACTTCTGGAGGTCACCTTTCAGCCAAATAATAGATTGGGTTATAAAATAAACAGTATCACCTTTGGGGGGAAAAATATTTATTACATGTTAATAGATTAGGTTAAAAATAAGACATCATTTATCAGAGGACAGTGTAAGAAAGTGAGAATATAAATAACAAAGTTTTTGCAAAGGCATTTGTAATGTTATATTTCTTAAGGTGGCTAATTGGTACATGTGTATTTGATTTCTTATTCTTCCTACATTGATTTATAATACCAACAAAACACAAAATTCAGAAATTTCTTTATATTCATATTTATGCTTCTCTTATGTTTGTTAATTAACAAATTTTGTTTTATAAATATTATTAATTTCCCACATTTGGGTGAAATATACTTTCATTATTCTACTCCGTGCAGTATCTTAAAACATCACAGAATCTTACCACTGTCCATTAAAATGATTATTTTTCTGTTTGGGTTACCATGTACATTTGGTAATGACCATGGATTTTTTTTAATAAAATATAACCATATGAGAAACATAATTTTAAATTATTTCCAATGATAACTTATTATTAACATGCTCAGCACAAAATCTGTTTATTATCCATTTCTTCTTGGATTAAAGAACAAATATTTTTAAAAATACATAACTTATGTATACATACAAGAAAGAAAACATATATTGTCTAGATGTAAGCAATTAACTCTTTATGTGCATTTTCATTGTTCTGTTTTTTTAAATTGTATAATATTCTTTCAAGGCTTCATGTGTGTTTTTTGACTTCTGGATTTTAAAATTCTAAAACAGGCCATGCCATGTCTATTACCACAGATTATCACATCATCACATACAAGTTTTTATTAGTAAAAATGCATTTTTGGAAAGTTTTCTTTGTTAAAATGTAATTTATTTTAGAAAAAAAATTGTTCTGAATCCAGGGTTAAATATTATATCTGTTCCTTATTTGTTATGACTTGACTTTTTTTTGATCTTCAACTTCCTCATTTGTGAAATAAGAATGGTGTATTTTCTCTACTCAATTTTTCAAAATAATTCAGTACAATGCACCATAGAAAAATATAAGTTGATGATTATTATATAAACATTTACAGCGTGTGTGTGTGTGTGTGTGTGTATGTGTGTGTGTTTTCCTTGTTTGGATGGAGTCTGCATATCATGATCCCTCATATAGGGGAATTTCTTATGCTTTCCTGATAATTGTTAATTCTTAAATTGAAATAAATTTTTCAAAGTAAGATGGCCTGATCAGTTTGAAAATTTGAGAGACAAGTGTTCTTCAAATAAACTCAGATTCTTCTTTGGGATTTGCTGGACAGATCAAGCTCAGATTGACAGGGTTATGCTCAAATTTTCTAAACCCTTTCACGGTGGAATATACTGTTTGATAACAAATAATTCAGGGTTTGAGTCTTGACATAGAGTATGTGATTTTGTCTTCTTTGGTAGAGTTCTTACATAGTGTGTGTGCATGTGTGTGTTTAACAAGACCTATGGCTAAGTGAATCAGCAAAAAAAAATCTCAAGATTAAGAAACAAAACATCTTTGGCTTAGTATGATTGTTCTTCCTTATAAGTGTCAATGTTTACAGTGCTTTGGGGGTATAGTCACAGGGTGTGCCATCAAGAAATTCAAACTACAGTATTTTATGTGAATAACGTGCATATTTTATGTTCGTTTGTTAACTGAGAGAGATATTTTCATAAGCACTGTTAGGTCAATTTTTTTTAAAATGTAGCTGTAAAAAAATTAACATGGCATGCTTACAAAAATATATTGAAGGGGGAAGGCACGGTTTGAAAACAAACATGGAAGGCCTGCTTTTCTTGCATAAAAATGCGATACTCTAAACCATGGGATGATTACTTTGAGTTATGAAAGAAAGTAAGATGAAAGAGACCATAGAAGTAAAATCTCATCTAATACATTTTGCCACAAGGTAAAAGATCAAGATAAGACGTAATATAGATCAGCATGAGAGAACGTATCTGTAAAAAGTGTACTTTTCCATGTTTAGATAATTTTGCATTATTGGAAAATATTTTATAAATTTAATAGGAAAATAAAATTAAGCCATTAATAAAAGGGATAAATTCTAGACTTAAAGATATTCTTTAAGGCAATTTCAGCATATTGATTCTAATGTTAATAATAAAAAAGCTTATAAAGCAGAAAAGGCTTATAAAATATACAATGGTTAGGGTTAGGGTAGGACATGAACATTTTCAAACACTTCTTAACAGCAAAAATTTTAGAAATACTCAATATCTAAAATCTTTGTATTTCAAAAACAAATTTGAAATTCAAAAATAAGATTAAATCATAAAATATTGATATAATATTAATAAAATAAAAAAAAAAAACTGTGTCCAAGTATGGAGGGAAGGTTATGTCAATTATTTTGCATACATGTTGGAATACTATAAAACGATTAAAATGCTTACAAATGATTTTCAATGGTGTAGAGAAAAATATTTTAGTATGATAAATAAAAAAGTAGAAACATTTTGTGTTTGTTGTAAAACCTTAACCTTATAATAAATTCATAATATGGAAGCCACCATGGCTCCCCAGATACTTTAGTGAAGACAGCTAACACTTTGTACAGATTTTCAATTTTAGATTTTTTCTATATTTCTTGATTTGCTAAGTTGACTACAATAAACAAGGTTTTATTACCAGAAAAACAAAGATAATCAACAATTAAACACAAACAAACAACCTGGACCATGCTTCTGCATATTAAATTATAGAGCCCAAGACCCCAAATCAAGCATTAGTCTTGATTCTTCTTTTTCCATGAAACCCCATAATTAACTCAATAATAAATTATGTAAACTCTGTCATAAAACTGTACTTATAATCTAACAACTCTCTCTGCTTCAAATGCCATTACTGTAGTCTAGTTCTGCCATTCTCTCAAGCCAGTATTCTCCTTATTCTCTCTGTTTTGAGTCTTTTCACATTCTAATCTTTTCTCCACATAGCACGCAGAATTATGTGAACACATATATAGAAGAACAACGCTCCTTTGATTAAAATTCAGTTGCTTCTTTAGAGCAATCAAGGCTTTTTAGCATAGCCTAGAAGTTTCTGCGTCATCTGAGTCCAGTCTACCTTTCCAACCTCATCACATTATATTACAATGTTTCTCTTGCTCATTATCCTTTGATCCTGTCAGTCTTCTTTTTATTCTTATTATGCCATCCCCCTTCCCCCACCTCAATTCTTTGTATCCCTTCTGCCCCGAGTGTTACATCTATTGGCTAGCTCACTGGGGAAGCCGCGATAATTCATCCCTCAGATTTTCAACCTAGGGAATTTAATTGACCTAAGGCCTCAGCTGCTGCTCTCTGAAATCCATTTATGAGTTTGCACTGAGGTCTATGCTTCCCACAAGCTACTTCTGGCCAAGGAATGGACATGGTAAGGATACTAAGGCTGATCCCTGGGAGACATAATAATGTTCTGCAGCTGACTTTGGTGCCAGGTCTCCTCAAGGTAATCAGAACACATTCACCCATTTTTTCTTTCCTTTCGCTTAGATTTTGGGTCAGACTTGGATCACCATCTGATGGCTTTCCCAAACTTACCTGGTCCCACCCTATTTTCTCTCATAGGTATTTCTCCTAAGAAAATTCACACACATTTAATGCCGTCTTGGAATCTGATTCATGGAGAATCTGGACACTATCATTCTCTCCTTTGTATTTTCTTTCTGGACAAAAGTTATTTAATGTATAACTTTACTGGTTTCTCTGTGTTCTGTTATCTTTTTGTCTTGTTTTGTTTAAGTAGTACTTTTTTAAGATATAAGTTACACAATTGTATATTTACTTTTACATATTTATTTTTGAAATGTATTTTCTACCACTAGAACGTAGCTTTATGAGAGCATATATCCTTTTAGTATCTTAGACATAATATGTATTCAATAAATATCTGTTAAATTATTTTATATTTAGCCTGTCACTAATCTGTGGCCAAGTAAATAAAATGGACTAATTGCAATTGAAGATTATATAGCAGTTGATTACATCAACAAAACATCCCTTCAAGTTTGCTGAGGTACTGTCAATTTGCTTATATCAACACAGATTAGTATGACTCTGATCTATAGACACATACGTGAATACTTTGACAGTTTGTAAGTCAACCCTACACGTTGGAGTCATATTTTGAAACTAAAGAGGAAAACAGGAAAAAATATTCTGTCAGCTTTCAATTTTCTCACCTACCTGAAGCATTTTGCAATAAAAAATTCTCTCTGCAGCTTAAAAGATTTGGACAACTTATTTAAATGTCTACTGGTCCTAGTTTTGTCATCTGAAAATATGACGTAATGAGAGCTACTTAATTATAATCATAGTTTCTGACATGTATCTCAATATATGTATTAAGTTATTAACATTATTGCTAATTCTGCGAGAAAAAGTAGATTCTCTTACTGATATTTGTCTAATTATATACATTTCAATTATTAGATATTTACTTTAAAAGGCCAAAAGAAGACTTGAAATAAATCATATTAAGTTCATGAAATATGAAATATATAAATGAATTAATTTTGATACAAAACAGTAACTTAGTAAATTGAATATATTTTAGTCATAATTCAAATCTTTTAATAATTTTGTTAGCATTTATAGTAGAAGGATATATCCTCATATTATCCACAAATGGTTTAATTTGTTGGAGAAAAGTGATGTAGTGGCAGTTCAAATATTTTCATGAACAAAAGAACTAAAAGATATTTATGGGAATAGCGTTTTCCTTTCCTTCTTCCTTCACTACTTAATCCTAAAATTCAGAAATATACATACAATACACCCTATTTTCAGGAAGATTTTGGTGTAAAGGTACCATCCAGCTACATAGTAACCGTTATTAAAGTTACTAAATCCCAGCTCCCTCCACTCTGTTTTCTATTTGCTCACCCAGTGGAGCCAATGTGAAAGAAGTGAGCTTGCAAAATACCCAAAATACAAGAGAAAGAAAATGTATGCTTATTTTAAGACAATATATATATTTTTTTAATTCTACATCTTTGCTAACTTAGTAAAATACTGAAATACTTACAAATAAACGTATTTTATTACTTGATTTTAGCATACTTAAACAGTTAAATTTACAAAAGTATAAAGTGATTTGTCTATACCAACAGCCCTTTCTGTTAAAAGCAACACTTGAACATTGTGCTGTTTAAGAACTATCTATATGGGATCAAATTGACAACAGCAACTCTAAAGATTAGACAGGAAACTTAGGGAGCAGTGAGTTTATGTTAATGGAGGAGGAACAATTCAGAAAAGGCAGATGAGAATGGTTGCATTTGAAGAATGTAACCGACGTCACTGAATTGTACGTGTAGAAACTGTTGGATCAGTCTATGTCCTGTTGTGTATATTCTCAGCAACAAAAATAAAAAAGAAACCTTGTAGAGTACATTATGGTCTATTTATCACAAAGAAATGGTTCAGAATAGGTTGCAATTTGCTCACTACACACAAACAGCACTAAAAATTGATACGTATCATCTCATCTTCCCTTTCACATTATTAATGAAGTAATGATGATATTTAAGATTCCAGAATAATATATAAATAAATGTGTTCTAATTAAGTATAGCTACTAATGCATATATACTAATTTTAGGGTCCATGTAAGAGGATCTTTTAGGATATTTAAATTAATTAGGAATTTGTTTACCAACATTAATTTGTTCCTGGATGCATTATTTGAAGAATCCAGAATATTCTGAAACACAAATCACATGCAACCATTATAGATTCAGAAAGGATGGATTTTTCTTGGATTAAGTTAAAAATGTGGATTAAAAAAGGTTTGAATCTAAATATTGAAAGTTTGCTGTGTAATGCCACACATATTGACTCTAAGAATAAATAAATGTGATTATTTTTGATATTACATATGGAGAAAACATTGAGAGTGAATAAAAATTATTCCTTTGTGCTTTCTTTGTTTTAATAGACCTAAGCAACTTTTCTTTATTTTAAATGCAATGATACAATCTTACAAAATTAAGGTGACATAAACACAAACTAGTTTAATTATTTTATTAATGATTTGTGCCTTAACTTAAAAAAAGTTAAGGACAAAATTTTCGTATAGATACAGATTGAGAACATGTCAAAAATTTTGCTCATTAATAGGGGAAATAGAAAGAATAAAAAATCTGAGGTAAAAAGGGTATGAGAAAATGATTTCTCTATATAGATATAAATATGTAGATATTGATATAGATGATATGTACAGATATAGGTATATAAGAACTTGACAATAAAATTGCTAATTAAGTACAAAATAGGTTCATGTCCCAGAGGGAAAAAAAAAAATTTGAAGTCTTTTTTTTTTCTACTGAAAAAATATCATTTGCATTTTTTTAGCTTTCCACGAGTTAACATCTTACTTCATGAAGCTAAGTCCTAATAAATAGTAAATGGCAATTCAGAGAAAGTTTCATTTTACTAGTCAGCTTATCTTAGAAGAACTTATTAGAAAATGTTTTAGTGCAACATTTCAAGGACAGCCTTCTTTGTTGTCTTACTTACAGATTTGTATTTTTTTCCTTAAAAAAGTTATGAACCATTTAATAAAGATTAACTTACTGACTTCTTAATAAGTAGCAGTTAAAAGTTCTACTGTTGGTGCACAGAGTAGCATAAATTGTAATGTTAGTAGTAAGACGTCTTTCAACTTAATATTACAATGGTCATTAATAAAACAAAATTCTTTTAACTTGAAAGAGTTCAAATTCATCTCATAGAGATGAATTCTACCTAGGACATTATTTTCTTGTCCTGTGAAATAAGTCTCTGTCATTTGAGTCATAATTTTATGAAATCATATTTAGTGAGTGATAGACACAGGCAGGTATTAAATATATAGGGTATTAAATAATACAAAGTTGGATATTAAAGGGAAACAAGATTGTTTAATAAATGTTCCCACGTACCAAATGCTTAAAATTTACTTGAAAAAATTTGTTAAGTATATGAACAATCAAAATTAAAAGTAATATATAAGAGTACTGTTACGGATTGAATTGTGTCCCCAAAAAATATGTGTTGGTATCCTAACCCCTATTCCTGAGGATGTAATCCCATTCGGAAATTGGGTTTTCTATGTTATGTTAATGAGGCCGTATCTGTATAGGGTGTGTCTTAAACCTAATCACTTTTGAGATACAAAAAGGGCAGATTAGGCCCAGAGACAGATGCCATGTGGAGATCACCAAGGAAATTAAGAATGAAGGGACTACAAAATCTGAGACAAGGATCTTCTCCATTCAGAAAGCCTTCCGCTATAGCCACTGCCCTGAATTTGGACTTTTAACCTCCTAAACTGTGAGAAAATACATTTGTGTTCATTAAAGCCACCCATTTGTGGTACTTCTGTTACAGCAGCACTAGCTAACTAAGAGAAGTAGTAACAATAGTAAAATTAGGGCAATGGACTTTTAAGGAATATAGTACTCCGGACTGAGTTGACAAAGAAAGACTTAGGCAAAAAAACTGGCATAAAGCAGGGTTTGAGAAAATGGGATGTAGAAAATAACACTTGCATTTTGATCTCTAGTTATCAACATTTTATATTGTGTTCAAATCTGTGTGTAGTTAAGTGGTGTCCAGAGTTTAGTAAAGACACAATACGATTATTGCAGCTGGGCGCCTTTGACACGATTCCGACTCTGACTCCCACTCATAGCGATCCCGTGTGACAGAGCAGAGCAGCCCCATAGCGTGCTCTTAGCTGTAATCTTTATGGGTGCATATCCCCAGGTCTATCTCCCAAGGAACTGCTGGGTGGGTTTGAACCTCCAACCTTTTGGTTAGCAAGGGAGTGCTTAACCGTTGTGCAGCCAGGACACAGTAGGAAGAGAAAAAAATTATATATATATACGTATATATATATATATATATATATATATATATATATATATATATATATATATATATATATATATATATACACACAGACACACATATATAAGTTGAAGTCAGAATGGAAATGAGATAGAAGTGAAGAAACCGATGACTTTTCAGACCAATGCCCACCTTATATTTGAACATCCAGGAATTAATTTATATGTCTCTTTGCAAAGAAAAGAAACAGGAGATGGGAAAAAAAAAAACAAAACAACAACTTGAATTATATTTTTTCCTAAAAACAAGACCGATAAAAAGATACAGAATGACTAAGTACACCTTTAATTGGCAAGATGTGATTTAACTCAACAGTGGAAATGGAAGTTTAAGAGCTAAGTGAAATTAGAGGGAAATAACTACTGAGTTATGATTTATTTATTAACTTACTGACTTATAATTATGCATATAGAACAATCATGTTTCTTTTTGCATTCTTGAGTTTATGTCTCTAAAATTACCTCCCCTACCCAGCCCAAATTTCTTGTTGACTTTAAGCAAGACAGGTACCTCTTTTGCTTTGAAAAGTCATCCAAGAGATATCTTCTTTCAAGCATTGTATACTTTATATTCTTATCTGAGCTTTTTGGATGAGTAAGGAAAAAGGAGAGCTTTCTGAGGGAACTGCGAATAAAGTAGTGCATAGGTATTTCACAGGTAAAATGGAAAGATGTTTTAGGGGCAGAAATGAAGGAGGATTTTACAAATAGCTGAGGCAGGTTTTCCCTGCCCTACCCTCAACATTGTATTCATTACCATTGTCCCCCACATTTAAGCAGAAGTCATATTTATTCAATATTCACTTTCCTGAGTGTGGTTAAAGATTGATATGTTTGAAATAAAGAGTCAAATTTGAAGTGGACATTGTCTAGGTTTTTGAAAGTTATGTCTTTGCTTACTTTGTTTTTTGTATTGTTTTGCTTGCTTTTATCTTTTAAAACTAAGGACTGGCTTTGAATAGGAAGGGTTAATGAGCTTAAATTATACCATAAACCACAGAGTGGAGGAAAATGTGTAATGACATTTCCCATTAAAAAGGAGGGTGGAAGGTAAGTAAAGGCTAGTACGTGCCTGATAAAACTCTCTAACCATACCTCTTTCTCAAGTCTGAGGTACTAGGCAATAGAAACGCAACGTGGTGTGACCCAGATCAGAGAAAAACTTAGCTTCATTTTCTTTTGGAAGACAGAAAAAGCAACTGGTTTGCCAAGATGAACTGCTCACTAATTAATTAAATTAAAGATAAATAATAGTCACACTATAGGGGATATTATGTCACATTGTGTTCAGAAAAAGAGCTCTCAGGCCATTCTGCTCTTGAGTTGTCCATGTACAAAAGCCTCTCATGACTCTCATTAGGGGTGAGCAAGAGAATGGTCTTATGGATCTGGAGTGGTCTCTGGGTCTTTCTAAAATTTAATATTGTCTTATCCATCCCCGTATAAAATTCTTTAGTTTACTCTCCGTATTTCCCTTAAGTCCACACTCCTGGCAAAAGCATGCAAGTTCTCCAGGACCTAGTGTCTGACTGCACCTCCCAGCTTATATCTTGCTCTGACTCCTTCAGTGCATTTTGCTTCATGCACCACAGTGCCTAGTGCTTACCACCCTAACTCATCCTGCTCTCTTTTCCTATAATGAATGTTCGTTCTTCATTATCTGCTCAGACAGCCTCTCCTCTTCAAGTCTATCTCTGCTATGACACATTATCTGATTCCTTACCTACTTCCTCTCCTAAGTAGAATAGAACAGTTATGCCTTTGCCTCGCTTGAACTTGATAGAGGTTTCTATCATAGTATCTATAAAGCTTTATTACATAGAAACATTTGCATTTCAATCTTTCTTGATTAGACTTAATGGGTCTGCTTTTTTAATACATGTATCCCCCAGGCAAGTGGTTGACATATATAAGATTTGGGATCAGTGTTTCCTGAATGAATTAATTCATGTCAAAGTTTCAATCCCACGGCTACATTGATTCTGAAAATATCAAATATATGTGAAAATGACATTCTCAAATATTGTATTGCTATAATGTAATTAAAGCACCTTAAATGGAGTGCTGAAGTGAATATTATGATGTGCTGTCCGGATTTCCTTCCACAACTCAGTTACCAAGTGTGCTTCTGGCAAATAGACCTGGGCCGTCAGATATCTTTAAACATTGTCTGCTTGAAGAGAACCTCCTTACTCAAGGTCATGTTCTCTTCCTGGAGTATCTTAGCAAGGCCCAAGCCCTTCACCCTAACCTAGGACAACTCTGAAGGGGCAAACATATTTCAGAGCTCACTTTGGGGTCAGCTGAAGCTTTTGATGATGCAACATCCTATCTCAATTCTCCTTCTCACCAGTGCTCACTGGAAAATTTATGGTTGCAATTTCTTACATTTAAAGAAAAAAAAAGAAAGAAGAAAGATCTCAAATCAACTACCTAATCCCCCACCTTAAGACACAGGAAAAAGAAGAATAGACTAAACCCAAAGTAGGCTTGAGGAAGAAAATAATAAGAATGGAAACTAATGAGATAAAAAATAGAGAAAATCAACAAAACCAAAGTTGATTCTTCAAAACTTTTTTTAAAAATTGAAAAACCCTTAGGTAGAGTGACCAAAAAAAGAAGACAGAAGATTCAAATTACTAAAACCAGGTATTAAATAGAAAACATTACTACCAGCTCACAAAAATAAAAAGAATTTTAAGGGAATGCTATGAACAATTGTATGCCAACAAAGCAGATAACTTAGATTAAATACACAAATTCCTAGAAAGACACAACAAGAAAAAAAAAATCTGAATGTACCTATAAATCTTCCCAAAAAGAAAAGCCTAGGACCAGATAGTTCCACTACTAAATTCTACCAAACACTTAAAGAAGAATTAATACCAATTATTCACAAACTGTTCCAAAAATAGAACAGAGGGAAGATTTCCCAACTCGATCTATGAATCCAGTATTACCCTGATCACAATACTGGACAAATAGATGACAAGGGGAAAAAGAACAAACTGTAGACAAATATCCTTTATGATTAAGACATAAAAACCCTCAACAAAATACTATCAAATTAAATACAACACTACATAAAAAAGAATATGCACCATGACCAAGTGGGATTTATCCCAGGATTATAAAGTTTATTTAACATCATAAAATCAATTTATGCAATACACCATATTAACAGAATTAAGGATCCAACCACATGATCATCTCAACAAACTTTGAAAAAATATTTAAGAAAATCTAACACCTTTTCACGATAAAAAACTTAATAAATTAAGAATATGTAGAACTTCCTCAACCTGATAAAGGGCATCTATAAAAAGCCGATGGATAACACCATACATAATGGTGGAAGATTGAATGCTTTCCTCCTAAGATCCGGAACAAGACGAGGTCCTCTCTAGCCAGTTCTAGTCAACAGCGTACTGGAGGTTTTGGTCAGAGAAATTATGCAATAAAATTAAACAAAAGTCATTCAGATATTAAAGGAAGAAATAAACTATCTCTACTTTCAGATGGCTGAGCAAAGAATCTGAGAAGCTGGATTATATGAAGAAGAACATGGCATCAGGATTGCAGGAAGACTCATTAACAGCCTGTGTTATGCAGATGACACAAACTTGCTTGCAGAAAGTCAAGAGGACTTGAAGCACTTAAACTCATGAAGATCAAAGACCAAAGTCTTCAGTATGGATTACACCTCAATATAAAGAAAACAAAAATTGTCACGACTGGACCAATAAGCAACATCATGATAAATCGAAAAAAGATTGAAGTTGTCAAGGATTTCATTTTACTTGGTTCCATAATCAACACCCATGGAAGCAGCAGTCAAGAAATGAAAAGACTGGTTGCGTTGGGCAAATCTGCTGCAAAAGACCTCTTTAACGTGTTGAAAAGCAAAGATGTCATTTTGAAGACTAAGGTGCGCCTGACCCAAGCCATAGTATTTTCAATTTCATCATATGCATGCGAACGCTGGGCAAGGAATAAGGAAGACCGAAGAACTGACGCCTTTGCATTGTGGTGTTGGCGAAGAATATTGAATATACCATGGACTGCCAAAGAATGAACAAATCTGTCTCGGAAGAAGTATAACCAGAATGCTCCTTAGAAGCAAGGATGGAGAGACTACGTCTTACATAATTTGGACATGTTGTCAGGAGGGATCTGTCCCTGGAGAAAGGCATCATGCTTGGTAAAGTAGAGGGTCATCGAAAAAGAGGAAGACCCTCAACGAGATGGATTGACACAGTGGCTACAACAATGGGCTCAACCATAACGATTGCGAGCATGGCACAGGACCATTCTGTGGTGCATAGGGGTTTCGTTCTGTGGTACATAGGGTTGCTATGAGTCAGAACCACTCGACGCCACCTAACAACCACAACGACAACTTACACATGCCATGACTTTGTATATGTATACATATAAAAACTAAGAAATCAACTAAAAATTATTAGAACTAATAAACAAATTCATCAAAATTACAGGATACAAGCTCAATATACGAGAAGTTAAGCAAAATATTTTGAAATGATCAAAAAAACTATTTGAAATATAGATTTACAAACAATTAAAATGGTGTTGTGTTAACATGTTAGGTCATGATGAAATGCATATGTATATTAAACATGTTTATGAAAAGTTTTTCCTTAAACCAAACCAAAAATAAAACCCACTTCCATCAAGTTGATTTTGACTTATGGCAACCTCATGTGTTACAAAATAGAACTGATCCATAGGGTTTTCTTGGCTGTAATTTTTATGGAAGCAGATCTCTAGTTGGTTGCGTTCAAACTGTCAACCTTTAGGTTAGTAGAGGAGCGCAAACTGATTGTGTCATACCCTGTTGTTGTTGTTGCTGTTATGTGCCGTGGAGTCAATTTCCACTCATAGTGACCCTATATGACAGAGTATAATTGCCCAGTAGGGCTTCCTAGGCTGTAATCTTTACAGGTTCAGATTTTCAGGTCTTTTCTCCTGTGGAGCCACTGACGAGTTCAAACTGCTGACCTCTCAGTTAGCAGCTGAGAGCTTAACCATTGCCAGGGCTCCTTTGTCATTCATTCCCAAATCCATTGCCATTGAGTTGATTCTGACTCACAGAGATCCTATAGGACAGTGTAGAACCGCATCATAGGGTTTCCAAGGCTGTAATCTTTGCAGAAGGAGCTGGGGTGGTGCAACAGCTAAGCCCTCAGCTGCAAACTGAAAGGTCTGTAATTTGAACCCACCAGCCACTCTGTGGGAGAAAGATGTGGGAGTCTGCTCCCATAAAGATTACAGCCTAGAAAACCCTATGTGGGGCAGTTCTGTTCAGTCTTACAGGGTTGCTATGAGCCGGAATTGACTCCCTGGCATACAACAACAACACAGATCTTAAGGGAACTATAATGCTACATCTTCCTCCTGCAGAGCAGCTGGTGGGTTCAAAGTACTGACCTTTTGGTTAGCAGCTCAGTGCTTAACAACTACCGCACCGGGGCTCCTTTGCCATACCCTAAACCTGTTGTCGTTGAGTCAGTTCTGATGCATAGAGACACTTTAGGACAGAGTAGACCTGCCCCCATAGGGTTCCCAAGGAGCTACTGGTGGTTTCACACCACCAACCTTTCAGTTAGCAGCCAAGCGCTAAACCACTGTGCCAGCAGGGCATTTCCCCAGTGCAGCCTGCAGTCATGAAGCTGCATGTGGGTGGTGGAAATATACTAACCACTATTTTAACACTTCCATCTTAAATTTATCATCACCCATCACCACTGGGATTATTGCAATTGTCTCTTGAGAGTCCCTCTGTCTTCTCTTGTCCGTCTTTATTCTCCAGACAGAAGCCTGAGTGACCTTGTCTGATGACATCTTCCACTATACTCCAGTTCTCTTTGTTCACACAGTTCCTGCCACAGTGGCTTTCTTGTTGTTCTCTGAAAACACAGGCATGTTCTCATCTCACAGATTTTAAAAATGCTGCCTAGGTTGTTCTTTCCTTAATTTTCTGGACATCTCTTTTCTTTACCTTTGTCATGTTCTTGCTCAAATATCTCTTTTCAATTGAGGCCATTCCTGGCAGGCCTGTTGAAAATTCACCTCAACCCAACCTTTTCTAACTTCCCTCCTTGCTTTATTTCTTACCTTAGTGCTTATCGCAATCTAACTTAAGATACATTTTTATTATTTTTTATGGTCTTTCTACCTCAGTTGTAATATAAATTATATGACGACAGGGATTTTTATCTCTTTTGTTCATTATCCTATCTCCAAAAACTTTAATGCAGATAGTAGATGTTTAGGAAATATATTTGTTGAACAAACGAAAGAATAAATAAAGCTTTTTAATTAAATTACTATATATGTATTGGGAAGGGTCTATCTATCCATCCATACATCATCCATCCATCTGTCCATCCATCTATCCATTGAAAGATATGTGTGAATAAAACATTTGGAACCAACTTCTTCAAACACTGAAAATTTAAAACCACTAACCTGTTATCAAAATCATTAATAAATGTAATGTGCTGTTTGAACATAACGCAATTCCAAAATTTTAGTCTATATAACTCCCAAAGATGTTAAATCCTATTCTAGAGAGATTTACTGAGTGAGGTTGTGACAACTTCATTCTATGTAGAGAGAAAATGACCTTCACTTGGCTCACTCCTGCTAACTGCTATTAGATTACGCCAACTTTTTTGAAAAGCTTAGTTTAAGCTCCACCTTTGACTTTAACCCAAGAGATTATGTAGTTTACATGCAATTATTAGTAGATTATCTCAGAATTCATCATCAAGACTGTATTCTGGTAACTTCTGCAATTAAGTTTTCTGAAATTATAGTCATCATTTCCTTAAGCACAATTTTCATCATAGCATTCAGGAATTTGAAGTAGGTGTCTACATTACCTCACATAAAACCTAAGTGAGAATTCTACAGAGGATTTCTACAGTGGACTGAGAAGTCTGCTCCATAAAGCTCCTCTGCTTTAGTCATTTCTGATGTAATTTAAACAAATATGTTTCCTTCAACTAAGCTAACTACTTGTTATTTGTTTTACAGAGGTTACAGTTGGTTCTTCACACCCAAGTTTTGCTTGTAATTTTTACTATATCAATTTGTTTCTTTTTAACTTACATTCACTCTTTTTTTATGCCTTCATTGTAAATGTAGAATCATTGTGGGTCCTTTTTTTGTTTATTTGCTTCAGAGAAAATATTATTGCAGAAAACATTCCTAGAGTATTGAAAAAAATTAGTTTTCATAATAAAATATGGCTTATTTTGGACACTATTAAGACTCTGACAGATTTTTAAGTTATGATTTTTAGTGGAAAGTACAAGAAATGCAACAGAATCAGCTATATGCGTTTATGGACAAAACTCTATTACCATTTGTCTTAGTCATCTAGTGCCGCTACAACAGAAATACCACAAGTAGATGGTTTTAACGAAGAGAAGTCTATTTCTTCACAGTTAAAGTAGGCTAAAATCCTAAATTCAGGGTGTCAGCTCCAGGGGAAAGCTTTCTCTCTCTCGGCCTTCTCATCAGTGTTCCCCCAGACTAGGAGCCTCTCAGCACAGGGACCCCGGTCCAAAGGGCACACTCTGTTCCTGGCACTGCTTTCTTGATAGTATGAGGTCTCCTTATCTCACTGCTCACTTCTGTCTTTTATATCTCAAGAGATTGCCTCAGGACACAAGCCAGTCTTGCAGATACAGTCCTGCCTTACTAACACAACTGCCACCCATCCTCCCTCATCAACATCATAGAGGGAGGAATTACAACATATAAGAAAATCACACAGTACCTGGAATCATGGCCCAGCTAAACTGACATACACATCTTTGGGGGACATAATTCAAACCATGACAGCATTCATTAGGTTCACTGAGCATACAAATACATTTGGATTTAGTTGCAAAATATTTAGCTGCTTTGAATGATTCTATATACTTAATGTGTTTTTTGGTAAACAGCATTGCATTCAAATAATAATTATTAATGTTAATTGCATTTTGAGATTAAAACATTAAACATTAAAAGGATAGTTTTTAAAAGTGTTTTCCATTAGAACAAAAAAATTCCCTTAATATTATCTAACCAAGCAATTTTTAAAAGTACTTGAAAATAGAAGAAGTGTTTATCGCTAGATTCTCTTGTTTTGCATAAATTGATTTTAAGAAACTTCTTTTTTGCTTTTGAACAAACACTTTTTAAAATAAGGGTTGCATCCTATTTGTTTATGTAAGACATCAAATTTAATATAATCAAGTATTAGATAAAATATGATTGGAAAAAGGAAGTATTGAATGTATAGATTAAACATGGGGGAGAAGCATTCTAAGTGATGCTATGCCTATATACTGCCTTTAAGACAGTGTAAAGATTATGCACTTTAATATATATCTTTAATATTCTTTTTACTGAAGTGGGAGACAGTATAAGAAAGTGCCCTATGGCTTCTTGGGATAATGTATTCCCAGATTATTCTATGTGTAGACATCCTTGTTACTTTTAACATTCCCTCTGCAATAATAACCGTTTGCTTAGAACCATAAAACAAATACTCAAAATCACAAGGGAGGAAAAATCTGCAAACTACCATGTTTTAACTTAATATTTCTTACATTTTCACAAGTTGATATTTTTAGAACTAGTCATGTATTTATTCCTAGAAGTTTAGGCTCTATATGATCTAGTAATTTTGTAGTAATAAATCTGAAGTAAAGCTTTATAGATGAACTCTAATAAAATCTACATAAATAAGATTCATTGCTAAAATATTTTGTATTGACTGTTAATAAATTATGATAATTTAGATCATTTTAAATAAATGCACATTGCCAATTTAACTTAATTTTAAAAATATGTCTTTTGGTGCATGCAAGTAGCAATCAAACAAAACAAAGTCAATTTATTGTAATTAACCAGTATTTCTTCTAAAGATTCATTTGCATTTTGTTGATTTCATTTTATTCCTATTTATTTCTTAATCTTGTCTCATTTTTAAGATATTTTCTGTCTTTGAAAAATGAGCTGTGTTGTACTGTTGTATAAGAAAATATATTTTAGTGTCATCAAATATAAGCTGAAATATTGACAAACAATATTTTATGAAATGTTATTTTTTGTAAAGCCCATTAAATTTTTTATTTGAAGTCTTTTAATAGTCTTATTAAAAAGATAAGTATTATTACCAAAGATCCCTGAGTGGCACAAATTGTTTGTTCTCGAATACTAACCTAAAGGTTAGTGGTTTTAACTCAATGGTGGAAGGAAAACCCTGTGGAGCAGTTCTGCTCTGTAACACATGGGGTCACCAGGAGTCAGAATTGACTTGGTGCTAATGGGTTTATTGTTATTATGACTATATTCTTCCAAATAGTTTTAAAATCATCTAATAATAAACTGTTTTCCAGATGGTTTTATACAGAGCTGTTGCAACAATGCTTCTTCATCCTAATGTTAAAATTCTTATTAAGAGAATAGGTTGATTAATAATATTTTGGTGGTTTTGATATGTTCAAGTGAATACTTGTACTTCATCTTTTGCTAAGTAAAACAGTAAAGAAGAACAATCCCCATGGCAACAATTAGGTAAAGCGTCTTAATATCAATATTTCACTCAAACCTGTTTAAAAATCTCTTCTGCTGTCTGTGAGAGATTTGTAAATATTTCATCACGATGGAGTTAGAGATAGAAAACCTGGAGGAAGCTGATAGAAGACTTCCAAGAATTGGTCCCATCTTAATATTAACACAAAAACAGTAATTTATATAAGAAAATCATATGCTTTTCCTTCTCAATGCTCAATTCATCAGACCTATATCTTCAATTGTTTATTTCCCATATATAAGAATTGATTATTTGTAATATATTCATATTTAATTATATATAATAACATATACACATATATATATAAAATGTGTGTCTATATGTGTGTATTTATATATACGAAAACATGGCTGTGGTATGCCATTCACCATTAAGAAAGTCAAATCTCTTTACATTTGATTTATAAGATATAAGAATATGCAAAGTCACAGATATTACCTAAGTGAACTGAAGTCAGAATTGCAAACCTCTAGTCAGAAAATGTATATGATGTATGCAAAACCAAATAGAAATGCTTTTTGATTTTCCATTAGCTGGAATAACAAGAACTCAATTATAATGTTCAATGTAAAACTATAAAATACTTATTTCAGTAACAAATATTTAACATACTTGCTTAAAAATATTTTGTCACTATAATACTCTGAAGGAAAAAAAAATTGAAAAAAAATGTTTTCCTCTCTATCCCATTAGTGCTAAAAACATTGCTTCAATCTCTAATCTGTCTCTATTTCTCAAGCAGTCCATGGAATCAATTTTCCCAAACAGCAAGGTTTTGTTTGGTTTTTTTTTAATGGAATCTAAGACTAAAACACTTCTCTGAGACGAGACTCTTCTAATAAGCCATCCCAGTTAGAGATGTCTTCTTCCTTACTTTAGACACCACGTCTACAATCCTGTGGGCAAACTCATTTTCCTATCTCCCTTTCTTTTCTTAGCATTACTTTGCTATTTGATTTTTGTTGTATAGGTGGTTCTACCTGCCTCCAGTCAGCTTTCCCTCAGGCCTGAGATTCTACCAATGTTTGCTAGTATCTCAGATTATTAACTCAGAAAATCATTTGGACAAATTTAGGTCCTTAGAGATTAGTTTCAGGTCATCTCCTTTTGTATTAATTTGCTCAAGCAACTTGTCCACTACCCGTTGTCCCCTGTGAGTTATTTCTGAGATAGAGGTTTGGCTATGGCTTCACTATAAAAAAAAAAAAGAAAAAGAAAATGCACACACAGACACACAAACTCACACCCTTAATTATACACTCTGGAGCAAAATTGACCTCCCAACCCACCCTCCTTCAGAATCTTTCTAAGTTTTAGAGAAAATACACTACAATTCAGAGCAATGTTAAGTCTTTAACATGGAACGTTTCAATTGAAAATTCACATTTTAAAACAATGAGTGTACATTAAAGAAAATCATGTGACGTTAACTCTGGTAGTTTTGGTAAGAACTTAGAAAGCATTGTCCTATTCCAATGCAGTTACAAAGCTTGAAAGCACACATAAACTTCATATTTACACCAGTGATTATTGTTGGAAAAACTAAAGATAACATGATGACATTTTCTGCTAGAGCCCCGCCTCCCTCACCTGTTTGCCGTGAGGAAGAGGAACAGGTAAGAGTGGTTTTTCTTCTTTTTTAACTCATGCCCAGGGCCCTCAGTAGGTTTTTCTGGACCTTCTTAAAACCTGGAGATGTGTTTAATGACTCTCAACTTCTCTTACCTTGGTATTCTGTATAACTTGTTTGTTATGTAATTGTTTCCTGGTAAAATTGAAAACAGACTTTGACCTGCATCTTTTGTTTATTCTTGGTTGGTTCAAGTGAAGTAGCCAATGTACTTTTACTCTGCCAGTTTTCACCATAATTCTCATTATTATTCTTAATGTAAAATAACTGAGAGATCATCATTAAAACCAGGAACAAGACATGAAAGTCTATTAGCATAAAAAAATGTATTGTGTAGAACGTCGTTACCTTTTTATATAATATTGTTTTGAAAGTTTTAAAACTAAGACAGTGAGACAGGTAATTTATATTAAAGCTTAATTTTGGAAATTAGGTGTCAAATAATTATTTGTAGATGATTAGTCATCTACATACAAAATTCAAGAGAATTAATAATAAAAAACTATTATAAATGTTTAAAAAGTCAGATAAGGACTGAATACAAAATGATTATATAAAATTTTACAGTTTCATTCATAAAATTACAACACATTTCACTGTTTCCCTTCAAAATTTCTATATTTTTATCTTTTATATTATGTAGAATTTCAGAAATACAAATAAATAGGTTAGCATAAGGAACTCCATATACACATACCCCCTCCCTAATATTAATTTAAAGCCAACTCCAAACATCCGTCAGATTTCAGTATGTATTTCTAAAGGAGAAGGACTTGCTTTAATTAGTACAATAACAATAGCTATATTACAAGTAAAGAAATAACAGTAATTCATCAATAGAATAAAATAGTTGGTTATTCAGTCAACTTTTCCATTGTACCATAAGTGTCAAATATTAAAAATATTGCAAAGTTCTCTTCTAGCCCTGAACATAATTTTCATATTAAGCTTTCACCTTCATTTCTTTCTTGTAATTCTTCTGCAGATCTGATTGTTACTCAGATATTTTCCTCTACAATTTAATTTAAAAATTGTAACTTAAATAATTATTCAAAATACAGTAATTGACTACAATAGTATTTGTGAAGAACTGTGGTATATGCTTTGTGAAGAAAAGATAATCAAGTCATAGATTTTAGCACTAGGAAATCAAAATACACTCTACAAGTTTCTTTCAGCAATATATATATGTATATAATATACATATATATATATACACATTGGAAAAAAAAATCTTTGCCGTCAAGTCAATTCCAACTCATAGTGCCCCCACAGGTCAGAGCAGAACCGCCTCCTATGGTTTGCAAGGAGCGGCTGGTGGATTTGAACTGCTGATCTTTTGATTAGCAAGAGAGGTCTTAACCACCGTGCCACCAAGGCTCCATATATATATATATATATATATACATATATATGTATGTATATATATATATATATAATTTGTGATTTGTGATTTCTTCATATGACCTTGGACAATGCCTCCCACCTGACCTGGAGAGTGTCCTGATTCATGCCTTTGACATCTTTATGACTCCCTGTGAAACTTCTTCCAAAGGTTTTTGCTGCTCCTCATTCTAATGTAATATACACAAAAATTTGTTTTTCCTGGAGCTAGGAATGCATTACTGTAATAGTATCGTACTGTCAACAGTGAGATTCAGAGAGAGAAGGTATTGATGCAACTAGAGGTGTGTATCTTGAGCTCAGCCTTGGAGCAAATAGATTTGAAAATACTCTTCCTTATGGTGTCCAGCGTTGTTAGATTTTAGGTATAGAAAATTATGATATATAATGAGCTCTGTATCTTGCTCTAGGCTCTAACTGGTAGAGTTTAGCCCATCACCCTAAATAAACAGCTTGAATTACATTTTCTAAATGCAATTTTTTCTTTCTATAGTTTCTACTGTGGGCAAACGAGATGAGGTTTTTGGTTTTATGTTTTACCGCTTCTATGGCTATAAACACTGGCGTTTATCCTCATCAAATGTGTACAGGGTACTGATAATATATGCCATTTTTTTCTATTTATAAAGCTTTGTATAACTCATAATATTTTTACTGACATAGATGATAGACTTTAAAAAATGAACGCATATGTGCAGACAAGACTCTGCATATAAATTTATCTCTACTAGTCTGACATTTCATTAAATTCAAAGAACCTTGTTACTATTCAATAATCTGGAGATTTTCTCTATATTTTCAAGTTCATTTATAAATTGGAGTTAATTATTTTAATGAAATATCAATAAATGATATTAAAATATTGATTTTTTTTTTGGTTGAAAGAGACAATTCTCTGAAAGCTCATTATGGTTTACTCATTGCCCCAACAACACATTGGGCAGCTTTTATGGCTCAAACTGACCAGTTTTGTAGCATTCGGTAGACGTGCAAGTACCCATGTATCATTTGTTCATTGAACATTTATTAGGGTCAGTCTTAAAAATGTGTCTTATTTTTTTTTTTTAATTGTACTTCAGGTGAAGGCTTACAGAACAAATAGTTTCTCATGAAACAGTAGTACACATATTGTTGTATGACATTGGTTAACAACCCCACAACATGTCAACCCTCTAACTTCTCAACCTTTTTTTAGGGGAGAATACACATAGCCAAAGATACACCATTTCAAAAATTTTTACATGCACACTTCAGTGACACTGACTATGCTCTTCCAATTGTGCTGTTATTCTCACTTAAGAAGAAGGCTTACAGAACAAAATAGTTTCTCATTTAACAGTTACTATACATGTTGCCCTATGACAATGGTTAACAATCTCACAATACATCAACAATATCCTTACTCGACCTTGGGTTCCCTATCACCAGCTTCCTTGTCCCCATCTGCCTACTGGCCCTTGTTACTGGACTCCTGTACCTCATTAGTCCCATTTGGTTTTACGGGGCTGTCCACTCCCAGGCTGAATGGTGAACCTCGGAGGTAAATTCATCACTGAGCTAAAAGCGTGTCTGGGGGCCATATTCTCAGGGTTTCTCCAGTCTCGTTTAGGCCAGAAAATATGATCTTTTTTTCTGTGAGTTAGAATTATGTTCTACAACCCTCTCCAGCTCTGTCCAGAACCCTCTGTTGTGATCCTGGTCAGAGCAGTCAGTGGTGGTAGCCGGGCACCATATAGCTGTACTGGACTCAGTCCAGTGGAGGCCTTGGTAGCTGTGGACAATTAGTCCTTCGGACTAATCTTTTCCTTGTATCCTTTTTCTCTTCATTCTCCCTTGCTCCTGAAGGGATGAGACAAGTGGAGTATCTTAAATGGCCGTTCACAGGATTTTAAGACCCCAGACACTACTCACCAAGTTAAATGTAGAACATTGTCTTTATAAACTGTGTTATGCCAATTGAGCTAGATGTTCCCCGAGACCATGGTCCCCACAGCCCTCCGCCCAGCAATTCAGTCCCTCAGGGAGTTGGGATGTGTCTATGGGGCTTCCATGACCTTTCCTTGTACAAGTTGTGCTAGTTTCCCCTGTATGGTGTACCGTCTCACCCTTCACCCAAGATACCACTTATCCATTGCCTATTTAGTATTTTCCCCCCACCCTTCCGATCCCTGGTAACCAACAAAGATTGTTACATTTTGTGTGTGAACTTTTTCATGGGTTTTTACAATAGAGGTCTCATACAATATTTGTCCTCTGGTGATTGACTTATTTCACTCAGCATAATGTCCTCCAGTTTCATCCATGTTATGAGATGGTTCACAGATTCATTGTTGTTCTTTCTCGTTGTATAGTACTACATTGTGTGTATGTACCATAGTTTGTTTATCCATTCATCTGTTGATGGGCACCTACATTGCTTCCATCATTTTGCTATTGTGAACAGTGCTGCCATGAACATAGGTGTGCATATGTCTATTTGAGTGATGACTCTTATTTCTCTAGGATATATTCCTAGGAGTGGGATTGCTGGATCGAATGGTATGACTATTTCTAGCTTTCTGAGGAAACGCCATATCATTTTCCAAAATGGTTGTATCATTTTGCATTCCCACCAGCAGTGCATAAGAGTTCCCATCTCCCCGCAGCCCCTCCAACATTTGTTATTTCCAGTGTTTTTGATTCGTGCCAGTAATGCCGGGGTGAGACGGTATCTCATTGTGGTTTTAACTTGCATTTCTCTAATGGCTAGTGACAGTGAGCATTTCCTCATGTGTCTGTTGGCCATTAGAATGTCTTCTTTGGTGAAGTGTCTGTTCATTTCCTTTGCCCATTTTTTAATAGGACTATTTGTCTTTTTGTTGTAGAGATGTTGGATTTTCTTGTAGATTATGGAGATTAGACCTTTGTCTGACTTGTACTGTCCAAAAATTTTTTCCCAGTCTGTAGGTTCTCTTTTGACTCTTTTGGTGAAGTCTTTTGAAGAGCATAGGTGTTTGATTTTTAGAAGATCCCAGTTATATCTAGCTTATCAGTTGGGGTTTGTGCATTGATGGTTATGGTTTGTATCTTGTTAGTGCCATGTATTAAGGCCTGAAGTGTTCGTCCTATTTTTTCTTCTATGAACTTTATAGTTTTAGGCTTTATATTCAGGTCTTTGATCCATTTTGAAATAGTTTTTGTATACGGCGTGAGGTATGAGTGCTGTTTCATTTTTCTGCAGATGGATATTGAGTATTGCCAGCACCATTTGTTAAAAAGACTGTCTTTTCCCCATTTGATGGACTTTGGGTGCTTGTCGAACATTAGGTGACCGTAGGTGGATGGATTTACATCCAGGTTCTCAATTCTGTTCCATTGGTCAATGTATCTGTCGTTGTACCAGTACCAGGCTGTTCTGACTACTGTAGCTGTATAGTAGGTTCTGAAGTCATGTAGTGTGAGTCCTCCAACTTTATTCTTCTTCAGTAGTGCTTTACTTATTCGGGGCTTCTTCCCTTTCCATATAAAGTTAATGATTAGTTTTTCCGTCTCTTTGTATATTGTTGCTATTTGGATCGGGATTGTGTTGTATTTGTAAATTGCTTTGAGTAGAATTGTCATTTTCACAATGTTGAGTCTACCTATCCATGAGCATCGTACGTATTTCCGTTTATGTAGATCCCTTTGGGTTTCATGCAGTAGTGTTTTGTAATTTTCTTTGTAGAGGTCTTTTACATCCCTGGTCAGATTTTTTCCTAAGTATTTTATCTTTTTAGGGGCTATTATAAATGGTATTGTTTTCCTGATTTCCTTTTCATCATTCTCCTTATTGGTGAATAGGAATCCAACTGATTTTTGAATGTTTATCTTGTATCCTGCTATTCTGCTGAATCTTTCTATTAGTTCCAATAGATTTCTCGTGGAGTCTTTAGGGTTTTCTATGTATAGTATCATATCATCTGCAAACAGGGACAGTTTAACTTCTTCATTACCAATTTGGATGCCCTTTATTTCTTTTTCTTGCCTTATTGCTCTAGCTAGAACTTCCAGCACAATGTTAAATAGGAGCGGTTATAAAAGGCATCCTTGTCTTGTTCCTGTTTTCAAGGGGAATGTTTTCAGCCTCTCTCCATTAAGAATGATGTTGGCCATTGGCTTTGCATAGATGCCTTTTATTATGTTGAGAAATTTCCCTTGTATACCTATTTGATTGAGATCTTGTATCGGGAATGGGTGTTGGACTTTGTCAAATGCCTTTTGTGCATCAATTGAGATGATCATGTGATTCTTTTCTTTCCTTTTATTTATGTGGTGGATTACATTGATTGATTTTCTAATGTTGAACTAACCTTGCATACCGGGTATGAATCCTATTTGGTCGTGGTGTATTATTTTTTTGATATGATGCTGAATTCTATTGGCTAGAATTTTGTTGAGAATTTTTGCATGTATATTCATGAGAGATACTGGTCTGTAATGTTCCTTTTCTGTGATGTCTTTGCCTGGTTTTGGTATCAGAGTTATGCTGGCTTCATGGAATGAATTTTGAAGTGTTGCTTCCTCTTCTATGCTCTGAAATAGCTTGAGTAATACTGGTACAAGCTCGTCGGTAAATGTTTTGTAGAATTCTCCAGTGAAGCCATCTGGGCCAGGGCTTTTTTTGGTTGGGAGTTTTTTTTATTACCTTTTCAATCTCTTCTCTTGTTGTGGGTCTGTTTAGATTTTCAGCATCGCTTTGTTGTAGTTTGGATAGGCCGTGTGTTTCTAGAAATTTATCCATTTCCTCTAGGTTTTCAAATTGTTGGAGTATAATTTTTCATAATATTCTGCTATAATCCGTTTTATTTAAGTTGGGTTGGTTGTAATGTTCCCCATTTCATTTCTTCTTTGGGTTATTTGTGTCCTCTCCTGTTTTTCTTTTGTCAGTCTGTCGAGTGGTTCGTCGATTTTGTTGATTCTTTCAAAGAACCAACTTTTGGTTTTGCTGATTCTTTCTATTGTTTTTCTGTTCTCTATTTCATTGATTTCTGCTCTGATCTTTACTATTTCCTTTCTTCTGGTGGTTGTGGGATGTTTTTGCTGTTCTCTTTCTATTTGTTGGAGTTCTGTAGTTAATATTTTGATTTTGTCCCTTTCTTCTTTTTTGATATGTGCATCTATTGCTATAAATTGTCCTCTGAGGACTGCCTTTGCTGTGTCCCAAAGGTTTTAGTATGATGTGTTTTCATTCTTATTTGATTCTAGGAATTTTTTGTTTCCATCTCTGATTTCTTCTATTATCCAGTGATGTGTAAGCAGGGTATTATTCAGTTTCCATGTAATTGATTTTTTTTCCTTGCTCTTTCTATTTTTAATTTCTACTTTGATGGCACGGGGGTCAGAGAAGATACTTTGAATTATCTCAGCATTTTGGATCTTGTTGAGGATTGCTCTGTGGCCTAAGTTGTGGTCTATTCTGGAGAACGTTCCATGTGCATTGGAAAAGAATGTGTACTTAGCAGCGGTTGGATGGAGAGTTCTATATATGTCTATGAGGTCAAGTTGGCTGATTGTGCCCTTTAGGTCTTCTGTATCCTTGCTGACTTTCGTCTTAGTTTTTCTCTCCTTTACTGAGAGTGGTGTGTTGAAGTCTCCAACTATTATTGTGGAACTGTGAATTTCTTTTTTCAGTGTTGTTAGAGTTTGTTTTATGTATTTTGGAGCCCTGTCATTGGGTGTGTACATGTTTATTATGGTTATGTTTTCATGATGGATTGTCCCTTTAATCATTATATAGTGTCCTTCTCTGTCTTTTATGGTAGATTTTGTTTGAAAGTCTATTTTATCTGAGCTTAGAATTGCCACTCCTACTCTTTTTTGGTAGTTGTTAGCTTGATATAGTTTTTTCCAACCTTTGACTTTTAATAAATTCACATCTTTCTTTCTAAGATGTGTCTCCTGTAGACAGCATATTGATGGATCCTGTTTTCTTATCCATTCTGTCACTCTCCATCTCTTTATGGGTGCATTGAGTCCATTTACATTCAGAGTAATTATTGATAGATGTCAGTTTGTTGCTGTCATTTTGTAGTGCTTTTTTTTGTGGTGCTGAAATTTTCTTTGTTCTCCTTACTCTCTTGTGCTGAGTTACTTTTTTTTGTGGTTTTTTTTTCATTTCTTTTGTTTTTGTAGGTTTTGTTTTTGTTTAGACTTTCTGTTTTTCCTCTTTTTTTTATGAGTATGTTTGTTAACTTTCTTTGTGGTTACCACAAATTTTGCTCTTATCTTTAGAAGTTTGAGCAGTCTACCATTACTTGGTATCTCCTTGCCTTCCTCTACATTACAAGGTTCTATGCCTATGCCATTTATTCCCTCTTTTCTTGTTTTGATGTTGTTGTCATTTACTAATTAACTGCTCTGATTCCCTGATGTATTTCTTTTGGTTTTGGATAACCCTAAAGAGTTCATTTCCTAGATTAGTATCTGGCTGGTACGATCCTGCATCCTAGATTCTGCCTGTGAGCTGAAGTTGTTTGTCCTCAGATCAAAGAACTCCCTTTAATAATTCTTGTAAGTTTGGTTTGACTTTTACATATTCCCTTAGTTTCTGTTTATCTGGAAATGACCTAATTTCACCATCAAATTTGAATGAGAGTTTTGCAGGATATATTATTCTTGGATGGCAAATTTTTTCTTTCAAGATTTTATATATGTCATCCCATTTCCTTCTTGCCCGCATGGTTTCTTCTGAATAATCTGAGCTTAGTCTTATTGTTTCTCCTCTGTATGTGACTTCTTGTTTTTCATGAGCTGTTCTTAGGATTCTTTGTCTTTGGTTTTGGCGAGTGTTATTATGATATGCCTTGGTGATTTTCTTTTGGGGTCTCTCCTATATGGGGTTCGTTGAGCTTCTTGGGCCAGCTTTTCATCTTTCATGATATTGGAGAAGTTTTCTGTCAGCAGTTCTTCAATGATTCTCTCTGCATTTTCTGTTTTCTCCCCTGCTCTCGAATTCCAATCACTCGTCAGTTTTTGCTTTTCATTGTGTCCCACATAACTCTCAGGGTCTCTTCATTTTTCTTTGTTCTTTTTTCTGAGTTTTCCTGAAACAGAGTTGTAGCCAAGTGTTTGTCTTCTATTCCACTGATCCTGTCTTCCACCGTTTCAAATCTGCTTCACAGCCCCTCTGTGACACCATCCATTTCTGAAATCTTGCTGTTTTTTTTTTTTAGATTTCTAATTGTTGTCTTTTTATAATTTCTAGTTGTGAATTGATTTTGGCGTTTTGTTCCTTCATTATTTTCCTGAGTTCTTCCAATTTTTTGTCTGTTTTTTCCATGAATTTTTCTGATTTTTCCTCATGTTTTTCAGTTTTTTGCCTCACCTCTTAGAGAATTCTAAGTATCAGAGATTTGAATTCCTTATCAGGTAGTTGTAGTGCATTTTCTTCCACTGGAAAGTCATCTGGTGTTGTATTTTGGATGCCTACTGGAACCATCCTTTCCTGTTTTTGTAGATGTTTTGATATTGTCTGCTGTCTTCAGGGCATTCCGTAGTTATTTTTCTTGTTTATTGACTGTAGATTTGTTTGTTTCATCCCTTTTTTTTTTTTTTTTTAAAGTTTGACTACGTCTGAGCAGGCGGGCCATGTGTTCTTTGTTATTTGCTCATCTGTGGGCACAGTTCTTTTCGCCTCCTTCTCCAATTGGCAGGGTCAGTCACTCAGATATGGTACAGCAGGGCAAGTCTAGCTGAAGTGGAGTTACTGGGACTGGTTATTTGTGGCACTTACTACAGTTACCAGTGTGGGTTGGTAATCAGTGCAGGGAAGGTTCCAGTATGCCATGGCTGTGCTTCTTGGTGGTGTGATGTCAAGCGCACGGTGCAGGTAGGCAGGGTGCAGAGGGGAGATTGTTATGTGTGGAGCTAAGATGGATATGGGAGAGAGGAGAGAGGATCAGGAGCCAAAAACATACAAACAAAAAAGAATGCTAGGGGAGCTTGCTGGTAGAGTGAAGAGATGAGAGACTATGAAATGGAGAAAAACAGAAAGGGGAAGAGGAAGAAAAGAAAAGAATGAATAAATAAAAATCAGAAAGGTTAAAGAACTGCAAAGTTCCCAGGGATCCCACCGGTGCAGCTATGAGGTTCGGGGAAGTTGCTCTCAGGTTTTGCAATACAGCCTGGCTAGAGGGTGTAGATGTTTACAACGCCAGGTATTCAGGGAACAGAAAGAGAAGGAAGATATAGAGAGATGAGAAACTGAGTAATGAAGAGAGACAAAAAGGGAAAAATAGGGTAAAGAAAGCAAAACAAATTAAAAAAATATAAGAACCAGAAAAACCCCCCAAAAAACATAAAAAAAAAAAAAACAAGAAAAGAAATGCCCTCAGTGATCCCTCTGCACGTCTGTGCAAGCCGAGAGGGTATTCTCTTTGCCACCAGCACCTCCTGTCCAGAAAGGGTCCCAACTCAAGAAAAGGAAAAGAAAACAAACGAACAAATGAAGGAAATCCCCAGGATCTCATCAGCACGGCAGCCCAGACCAGGAAGCAGCTCCGTACTCGAACTGAGCTCCACAGCCCCTCAGGAAGAAGCAAAGATGGCGCACGGTGCCAAGTATTTGAGTGAAAGAGGGGGAGGTGGTGAGAGGTAAGGAAGAAATCAAAAGAAGCAAAAAAAAACACAACACAAGCAGCCAAAAAATGGCACTCAGAGAGCCAGCTAGTGCTGGCTGGTGGAATCCAAGCAGCCGGTGTTTCTCGTACAAGAGATTGTGGCCACAGGAAGCAGAGGAGGCTGAGTGGGGTGAAGAAGGGTGGGAGGTGGGAAAGCGTATATCTCAAATTACTGGTTGTTTTGTCTCCCTCTGGAAGCTTTCTGAAGCTGCTTTCTCGTACCCCCATCAGCTGGTCTCCAAGAAGATTCCAAGATAGTGGATCCGCACTGCGTTTGCTGGTAGGTGACCTCTGCATGAATTTCTCCTTGCTCTCCTTCCTCTGTCAGTTTTCTCACTCCATGTGGTGCTTGTCTGAGTTCTTTATCTCTTCATTTGATGTTTTAGGGTTTCAGGATTGTTGTTTTTTCTGTTCAGCTTAGTTTTTTGGATCTTTGCTGTAGAGGGATGGTATGGTACTTCGGCCTAGAGCACCATTTTGCCGGAAGCCTGTGTGTCTTATATTTTGTAAGACTTTTACAATGCCATCGAGGAAGCAAAGCGAAGAAAGAGAATTAATCATTATTGTTGTTGTTGTTAGTTGCCATGGAGTCAATTATGACTCATGATGACCCCATGTATGCAGGCTAGAATTGCTCCATAGGGTTTTCAAGTCTGTGACCTTTCAGAAGGAGATGGCCAGGTCTATCTTCTGAGGAGCGTCTCTTTAGGTATGAACCACCAAATTTTTCATAAGTAGTCTGGCACTTAATCATTTGGTCCATAGAATAAGTGAATGCTATTTTTAGGATACGTGCACTGGATTTGGGGAATACATGTATCTGTACTTGTTTCTAAGGCATAAGAAGCAAAACCATAAGAGTCAGAAGATGTGAGCAGTAATTCATCAAAACCCAAGTAAGTCATAAAAACCTGAGTGCATAAATACTGTCAGAGATCAGAGCAGCACAGAATATATAAAATACACTCGACATCCATAATAAGACTAAGCAAAGGAGGGAGGAGATGGCTTTCAAAGTGGAGGGGGTAGGCTATTAAAACAGAAAACAGAGTACACCTATGTGCAACCTAATTAACTGCCAAAGCTCATACTGCCAGCAGTAATGAAACAGAGAGCAAATCTTAGATCTGTTTGACTTCAGTTGAATGTCATGGTCATGGTATCATTTTGCATCCAATGATCATGAAAACAATTTACTCAAAGGAAATTTGCTGGCATGAATAGAGCAGAGATAAGGTGGGAAGAACACAGAGAAAGTCAGAGGCTAATCCCTTATACCTGAGGCATCTTTCTAGTTCATCCTCGATTGCCTCATCTCACTCCTCTGAGATTCAATCTTGACCCAACGTGTTTAATGATGACAATTAGGAGCTGTCTGTCTTGGCAGTTATTTGAGAGACGGAAATCTCACAAATCTTTCCAAGAAAGACAATAATTACCAGGGGATTCAAAAGAGGGAGTTAAATCTGTATGTTGTTTGGGAATATTTAAAGAGGACCTGATTGATAAATAAATCCCTAAAAGATAAAACCCAAACAGGGAAATTTACTAATTTCTCCTTCATACTCAGGAATTACAGACCTTCAATTAACACATACACCTCATCAGGTAATAACATAAGCTAAATGAGCCTTTAAGACATATTCTTTCATTTCGGCTCTTACTGCAAAACTCCTGTTTTTCCTGTGGCAAGACTGTAATTCATGCTCTAGTGAACCCTCTCTCACCCAGTATTATAGAGTGACTTTCACATAAAGAGCTGAAAATGTCTTTAGGAGTTTTATCTTATTAATTCTCATTTCCCTGTAAGGCAGGTAGAAAGAATTACTGTCCTCATCAAATAAAGTGTCAAGTTAGGACACTAAGTATTTAAATGGTTACAAAGACCACAAGGTTACAAAGACCTTTGAATAGTATTGAAGATAACTGATTCTATTAACACATTAACTACACTACTGCTAATTTTATAATTTTATGTTGACTTTTTTACTCCGTCAAGCATTCGTCAGTAAATACCTGAGTGACCAGATTCAAAAAGATGTTCTAATAGTACTTGTTCTCTTCCTCTCCTTCCCCTCTCCATTGCTTTCATGATGTCTTCAAATCAATACCTTCTTATGCATCCCGACTGCCACCACCCTCGTCATCTCATATTTAAATTGCCATAACAGTTTCTCATCCAATTGATCTTGTGATTGTTTCTATTCCAAATTTTCCTATACACATAACTAAATTAAATGTTCTCAAAAAGCACCACATCAAGATTTTTACCAATCTGTGTACCAATAATTTTAACAGACCTTTAGTATTTTAGGAATTTCCTCCTCTGATCTTAACTTACTTTCCAAACACAGTGATGAAACATAAATGTGTTTAACTTACACAAACTCTTCTGATTGCATAGGGAAACCAAAAGAGAAAAGAATATAATAGCTCTAGAAAAAACCTTTCATTACATTTATAGGGCTTATTCCTATGAGTGATTATGATGAGGGCAGCTTATATCTGCCAAATGCTCAGTGATCTCAGTTTTGTTGTGCTTCTAAAAGCAAAAAGGTATCTTAATACAAAATAATATTCAGAAGATTTAACAAATATATTCTCTGTGAAACATCTCCTCTAAACTCATGTCAACCATTTTATAAGAGGTTCAACTGAGGAAATATTTGACAAGGATTATTTATTTTAACAAACTTTCTTTTATTTTAGATTAGTTTCAGATTTACAGAAAAATTGTTAAGACAGTACACTGAGTGCCCATATACCCCAGACTTCATTTCCCCTATTATTAACATCTTTCATTAATATGGTACTTTTGTCACAATTAATGAACCAATATTGGTACATTATTACTAACTTAAGTTTATACTTTATTCAGATTTCCTCAGTTTTTACCCAATGTCCTTTTTCTGGATTCCATCTAGGACTCCACTTTACATTTAGTTATCATGTCTCCTTAGGCTCCTCTTTGCTGTGACAATTTCTCAGACATTCCTTGTTTTTGATGACCTTGACAGATTTGAAGAGTATTCGTTAGGTATTTTGTAGAACATCACTCAATTGTTATTTTTTAAAGACATTTCTTATGATAAAACTGCTTTCTGTTTTTGTTTTGTTTTATTTTAGATGGGTACCACAGATGTGAAGTGCTATTCTCATTACATCATCAAAGTGCATACTATCAACACAACTTATCACTGTTGATTTTAAACTTGATCATCTCTCTGAGGTAGTGTTTGTCAGGTTTCTCCACTGTAAAGTCCCTCTTTATTTCCCCTTTCCACACTGTTCTCATTGGAAGAAAGTCAATATGCACAGCCAACACTTAAAGAATGAGGAGTTATGATCCACCTCTTTGAGGGTATGGTACCTACATAACATATTTGAAATTCTTCTCCTTGGGAGATTTGTCTCTTATCTTCCATTTATTTATTCATGCAATCATTTATATCAGTATGAACTCAGGGATATTTATTTTACACTTTGGATTATAATTTAATACAGTATAAATCAATGTAATTAAGGATAATTTTGATATGTTATTGTTGTCTCATACAACAACATTAAAAGTTTACTCTTAATACAAGATGAAACTCCACTGTGATTCCAACTAATCATGTTGAATATCTCAGTTTAAGCCGTACTACTTATCATACGGAGCACTGGTGGCGTAGTGGTTAAGAGCTTGGCTGCTAACCAAATGGTCAGCAGTTGAAATTCACCAGCCACTCCTTGGAAACCTTATGGGGCAGTTCTACCCTGTCCTATAGGGTCACTATGAGTCAAAATCGACTTGGCAATGGGTTTATTTAGCATGTATTATTCAAAAATATAGTGATTAAAACATATTACTTCATAAAATATTATGTTTATATTTAGCCTGCTTCATTTTATTTATGATGAAAAATTACTTTCAGGCTTATTGTGAGAAAACAGTAGTACTTTTTGCAAAGAAAGGGTTAAAATGGTGTCGTTTGTTTAAATAAAAAGGAGCTGGGATATATATATAAATGTATAGTTCCAATTCTGTAGTATTTATTTGAATATTTACTGTTTTTTTTCTCACTGCAGTGTGCACTAATTTCCTGAGGTTGGAGATATGTGCCCATTTCAACTTATCATCTTCAGATACTTTGATTGAGAATTTCAGGGGTGTTGCCCAAGAATATGCATTTGAACAAGCATCCGGTGGAATTCTGATGGTGGTTTTCAGTGTATCATATTTGAGAAACACTCTAGGGGCAAAGACCGATAAATTCCTGTAGCATCTAATCTCCTATACTTCTAGTGATATACCATATTTTTATGCAAAATAACACATGCCTTCTATGTTTGTTTGCTAACCACTCCCTCCCCCTGCGAGGTATTTTCATAAGTGCTACTATGCCAATGTTTTTTTACATGTTGGTATAAAAAAATTGTCATAGCATACTTACGAAAATACCTTGCAGGGGGAGGGAGCTGTTGGCAAGCAAAAGTAGAAGGTGCGTGTTATTTGCATAAAATATGGTAATATTCCCACCACCTACATCCACATTCTAGTGAGGCAGATGACTAACCAGCCACATGTGGCCACAGGACTAAATTTTCTTCACTAAAATGGAAATAAAAATGAAGTATGCAAATTCTGTGTCACCACTTCATAAATTAGAACATAGTTTTTATGCTGGTGAGCCACATTCAACCAAGCTCACCAAGAGAGTAGCCAAGGGGATGTTGAGAAGTGAAAAGATAGATCATCCTGGATATCCTGAAACACTTGTCTACCTGTGGTTGGTATGTAAGAGTCTCTGCCTGTTTTTCTGTGTTACAGTGGGTTAGCTAATATTTTAACTAATAAAGATGTTGAGAAATTATCAACTGCTACTGATAGGTAAGTAATACATATTCATTAATATTTCAAGTTTAGATAGAGTGGCCATATGTCCCAGTGTAACGAGGACTATCTGTTTTATACTTGTAATTCGCCTAATTATTGAACGTGCTCTCAGAAGTGGCCTTGTTATAAATGATACATTTTATAGCCACCCTAGTTTTAAACACTTAGCTTAATCAACAAAATCTGTGACTTCCAACAGTTTCTACTGAATACTAAATTCATTTTCAGATATAATTCAAAATCATAATGCTTTTATAAACTTTGATTAAGTACAAATCCAGAATGGTTGTATTATATACATGTAATATTGTATAACCTATGTTTGATTAGACGGTGAAAAGATAAGCAGGCCAAACGAGCCTAGGAAGTTTCCTTTCTTTCATATCTGTTTAAATCATTGCACAACCTCTCTAATCTCCTCTTGCACCTAAAAATCAATGAGCTGAGGTTTCTACAGTCCATTGGCAAGTGCCTATCACTCTTCAGAATTTCTGAATAAGTTGAATAGATTAATTCCTTTAAATTTATTGCCCAGGAAGCATCAGAGGTGGCAGATGCCTTTCTACATAGTGATTTACATTGAAAAGAAAATGAAAGTCCTTGCCATTTTAATTAACTGAATGCACCACTAAATCCAGACCCTTTCCCCTGCAATTTCCTCAAGGAGCCAAAGTGCTCCCTGCCTGGCTTTTTTTCTGTTTGGTGGCATAAATTTTTGCCACTTCTTTTCCTTGCCTTGATGGGTTTGAAATCCCTAAAGATTGCTGCTATGGGAGTTGATTAATCTCTAGTCATTAAAGCTCTCTACTGACATGGCAGAAAAGCTGTCAGATTCTCTCTTCATTAGCCTCGAGATTGGAAGCTTTAGATAAGCACTACTAAACTTCAACTTTCACACCCTCCATGGGGTATATTAACGAGGCAAGATTTTACAGCATCTCAGGACTAATATTCTCTTTATTCAGATACCTTTTTCATCACAGAGATTTTACAGGACTCCATACATTCATCTAAATAATACTTACAACTGTTAATAGAAGTCTGGGGAATATTATGCAACTGGAGCTTGCCATCAGTAACTTCTTCCTATCCTTTTCCCGTGATTGAAAGTGATGTGTTTTTAAGAGATTTACCAAGTGGATTCATTTTTTTTTTTTTTTGTAAAATTGCACCCAATTTTACCAGAAGTATGTTTTATGACTTAAATTTTCATTTAAATTACTGCATTTTAGCCTGATATTAATTTCCGCCTTTAAGATTTATTTTTTCCTGAAGCTTCTGAGTTATCGACAGCTTACACAAGTACCAGAGCTCTTGTATAACTGTACCTATCTTAGCCAGCTAAATCTGAGACATTCAGACATTACTATAGTGCTCTATAATTACAGTGCTTAAAATTTCATTTCAAATATAAGCATATAAATATTGTGCCCTATCAAATTTTCTATTTTTACCAAAATTAAATAGAATAAGATGTCTAAAACATAACAGAGTAAATCTTATGACATTTTCATTGGTTCTTTCCACATGTCTTATTGCCCTATGTTTCAACATCCACTGTTCTTTTTTCTCATCTTATTTGAATTGCAGAAAAGACAATAGCTTTAGATCCGTTACAGTTCTTTTTCCCAAATGTGAAATTCAATCACAACAAGGAGAAAGAAAGTGGATTGATGTAATTCAATTCTACTTTTATTCATTCTTATGTCTCATTAGGCTTCTAGTGCTGATTTATTTTAAACCAGAAGAAGGTATACCAGAAGTTAGTTTGGTGACTTTTTCTATGTATCTTCAAATTATTTTTTACTATGAATTTCTATTTCTCAATGCAATCTTGTGGTAAGAGAATGTTCAAAAAATAAAAACCAGAAATGTTGTTAGGAGACATAAATAGCAAAACACATACCACTTGCTTTTCAATTTAAATAAACTTATTTTTATGGAGCACTCCCTAGTATGAGGAAGTGACTGTAGCAAAATATATGACTAAAACTTATTACAAGACTGGTGTTCTTACATACAAATTCATTTCTATGGAAAGGCCTGGAAAGAGAGCATTAAATTCTATTGGGGAATTGTGAGAATGTGTTCTGGAGAACAAAGCTTTGGAAATATAAACATCTGAGGCACAGATGTGGATATTGCTGGAACAAGGACCATTTGAAGCAGCAGTGTGTATTCAGAGAGTAAGTGATCAGCAGAGCTAGAGCTGGGCACTGGATTGGTTGATAATATAGGATAGATGAGTAGGAAACGGATTATCCCTGACCTTTTATTTTCTAAAATAAGGTGCTTGTACTTAATCTGAGTGAGTATTCTATTTATTTCAAATCTATCATACTCCAGGAGATGGTAAGGTAGATTTTTGGATGAGTCCATAGTTCACAAGTAGTCAATGACATCTTTCTATTTTGCCTATGGTATTTAATGCAGGACAGACAAAATATATACATCAAATCATTATTTGCAATTAAATGATTTTTTTCCTAAATCCTATTTTCTCAAACTCCCTTTCCCATCTCATTGTGTTTGTTATCATCATTAATGATTTTAATTCAGATTTCTCCTTACCCCTCTGCTCTCCAGACAGAGATCTTCATCATAACTATCAGCTTCATTCTAACTACTAGCTCTGTGAAGACAGTTTTAGCCTCCACAAAAGAGTCGTAGACTGCCACAAAACCCACATAGTGATTTATACCTAAGTCATTAGCCATTGCCCATTACATGAACTTCTGTAGGCAAAGATAGCGTAAGGCCGTCTCTCTGCCAACATGTGGATCTACGCTATATTAAATGGAAATTCACTATAATTCTCCTTGGATGTCTCATACAAAAATTAATCCAGTCATGCATTAACTGAACTGCTGTTTAGAAGATTTATGTGCCACAGGGTGAACTTTTACCAATGAGATAGAGACTGGAAGAAGGCAAGAGATAAATTGTCTATTCTTCCTCTTCCTGATAAAATGTTCTCATTCATAGTGGTTTGATACCTTTTCTACAGAGACTCCTCAAGTGTCCAAGCAACCAGTGGTGATTTCTTGGGAAGCTGTTGGCAGCTCTGAAATATGTTACCTTTTATTTGTTTTCCTTCTATCATGACTCTCTTCCCTTTTTCCATTAGTCTTGCTTCTCTAGAAATGCATCCTACAAATAAACTTTTTCTCTGCTTCTGTTTTTCAGAGAACCAGGGCTATGGCATTTGGTACTCTGCTCAACCTTGAAGTAGACCTCTGGATAGAATTTTGGAGTTCTGTTCTCCACTGCTGTGAAGACAATATACACCCCTTTGCTGGAGTTACGGTTGGGTTTTTAAAACCCTGACAAAATTCTCTCTGCAGCTAATTAGGAGGAAGTGTAGGAAGAAGGCAAGGTGTTGGGGTATCAAGTGTCGGTTACACTTGACTAGTTTGGGAGCTGGGATAAGTATTTAGATCAAGTTGTAAAGTAATTGCTTTTGAGTATATTGGAGGCTTTAAAAAATGGGATTATAAGCTCAAGGCAGAAAGTTACCAAATTATAGCGTTATTGGAAAACCAAAGTACCTCTGTGGCAACTTTTAAGGAAGTTCTCATCTCTTGAAACTATAGGGTAGACTACACTGGAAATCAGACCAGAATCTAATTTTGAGTCGAATAAAGCTAAATAGACTACATAAGTGTAGTTTTGAAAGGTAAATCATTTCAAATTCAGGGCTCTGATAGGAGAAGTGTGGGGATATGAGAGTGAAATAGAGATCTTCTTATGGCCCTTTCTGAGATCATCATGGATGGAAAAAACAATCCTTCCACCTGGAAAGTGAGAATCTCTCTCCTTTCGGGAAGACCATGCTATCATCTTACCTGAAGCAGGTGCTGCACAAATGATGTTTTTTGTCCTCTAGATGTAAGACTAATGCCTCTCTTTTTCTCCAGGCCTATAACATGGGTCAAGCCTAAGCACAACCTTTTCAGAGAAAGACAATCTTTAATTCAGGAAAATTTATCTGTAAGAAGAAACAATGGTGGAGCATAGCTAATATATACTCTCAGGCAGCAAGGGCACATACATGGTTGTGGATTTTGAGTGTAGCTAGAAGCTATAGGAATGAACAAGGGCTATTTATCAAAGAGTTAGTTGACATGGAAGTAGTTAGTGCTCATGATTCATTGTTCTGGTAAGAACACTTGAGCCGATCTTAATTTTCTGAGAGTGCTCTTTGTTTGAAACTTAGATATGAAAATATCATAGAGCAAATGAGGTGGAAATCCAATCATGTTCCCTTACCCAGTTTCTAGAGCTGCCATGTCATCAACCCATGGAACATGGATTGAAAGGGAATCTGGGTTCACTTAAGGAAAGACCATGTGAGTCTCTGTGCCTCTAACTCTTCCTCGAGGCAACTTTGTGTTTTTTTTGTGGTTTATTATGCATTTTATAATCCTTAGTATCAAAAGAAGGATATTTGTTTTAATACACATTTTTCCCAAATATCTCCTGTGGTTTTCACTCCTTTGCAATTCAAAGCTTGTGCTTTCTGCAGAGGATATTCTGTGTTCTTATCATTTTCCTTGAGAATTCACAGACTTGAGGATGGATTACTTTTTTTTTTTTTTCTCTAGTAAACTTAGACACTGAATTATCTCCTTGGATGAAACATCTAACCTTTCACTTAGCCACTCCCAAGATACACATGAAGCTATATTGTGTTCTCTCCAAAGAGCTCACCTACAGAATCCAAACGTGTGTACAACAGTCCTTATAGAATCATTAGGTTGATGTAGATTTTATGATTTCTCCTTTGGTGCCATTGTTTCTTCTAACGCTTGATTTTGAAGTCTCTCTAGCTTTTATCAGAAACACAAATCTCCTGATAAAGCGGCAGAGAAGTTTAGCTCTCCAAACCTTCCCGGTTCTAACCACCTTCGTGAATTATGCACTGAGCATATGGTTTCTTAACCAACAAGTCACTTTTTTTTTTTTTTTAATTGTGCTTTAGGTGAAAAGTTTACAGCTTAACTTAGTTTCTCATACAAAAATTTATACACATATTGTTATGTGACCTGAGTTGCTATCCCTGTAATGTGACAGCACACTCCCTCTTTCCACTCCGGATTTCCCGTGTCTATTCAACCAGCTCCTATCCCTTTCTGCCTTGTCATCTTGCCTCTGGACAGGATCTGCCCACTTAGTCTCATGTATCTACTTGAACTAAGAAGCATACTCTTCACAAGTATCATTTTGTGTCCTGTAGTCCAGTCTAATCTTTGTCTGAAGAGTTGGCTTTGGGAATGGTTTTAGTTCTGGGTTAATAGAACATCCGGGGGCCATGGCTTCAGGGGTTCCTCTAGTCTTAGACCGTTCAATCTGGTCTTTTTATGTGAATTTGAATTCTGCTCCCCACTTTTCTCTTGCACCATCAGGTACTGTCTGTTGTATTCCCTGTCAGGGCAGCCATTGGTGGTAGCCAGGCACCATCTAGTTCTTCTGGTCTCAGGCTGATGGAGTCTATGGTTTATGTGGCCCTTTTGTCTCTTGGGCTAATATTGTCCTTTTGTCTTTGGTGTTTTTCATTCCCCTTTTCTCCAGGTGAGTTGGAAACAAATGATGAGTCTTAGATGGCTGCTGGCTGGCTTTTAAGACTCCAGATGCCACTCAACAAAGTGGGATACAGAATATTTTCTTAACAAACTTTGTTATGCCAATTGACCCCTAAATCATGGTCCTCAGACCCCACCCCTGCTACTCTGTCTCTTGAAATGTTTGGTTGTTTTCAGGAAACTTCTTAGCTTTTTGTTTAGTCCGATTGTGCTGACTTCCCCTATATTATGTGTTGTCTTTCCTTTCACCTAAGATAATTCTTGGCTACTATTTAGTTAGCGAATTCTCCTCTCCTTTTCTCCCCACCCTCGTAACTGTCAAAAAATGATTTCTTCTGTAAGGGGGGGCAGGAAAGCTGGTGATACAGAACCCAAAGTTGAGAAGGGACAGTGTTGGCATGTCCTGGGGTTGTTAACCATTGTCACAGGGCAATATGTGTACTGTTTAATGAGAAACTATTTGTCCTGTAAACCTTCATCTGAAGTACAAACAAGAAAAAAAAAAAGAATTATCTATGTGAGATCAAATTGACAACATCAACTCAAAAGGTTTGATGGAAAGCATAGGGGGCAGTGAGTTGAAGGTAATGGCGATAGAATAATTTGGAAAAGGATAGTGAGAATTGCAGCACAACTGGAAGAATGTAATCAATGTCACTGAAGTGTATATGTAGAAATTTTTGAAAAGATGTATCTTTAGCTATGTATATTTTCACCAAAAAAAAAAAAAAAGAGTTGAGAAGAGACAGTGTTGATATGTCATATGGTTGTTAACCAATGTCATACAACAAGGTGTGCACTGACTGTTTAAGGAAAAGCTATTTGTTCTGTAAACCTTCATCTAAAGTACAATTAAAAAATTAAAAAAAAAAGATTTCCTCTGTGTTTAAATCTTTTCTTGAGTTCTTATAACAGTGGTCAGATATTTGTCCTTTTGCAATTGACTAATTTGACTCAGCATAATGCCTTCCTGATTCATCCATGTTGTGAGATGTTTTTCAGATTCATTATTGTTCTTTATCATTTTGTAGTATTCCATTGTGTGAATATACCATAATTTGTTTATCCATTTATCTGTTGATGGGCACCTAGGTTGCTTCCATTTTTTGCTATTGTGAACAGTGCTGCAGTGAACACCGGTGCGCATATATCTATTTGTGTAATGGCTCTTATTTTTCTAGGATGTATTCCAAGGGATGGGATTGCTGGATCATATGGTACTTCTATTTCTAGCTTTTTAAGGGAGTGCCAAATTGATTTCCAAAGTGATTATACCGTTTTACATTACCACCAGCAGTGTATAAGTGTTTCAGTCTCTCCACAACCTCTCCAACATGTATTATTTTGTGTTTTTTGGATTAATGCTAGCCTTGTTGGGGTGAGATGGTATCTCATTGTAGTTTTGATTTGCATTTCTTTAATGACTAATGATCGTATTTCCTCATGTATCTGGTAGCCTCCTGAATGTCTTCTTTGGTGAAATGCCTGTTTATATCCTTTTCCCATTTGTAAAATGGGTTATTTGTCTTTTTATTGTTGAAGTTTTGCAGATATATATCAGGTTTTGCTAGCACTATTTGTTAAAGAGACTGCCTTTTCCCCATTTAATGGACTTTGGACCTTTGTCAAATGTCAACTGCTCATAGGTGGATGAATTTACATCTGGATTCTCAATTCTGTTCCACTGGTCTATGTATCTGTTATTGTACCAGTACCAGGAAGTTAGTGATTTGTTTCTCCATCTCATTAAAAAATGCTGGTAAAATTTGGATCAGGATTGCATTGTATCTGTATATCACTTTGGGTAGAATTGACATAGTCACAATGTTAAGTCTTCTATCCATCAGCAAGGTATATTTTCTCCACTTATGTAGGTCTCTTTTGGTTTCTTGCAGTAGTGTCTTGTAGTTTTCTTTGCATAGGTGTTTTTCATCTCTAGTTAGATTTATTCTTAAATGTTTTATCTGCTTAGGGGCTATTGTAAATGATATCAATTTGATGATTTCCTCTTTTAAGTTCTCTTTGTTGGTGTAGAGGAATCCAACTGATTTTTGTATGGTTATCTTGTATCCTGATATTTTGCTGAAATCTTCTATTAGTTCCAGTAGTTTTCTTGTGGATTCTTTGGGGTTTTCTGTGTATAAGATCATATCACCTGCAAATAGGGATACTTTTACTTCTTCCTTACCAATATGGATGCTCTTCAGTTCTTTTTCTAGCAAAATTGCTCTGGCTGGGACCTCTAGCAGAATGGTGAATAACAGTGATGAAGGGCATTCTTGTCTGGTTCCCATTCTCAAGGGGAATGCTTTCAGAGTCTCTCCATTTAGGATGACGATGTTGGCTGTTGGCTTTGTATAAATGCTCTTTATTATGTTGAGGAATTCACCTTCTATTCCTATTTTGTTGAGAGTGTTTATCATGAATAGGTGTTGAACTTTTTCAAATGCCTTTTCTGCATCAATAAATAAGTTCATGTGGTTCATCTCTTTTGTTTTATTTATGTGATGGATTACATCGATTGTTTTTCTAATGTTGAACCAACCCTGCATACTGGCTATGAATCCCACTTGGTCAAGGTGAATTATTTTTTTGATATGTTGCTGAATTCTATTGGCTAGAATTTTTTGATGATTTTTGCATCAATGTTCATGAGGGATATTGGTCTGTAATTTTCTTTTTGTGTGGTATCTTTACCTGGTTTTGGTATCATGGTTATGCTGGCTTCACAGAATAAGCTGAGGAGTATTCCATCCTTTTCTATGCTCTGAGATAGCTTTAGTAGTAGTGGTGTTAACTCTTCTCTGAAAGTTTGATAGAGTTCCCCAGTAAAGCTGTCAGGTCCAGGGTTTTTTTTTTTTTGGTTAGGAGTTTTTGATTACCTCTTCAATCTATTCTTTTGTTATAGGTTTATTTACTTGTTCTACCTCTGTTTATATTAGTTTAGATAGGTAGTGTGTTTCTAGAAATTTGTTCATTTCCTCTAGGTTTTCAAATTTATCGGAATACAATTTTTCATAGTATTCTGTTATGATTCTTTTAATTTCAGTTGGGTCTGTTGTAGTATTGCCCATCTCATTTTTTTTTTCCAGGTTATTTGCTCCTCTCTAGTTTTTCTTTTGTCAGTTGGGCCAATGATTTATTGATTTTGTTGATCTTTTCAAAGAACCACCTTTTGGTTTTGTTAACTCTTTCAATTCTTTTTCTATTCTCTATTTCATTTATTTCTGCTCTAATTTTTATTATTTCCTTTCTTCTGGGGCCCATGGACTTCTTTTGCCACTCACTTTCTATTTGTTTGAGTTGTAGTGTCAATGTTTTTATTTTGGCCCTTTATTGTTTTTGGATGTGTGCATTTACTTCTATAAATTGACCTCTAAGCACTGCTTTTGCTGTGTCCCAAAGGTTCTGGTAGGAGGTGTTTTCATTCTCATTTGATTTTGTGAATTTCTTTATTCTGTCCTTAATTTCTTCTATAACCCAGTAGTTTTTGAGCAAGGTGTTGTTCGGTTTCTATGTATTTGATTTTGTTTCCTTGCTTTTTCTGTTATTGATTTCTACTTTTATGGCTTTATTGTCAGAAAAGATTCTTGGTATTATTTCGATGTTTTGGATTCTGTTAAGGCTTGCTTTATGGCCTAATATGTGGTCTATTCTGGAGAATCTTCCATGTCCATTGGAAAAGAAAGTACACTTGGCTGCTGTTGGGTGAAGTTTTCAGTATATGTCTGTGAGATCAAGTTGGTTGACTGTGGCATTTAGATCTTCCTTGTCTTTATTGAACTTCTTTCTGGATGTTCTATCCTTCACCAAAAGTGTTGTGTTGAAGTATCCTACTATTATTGTGGAGCTGTCTATCTCTCTTATTAATGCTGTTAGAGTTTGTTTCATGTATTTTGGAGCCCTGTTGTTGGGTGTATAAATATTTATTATAGTTATGTCCTCCTGGTGTATTGACCGTTTAATCATTATATAATGCCGTTCCTTATACTTTGTGGTGGATTTTACTTTAAAGTCTATTTTGTTAGAGATTAATATTGCCACTCCTGTTCTTTTTTGAGGGTTGTTTGCTTCATATATTTTTTTCCATCCTTTGACTTTTAGTTTGTTTGTGTCTTTGAATCCAAATTATGTCTCTTGTAGGCCACATATAGACAGATAGTGTTTTTTTTTTTTTTTTTTTTTTAATCCATTCTGCCACTCTCTGTCTCTTTATTGGTGCATTTAGTCCATTTACATTCAGTGTAATTAATAATAGCTATGAGTTTAGTGCTGTCATTTTGATGTCTTTTTTGGTGTATTGTTGACAGTTTTTTTGTTCTATTTAATTTTCTGTGCTGAGTCATTTTTATTTATGTATTTTCTTTTGTCTTTTTCATTGTTGTTGATTTTGTATTTGCTGAGTCTTTATGTTTTTCTTGTTTTTTTTTTTTATTTTTTTATTTTGATGTGTAGAATTGTTAGTTTCCTTTGTGGTTACCTTAATATTTACCTCTATTTTTCTAAGTTTTAACAAATGTTTTATTTCCTTATATTGCCTTGACTTAGTCTCCATATGAACGTTCTGTAACTACACTACTTTGTCCCTCTTTTTTGTTTTAATCTTGTCTTCTTTTTCTTACTGATGTCTCTATTTCCCTATTTTCAGTGTTTTAGCTTTGATTTATTTTTGTGACTTCATTATCTGGGTTGATTTCTGGTTGTTCTGTCCTGTGTTCTAGTCTTGGGTTGTTATCTAATTTTATTAATTTTCTAGCCAGAGGACTCCCTTAAGTATTTCTTGTACTTTTGGGATGGTTTTTATAAATTCCCTAAACTTCTGTTTATCCAGAAATGCCCTAATTTCACCATCATATTTGAGAGACAGTTTTGCTGGATGTATAATTCTTGGCTGGCAATTTTTTTTTCCTTCAAGGCTATATATATGTCATTCTATTGCCATCTTGCCTGCATGGTTTCTGCTGAGTAGTCAGAGCTTAGTCTTATAGACTCTCCTTTGTAGATGACTTTTCATTTATCCCTAACCACATTTAAAGTTCTCTCTTTATCTTTGGTTTTGGCAAGTTTGATTATCCTATGTCTTGGTGACTTTCTTTTGGGATCTATCTTGTGTGGGGTTTGATGAGCTTCTTGGATAGTTATCTTGTCATCTTTCACAATATTGGAAGTTTTCTGCCCACAAATCTTCAACAATTCTCTCTGTATTTTCTGGTACCCCTGCATTCTTGTACTCCAGTCACTTGTAGATTATTCCTCTTGATAGATTCCCACATAATTCTTAGGTTTTCTTCATTTTTAAAAATTCATTTATCTGATTTTTCCTCAAATACGTTGGTGTCAAGTGCTTTATCCTTAATCTCACTAATTCTAATTTCCATTGCCTCAATTCTGCTCTTATAACTTTCTATTGAGTTGTCTAATTCTGAAATTTTATTGTTAATCTTTTAGATTTCTGTTTGCTGTCTCTCTGTGGATTCTTGCAGCCTGTTAAATCAGTCATTATGCTTTTGTATAACCTTTTTAAATTCCTCCATTGCTTTGTCTGTGTGTTCCTTGCATTGGTCTGCATTTTGCATAATCTCCTTCCTGATCTTTTGAAGAGCTCTGTAGATTAATCTTTTAAATTCTACCTCTGGTAATTCCAAGAAGTTCATTTCCTCTGGGAGTTTTCTTGGTTCTTTGCTTTGGTCTTTGGTCTCTTGCTGGAGCTATCATTATCTGCCTCTGTATGTAATTTGATATTGGCTATTGTCTCTAAGCAATCAATAAGCTATTATATTTATTTATTTTATGTTTGCTTAGTGTGTCCTAGCTTCTTGTTTTGTTTTGTTTTGATATGCCCAAATAGGCTGGTTATGTGAGCTACTGTGATTATTGGCATCTTTGAAGCTCTAATATCCTATCACCAGGTGTCTGGAGCTGTTACTAGGTATGTGAGCCCAGGAGTCTGTTTACTTTTCTTGTGTGGATTCAACTCAGGTGTCCAAGTCATTGGTCACCAAGTGTGTGGTACAGGCTCTCACCTACAGTCTTAGACAGGCAGGGTTGAGTGGAGTAGGCACAGGTATCTGACTGCAGTAGGCAGTCATGTGCTAAGCAAGGCAGGGGACTGATGGCTGCCCCTGAAAGTCTGAGTGGAAAGTGTGGCCCTGTTCCCAAAAGTGGGTGGGTTTTGCAGCCGGACTTTGGACACCCAATGCTGTCGGCTGTAAGGGCTGGGAGGTACCACTTTTTCTCAGATCCATGTTGTGGATGGCTAAGTGCAATGGGTGGAGCCACCAGTCCTTAGGCCCCTGATATGGGTAGGTGAGGATCCTGCTTAATGTGCAGGGCAGTGTCAAATATCTCATATCTGCCACTCCCCATTAGCTGTTGCAATTGAAAATAGGCTTCAGGTATATACCCTGCTGTACTGTGCTAGTGAGGGCCTACACTGTTGAAATGGGCCGCAGTAGATCTAGACAGGGGTGAAAGGCATTAGAAGTCCGTGGACCCTTATGCCTGTGGCTAAGCAAAGGGATTGTGCCTGCCCTGAGTTCCCAGCTTAGGGGAGATGGCAGATTATTTTTTCCTGTTTGCTAATTTGTTCCCTCTCCAATGCCAGGAGAATGGCTTGGGCAGGCGCGAAGGGTCATACTTCCAGCCTAGGGGGCACAGCTATCGCCAAAGCTGGACCAAAACCTGGAGCATAGTGGGGAAGGGACAGGTAAATGGGAGAGAGGTACTTCCCAAAGGGGGGAAGGCTTTTTTGATCCGTGCAGTAGGTTAGATGCTTGTACTTAGCTTTCATCGATTCGGCACCGCTTCTCCCTGGTTCCCAATGCCTGTGAAGTCTCTCCACCACTCAGTTTCTCCCAGTGTAGAAAATGCCTCCTAAGTGCTACTGCTTTCCTCAGCCCGTGTGGCGTGCTAGCTGGTCCAGCCTGCAGGGTGCTGGCCAGGTCAGGTCTGGCAAATCCTCACTGCTTCTCTCCTTCCCCCTGCCACTCAGTCAGACTCCTCAACTTTGTTTTTGATGTTAAGGGCTCCTAGATTGTCATATATAATCAATTCACTTGTTTTTTTGGGTCTTTGTTGTAAGAGGGACCTCAGGAAGCGTCTGACTAGTCCACCATTTTGGTCCCGCTCTCAGTTGACCACTTTTCTATGAGGTAACTATGCTGAGGAAGTGGCAGAGATGTTTAAATTTCTCTATTTTCTTTCTTCCTTTTAAATTGTTTTCTACAGTATATAATTTTAAATCTAAAATTACAGTAAAAATTTGAATTAGTAAATAGAGGTTGATTCCTACACTGATTTTAAATATGTACTCTCTTTTATAAAGCAGAATTGGGAACAGTCAGTTTTTGTTCTAATATATTTTTTATCCCCTACACATATATACTATAACTGGCATAGTAATGTTAAATTATCTCTCAGATTATTTCATTTTAATTTAGCTAGTTTCCCTTTCCACATGCCTAGTCTTCCATTATAGATCTAGAAAATACAGAGGTAAAGGGAAATATGTTACCTTACAAAGGTGAAGGGCGTGATATGAAGGAATATTCAGAAAAGAAGAGAAAGTTTAAATCCTAGGCAGGCAGGTGAGTGAAGGAATGAGACACGTAGGATAAGGGTTTACCTCATAAGAGGTTCTTAAGGCAGGGGTATTGCACCATTCCCAACTGCCCCTTTATTTTCCTTTCCATGAGATCATGGAAGACACTCACCCACAAATCCAAAAGCCGTCTTAGAGAAGAAGAGGAATATAATCTGAAATGACTCTGTAATTTAGAAAATTAGACCAATGTAATATGTTTTATTTTGCTTATGTCCCATGATGTGACATCTAGGAGAAAGGGATATGATAATTTTGGAGAAATAATAGAACATTATTTTTCTGTGGGTATATCTGTAAAAGAATGCTGACTACAAATTATGGGTTACTCTATGACCATCAAATATTGAATACATAAATTGAAGGTTGTTTTCTTGTAGCAGGGCCAATAAATAATTTTGTATGTGATAAACTACCTAACTCTGGGACTTAACATTTTCTCCTAAGTTAATCGTTTGCTCATAACAAAATAAGATTTTTTTTTTTAAATCAAGACAAATTAAATTAGGCCTTCATTAAGCCACATAAATTGAAACTGTGTGATTACATGAATTATTACTCCAATTCTGAATTGTGTTAACATTTTCTAATAAGCATAGCATTCTTATCATAACTACTTACTGAAATTACTAATATGTACTGGACACTGTGCTTTAAATACATCTTAACTGATCTTTAGAAATAGGCCTTATCACTATTTTAAAGATGAGGAAGTTGAAGCTCATGTATGTTAAGAATTTTACCCCTGTCTTGTCTGTGACTTTGGGTGGATGCTCTTAACACTTCTTAGGTTTGGGGAATGAAACCCTTTGCTTCCAGATCTAAGAAAGACTACAACTTCAGCCCCATTTACCCTAGCATGTTTTATATTTGCAATACAAAAGTGCATGATTTATTGAGTAGAAAAACCGTACTAACTTTTCTATGTAGAGGTCTTACAGGTTGTGTTATATGATAAGAGCTATATACTGTTAGAAAAAAATAAGCAAAATATACTCATTAAAACTGAAGAAAAAAAATAGTTTTTAGTTCTATCTCTACCAGTATGCTGGACTCCTCTAATTTAAGCAATTATTGTATGAGTTAATGAATAAGGAATCATTCTAAGAAAAAGGAGAAAAAGAAGAAACAGGAGGAGGAAGGAAAGGAGGAGAAGAAGGAAGAAGGAAAGAGAGAGAGAGAGCATACACTCTGGGAGGTAGGCTTAGCATCAAAGTTGTCTTTCAAACTAAGGTATCTAATGATTTTTGGTAACTTTGAGCATCCACTGTGATGACAATGGGCTCTGGAAGACAGGAGATAAAACAAGACCCATGCTAAGTAGACAATATAAAAACAAAACCTACATTAGAATTGAGCCTCCAAACCTCTCCTTTTTCTGTATAAGGATAACAGAGAGATTTGAAGTAAAGGTACTGGAAACAGCAAACAAAAAAATATCCCAGGAAAAGCTTAACATAAATGTTCCAAAGAGAAAGAGTGATTCTTAGTAACTAATCACCACATATTCAAGGAATGAGGCTCCAGGAGTGAACGCCAACAGAAGTAGCAAACAATGGAACTTATCCACACAGCCTTCAGGTACGAGAATTATCAGACAGACAGGATGAAGCAACTCTAGCTAATATTACAAGAGGTAAGCTAAACCTTGACAATATAAACAATGTATATAAGAATACAAAGAATAAATAATCACATAAGAATCAGAAACAAATAGGGTTTGTTGAAATTAAAATATAGAAATTAAAATTTAAAAATGTATACTAGAAACAGCCAAAGAGTGTCATAGTAAACTCTAAGATAGACATAAAGAAATCATCAAAAAAGCAACTGACAAAAAAGTGAAATACATGAGAGAAAAGTGAAGATATGTGATGGATATTGTGAGAAATTCTCACATAAATTTAACAGGCTTTCAGAAAGGACTAATACAAATGAAAAGGAAGGTTCAATTTTTAAAGAGAGAAGGTCAAAAATTTTGTTTATTCAAAAACAACAGTTCTTAGACCAAGGAAGCCCAGCAAACTCAAAATGGGATAAATAAAAATAAACCCAAATTTAAAGATATAAAGGTGAAAGTACCAAATTCCAATAAACAAGCAAATAAACAAATAAATAAATGGCATAACGATAAAGAAAGGAAGAAGGGTCTTGAAAGCAACATCGGAGACATCCCAGACCACCTACAGAGAACAGCAATAGACTGATAACTGGTTCTCATCTTTCTCAGTTAAGAGTGAGAAGGCATTGCAAAACTATCTTTGACATTCAGGGGAAAAGAAAAAGTTATTTAGAATTCTATACCTGTAATTCAATTTATCTTTCAAGCGAAAATGCTATAATAAAGACATTTTTATACAAAAGCTGAAAAGTTTTCATCAAAAGATTTTAACTAATGAAAATGATAAAGGATGACAGATATGACAGAAGAAAATGATCCCCAGGAGAAGATAAAATGTAAAAAGAAATATTGAGCAAAAATGTTGGTAAACTTTTTTTAAAAAATAGTGGCTATATAAAAACAATGGTTTATTATATAAAACAATAATAATAAAATGTTTAATAGAGAGAAAAACTATGATAGATGATAGTGACCCATTACAGTATTCATTATAGAAAGAGGCTAATCTTTCTAGAGTAGATAAAATTGTTAATTTTAGGTTTTTCAAAGTCTAAAATATTAACAGTTTTGATAATAAAAGATTAATTATTGAATATAAAACTTTCTAGAAAAGGTATTTGAGAACAATGGAAAAAGAGAAAATAAACTGAATAATTTCAAAGGAATGCAAGAAAAGACAGAAGAAAATAGGTATGTCGTTATTGTTGTTAGGTGTTGTTGGGTTGATTCCAATTTATAGCAACCCTGTGTACAACAGAATGAAAAACTGCCTGGTCCTGTGCCATCCTCACAATCGTTGCTCTGCTTTAGCCCATCATTGCAGCCGCTGTGTCAATCATCTCGTTGAGGGTCTTCCTCTCTTTCATGGACCCTCTACTTTACCAAACACCAGTGGAAATACATACAGAAATAAAGAATGACAAGCTAGCAAAAAAGAATAGCAAGGAATCTAAATACATCAATATTATGAAACAGATATGATTAAGTAACAAAACTGGTTTAACAGAAACAAAAAACCAAAAATTTAAATATGTGCCCTTTACAGGGGAAATTTCTAAAACACAGGAATACAGAAGAGTTAAAAGTCATAGAATGGAAAAAAAAACCCCACTAGTATAAAACATTAAGAGACAAAAATAGTCTTAAGATAAAATGGATGTCTACAAATAAAGACAATTACAGATAATGATAAAATGTTCTATTCATTTGGAAGATATAATTCTAAACTCCTTATATCAAATAATGTAGCCTCATAATACATAGAATTAAGTAAGAATTTGCTATCCAATTTTAATTAGAAATTGTCTAATCTGAGATCATACTGGAATGTTTAAACACAACTGTCGAAAAGTTATGGGTCAAATAAATAAAAGTAGGAATAGAAAAAATTAGAATTGAACAATTTACCCATCACCTTAATTTATTGGAGATATATTGGAAATATGTTGGGGTATGGCACTCAAATACTGGACAAGATATTTTTCAAGCACAAATTGAACGTTTATGAAAACTATCCTCTTACTAGTTCTAGTAATATAGCTTATCTAAATACATTTCATAAGCTTAGTATCATACAGACCACATTTTCTGCAATACAATGAAGTTAGTGATCAATAGAAACATCACAAAAAAAACTGGAAAAACCTATGTGGCTGGAAATTAAGAAAAGAAAAAAAAGTGATTTAATAGCTCAAAGGTCAAGGAAGAAATTATCACAAAAAGTAGAAAGTATTTAGATTCTTGTAATAATAGTAATATTATATGCAAAAAAACAAATTTGTTATCACTAAAATAGAAAGTGTATGAACTTACGTGCACAGTTAAGAACAACTGAAGATTATTAAGCTACACAACGACCTAATTTTAATTTCATTCCTTATCTTAAACAGGGGTCCACAGCTGAGCTTTGTCTACTTTTAAATAAGTTTAGTAATGTAAATTAAACTTGCCTACGAGGAATACAAGCAAATAAACAACAACAACAACAAAACACTTTGAAAACACAAGGTTTTACTTTAGGAAACTAGCCCCAAGCTGTTTACATTAAAAAAGAGACATTCCTCCCTCCCTCTCTTCCTTCCTTCCTTCATTTCTTCCTTCTTTCCTTCTTTCCTTCCTTCCTTCCTTCTCTTTCTTTCTAATTTGTAAATGCAGGTATAAATACTATTATTAGCAAAGATATATCAAATATGATTAGCAGTAGAATCCAGCAGTATTCTAGAAGTATAGTGCCACAAATTTTATTCTAGGAATGCATGGGAATTTTAATATAATAGAAGATTATATTAAAATAGCTAAAAAGTAGAAGAAATATATATTAAAATTTAGTTTTAGGATGTTAATATTAGGATATGAAGTGGGATGAGTCATAGCAGTTAATTTCAGGGGGAAAAGGGGTGGAAAAGCCAAACAAAGAGACAAGAAAATTATTGCATTAAAAATGAAGAAATGCATATTTATATTTTTCAATGAATTTTATATATTTATAAAGTCACATATATGTTTGCAAGCAAGTATAGAACTTGTGAATTCATAAATAAAATGAACATAATTACATAAAAATAAAATTGGTAAGATTTATAAGCATTAATTGTATGTTATAGTTACAGTAAAATAATTTCGCTAATTTTATACTGCATTTCTTGACCGCAAAGTAACAATCAAGGTTAATTTCCCTCTGATAATTACAGCTATGCAAATTTGTAGTCAAGATCATTTATTGAAAAAGCAAAGTCCATTATTATTTATACATTGTTGGCAAATCCACATATTACAGCTGAAAGTCACTGTATATAATCATTCTATAGTGAAAACACAATCACTGTGTTCAATGTAAAATGTGCTGAGACAATAGCAGAGCAATTATAAGACCAATGCAGTTAGAGTGAAAGGTGGAAATCAGAAGTGAATGAGCCTGCAATTCAGAAAGATATTAGAAGAGACAATTAATTGGTGCTTCTCTTGATATGTCATATCATGATGTGTCAGTGTTCTCTTTCTTCCTTAGGCCAATGATACTTCATGCAATTACCCCACAATATACTCCAATATTATTTTATCTGAGTTAACATTTGTGAAGCAAGATTCTGAATGGTAACTTTTTTTTTTTTTAATTTACCATCTTCAGAGCACATTTATTTCTGTTAAAATTTAATTTCTTCTTTGTAAAATAGAGAAAATAATACAAATAGTTCATGTGAGGATTAAATAAGATAAAATAGCCCAGCACTACCCTGTAAATGGTATCAATACTTCAATTCCCTTTACCTCCAATTTTAGTTTTGGTAAATGTTGCTGTTGTTATTAGTTGCAGTCGAGTTGATTCTGACTCATAGTGCCCTGTGTACAGAACAACAAAAATGCTGCCTGGTCCTGCACCATCCTCACAGCTGTAACATTTAAGCCCATTGTTGCAGCCACCGTGTGAATCCATCTCATTGAGGAAGTTCCTCTTTTTCACTGATGCCCTACTTTGCTATGCATGATGTCCTTCTGCAGGGACTGGGTAAACACTCAATAGATGTCATTAGCACAAGTATATATTTCAGGACACATTACAATTATACATTTTATTCCAAATGGATAAATTAACTTTATGGTTTGCTTAGTTTTAGTCAAATTCGTCAGTACTTGAGGACATTAAGGAAAATTGTAAATATTATTTTCGGGCTTGTCTAGTTGAATAGCAATTTTCATATTACAAGTGCTTATTACCAAGATTCAGCAACCTCTTGAATTTCAGGCAAAGCATTATGCTCACATATATTGTTCTCCTATTGATTTGACTTTAATTTTATATGTAGGAGAACCATTTTAATCACACTGATGTCAAGAAATAAATATGTTAGGAGTTCCGGCAAGATGGCGCTCTAGGCAAAAGCACCACGCCGTCCCTCCACAGCAAAGATCCGAAAAACTAAGCCAAACAGAGAATGCAATAATCCTGAAACCCTAGAACATCAAATGAAGAGATAAAGAACTCAGCTGAGCACCAAATGGAGTGAGAATAATGACAGAGAACGGAGAGAGACGAGAGATTCATACAGAGGTCCCCTACCAGCTAATGCAGCTCGGATCCATCATCTTGGACTCCTATCGGAGACCAGCAAACAGCGGTAAGAGAAAGCAGCCTCACGGAGCAACCAGTGGGAGACAAAACAGCTGGTAATTTGCGGTGTGCACTTTCCCACCCCCCACCCCTCTTCACCACGGCTCTGCCTCCTCTGCTTCCCGTGGCCACGGTCTCTTGACTGGGAAGCGCCGGCTGCTTGGATTCCACACACCCAAGCGGCGGCTCTCTGGGTGCCATTTGTTGGCTGCTAGTGTTGCTTTTTTTTCTGCTTCTTTTGATTTCTCACTTGCCTCTCGCCACCTCCCCCTCCTTTTGCTCGAGTGCCTGGCTCCGAGCGCCATCTTTGCTTCTTCCTGAGGGGTTGTGGGGCTCCATTCGAGTGTGCAGTGGCTTCCCGGTCTGGGCTGCCGTGCTGGTGGGATCCTGGGGCTTTTGTTCGTTTGTTCCTCTGCTTCCCGTGGCCACGGTCTCTTGACTGGGAGGCTCCGGCTGCTTGGATTCCACACACTCAAGCGGGTGGCTGTCTATGTGCTATTTGTTGGCTGCTAGTGTTGCTTTTTTTTTTTCTGCTTCTTTTGATTTCTTGCTTGCCTCTCGCTACCTCCCCCTCCTTTCGCTCAAGTGCCTGGCTCCAAGAGCCATCTTTGCTTCTTCCTAAGGCGCAAAGGGGCTCCATTCGAGTGTGCAGCTGCTTCCCGGTCTGGGCTGCCATGCTGGTGGGATCCCAGGGCTTTTGTTCGTTTGTTCGTTTTGAATTCTTTGTTTGTTTTCTTTTCCTTTTCTTGAGTTGGGAGCCCTTTCTGGCCAGGCAGAGCTGCGTGGCAAGGAACTAACCTTTGGCTTCCACAGACGTGTGGAGGGATCCCTGAGGACATTTCTTTTTTCATTTTTTTTTTCTGTTTTTTTGTGGGGGCTTTCTTGTTCTTTTTTTTTTATTATTTGTTTTGTTTTGTTTTCCCTCTTTTTCCCTTTTTGTCTTTCTTCATTGCTCAGTTTCTCGTCTCTCTATATCTTCCTTCTCTTTCTGATCCCAGAATACCAGGCATTGTATGCCTCTGTGCCTTCTGGCCAGGCTGTGCTGCGACTCCCGAGGGCGACTTCCCCAGACCTCATAGCTGCATTGGTGGGATCCCTGGGAATTTTGCGGTTCTTTAAACTTTCTGATTTTTATTTGTTCATTCTTTTCTTTTCTTCTTCTTCCCCTTTATGTTTTTCTCCATTTCATAGTCTCTCATCTCTCCATTCCAACGGCAAGCTCCCCTAGCATTCTTTTTTGTTTGTTTGTATGTTTTTTGGCTCTGGTTCCTCTCTCCTGTCTCCCATATCCAGTTTAGCTCCACACATAACCATCTCCCTGCTGCATCCTGCCTACCTGCACCATGCGCTTGACATCACACCACCAAGCAGTGCAGGCACGGCCTACTGGAACCTGCCCAGCACTGATTACTGACCCACCCTGGTGGCTGTAGTGACTGCCATAAACAACCCATCCCATTGGCTCCTCTTCAGCTATACTTGCCCTGCTGTACCATATCTGAGAGACTGAACCGGCCAGTTGGAGAAGGAGGCGAAAAGTATTGAGCGCACAGACGAGCAAACAACAAAGAGCACGCAGTCCACTTGCTCAGACATACTCAAATATTTTTCTTTTTAAAAAATGGGATGAAACAAACAAATCTACGATCAATAAACGAGAGAAATAACTACTGAATGCCCCAAAAACAGCAAAAAATATAAAAAAATTTACAAAAACAGGACAGGATGGTTCTAGTAGGCATCCAAATTAAAACACCAGATGACTCTCCTGTGGAAGAAAATGCACTAGAAGTACCTGATAGGGAATTCAAATCTTTAATACTCAGAATTTTCCAAGAACTGAGGCAAAAAGCTGACAAACATGAGGAAAAAATAGAAAATTCATGGAAAATACAGACAAAAAATTGGAAGAATTCAAGAAGCTGATGCAGGAACAAAATGTCATATTAAATTCACAACTAGAAATTATACAAAAACAACAATTAGAAATCCAAAAGATAAACAACAAGATTTCAGAAATGGATGATGTCATAGAAGGGCTGAGAAGCAGATTTGAAACCGTGGAAGACAGGATCACTGGAACTGAAGACAAACACTAGATACAACTCTGTTTGAGGAAAACTCAGAAAAAAGAACAAGGAAAAATGAAGAGACCCTGAGAGTTATGTGGGACACAATTAAAAGCAAAAATTTTCGAGTGATTGGCATTCCAGAAGAGGGGGAGAAAACAGAAAACACAGAGAGGATCATTGAGGAACTGCTGACAGAAAACTTCTCCAATATCATGAAAGATGAAAAGCTGGCCATACAAGAAGCTCAACAAACCCCATATAGGAGAGACCCCAAAAGAAAATCACCAAGGCATATCATATTCACACTCGCCAAAACCAAAGAAAAGCAAACAATCCTGAGAGCAGCTCGTGAAAAACAAGGAGTCACATACAGAGAAGAAACAATAAGACTAAGCTCAGATTATTCGGCAGAAACCATGCAGGCAAGAAGGCACTGGGATGACATATATAAAATCTTGAAAGAAAAAAATTGTCAGCCAAGAATAGTATATCCTGCAAAACTCTTATTCAAATTTAATAGTGAAATTAGGTCATTTCCAGATAAACAGAAACTAAGGGAATATGTAAAAGTCAAAACAAACTTACAAGAATTATTAAAGGCAGTTCTTTGATCTAAGGACAAACAGCTTCAGCCCACAGGCAGAACCTAGGAGGCAGGATCGTACGAGCCAGATACCAATCTAGGAAATCAATTCTCGAGGACTATCCAAAACCAAAAGAAATACAACAGGGAATCAGAGCAGTTAATCAATAAATGACAACAACATCAAAACAATGAAAGAGAGAATAAACGGCATAGGTATAGAACCTTCTAATGGAGAGGAAGGGAAGGGGGATACGAAGTAATGGTAGACTGCTTCAAACTTAGAAAGATAAGGGTAAAATTCATGGTAACCACAAAGAAGGTTAACAAACCAACTCATAAAACTAAAGACAAAAAACATAAAGTCTCAGCAAAAACAAAACCTACAAAAACAAAAGAAATGAAAAAAAAATCCACAAACAAAAGTAACTCAGCACAAGAGAGTAAGAAGAACAAAGAAAACTTCAGCACAACAAAAAAAAAGCAGTACAAAATGAGAGCAACAAACTCACAGCTATCAATAATTACACTGAATGTAAATAGAGTCAATGCACCCATAAAGAGATGGAGAGTGACAGAATTGATAAGAAAAAAGGATCCATCCATATGCTATCTACAAGAGACACACCTTAGAAAGAAAGATGTGAATTTATTAAAAGTCAAAGGTTGGAAAAAATATATCAGGCTAACAACTACCAAAAAAGAGCAGGAGTGGCAATTCTAATCTCAGATAAAATAGAGTTTAAAACAAAATCCACCATAAAAGACAAAGAAGGACACTATATAATGATTAAGGGGATGATCCATCATGAAGACATAACCATAATAAACATCTACGCACCCAATGACAGGGCTCCAAAATACATAAAACAAACTCTAACAATACTGAAAAGAGAAACAGACAGTTCCACAATAATAGTAGGAGACTTCCACACACCACTCTCAGTAAAGTACAGAACAACTAAGAAGAAACTCAGAAAAGATACAGAAGACCTAAAGGGCACTATCAGCCAACTTGACCTCATAGACATATATAGAACATTCCATCCAACTGCTGCAAAGTACACATTCTTTTCCAATGCACATGTAAAGTTCTCCAGAATACACCACATCTTAGGCCACAGAGCAATCCTCAACAAGATCCAAAACGTTGAGATAATTCAAAGTATCTTCTCTGACCACAATGCCATCAAGGTAGAAATTAACACTAGAAAGAGCAAGGAAAATAACTCAACTACATGGAAACTGAATAATACCCTGCTTACACATCACTGGGTAATAGAAGAAATCAGAGATGGGATCAAAAAATTCCTAGAATCAAATGAGAATGAAAACACATCCTACCAAAATGTTTGGGACACAGCAAAGGCAGTCCTCAGAGGACAATTTATAGCAATAGATGCACATATCAAGAAAGAAGAAAGGGACAAAATCAAAACATTAACTACAGAACTCCAACAAATAGAAAGAGAACAGCAAAAAAATCCCACAACCACCAGAAGAAAGGAAATAGTAAAGATCAGAGCAGTAAAAAATGAAATAGAGAACAGAAAAACAATAGAAAGAATCGACAAAACCAAAAGTTGGTTCTTTGAAAGAATCAACAAAATCGACAAACCACCGGCCAGACTGACAAAAGATAAACAGGAGAGGACACAAATAACCCAAAGAAGAAATGAAAAGGGGGACATTACAACAGACCCAATTGAAATAAAACAGATTATAACAGAATATTATGAAAAATTTTACTCCAACAAATTTGAAATCCTAGAGGAAATGGATAAATTTCTAGAAACACGTGGCCTACCCAAACTACAACAATGAGATGTTGAAAATCTGAACAGACCCATTACAAGAGAAGAGATTGAAAACGTAATAAAAAAACTCCCAACCAAAAAAAGCCCTGGCCCAGATGGCTTCACTGGAGAATTCTACAAAACATTTACAGAAAAGCTTGTACCAGTGCTACTCAAACTATTTCAGGGCATAGAAGTAAAAGCAACACTTCCAAATTCATTCTATGAAGCCAGCGTAATGCTGATACCAAAACCAGGCAAAGATGTCACAGAAAAAGAAAATTACAGACCAATATCTCTCATGAATATAGATGCAAAAATTCTGAACAAAATTCTAGCCAATAGAATTCAGCATCATATCAAAAGAATAATACACCACGACCAAGAAGGATTCATACACGGTATGCAAGGATGGTTCAACATTAGAAAATCAATCATTGTAATCCACCACATAAATAAAAGGAAAGAAAAGAATCACATGATCATCTCAACTGATGCAGAAAAGGCATTTGACAAAGTCCAACACCCATTCCTGATAAAAACGCTCAATCAAATAGGTATAGAAGGGAAATTTATCAACATAATAAAGGGCATCTATGCAAAATCAACAGCCAACATCATTTTTTTTTTTTTTATATTTTATTGTACTTCAGGTGAAGGCTTACAGAACAAATAGTTTCTCATGAAACAGTAGTACATATGTTGTTTTATGACATTGGTTAACAGCCCCACAACATATTAAGCCTCTAAATTCTCAACTTTTTTTTTTTTTTTTTGATGAAAATACAGATAGCCAAAGATACACCGTTTCAAAAATTTCTACATACACAGTTCAGTGACATTGACTACACTCTTCCAACTGTGCTGTTATTCTTACTTAAGATGAAGGCTTACACAACAAAATAGTTTCTCATTTAACAGTTACTACACATGTTGCCCTATGACAATTGTTAACAATCTCACAACACATCAAGAATATCCTTACTCCACCTTGTGTTCCCTATCACCAGGGGACTTCCTTGTCCCCTTCTGTCTTCTGGTCCTTGTCGCTGGACTACTGTACCTCATTAGTCTCATTTGTTTTTTGTTTTTTTTTAAACACCATTTCAAAACTTTTTACTTACACATTTAAGTGATATTGACTATGCTCTTCCAATTGTGCTGCCATTCTTCCCCAAGATGAAGGCTTACAGGACAAAACAGCCTCCCATTTAATAGTTACTACAAATGTTGCCCTATAACAGTAGTCAACAATCTCACAACACATCGACAGTGTCCTTACTCAACTTGTGTTCCTTATCATCAGTTTCCTACTCCCCCTCTGCCTTCTGGCCTTTGTCACTGGACTCCTGTACCTCGTTAGTCCCATTTAGTTTTACTGGGCTGTCAATTCCCAGGCTTAACATCGAACCTCGAAGGTAACCTCACCTCTGAGCTGAAAGTGTGTCTGGGGGCCACAATCTTGAGGTTTCTCCAGTATTCTTTAGGCCAGTAAATCTGGTCTTTTTTTTTTTTTGGAGTTAAAATTATGCTCAACATCCTTCTCCAGCTCTGTCCAGAAACTTCTGTTGTGATCCTGGTCAGAGCAGTCAGTGGTGGTAGCCGGGCACCATCTAGCTGTACTGGACTCAGTCCGGTGGAGGCCTTGGTAGCTGTGGACAATGAGTCCTTTGGACTAATCTTTTCCTTGTGTCCTGTTCTCTTCATTCTCCCTTGCTCCTGAAGGGATGAGACCAGTGGAGTATCTTAGATGGCCGCTCATAAGCTTTTAAGACCCCAGACACTACTCACCAAGGTAGAATGTAGAGCATTATCTTTATACGTAGTGTCATGCCAATTGAGCTAGACGTTCCCCGAGCCCATGGTCCCCAGAGCCCTCCGTCCAAGAACTCAGTCCCTCAGGGGGTTTGGATGTGTCTATAGGGTCTCCATGACCTTTCCAAGTGCAGGTTGTGTTAGTTTCCCCTGTACTGTGTACTATCTCACCTCTCACCCAAGGTACCACTTATCTATTGCCTATTTAGTATTTTACCCCCCTTCCCCTCCCATCCCTGGTAACCAACAAGGATTGTTACATTTTGCATGTGAATTTTTTCATGGGTTTTTACAATAGAGGTCTCATACAATATTTGTCCTTTTGTGATTGACTTATTTCACTCAGCATAATGTCCTCCAGTTTCATCCATGTTATGAGATGGTTCACAGATTCATTGTTGTTCTTTCTTTTTGCATAGTACTCCATTGTGTGTATGTACCATAGTTTGTGTATCCATTCATCTGTTGATGGACATCGAGGTTGTTTCCATCGTTTTGCTATTGTGAACAATGCTGCCATGAACATAGGTGTGCATATGTCTATTCAAGTGATGAATCTTATTTCTCTAGGATATATTCCTAGGAGTGGGATTGCTGGATCGAATGGTATGTCTATTTCTAGCTTTCTGAGGAAACACCATATCATTTTCCAAAATGGTTGTATCATTTTGCATTCCCACCAGCAGTGTATAAGAGTTCCCATCTCCCCGCAGCCCCTCCAACATTTGTTATTTCCAGTATTTTTGCTTCGTTCCAGTAATGCCAGGGTGAGATGGTATCTCATTGTGGTTTAATTTGAATTTCTCTAATGGCTAGTGATCACGAGCATTTCCTCATGTGTCTGTTGGCCATTTGAATGTCTTCCTTGGTGAAGTGTCTGTTCATTTCCTTTGCCCATTTTTTGATAGGATTGTTTGTCTTTTTGTTGTAGAGGTGTTGGATTTTCTTGTAGATTATGGAGATTAGACCTTTGTCTTCCTTGTACTGTCCAAAATTTTTTCCCAGTCTGTAGGTTCTCTTTTTACTCTTTTGGTGAAGTCTTTTGAAGAGCATAGTTGTTTGATTTTTAGAAGATCCCAGTTATCTAGTTTATCTGTTGGGTTTTTTGTATTGATGTTTATGGTTTGTATCCTGTTAATGCCATGTATTAACGCCTGAAGTGTTGGTCCTATTTTTTCTTCTATGAATTTTATAGTTTGAGGCTTTATATTCAGGTCTTTGATCCATTTTGAAGTAGTTTTTGTATATGGTGTGAGGTATGGGTCCTGTTTCATTTTTTTGCAGATGGACATTCAGTTTTGCCAGCACCATTTGTTAAAAAGACTGTCTTTTCCCCATTTGATGTATTTTGGGCCCTTGTCAAAGATCAGGTGACCGTAGGTGGATGGATTTACATCTGGGTTCTCAATTCTGTTCCATTGGTCAATGTCTCTGTTGTTGTACCAGTACCAGGCTGTTTTGAGTACTGTAGCTGTATAGTAGGTTCTGAAGTCAGGTAGTGTGAGTCCTCCAACTTTATTCTTCTTCTTCAGTAGTGCTTTACTTATTCGGGGTTTCTTCCCTTTCCATATAAAGTTAATAATTAGTTTTTCCATCTCTTTGAAGAATGTTGTTGGTATTTGTATTGGGATTGCATTGTATTTGTAAATTGCTTTAGGTAGAATTGCCATTTTCACAATGTTGAGTCTGCCTATCCATGAGCATGGTATGTTTTTACATTTATGTAGATCCCTTTGGGTTTCATGCAGCAGTGTTTTCTAGTTTTCTTTGTATAGGTCTTTTACATTCCTGGTCAGATTTATTCCTAAGTATTTTATCTTTTTAGGGGCTATTGAAAATGGTATTGATTTCCTGATCACCTTTTCATCGTTCTCTTTACTGGTGGATAGGAGTCCAACTGATTTTTGAATGTTTATCTTGTATCCTGCTACTCTGCTGAATCTTTCTATATTCCAGTAAATTTCTCGTGGAGTCTTTAGGGTTTTCTATGTATAGTATCATATCATCGGCAAACAGGGAGAATTTAACTTCTTCATTACCAATTTGGAGGCCCTTTATTTCTTTCTCTTGCCTTATTGCTCTAGCTAGAACTTCCAGCACAATGTTAAATAGGAGTGGTGATAAAGGGCATCCTTGTGTTGTTCCTGTTTTCAAGGGGAATGTTTTCAGCCATTCTCCATTAAGAATGATGTTGGCCATTGGTTTTGCATAGATGCCCTTTATGATGTTGAGAAATTTCCCTTCTATACCTATTTTATTGAGAGCTTTTATCAGGAATGGGTGTTGGACTTTGTCAAATGCCTTTTCTGCATCAATTGAGATAATCATGTGATTTTTTTCTTTCCTTTTATTTATGTGGTGGATTACGTTGATGGATTTTCTAATGTTAAACCATCCTTGCATACCTGGTATGAATCCTACTTGGTCGTGGTGTATTATTTTTTTGATATGATACTGAATTCTATTGGCTAGAATTTTGTTCAGAATTTTTGCATGTATATTCATGAGAGATATTGGTCTGTAATTTTCTTTTTTTGTGATGTCTTTGCCTGGTTTTGGTATCAGCATTATGCTGGCTTCATAGAATGAATTTGGAAGTGTTGCTTCCTCTTCTATGCTCTGAAATAGCTTGAGTAGAACTGGTACAAGCTCTTCTGTAAATGTTTTGTACAATTCTCCAGTGAAGCCATCTGGGCCAGGGTGTTTTTGGTTGGGAGTTTTTTTATTACCTTTTCGATCTCTTCTCCTGTTATGGGTCTGTTCAGATTTTCAATGTCACTTTGTTGTAGTTTGGGTAGGCCGTGTGTTTCTAGAAATTTATCCATTTCCTCTAGGTTTTCAAATTTGTTGGAATATAGTTTTTCATAATATTCTGTTATAATCCGTTTTATTTCGGTTGGGTCTGTTGTAATGTCCCCCATTTCATTTCTTATTTGGGTATTTGTGCCCTCTGCTGTTTTTCTTTTGTCAGTCTGGCCAGTGGTTTGTCGATTTTGTTGATTCTTTCAAAGAACCAACTTTTGGTTTTGTTGATTCTTTCTATTGTTTTTCTATTCTCTATTTCATTTATTTCTGCTCTGATCTTTACTATTTCCTTTCCTCCGGTGGTTGTAGGCTTTGTTTTGTTGTTCTCTTTCTATTTGTTTGAGTTCTGTAGTTAATGTTTTGATTTTGTCCCTTTCTTCTTTCTTGATATGTGCATCTATTGCTATCAATTGTCCTCTGAGGACTGCCTTTGCTGTGTCCCAAACATTTTGGTATGATGTGTTTTCATTTTCATTTGATTCTAGGAATTTTTTAATTCCATCTCTGTTTTATTCTATTACCCATTGATGTGTAAGCAGATTATTATTCAGTTTCCATGTGTTTGATTTTTTTCCTTGATCTTTCTAGTGTTAATTTCTACCTTGATGGCATTGTGGTCAGAGACGATACTCTGAATTATCTCCGCATTTTGGATCTTGTTGAGGATTGCTCTGTGGCCTAAGATGTGGTCTCTTCTGGAGAACGTTCCATGTGCATTGGAAAAGAATGTGTACTTTGCAGCGGTTGGATGGATTGTTCTATATATGTCTATGAGGTCCAGTTGGCTGATTGTGTCCTTTAGGTCTTCTGTATCTTTGCTGAGTTTCTTTTTAGTTGTTCTGTCCTTTACTGAAAGTTGTGTGTTGAAGTCTCCTACTACTATTGTGGAACTGTCAATTTCTCTTTTCAGTGCTGTTAGAGTTTTTTTAATGTATTTTGGAGACCTGTCATTGGGTGCATAGATATTTATTATGGTTATGTCTTCTTGATGGATCATCCCCTTAATCATTATATAGTGTCCTTCTTTGTCTTTTATGGTAGATTTTGTTTTAAAGTCTATTTTATTTGAAATTAGAATTGCCACTCCTGCTCTTTTTTGATACTTGTTAGCTTGATATATTTTTTTCCAACCTTTGATTTTTAATAAATTCACATCTTTGTTTCTAAGGTGTGTCTCTTGTAGATAGCAAATTCATGGATCCTGTTTTCTTATCCATTCTGCCACTCTCTGTCTCTTTATGGGTGCATTGAGTCCATTTACGTTCAGTGTAATTATTGATAGATGGAAGTTTGTTGCTGTCATTTTGTAGTGCTTTTTTTTGTGGTGCTGAAGTTTTCTTTGTTCTTCTTACTCTCTTGTGCTGAGTTACTTTTGTTTGTGGATTTTGTGTTCATTAGTTTTGTTTTTGTCGGTTTTGTTTTTGTTGAGACTTTATGTTTTTCGTGTTTATTTTTATGAGTTGGTTTGTTAACTTTCTTTGTGGTTACCATGAATTTTACCCTTATATTTATAATTTTGAAGCAGTCTACCCTTACTTGGTATCACCTTGCCTTCCTCTCCTTTAGAAGGTTCTATACCTATGCCTTTTGTTCCCTCTTTCATTGTTTTGATGTTGTTGTCATCCTTTGATTGATTTCTCTGATTCCCTGTTGTATTTCTTTTTTTTTTGGAAAGTTCTGTGTAGTTCAGTTCCTAGAATGGTATCTGGTTCATATGAACCGGCGTCCTAGGTCTTAGGTCCTGCCTGAGGGCTGAAGCTGTTTGTCCTCAGATCGAAGAACTCCCTTTAATAATTCTTGTAAGTTTGGTTTGACTTTTACATATTCCTTTAGTTTCTGTTTATCTGGAAATGACCTAATTTCACCATCAAATTTGAATGAGAGTTTTGCAGGATATATTATTCTTGGCTGACAATTTTTTTCTTTCAATATTTTATATATGTCATCCCATTGCCTTCTTGCCTGCATGGCTTCTGCCAAATAATCTGAGTTTAGTCTTATTGTTTCTCCTCTGTATGTGACTTCTTGTTTTTCACAAGCTGCTCTCTGGATTCTTTGTTTGTCTTTAGTTTTAGCGAGTGTGAATATGATATGTCTTGGTGATTTTCTTTTGGGGTCTCTTCTATATGGGGTTCGTTGAGCTTCTTGGATGGCCAGCTTTTCATCTTTCATGATATTGGGAAAGTTTTCTGTCAGCAGTTCGTCAATGATCCTCTCTGTGTTTTCTGTTTTCTCCCCCTGTTCTGGGATGCCAATCAGTCGTAAGTTTTTGCTTTTAATTGTGTCCCACATAACTCTCAGGGTCTCTTCATTTTTCTTTGTTCTTTTTTCTGAGTTTTCCTCAAACAGAGTTGTATCCAAGTGTTTGTCTTCAGTTCCACTAATTCTGTCTTCCATGGTTTCAAATCTACTTCTCAGCCCTTCTATGACACCGTCCATTTCTGAAATCTTGTTGTTTATCTTTTGGATTTCTAATTGTTGTTTTCGTATAATTTCGAGTTGTGAATTTAATATGACATTTTGTTCATGCATCATCTTCTTGAATTCTTCCGATTTTTTGTCTGTATTTTCCGTAAATTTGTCTATTTTTTCCTCATGTTTGTCAGCTTTTTGCCTCAGTTCTTGGAAAATTCCGAGTATTAGTGATTTTAGTTCCCTATCAGGTACTTCTAGTGCATTTTCTTCCACAGGATAGTTATCTGGTGTTTTAATTTGGACGCCTATTGGTGCCATCTTGTCTTGTTTTTGTAAATGTTTTCATATTGTTTGCTGTTTTCGGGGCATTCAGTAGATATTTCTCTCGTTTATTGATTGTAGATTTTTTTTTTTTTTTTTTTTTTTGTCCTTGTGGTACAGCTGGGCAGATCTAGCTGAAGAGGAGCCACTGGGACGGGTTGTTTATGGCACTCACCGCAGCCACCAGGACGGTCGGTAGTCAGTGCTGGGCAGGTTCCAATAGGGCGTGCCTGCACAGCTTGGTGGTGTGATGTCAAGTGCACTGTGCAGGTAGGTAGGGTGCAGCGGGAAGATGGTTATGTGTGAAGCTAAGCTGGATATGGGAGAGAGGAGAGAGGAGCCGGAGCAAAAAGCATACAAACATAAAAGAATGCTAGGGGAGCTTGTCGTTGGAATGTACAGATGAGAGACTATGGGATGGAGGAAACCAGAAGGGGGAAGAGAAAGAAAAGGAAAGAATGACCAAATAAAAATCAGAAAAGTTAAAGAACTTCAAAGTTCCCAGGGATCCCACTGATGCAGCTATGAGGTCTGGGGGAGTCGGTCTCAGGTTTCACAGCACAGCCTGGCCAGAAGGTACAGAGGCATACATTGCCTGGTATTCAGGGATCAGAAAGAGAAGGAAGAGATAGAGAGATGAGAAATTAAGCAATGAAGAAAGACAAAAGGGAAAAAGAGGGAAAAGATGACAAAACTAATCAAAAAATAAGAAAAATAAAATTAAAAAAAAAAAGCAACACCAGCAGTCAGTGCCAACAAATGGGACCCAGAGAGCCACCACTCACGGGTGCGAATTCCAAGCAGCCGGCTTTCTTGGGGTTAAGAGACCGTGTGCATGGGAAGCAGAGGGGCCAACGAACAAAGGCCCTGGGATCTCACCAGCGCGGCAGCCCAGACCTGGAATCCGTCACACACCTGAACGCAGCCCCATAGCCCCACCGGAGAGAGCAAAGATGGCGCTTGGAACCAGGTATCCGAGCAAAAGGAGGGGGAGGCAGCGAGAGGCAAGCGAGAAACCAGAAGAAGCAGAAAGTGCCATACCAACAGCCAACAAATGGGACCCAGAGAGCCCCCACTCAGGGACGCAAATTCTAAGCAGCCGGCAGTCTCGGGGTTAAGAGACCGTGGCCACGGGAAGTAGATGGGCGAACGAAGAAAGGCCCCGGGATATCACCAGCGCGGCTGCCCAGACCTGGAAGCAGCCACACGCCCGAAAGCAGCCCCACAGCCGCGCAGGAGAGAGAGCAAAGACAGCGCTCGGAACCAGGCACCCAGGCAAAAGGAGGGGGTGGCAGCGAGAGGCAAGCGAGAAACCAGAAGAAGCAGAAAATGCCACACCAACAGCCAACAAATGGGACCCAGAGAGCCCCCACTCAGGGGCACCAATTCCAAGCAGCCGGCAGTCTCGGGGTTAAGAGACCGTGGCCACGGGAAGCAGAGGGGCCAACAAACAAAGGCCCCGGGATCTCACCAGCACGGCAGTCCAGACCTGGAAGCAGCCACACGCCCGAAAGCAGCCCCACAGTTGCGCAGGAGAGAGAGCAAAGACGGTGCTCGGAACCAGGCACCCAGGCAAAAGGAGGGGGAGGTGGCAGAAAAAGCTTCGCCAGCAGCCAGCAAATGGCTCTCAGAAAGTCGCCAGCCCGGGCACGCCGAATCCAAGCACCGGCACCCCCCAGCCCAGGGACCCTGGCCACGGAAAGCAGGGGAGCCCCAGCCGAGGCGGAGAGGGGTGGGGGGTGGGAAAGCACGCACTGCAGTTTACTGGTCATTCTGTCTCCCACTGGACGCTCTGCGAGGCTGCTCTCCCGTTCGCTGGTCTCCGATAGGAATCCAAGATGGTGGATCCGCGCTGTGTTAGCTGGTAAGGAATCTCTGCATGAGTCTCTCCTCTCTCTCCATTCTCTTTTAGTATTCTCACTCCGTTTGGTGTTTGGCTGAGTTCTTTATCTCTTAATTTGGTGTTCTAGGGTTTCAGGATTGTTGATTCTCTGTTAGGCTTAGTTTTTCGGATCTTTACTGTGGAGGGACGGCGTGGTGCTTCTGCCTAGAGCGCCATCTTGCCCCGCCTCTCTTCCAACATCATTCTTAATGGAGAGAGGCTGAAAACATTCCCCTTGAAAACAGGAACAAGACAAGGATGCCCTTTATCACCATTTCTATTTAACATTGTGCTGGAAGTCCTAGCTAGAGCAATAAGACAAGAAAAAGAAATAAAGGCCATCCAAATTGGTAATGAAGAAGTTAAACTGTCCCTGTTTGCAAATGATATGATACTATACATAGAAAACCCTAAAGACTCCACGAGAAATCTATTGGAACTAATAGAAAGATTCAGCAGAGTAGCAGGATACAAAATAAACATTAAAAAATCAGTTGGATTCCTATACACCAGTAAGGAGAACGATGAAAAGGAAATCAATACCATTTTCAATAGCCCCTAAAAAGATAAAATACTTAGGAATAAATCTGACCAGGGATATAAAAGACCTATACAAAGAAAACTATAAAACACTACTGCATGACACCCAAAGGGATCTACATAAATGGAAAACATACCATGCTCATGGATAGGTAGACTCAACATTGTGAAAATGTCAATTCTACCCAAAGCAATTTACAAATACAATGCAATCCCAATCCAAATACCAACAACATTCTTCAAAGAGTTGGAAAAACTAATAATTTAACTTTATATGGAAAGGGAAGAAGCCCAGAATAAGTAAAGCACTACTGAAGAAGAAGAATAAAGTTGGAGGACTCACACTACCTGACTTCAGAACCTACTATACAGCTACAGTAGTCAAAACAGCCTAGTACTGGTACAATGACTGATACATTGACCAATGGAACAGAATTGAGAACCCAGATGCAAATCCATCCACCTACGGTCACCTGATGTTCAACAAGGGCCCAAAGTCCATCAAATGGGGAAAAGACAGTCTTTTTAACAAATGGTGCTGGCAAAACTGGATATCCATTTTCAAAAAAATGAAGAGGACCCATACCTCACACCGTACACAAAAACTCCTTCAAAATGGATCAAAGACCTGAATCTAAAGCCTAAAACTATAAAGTTCATAGAAGAAAAAATAGGAACAACACTTCAGGCCCTAATACACGGCATTAACAGGATACAAACCATAACCATTAACACACAAAACCCAACAGATAAGCTAGATAACTGGGATCTTCTGAAAATCAAACACCTATGCTCTTCAAAAGACTTCATCAAAAGAGTAAAAAGAGAACCTACAGACTGGGAAAAAATTTTTGGACAATACAAGTCAGACAAGGGTCTAATCTCCATAATCTACAGGAAAATCCAACACCTCTACAACAAAAACACAAATAATCCTATCAAAAAATTGACAAAGGGAATGAACAGACACTTCACCGTAGAAGACATTCAAATGGCCAACAGACACATGGGGAAATGCTGGCCATCACTAGCCATTAAAGAAATGCAAATTAAAACCACAATGAAATACCATCTCACCCCGGCATTACTGGCACAAATCAAAAACACTGGAAATAACAAATGTTGGAGGAGCTGTGGGAAGATCAGAACTCTTATGCACTGCTGGTGGGAATGCAAAATGATACAACCATTTTGGAAAATGATATGGCACTTCCTCAGAAAGCTGGAAATGGACATACCATTCGATCCAGCAATCCCACTCCTAGGAATATATTCTAGAAAAATAAGATTCATCACTCGAATAGACATATGCACACCTATGTTCATGGCAGCATTGTTCACAATAGCAAAACAATGGAAACAACGTAGGTGACCATGAACAGATGAATCGATAAACAAACTATGGTACATACACACAATGGAGTACTATGCAACAAGAAAGAACAACAATGAATCTGTGAAGCATCTCATAACATGGATGAAACTGGAGGACATTACGCTGAGTGTAATAAGTCAATCACAAAAGGACAAATATTGTATGAGACCTCTATTGTAAAAACCCATGAAAAAGTTCACATGCAAAATGTCACAATCTTTGTTGGTTATCAGGGATGTGAGGGGTGGGGGGGGGGAATTCTAAATAGGCAATAGATAAGTGGTATCTTGGGTGAAGGGTGAGAGAGTACACAATCCAGGGGTAACTAGCACAACCTCTACAAGGAAAGGTCATGGAAGCCCCATAGACACATCCCAACTCCCTGAGGGACTGAATTGCTGGGCGGAGGGCTCTGGGGACCATGGTCTCAGGGAACATCTAGCTCAATTGGCATGACACAGCTTATAAAGACAATGCTCTACATTTTACCTTGGTGAGTAGTGTCTGGGGTCTTAAAAGCCTGTGAGCGGCCATCTAAGATACTCCACTGGTCTCATCCCTTCAGGAGCAAGGGAGAGTGAAGAGAACAGGATACAAGGAAAAGATTAGTCCAAAGGACTAATTGTCCACAGCTACCAAGGCCTCCACCAGACTGAGTCCAGTACAGCTAGATGGTGTCACTGACTGCTCTGACCAAGATCACAACAGAGGGTTCTGGTCAGAGCTGGAGAAGGATGTAGAGCATAATTCTAACTCACACACACACAAAAAGACCAGATTTCCTGGCCTAAAGGAGACTGGAGAAACCGCGAGAATACGGCCCCGAGACACCCTTTTAGCTCAGTGGTGCAGTTACCTCCGAGGTTCACTGTTCAGCCTGGGAGTGGACAGCCCGGTAAAACCAAATGAGACTAACGAGGTACAGGAGTCCAGTGACAAGGTCCAGAAAGCAGAAGGGGACAAGGAAGCTGGTGATAGGGAACCCAAGTTTGAGTAAGGATATTGTTGATGTGTTGTGAGATTGTTAACCATTGTCATAAGGCATCATTTGTAGTAACTGTTAAATGAGTAACTGTTTTGTTCTTCAAGCCTTCATCTTAAGTGGGAATAAAAGCACAATTGGAAGAGCATAGTCAATGTCACTGAGCTGTGTATGTAGAAATTTTTGAAACGGTGTATCTTTGGCTACGTGTATTTTCACCAAAAAAAAAAAAAAAATGGTTGAGAATTTAGAGGGTTAATATGTTGTGGGGTTGTTAACCAATGTCATAAAACATCATGTGTACTACTGTTTCATGAGAAACTATTTGTTCTGTAAGCCTTCCCCTGAAGTACAATAAAGTATTTTAAAAAAATAAATAAATAAATATGTTAATAGTTTCCAAAACTATACTTCAAGAGATGCCTTATACTTAAAAGTATACATATAACAACATATTCCCTGCCTTTGGAAAATTTGAATTCATGGTGTACTGCAAGATTTGTGTACTCTGGGCAAGGATAAAAGTAGGAATATGAAGTCCCTTCATATGTAGGAATCGTATAGAAACATTCTATCTCATTGTTAAGTGGTAGCCATTCTCCAGATGTGTGGCAGTAATATAGGTAAATGTCTTAGCCTTTCCCATGAGGCTCATATTTGATTCCAATTATTAGCGTGAATTTTGCAATGTAGGCTAAAGATACAAATTCATTTCACATGGGCCACAAACAGTCATCTGGGTTAATGGGTTTTTGTCATTACTAACCTGACTCAAACCTGAACTGGTGACCTTGAAGTGAAAGACAGCATATGCCATTTTAAATTCCCCAATCAGTGTCTCTAGTTTATGTTTCAAGCAGTTTATTTATATTAAATTATACCATCACACTGCTGCAATTTTATGTAGTAACCTTTTTTATCTCTTTTCTCCAAGATGCATTTGTTAAGTTTAATATGTAGCTATAATTAATACATAATATTCCCAGAATTTAAAAAATACATATATTTTGCTGAATTTTCCCAAGTGGTGTTAGCATATCCTCCATCTTTTTTTGTGATTCTATAGTTTTATAATCACTACTGTCTATAGCAGCAGATAAATCTGGCACCTTCTTGAATAATACATATGATGCCAATTGGTATTATTGAATTTCTAGTAGTGATCAAGGCTGTGGTTTACTGCATTGTTAATGGTTGTATGCAAACACTTCTTTTCATCATGTAAATATTACTCATGTAAACTGGGTTTACTACACCATCCGTTGGTGATTAACAGCAGCTAAATTTCACCCTAAGTATTCTTGCAAGTTAAAAGTGTCACTTCTGTATACAGAAATATTGAGACATCTCTTAGACTGTCTTCTTCCAATGACAACAAAACAGACTGCTTGGAATTGAGATTTACTTTGTTCATGAAAAAATGATTTGAACAGTAATTATTTCATACTTGGGACTCTCTAGCACACTCTATCTTACGACGTTAGGTGAGAACAGACTACGTGAATTAGGGAAAAACGTGATAAATGTCACCAAGCAATATATCATTTTTTCAAATGCTGAATCAGGAATAGTGCTTTTTCTTTTTTCTTTCTCTCCTTCCATCCTTTTCCTCCTCCTCCGCACAGTGGTGAGTAAAGTGTAAATACCCTTCTTTTGAGATAGTTTGGAATAAGCAATTCAATAGAGAAATGTCCCATTGCTTTTAACTATGTGTCTGCAAAACAAAACATAATTTCTGGGATTCAGTCATTTGCAGAGCTGTGTGTGTATGTGTGTGTCTGTGTCTGTGTATGTGTGTGTGTGTGTGTGCACATGCGTGAGCATGAGCAATCATTCATGTGTTTGTGTGTTCCTAAGTGTCAAGGAGCTACCAGGGATTGCAAGAATCCACTTTTTCTAACACTATCAGCAAAAACACTTAATATCAAATTGTAGGAAAAGAATATCCTTTCCATCAGTAAACTAACTTCTCTCTAAAGCAAATATATACTGATTCACAGATAGATGGGAAGGTTAAAAAGAGAAATTATTTTTTTTTATATGATCCCAAAGGTATGTGTATGTGTCTATGTCTTAGGAAAGTTGCTAGAATTGTCTATTAAAAACAAACACCACCAACAAAGAATACACCCAGTAAATTCCAGAACTCTAGTAGCTATAAATGGATGTCACCTAACTTGGCTTGATTATCTGCTGTAGGAGAGAGACTCAAATAAACAAACCAAGAAATCACAACCACAGTAGCAACAACAAAAAAGTGAATACACACATCATACTTGCAGATTACTGTCTATATTCTGATGTAAAATTAAGAATACGAAATTGTGAGTTAGAGACTCTGTATATCTCATTTTTTGGAAACAGTTTAGTTATATCCTTACCTGATTTAAAAAGTACGTGTCTGCTAGTTAAGACAGAGGTCCTTTATTGAAATTGTAGTCTCCAACTTTTGTGTATTTTTTTATAGTTAAAAACTGACAGTTTTTTGTTTGATACATGCAATGCTGTATTTTTATGTGCTGGTACGTAAACGGCTGAAAGTCCTATTAAGGGTTTTGGCATTTAGAATGAACACTGCTTCACAAAAACAAACAAACAAACAAAAACAAAAACACAAGAAAAGATGAGTTCAGGGAAAACAATTATAGCATTGCTACACTTGGGCATCTTGGAGCTAAATGTTGACTTAGAAGCGAGTATCTTTGGTCTGGTGAAAATAATAAATCTTCAATTAGGTTTCAAGAAAGTAGTAGCAATATGCATAGCAGACTGGCACTTGGGATTCTGTCAGAGGATTGTCAAGTACTCTATTACTTGAGAGTGACATGGAATCAGTAACTGAATGACACTAGTTGACAGAAATATAATTTCGCAAGGAAAATATCTTTAAAGAGCTAATTAAGCGTAATGGCATGTATAAGCAAAGATAACTTTCTGAGAAACAGATGTGGGCTCTTATCTTAATTTTGTCTGTTTCTTTGAGATATTTACGTAAACGTTTTAAAAGTACTTGGCACATTGCAAGTGATATAAAAGGGTTTGCAGCTATGCCTACAACTCCTCTAATATTCCATTACATTTTTATGCTGTCTTCATTACAATAAAGCATTGAGGAAGTTATCACTCTCATTTAAAGAAATGGAAATTGTAAGTTAGTGGCAATGAATGCATACCATTGATACATTTATTTATTTAGTGATTGTGTATTAGTTGTCCCTGAAACCTTCCTTTAAAAGACATACTCATACTTGTTAAATGAAATAAGCACTAGAAGAATTTCAGAGGAATTTAGAAAACTTCGTATTTATGCCTAAAATCAGGAGATTTTTAAAGAAACATGCATTTTTGTTGTTATTTTTAGTAATATAAGTATATAAGATTATGAGTATCTCTTGAACACAATGAATTAAGCGGCACTATCCAAATAAAAATTTAGAAAAGAATGAAATAGGAAAAATAAATACAGAAAAAGAATAATAATGATTGACAGAAATGAATTAGCTTATTAAATTTGTCTGAAAACTGATTCTTAGAGCAAAAGCAATAGCACATTTATTGAAATGAGAGACAATACAAACACACAAAATTAGATATATAAAAGAGAAAAGAGACACAGAAGCAAGAGAAATGCAAAAAATTCTAAGTGAGCAATCTGAAAAATTACATGAAATTATATTTACATGCTACAAAGAAATCCATACTTTACTAGAGAAATAGTTCATAATAATTTGTTGAAAAATATAGAAGGCAATAACCAAACCAAAACACCTGTTTCCCTTGAAGAACTGTACCATAGGGTTTCCAAGGAGCTTCTGGTTGATTCAAACTGCTGACATGTTGGTTAGCAGCCACGCTCTTAACCACTGCACCACCAATATAAGACATAAAATGGAATATTGTAGAGCAGAAAATTAATCTAAAATAAGGCCAAAAAAAGAGGAAAAATGGAACAAAGTATAGATAGGCCACATAGAAAACCAACAGTAAGACGATAAATTAAGTGCACCATAACACTAATCACATTAATGTAAATAGTCTAAACTCCTCAAGTAAAAGGCAGAGATTATCATATTAGATAAGAGACGAATATCCAATTATAATTGTCAAAACATGGTTTAAATTTAAGAACACAGATAGCATAAAAATTATATATATGTATATATATACACACACATACAAAACCAAAAAATATATTACTGTCAGGTCGATTCCAACCCATAATGACCCCATATATACATACGTACATATTATATATTTCTTCTCCCCAAATTGGTCATAAGATAAAATCAGTGGTGCCTTGTGCCTTGAAAACGTTAAATGTTTAACAACCAGCTTTCTGCAGTGCAAGGGGAGGGGATGGGAGAAGACCAACCTCCCTCATTTGTATAGACACTACAATTCTTAAGAAAATATTAGCAAAATATTAGCAAATAAAATTGAGCAATGTATAAGAATGCTAATAGGTTATGACCAAGTGGATTTATCAAAGTTACACAAGGGTGGTTTAATATTAAAATCCAATCAATATAATTCACCACATTATCAGGAAAAAACAAAAAATATGTATGATAATCTAAATAGATGGCATAAAAGCCATTGACGAAATTTATCACAAATACATAATTTAATATACATATATATATATATACACACACACACGTATAAATATAAACTCACTGCCATCGAGTCGATTCCAAATCATAGCAACCCCACAGGGTTTCCAAAGCTGTAAATCTCTGTGGAAGCCGACTGTCACATCTTTCTCCCAGAGCCTTTGCTGGTTTTAAACTGCCTACCTTTCGTTTAATGAATTTTCCTCCAATCTTGATGCCCCATTCTTCTTCATATAGTCCAGCTTCTCAGATTATTTGCTAAGCATACAGATCAAATAGGTATGGTGATACAACCCTAACGCACACCTTTTCTGGTATCCCCTTGTTCTGTTTGAATGACTACCTCTTGATCTATGTACAGGTTTCTCATGAGCACAATTAAGTGTTCTGGAATTCCCATTCTTCGCAATGTTATCCATAATTTATTATGATTCACACAGTCAAAGGCCTTTGCATAGTCAATAAAACACAGGTAAACATCTTTCTGGTATTCTACACTTTCAGCCAGGATCCATCTGACATCATCAATGACAGCCCTGGTTCTATGTCCTCTTGTGAATCCAGCTTGAATTTCTGGCAGTTCCCTGTCGATACACTGCTGTGGCTGCTTTTGAATGATCTTCAGCAAAATTTTACTTGCATCTGATATTAATGATATTGTTTGATGATGTTCGCATTTGGTTGGATCACCTTTCTTGGGAATAGGCATAAATATAGAACTCTTCCAGTCGGTTGGCCAGGTAGCTGTCATCCAAATTTCTTGGCATAAATAAGTGAGCACCTCCAGCGCTGTGGCTGTTTGTTGAAATACCTCAATTGGTATTCCGTCAATTCTTGAAGCCTTGTTTTTTGCCAATGCCTTCAGTGCAGCTTGGACTTCTTCCCTCGGTACCAATGGTTCCTGATCATATGCTACAGCCTGAAATGGTTGAGTGTCAACCAATTCTTTTTGGTGTACTAACTCTGTGTATTCTTTCCGTCTTCTTTTGATGCTTCCTGTGTGTGTGTGTGTGTTTTTTTTAAGATTTTTCCCTGTAGAATCCTTCACTATTGCAGCTTCAGGTTGGAATTTTTTCTCCAGTTCTTTCAGCTTGAGAAATGCTGAGGGTGTTCTTGTTTTTTGGTTTTCTATCTCTGGGTTTTTGCACATGTAATTGTAATACTTACTTTGTCTTCTCAAGCCACTGTTTGAAATCTTCTGTTCAGCTCTTTTACTTCATCATTTCTTCCATTCACTTTAGCTACTTGAAGTTCAAGAGCAAGTTTCAGAGTCTCTTCTGACATCCATTTGGTCTTTTCTTTCTTTCCTGTCTTTTTAATGACCTCTTGCTTTCTTCATGTATGATGTCCTTGATGTCACCACAACTCGTCTGATCTTCGTCCATTAGTGTTCAATGGATCAAATCTATTCTAGGTGGCCTCTCAATTCTGTTGGGACATACTCAAGGTCATACTTTGGCTTTCGTGGACTTGTTCTAATTTTCTTCAGCTTCAACTTGAACTTGCATATGAGCACTTGATGGTCTGTTCCACAGTTGGCCCCTGGCCTTGTTCTGACTGATGATATGGAGTAAAGTGTTGTACTTCAGGACAGATCTTGAAGTATTCTTTATGAGGATGAATGCAATGCCATTCATTTTCAATTTGTCATTCCCCACATAGTAGACAATTTATCTGATTCAAAATGGCCAATCCAGTCCATTTCAGATCCCTAATGCCTAAGGTATCAGTCTTTATGTGTTCCATTTTATTTTTGATAACTTTCAATTTTCCTAGATTCATACTTTGTACATTCCATATTTTGATAATTAATGGCTATTTGCAGCTGTTTCATCTTATTTTGAGTTGTGCCACATCAGCAAATGAAGGTCCTGAAAGCTTTACTCCATCTTACCTCATTAAGGTCAACTCTGTTTTGAGGAGGCAGCTCTTTCCCAGTCATAGTTTGTGTGCTTTCCAACCTGAGGGGCTCATCTTCTGGCACTATATCAGACAATGTTTCACTGCTATTCATAAGGTTTTCTCTGTCCAATTTTTTAAAAAAATATATTGCTGGATTCTTCTTCCTTTTCTGTCTTAGTCTGGAAGCTCTGCTGAAGCCTGTCCACCATGGGTGGCCCTGCTTGTATTTGAAATACTGGTAACATGGCTTCCGGCACCACAGCAACACGCAAGCCACCACTGTACAACAAACAGACAGACTAGTGGTGGCCCTTAAAGATTACAGCCTTGGAAACCCTATGGGGCAATTTTACTCTGTCCCGTATGGGGGCTACAAGTCAGAATTCACTCAACAGCCCACAGCAACAAATATAGATATAGATATATAGATAGATATCACTCTGATAAAGGTCACCTGTAAAAAACCTACATTTATGATTATACTTAATGCTGAAAGCCTGAGCAGGTTATCCCTAATATCAGCAAGTAAGAAAGGATGCTTGCTCTCACTATTTTTCTTCACTATTTCACTGGATGGCATAGTCAGAGAAATAAATCAAGGGAAGAATTAAAGTTCAAAAATATGAAATGAAAAACCTCAAGTTTATTCACAGATGTCATAAAATGTGCATGGAAAACCTAAGATACTAGAACTTATAAATAAATTTGTCAAGATCACATTATTCATTGATTAAACAGAAATCAGTAGTATTTCTATACATTAATAACAAATAATTGAAAATGAAATAAACATCACCATATATAATATCTTGAAAAACAGTAAATACCTAGGATAAATTTAATAAAATATGTTCAAGGCCACTTCATTGAAAACTATAAAATGTGACTGAGAGCTATGTCCATAAACAAACCAAATCCATTGTCATTGAGTCGATTCCGACTCATAGAAACCCTATAGGACAGAGGAGAACTGCCTCATAGAGTTTCCAAGGAGCACCTGGTGGATTCAAACTGCCGACATTTTGATTACCAGCTGTAACACTTACTACTATGCCACCAGGGTTTCCGAGAGCTATGTAAGAAAATGTAAATAAATGGATGAATGTATCAACTTCATGGGATGGAAGATTCTGTATTGTTAGGAAGTTAATTCTGCCAAAATTGATCTTGGATCCAACAATATCTCAGTCAAAACTCCAGCAAGCACTTTTGTTGAAATTGACAGGCTGATTCATGCAAAGCACCTCAGATAACCAAAACAATTCCTAAAGAACAATGTTGGAAGACGTATATGACCTGATTTGAAGACTTACACTAAAGATAAACCAATGAAGTAGGTGTAGTTGTGTTAGGAGAGGCATATAGAACAATGGAACAGAATAGTACCATAATAAATTTCTGGAATATATTTTCAATTAATTTTCAGAAAGCCATCAAAGTCATGTAATAGAAAAAAATTACTTTTTCAGCAAATAATGCTGGATCATTTGGATATTCATATATAAAAAATCAACCTTGACCTTTACTCCACACCATACACAAAAATGTACTGTAACTGAATAAACCTAAACATAAAGGCTAGAAGTATAAACATTTTAGAGGGATACTTTAGAGGGGAAAAACCTTTGCAAATTATGGGTAGGTGAAGGTTTCTTAGAAGGACACAAAATACATGAAATGCTAAAGAAAAAATACATAAATTGAATATGGTTAAAATTGAAATTGCTTGCTCTTCAAAAGACACCATTTAGAAAATGAAAAGACAGGCAACAGACTAGAAGAATATATGTATGATTCATATCTTAAATACATAAAGGACTCTTACAACCCAATAAGAAGAGGACAAATTACCCTTTAAAATGGAAAAAATATGGAAAAAGAAAATTTAAGGAAGAAGACATGTTTGACTAATAAGCACATAAAAAGAATCTCAACATCAATAGTCAGCAGGGAAATGCAAATTGAAATCACAATAATATATTACTATAAACCAACTAGATTGGATAAAATTAAAAACGGCTAAGAATACTAAATTTTGAGAAAGTTGTGAAGCAACTAGACTGCCTACACATTGTGGGAAGAATGTAAAATATTACGCCCACTTTGGCAAACACTTTGGCAATTTCTTATAAAGTTACAAATGTATGACCTCAAAATTCTTCTTGATGTCTCACTAAGAAACACAAAAATACATAATCTCAGAGAGATGTGCATGAGAATGCCCATTAAAACTTTATTCATAAGAGCCAAGAACTGGAAACAACCCAAATGTCCATCACCATATGTCTTAGTCATCTAGTGCTGCTAAAACAGAAAGACCACAAATGGATGGCCTTAAAAAAGAGAAATTTATTCTCTCACAGTCTAGGAGGCTAGAAGTCAGAAATCAGGGTATCGGCTCCAATTGAAGGCTTTCTCTCTTTGTCAGCTCTGGAGGAAGGTCCTAGTCATAAATCTTCCTCTGGTCTGGGAGCTTCTCTGCTCGCGGATCCCTGGTCCAAAGGATGCACTATGCTCCAGGTGCTTCTTTCTTGGTGGTTTGAGTTCCCCATGTCTCTCTGCTGGATTCCCTCTTTTATATCTCAAAAAAGATTGGCTTAAGACACAACCTAATCTTGTAGATTGAGTCTTGCCTCATTAACATAACTACAGCTAATCCTACCTCAGTGACATCATAGAAGTAGGATTTACAACAAAAAGGAAAACCACACTAGATGACAAAATGGTGGACAATCACACACTACTGGGAATCATTACAGAGCCAAGCTGACACACATTTTTGGGGGACACAATTCAATCCATAACACCATGTGAATGGATAAAAAATCGTGAGTAGCCATACAATGCAATACATCACATTGCTAAAAAGACATGAACTACTGCTAATTTACATAACAACACAGATGGAGCTCAAAAACATACTGAGCAAAATGAAGCTGAACACAAAAGACTGCATACTGTACGTTCCCAGGTTTGTTTGTTTGTTTTTGTTTGTTTCTTTTTTGGAATTAGCAAAATTAATTCATAGTGATAGAAAGAAAATTAGTGGTAGTCTGGGAGCAGAGTTGGAGGGATGGGGGCTTTAAGTTCAAAGGGGGACAGGGGAACATTTTAGAGTGATATAAATATTCTATTTCATTACTGTGGTGATGATTACTGCAGGCAAGTACTTCAATAAATTGTTTAAAAATTGATGATGTGAGAGAGGGGCAAGATGGCGCTCTAGGCAGAAACACCACGCCGTCCCTCCACAGCAAAGATCCGAAAAACTAAGCCTAACAGAGAATCAACAATCCTGAAACCCTAGAACACCAAATGAAGAGATAAAGAACTTAGCCAAACACCAAACGGAGTGAGAATACTAAAAGAGAACGGAGAGCGAGGAGAGACTCAGGCAGAGATTCCTTACCAGCTAACGCAGCGCGGATCCACCATCTTGGATTCCTATCAGAGACCAGCAAACGGGAGAGCAGCCTTGCAGAGCATCTGGTCGGAGACAGAACGACCGGTAAACTGCGGTGCGTGCTCTCCCACCACCCACCCCTCTCCGCCTCAGCTGGGGATCCCCTGCTTTCCGTGGCCAGGGTCTCTGGGCTGGGGGGTGCTGGTGCTTGGATTCCGCGCGCCTGGGCTGGCGGCTTTCTGGGAGCCGTTTGCTGGCAGCTAGCGAACCTTTCTCTGCCGCCTCCCCCTCCTTTTGCCTGGGTGCCTGGTTCCGAGTGCCGTCTCTGCTCTCTCCTGCGGGGCTGTAGGGCTGCGTGCGGGCGTGTGGCTGTTTCTGGGTCTGGGCTCCCGCGTGGGTGGGATCCCGGGGCCTTTGTTCGTTCGCCCCTCTGCTTTCCGTGGCCGGGGTCCCTGGGCGGGGGGGCGCCGGTGCTGGGGTTCCGCACGCCCGGGCTGGGGGCTTTCTGGGAGCCGTTTGCTGGCACCTAGCGGACCTTTTTCTGCCGCCTCCCCCTCCTTTTGCCTGGGTGCCTGGGTCCGGGTGCTGTCTCTGCTCTCTCCTGCGGGGCTGTGGAGCTGCGTGCGGGCGTGTGGCTGTTTCTGGGTCTGGGCTCCCGCGTGGGTGGGATCCCGGGGCCTTTGTTCGTTCACCCCTCTGCTTTCCGTGGCCGGGGTCCCTGGGCGGGGGGGCGCCGGTGCTTGGGTTCCGCGCGCCCGGGCTGGGGGCTTTCTGGGAGCCGTTTGCTGGCACCTAGCGGACCTTTTTCTGCCGCCTCCCCCTCCTTTTGCCTGGGTGCCTGGTTCCGAGGGCCGTCTCTGCTCTCTCCTGCGGGGCTGTAGGGCTGCGTTCGGGCGTGTGGCTGTTTCCAGGTCTGGGCTCCCGCGCGGGTGGGATCCTGGGGCCTTTGTTCGTTGGCCCCTCTGCTTCCCGTGGCCACGGTCACTTAACCCCGAGACTATCGGCTTCTTGGAATTCGCGCCCCTGAGTGGGGGCTCTCTGGGTCCCATTTCTAGGCACTGACTGCTGGTGTTGCCCTTTTTTTTTTTTTTTTCTCAATTTTATTTTTCTTCCTTTTTTGATTAGTTTTGTCATATTTTACCTCTTTTTCTCTTTTGTCTTTCTTCATTGCTTAATTTCTTGTCCCTCTATCTCTTCCTTCTCTTTCTGATCCCTGAATACCAGGCGATGTATGCCTCTGTACCTTCTGGCCAGGCTGAGCTGTGAAAATTGAGACCGACTCCCCCAGACCTCATAGCTGCATCGGTGCGATCCCTGGGAACTTTGCAGTTTTTTAACTTTTCTGATTTTCATTTGGTCATTCTTTCCTTTTCTTTCTCTTCCCCCTTCTGGTTTCCTCCATCCCATAGTCTCTCATCTGTACATTCCAACGACAAACTCCCCTAGCATTCTTTTATGTTTGTACGCTTTTTGCTCCTCCTCCTCTCTCCTCTCTCCCATATCCAGCTTAGCTTCACACATAACCATCTTCCCGCTGCACCCTACCTACCTGCACCGTGCACTAGACATCACATCACCAAGCGGTGCAGGCACGCCCTATTGGAACCTGCCCAGCACTGACTACCGACCGTCCTGGTGGCTGCGGTGAGTGCCACAAGCAACCCATCCCAGTGGCTCCTCCTCAACTAGATCTGCCCAGCTGTACCACAAGAACGAAAAAAAAAAAAAAAAAATCTACAATCAATAAACGAGAGAAATATCTACTGAATGCCCCGAAAACAGCAAACAATATCAAAACATTTACAAAAACAAGACAAGATGGCTCCAATAGGCGTCCAAATTAAAACACCAGATAACTCTCCTGTGGAAGAAAATGCACTAGAAGTACCTGATACGGAACTCAAATCACTAATACTCGGAATTTTCCAAGAACTGAGGCAAAAAGCTGACAAACATGAGGAAAAAATAGACAAATTTATGGAAAATACAGACAAAAAATTGGAAGAATTCAGGAAGATGATGCAAGAATAAAATGCCAAAATAAATTCACAACTCGAAATTATACAAAAACAACAATTAGAACTCCAAAAGATAAACAACAAGATTTCAGAAATGGACGGTGTCATAGAAGGGCTGAGAAGTAGATTTGAAACCATGGAAGACAGGATCAGTGGAACTGAAGACAAACACTTGGATACAACTCTGTTTCAGGAAAACTCAGAAAAAAGAACAAAGAAAAATGAAGAGACACTGAGAGTTATGTGGGACACAATTAAAAGCAAAAACTTACGAGTGATTGGCATACCAGAACAGGGGAAGAAAACAGAAAACACAGAGAGGATCATTGAGGAACTGCTGACAGAAAACTTTCCCAATATCATGAAAGATGAAAAGCTGGTCATCCAAGAAGCTCAACGAACCCCATATAGAAGAGACCCCAAAAGAAAATCACCAAGACATATCATATTCACACTCGCTAAAACTAAAGACAAACAAAGAATCCTGAGAGCAGCTCGTGAAAAACAAGAAGTCACATACAGAGGAGAAACAATAAGACTAAGCTCAGATTATTCGGCAGAAACCATGCAGGCAAGAAGGCAATGGGATGACATATATAAAATCTTGAAAGAAAAAAATTGTCAGCCAAGAATAATATATCCTGCAAAACTCTCATTCAGATTTGATGGTGAAATTAGGTCATTTCCAGATAAACAGAAACTAAAGGAATATGCAAAAGTCAAACCAAACTTACAAGAATTATTAAAGGGAGTTCTTCGATCTGAGGACAAACAGCTTAAGCCCTCAGGCAGGACCTAGGACCTAGGATGCAGGTTCACATGAACCAGATACCATTCTAGGAACTGAACTACAGAGGACTTTCCAAAAACAAAAGATATACAACAGGGAATCAGAGAAATCAATCAAAGGATGACAACAACATCAAAACAATGAAAGAGGGAACAAACGGCATAGGTATAGAACCTTCTAAAGGAGAAGAAGGCAAGGCGATACCAAGTAACGGTAGACTGCTTCAAAATTATAAAGATAAGGGTAAAATTCATGGTAACCACAAAAAAAGTTAACAAACCAACTCATAAAAATAAAGACGAAAAACATAAAGTCTCAACAAAAACAAAACCTACAAAAACAAAAGAAATGAACACAAAATCCACAAACAAAAGGAACTCAGCACAAGAGAGTAAGAAGAACAAAGAAAACTTCAGCATCACAAAAAAAAGCACTACAAAATGACAGCAACAAACTCACATCTATCAATAATTACACTGAACGTAAATGGACTCAATGCACCCATAAAGCGACGGAGAGTGGCAGAATGGATAAGAAAACAGGATCCATCTATTTGCTGTCTACAAGAGACACATCTTAGAAACAAAGATGTCAATTTATTAAAAATCAAAGGTTGGAAAAAAATATATCAAGCTAACAACTATCAAAAAAGAGCAGGAGTGGCAATTCTAATCTCAGATAAAATAGACTTTAAAACAAAATCTACCATAAAAGACAAAGAAGGACACTATATAATGATTAAGGGGATGATCCATCATGAAGACATAACCATAATAAATATCTATGCACCCAATGACAGGGCTCCAAAATACATAAAAAAAACTCTAACAGCACTGAAAAGAGAAATTGACAGTTCCACAATAATAGTAGGAGACTTCAACACACCACTCTCAGTAAAGGACAGAACAACTAAAAAGAAACTTAGCAAAGATACAGAAGACCTAAAGGACACAATCAGCCAACTGGACCTCATAGACATATATAGAACACTCCATCCAACCGCTGCAAAGTACACATTCTTTTCCAATGCACATGGAACGTTCTCCAGAATAGACCACATCTTAGGCCACAGAGCAATCCTCAACAAGATCCAAAATGCTGAGATAATTCACAGTATCTTCTCTGACCACAATGCCATCAAGGTAGAAATTAACACTAGAAAGAGCAAGGAAAAAAAATCAAACACATGGAAACTGAATAATAATCTGCTTACACATCAATGGGTAATAGAAGAAATCAGAGATGGAATTAAAAAATTCCTAGAATCAAATGAAAATGAAAACACATCATACCAAAATGTTTGGGACACAGCAAAGGCAGTCCTCAGAGGACAATTGATAGCAATAGATGCACATATCAAAAAAGAAGAAAGGGACAAAATCAAAACATTAACTACAGAACTCAAACAAATAGAAAGAGAACAACAAAAAAAGCCTACAACCACTGGAAGAAAGGAAATAGTAAAGATCAGAGCAGAAATCAATGAAATAGAGAACAGAAAAACAATAGAAAGAATCAACAAAACCAAAAGTTGGTTCTTTGAAAGAATCAACAAAATCGACAAACCACTGGCCAGACTGACAAAAGAAAAACAGCAGAGGGCACAAATAACCCAAATAAGAAATGAAATGGGGGACATTACAACAGACCCAACTGAAATAAAAAGGATTATAACAGAATATTATGAAAAACTATATTCCAACAAATTTGAAAACCTAGAGGAAATGGATAAATTTCTAGAAACATATGGCCTACCCAAACTACAACAAAGTGATATTGAAAATCTGAACAGACCCATAACAAGAGAAGAGATTGAAAAGGTAATAAAAAAAATCCCAACCAAAAAAAGCCCTGGCCCAGATGGCTTCACTGGAGAATTCTACAAAACATTTACAGAAGAGCTCGTACCAGTTCTACTCAAGTTATTTCAGAGCATAGAAGAGGAAGCAACACTTCCAAATTCATTCTATGAAGCCAGCATAACGCTGATACGAAAACCATGCAAAGACATCACAAAAAAAGAAAATTACAGACCAATATCTCTCATGAATATAGATGCAAAAATTCTGAACAAAATTTTAGCCAATAGAATTCAGTATCATATCAAAAAAATAATACACGACGACCAAGTAGGATTCATACCAGGTATGCAAGGATGGTTTAACATTAGAAAATCCATCAACGTAATCCACCACATAAATAAAAGGAAAGAAAAAAATCACATGATTATCTCAATTGATGCAGAAAAGGCATTTGACAAAGTCCAACACCGATTCCTGATAAAAGCTCTCAATAAAATAGGTATAGAAGGGAAATTTCTCAACATCATAAAGGGCATCTATGCAAAACCAACAGCCAACATCATTCTTAATGGAGAAAGGCTGAAAACATTCCCCCTGAAAACAGGAACAAGACAAGGATGCCCTTTATCACCACTCCTATTTAACATTGTGCTGGAAGTTCTCGCTAGAGCAGTAAGGCAAGAGAAAGAAATAAAGGGCATCCAAATTGGTAATGAAGAAGTTAAACTCTCCCTGTTTGCAGATGATATGATACTATACATAGAAAACCCTAAAGACTCCATGAGAAATTTACTGGAACTAATAGAAAGATTCAGCAGAGTAGCAGGATACAAGATAAACATTCAAAAATCAGTTGGATTCCTATACACCAGTAAAGAGAACGATGAAAAGGAGATCAGGAAATCAATACCATTTTCAATAGCCCCTAAAAAGATAAAATACTTAGGAATAAATCTGACCAGGGATGTAAAAGACCTATACAAAGAAAACTACAAAACACTGCTGCATGAAACCCAAAGGGATCTACATAAATGGAAAAACATACCATGCTCATGGATAGGCAGACTCAACATTGTGAAAATGGCAATTCTACCTAAAGCAATTTACAAATACAATGCAATTCCGATACAAATACCAACAACATTCTTCAAAGAGATGGAAAAACTAATTATTAACTTTATATGGAAAGGGAAGAAACCCCGAATAAGTAAAGCACTACTGAAGAAGAAGAATAAAGTTGGAGGACTCACACTACCTGACTTGAGAACCTACTATACAGCTACAGTACTCAAAACAGCCTGGTACTGGTACAACAACAGAGACATTGACCAATGGAACAGAATTGAGAACTCAGATGTAAATCCATCCACCTACGGTCACCTGATTTTTGACAAGGGCCCAAAATACATCAAATGGGGAAAAGATAGTCTTTTTAACAAATGGTGCTGGCAAAACTGGATATCCATTTGTAGAAAAATGAAACAGGACCCATACCTCACACCATATACAAAAACTACTTCAAAATGGATCAAAGACCTGAATATAAAGCCTCAAACTATAAAATTCATAGAAGAAAAAATAGGACCAACACTTCAGACCTTAACACATGGCATTAACAGGATACAAACCATAAACATCAACACAAAAAACCCAACAGATAAAATAGATAATTGGGATCTTCTAAAAATCAAACATCTATGCTCTTCAAAAGATTTCACCAAAAGAGTTAAAAGAGAACCTACAGACTGGGAAAAAATTTTTGGACAGTACAAGTCAGACAAAGGTCTAATCTCCATAATCTACAAGAAAATCCAACACCTCTACAACAAAAAGACAACCAATCCTATCAAAAAATGGGCAAAGGAAATGAACAGACACTTCACCAAGGAAGACATTCAAATGGCCAACAGACACATGAGGAAATGCTCGCGATCACTAGCCATTAGAGAAATGCAAATTAAAACCACAATGAGATACCATCTCACCCCGGCATTACTGGCACGAATCAAAAACACTGGAAATAACAAATGTTGGAGGGGCTGTGGGGAGACGGGAACTCTTATACACTGCTGGTGGGAATGCAAAATGATACAGCCATTTTGGAAAATGATATGGCATTTCCTCAGAAAGCTAGAAATAGACGTACCATTCGATCCAGCAATCCCACTCCTAGGAATATATCCTAGAGAAATAAGAGTCATCACTCGAATAGACATATGCACACCTATGTTCATGGCAGCATTATTCACAATAGCAAAACGATGGAAACAACCTCGATGTCCATCAACAGACGAATGGATACACAAACTATGGTACATACACACAATGGAGTACTATGCAATGAGAAAGAACAATGAATCGGTGAACCATCTCATAACATGGATGAAACTGGAGGACATCATGCTGAGTGAAATAAGTCAATCACAAAAGGACAAATATTGTATGAGACCTCTATTGTAAAAACCCATGAAAAAATTCACATGCAAAATGTAACAATCCTTGTTGGTTACCAGGGATGGGAGGGGGGGGGGGATACTAAATAGGTAATAGGTAAGTGGTAACTTGGGTGAGAGATGAGATAGTACATAGTACAGGGGAAACTAACACAACCTGCACAAGGAAAGGTCATGGAGGCCCTATAGACACATCCAAACCCCCCGAGGGACTGAGTTGTTGGACGGAGGGCTCTGGGGACCATGATCTCGGGGAACATCTAGCTCAATTGGCATGACACTACTTATAAAGATAATGCTCTACATTCTACCTTGGTGAGTAGTGTCTGGGGTCTTAAAAGCCTATGAGCGGCCATCTAAGATACTCCACTGATCTCATCCCTTCGGGAACAAGGGAGAACGAAGAGAACAGGATACAAGGAAAAGATTAGTCCGAAGGACTAATGGTCCACAGCTACCAAGGCCTCCACGGGACTGAGCCCAGTACAGCTGGATGGTGCCCGGCTACCACCAATGACTCCTCTGACCAGGATCACAACAGAGGGTTCTGGGCAGAGCTGGAGTAGGATGTAGAGTATAATTTTAACTCCCAAAAAAAAAAAAAAAAAAAGAAGACCAGATATACTGGCCTAAAGAATACTAGAGAAACCCCGAGAGTGTGGCCCCCAGACACCCTTTCAGCTCAGAGGGGAAGTTACCTTCAAGGTTCGATGTTAAGCCTGGGAATGGACACCCCAGTAAAACTAAATGGGACTAACGATGTACAGGAGTCCGGTGACAAGGGCCAGAAGGCAGAGGGAGAGTAGGAAACTGATGATAAGGAACACAAATTGAATAAGGACACTGTCGATGTATTGTGAGATTGTTGACCACTGCTATAGGGCAACATTTGTAGTAACTATTAAATGGGAGGCTGTTTTGTCCTGTAAGCCTTCATCTTGGGCGAGAATGGCAGCACAATTGGAAGAGCATAGTCAATATCACTTAAATGTGTAAGTAAAAAGTTTTGAAATGGTGTTTAAATAAAATAAAAATAAATAAATAAATAAATAAATAAATAAACAAATGAGACTAAAGAGGTACAATAGTCCACTGACAAGGTCCAGAAGACAGAAGGGGACAAGGAAGCCCCCTGGTGATAGGGAATACAAGGTGGAGTAAGGATATTCTTGATGTGCTGTGAGATTGTTAACCATTGTCATAGGGCAACATGTGTAGTCATTGTTAAATGAAAAACTATTTTTTCTGTAAGCCTTCATCTTAAGTGAGAATAACAGCACAGTTGGAAGAGCGTAGTCAATGTCACTGAACTGTGAATGTAGAAATTTTTGAAACGGTGTATCTTTGGCCATCTGTAATTTTCATCAAAAAAAAAGGTTGAGAATTTAGAGGCTTAATACGTTGTGGGGTTGTTAACCAATGTCAAAAAACAACATGTGTACTACTATTTCATGAGAAACTATTTGCTCTGTAAGCTGTCACCTGAAGTACAATAAAATATATATTAAAAAAAAAAAAATTGATGATGTGTGAGGAGCTGTAGGCAATTTTTGGAGCGATGTCTTGAGTAGGTGAGTTGAGATCCAGTTCACAAGTGAGGGGATTAGCTTAGAAAAAGCACAGTTCATTGACTCCAAGTGCAAAGATGTCAGAGTAAATGAGTATAGGTTAAAAAGGAACTATTGTAAGATTTTCTAAATTGCTTTATTTTCTCATTGAAATGAGATTGACTTTGGTGGCTAGATGTGGGAAGACTGAGAAAAAGAAGATATAAGAGACAGTGGAAAAATGAATTAACAAAAGAAGTGTAAAGTAGCCAACAAGAATATATAAATCCACTTTAGGTTTGGAACTGTAGACTTAAAGTGGCATTTGTCAGCCTGGCTGTATGTTTTGTCTACAATCACAGTTTTAAAGTAAGGAGACGTTGAAAAATAACCTGAGTTTAGTTGTGAGTTCGTTTTTTAGTTTAGTGTCTGTTTGCTTGCTTGCTTTTGTCAGGTACATAAAGAGAGGAGAGAGAGGGAAAAAGGTTGAGGCTATAAGCCAAGGAATGATTATAATGATGGACTATGAATTATACAATCTAAACTGGCTGAGCAAAGAAATAATAACATAAATAGGTTGATTGGACAGTGAAAATTTGTTAGGGTGAAAAATGGTGCATCTTATTGCAGTCTAGTTGGAAAATTAAAGGGAGTATATTAAAAACGTAAGTACAGTAGAATATTTAATTTGAAAGTTATGAAAATGACAAGGTTGATTCTATCTGTGATCTGTGACAAGCACAAGGTTGTGGCTCCAACACAGACTGGCTGGATGAACAAGTAATCCATCCCATTTGTCCTTAAGTTTCTTCATCTTTCAAATGGGCATAATAATCATGCCTAACTCTTAGCTCTATTGCCATGACTAAATAAGATGAGAAATGCAGGGCATATTACCAGGTATCTTGCCAATTTTTTTTAAATGTTAGCTATATTTCTTTTTTCCTTTCTCTCCTCTGCCAAACCCTCTGTCTTGTCTCCTCCTTATTTTTCTTCTTAGTATCAGTACCAGTATCTTTAGGTATTATTCTGATTATTGTTACTATTTCCTAACATAATTCTTCTACTCTTTTATCTTGCTTAAAATTTGGCAGGACTTCCACCAAATTTATAGTATATGCCAAACTCCAGCTCTGAAAATTACATGCTAAACAAAGATTTCCTAGTGAATTATGTAGCACTATAAATATGTAAATGGTATCTCCTCAGTAATGATTTACCAGCATCCTATACATAAAACAGAACACGTTTGGAAGCAAATAAATATATTCCTATTGGTTTAGTGCACTCTAATTGCTCATTTATCAACATTGCCATATGTACATTATGTTTATATAAGGAAGATTGTTTTTATAATAACTGACAGAGAACATCACATACTAATTAGGAATGATGAGTAATATGGACCTGACTATATCTAATATTAGTGATTTGTTACTCTTGTTAATATATCAAATTATGGCAATATTAAAGAATATTTGAAATGCATTGCAAATATTTGGGGAATTACATTTTTTTAATGATGATTCCAACTATTTTTAATCAAAAATTACACTGTGATGGTCATATTTTGCAGAGACTCCCTTGGGTAAAATGAATTTCTTTATGTAGCCTTTTGCCTTGTTTCTTTGGAAAAACAGCTTGAGAGCTTTTACCTCCTAAATCCTGAGGAGTTACCTTTGCCCTAGTCTTCTACTCTACAGGGTTGGTTACTTTTGTCCAGGTTGATTGACATTTCCTGGGTAAGCTATAAACAACTTGGTTTGATTCTTTTTGTCTGGCTCTGGGCTGCACCTGCCCTTGATTGGTATGCACCTTGCAGGAATTGGAAAATATTGTATGCAAATGAGGTGACAATGGACTATGGAAATGGGGTGACTATAGCCTACCATGTAAAGATGTAAAGGAGTGTTGTGGCCTACCAAGAGGGGATTGCTTAGTTTGTGGCCCCACTGGGAGTGATCATGCCTTGAAATTGATGAGGAGTTTGTGTGTATATGCAGCCAAACTCACAGAAGTTTTTCAGATGGAAAGAAGCAGGAAGACAGAAAGCAGGAATGAGTAGACATTTCTCCTGATCCTGATCCTGAGTTGTAGCTTGTTGATCCTGACCCCAAGTTGTACCCTGTTCTTTCTTAATAAATCACTTATCTGTAAGTATGGTCTGTGAGTTCTGCTTGGCCATTGCAATGGACTATGTAACCCAGAAGAAAGTACATAGTGTTGTGGGAGGGGATGGCTGGTGTCAGAATTGTCAAAAAAGTTGGAGAGTGGAGGTATATCCGATCACCATCTCATAGGAATCTACTTTGTGCTGATGGTGCTTCTCATTATACTCTCTGAAGTTAGACAGGTACTATCGCTACAAATCCTATGAGCATTTTACACTTCCCTTCATAAGTTGAAATCGACTCAATGGGAACAAGTTTGGTTTTGGTTTCATGAGCCTGATGTTCAGCGATAAAATCTGGCAAAGCCAATATGTTAACCATGATATTAGTAGAAAACAGAACGCACAATCGAAATAATTTAGTGCATGGAAATTATGACAAATAAAATTTAATGTAGCAAATATTACTAAAGTGTGGACAGGATCAAGTTAACCGACAGTGAAATGCTACGGCAAGAAGCCTTAAAACCCCTTTGCCTGAAAGAGAAATGGAAGGATCGTAACTACAAAAGCCCAGATTTAAAGTGGTGTCATGGAACAGACATCTACAAATAGAAGCTAAAACCTCACTATAACAAGTCTATCTCTCCCATAAGCCATAATTTAGATATTAAAAAATCAAAGAGTGAGGTAATTACCTCTCATCACCTAAAGATACATTCTAATACACTGCTTCTAGTCCATTTATTCTGGGCTCTTTGAGTTTGGTGGTTTTCGTCTCTAAGAACATCTCTGTGCTTACTCTTAGTCATTGCTTATTGATTTGCAGGAGGAAATCAGAAGCCAAATCTGACACACATTTTTCATCCCAGGAACTTGGAATTTGCACATAGAAACACAGAGACTGGGAGTTGCTGATGTTCATTTAGGTCTATGGCTATTTTCAAAAAAAAAAAGATGCATCAACTACTGCTGTAATTGACATTGTGCTATAGTTTATAATCTCCCCCTTCCCAAAGCTGCTTATTCTTTTGTTTTCTCTCCTTTCCAAAGCTAATGCTGCTTAGTATCCAGTGAAGAACCCTCATGATCTTCCAATAAATACTTATTTTTTGTCTAAGCTAGTCTATCATTCTTTTACTAGATCTAAAAGAATCTTAACTGACAAGTAGTCAGAACAAATCTGTATAATTTCCATTAACTCATTTCTAATTATGTTTTCAAATGAGAGGATATTTGTGAACATGTTTTATAAAGTACAAAGGTCTAATAAAATACTTTTTAAAAAATCTGTTGTTACATCATTACATTTGAAAAAGGAGCATAATATTAAAAAAAACTTTGATAGTAATTACATTTAGTAAGTTAATTTTTGACAATTAAAACAAGATAAAATATATTGGCATTCCATATTGTTGTAACTAAGGATAATTTGTTAAGGAAATAACCCATAAATTCCGTATGACCATAAGCAAACAGTAGTAATTAAATGAAAACATCTTATGTATAGAGAAAATAATTTTATGTATTACATTTAAATTATATAAGGGTGAAATTAACTTAGCTGAATTGCATACTAATTGCAACTGCAAGATAGTTTGTTCAAATGACATTTATAAACAGAGCAATAGATGTGACTTTAAACTAGTCTTCATAAGAAAACTAATTTGTAAGTAATATACAGTCATCATTCTTTTTATATTTTGTATTTCAAATTAAGAAAATACCAGATAAAACTAAAATTCATTAGAACATACACTATATACAACATTCCAATTTTATGTATCTTTGTGTATAAGAAATGTATTAGATTGATTTTACTTTAATTAAATTTCCATAAAATGTACAAGAATATATGTTTTCCTGTACATATCTTTCTCTTATTAAATTTAATACCAATATATTCATTAATCACATTATATTCAGTATATTACAAAGTTTGTTCAGGTTAATAAGGAGTTTACAATGCCTATTATGTGATATTACAAAACTAATTCCTGAATCAAGATCTCCAAGAGGCAAGATGAGGAATAATATTTGAAAAATAAGATGTTTTGAAACTTCACTTTATGCATGCCATTTTTAAGTTGGATAGTACTCTTTGAAAATACAATGACTAGAGTATGACTGCATATGATACTGGAGAAATGAACCGTGATCAAATCGTAAGGGATCTTGTAAGTCATGATGAAATGTTTATAATTTTTTCTATAAGCAATGGATAGTCTCTGAAGGATTTTGAGCAAGGAGTGCAAGGTACACTCTACCTTTTGGAAATACCACACAACACTAGTATGAAATGCAGTTGCAGGAGTACATTGACAGGGAATTGCCAGCAATTCAAGCCGGATTCACAAGAGGACATGGAATCAGGGATATCATTGCTGATGTCAGATGGATCCTGGCTGAAAGCACAGAATACCAGAAAGATGTTTAGCTGTGTTGTATTGAATATGCAAAGGCATCTGACTGAGTGAATCATAACAAATTATGGATAACATTGCTAAGAATGGAAATTCCAGAACACTTAACTGTACTCATGAGGAACCTGTGCATAGATCAAGAGGCAGTCATTTGAACAAAACAAGGGGATACTGCATAATTTAAAGTCAGGAAAGGTGTATGTCAAGGTTGTATCCTTTCAATATACCCACTCAATCTGTATGCTAAGCAAATAATCCAAGAAGCTGGACTATATGAAGAAGAACGGGGCATCAGGATTGGAGGACGACACATTAACAACCTGATATACGCAGATGACACAACCTTGTTTACTCAAAGTGAAGAAGACTTGAAGCACTTACTGATGAAGAACAAAGACCACAGCCTTCAGTATGAATTACACCTCAACATAAAGAAAACAAAAATCCTCACAATTGGATCAATAAGCAACATCATGATAGATGGAGAAAAGATAGACGTTGTCAAGGGTTTCATTTCACTTGAATCCACAATCAACACCCATGGAAGCAGCAGTCAATAAATCAAAAGACACATTGCATTGGGTAAATCTGCTGCAAAAGACCTTTTTAAAGTGTTCAAAAGCAAAGATGTCACTTTAGAGACTAAGGTGTGCCTGACCCAAGCCGTGATGTCTTCAATTGCTTCATATGCATGTGAAAGCTAGACATTGAATAAGGAAGACCAAAGAAGAATTGATGCGTTTGGCATCAATTGGCAAAGAATATGAAGATACCATGGACTGCCAAAAGAACGAACAAATCTGTCTTGGAAAAAGTACAGCCAGAATGCTTCTTAGAAGCAAGGATGGCTAGACTACATCTCAGTCTCACATACTTTGGACATGTTATCAGGAGGGATCAATCCCTGGAGAAGGACATCACGCTTGGTAAAGAAGAGGGTCAGTCAAAAAGAGGAAGACCCTCAGTGAGATGGAATGACACGGTGGCTGCAAGAATGGGCTCAAGCATAATGATTGTGAGGATGGCACAGGATTGGGCAGTGTTTCCTTCTGTTGTACATAGGGTCGCTGTTAGTCAGAACCAACTGGAAGGTTCAACAACCTTTTGGAAAGATCACCCTGACACTAGTGTGAATGTAGATATGAAGGCTGTAACAATGGAGGATATGAAGTATTGTGTAGCATCTAGGCTTTTACCCTACTTAAAAGATTAGAATTTAACTTGTTACTGTTTCATTAATGCAAGCAGAAGACAGAGAGATGTAGATCAGAGACAAGGAACTTTATTAACTGCTCGCTGTAAAATAAGCAGTCAGAAATTCAAGTTAATTTTTCTAGTTTCCTCATGCTCCTCTGCCATGTTCCATGGGGGTGACACAAAGGGCCCATTACGGATGCCTGCACACACACTGAGTTTCATTACACAAGAGAAATATTGAACTGGGGGGAATTGATCTTGTTTATAGTAAGCAAAAGCAAGCCCAGTTACCTGATCTCTCAAACACAATCCTGAGAATTGGCCTGAATAAGCAGTGGACATGGCCTTGAATTCTTGGCAAAACCAACAAAAACATGCACAGATGCTCAGGGTCCAAGGTGCATTGCCTTGCCCAACAGGTAGGCTGACAGTTGGGAGGTAGTGCTTTGTTCCTGAACCAAGACAACAACAGTGAGAATGAGGATAACAGAATAATAATGGTAAGAAGAAAATGCTAAGACTATGAATAAATAACAATAACATATATTTGTCTTTCCCAGTTGCATAATCACATAGGTCTTTTAATTCTCAACTCACTGAAGTCTGACATCTCTGACATCAATCACAAATCTACTAAAACTCTTCTTTCATTTTCTTTCTCCATAGCTCACCAAGCCTGCATTTACATTTCAGTTATTTTTTAACCTTATCTCTTTGCAGCAATTAACAGTGTCGAATACAACCTTCTTTTTGAAATTGCCTTCTTCTTCACGACAGTACATTCTTGATTTCCTCCTATATTTCTTTTTTCCTTCAAATTACTTATTATTTTACAAATTTTCTTTAAAAAATTAGACACTGATTAGTTTAATCAATTCTAGCTTAACCTGTATTTAGCTCTTCTCTATCATGATAAATTATACATGTAACAAAGCATTTCAACATTTTTCACATGTACAATTCAGTGACGTTAATTTCTGATGAGTTCTGTTCAGTCCCTCCTAGGCCCCTTTCCTCTGGCAAGTCTCTCTTTGTCTCAATCCACACATTTCCTCTGGGTGGTTGCATCTAACCCCATGGCTTCATCTACTTTTTATATATAAAACTCCCAAATGTATGCTCAAACCTTAGAGATTTCTTTTACTCTCCAACCATCAAAGTTCATTGGACATCTCTACCTGGATGCCCTATGGCCCACTGCCATTGAGTAGATTCCAACTCATAGCGACCTTATAGGACAGAGTAGAACTTCCTCATAGGATTTCCAGGGCTGTAATCTTTCCTGGAACAGGCTGCCACATCTTTCTCCTGTGGAGTGGCTGGTGTGTTTGAACCGCCAACCTTTCGGTTTGCAGCCAAGTGCTTTAACCACTGCGCCACCAGGGCTCCTATAGGAACCACAAACTCAGAATGTCCAAAGATGACTTATCCTTTCACAGCTCCTCCTCCCTTACAAAATGTTATAAAAACCTAATTTTACTCTTTTGGCAATGGCATGCAATAAATCCAGCAAGATAGAATCCTTGGAATCATTCTTTTCTCCCCTAATCCCTCCCTTTTATGAAATTTTCATCCCTTCCACAGCTCTATTTCAGGGACTCATCATTTCTTGCTTTAAAACATGCAACAAATTCTTTATTTTCTGTACCTGGACACATTCTCTTCAAATTCATCATCTACACATTACCTAAAATTCTACTCTAGCCATATTATTTCTCTTCTTAATAATTCTTCCACATCTCCAACCATGAACAGTGTAAGATCCATTTTCTAACTTATCACACTGAAGAGTTAGCCCTCTGACAGTTCTTCCCTCTATAGCTTTAATTTTTGCCACTCTGGTCCCTCATATCATGATTCATCAATCTGAACTGTTTACATATTTTGTCTCATGTCTGCTTGTCCTGGAATGGCTCCTCTCTTTTCATTCCTTAAGACTAGCTCCTACGTTACCCCCTTTGGAAGCATTCTCCAAGCATTCTTCTTAGTTTGCTTAAAGTCCTTTTCTAATTGTTTGATAATACCTTGAACATATTGCTGCCACCAGTTATTTTATAATTATAAAATGCCTTTCTAATGGTTTGATAATGCCTTGAACACATTGCTGCCACTTTATTTTATAATTATTTTCTCATATGATCTTAGATCGGAAGTCCCCAATGTGTGGCACACACACCCTAAACAGCACAAAAATGACGTATTTGTGGGTGGATAATACACATAATCCTTTATTTTTTGTATTTATTTTTATTTTTTTCCTCTAAAATGTACATAACATTTTAATATAAGGTAATATTATATGAGTAACTTAACGTATTAGGGAAATGAGCTCAAAAATCTTCAGGCAAAGGGATGAAATCAATACATTTGGAGCTGTCTGCCTTTCTGGATCACATTTTCTATGATGCAGGAACTGTGGTGTTTTCAACTGGGTGTTCTAACCTCATAGCTGAGGAATTGTTTTGACTTCAGTCAGTGTTTCTTAATTAAGCTGTTGTCTTGAGGCCATTTGGGATAGAATCCCCTGATACCCTGGTTAAAATTGCAAATTCTTGGACCTCCTGAATCAAAATTTGTAACTGTGGAGCTCCAAATTTTCTTTTTAACCAGTAGTCCAGCATGATCTTTATGATATTGAAGTTTGAAACCCACCATAAATGGCAAGCATTCAACACACCCTTATGCGGAATTAAAAGTTACTTAACATGAAACACAGCTATTTCTGACATCACAGGCATGCTTGGAAGGGAGATGTGATGAGAGGTATGGAGAAACTAACAGAGCCTTTCAAGAATGATGGCCTGAAAGAGCATGGGTGGATAAGGTTTGGGGATGTTTTCAAGGATGAATACAGTGAGAATAAGGGAATTGACACTCTAGTTCTGAAGTTTCTAAGTGAAACTTCAGTTAAGTTCCTCTGTAGAAGTCTATGCCTTAGTAAATCTGTTTTCCAGATATTCATATGGTGTGAAAAACATATTCTGATAATGAATGAACTTAAATTATTAAAGATAACAAGTACTTGTGCAACATGTATTATAATAAACTGGTGTTATCAACTCTAAAAGTTCTCACTCATGAAAGCAGTAAGGAAAGAGTTTATGTTGCCCACAGTATTTGCTCTTTGAGAGATACAAAAGAAGTTGTCCATTCAAATCCTTGCGCTTTCAAGAGTCTTCACAGAGGAGGCCATGGATCAATATCACTTGGAGCTACCAATTAAATCCAGCTTGATTAAAATTTAAAATATGGGAAGAACACAGTTCTAGCATGACTCTAAAATCAATGTCTTCATTGATGTGAAAACAAGGAAAGTAAAGCTGGCATTTAATTTTTCCTTCTTTGGGGTTTTCTAGAGTATGATGGGACTTTATGCATGTATTAGCTCTTCTGATAGTCACATATGTTCCAAATACGTTCTCATTGGGGAAATAGATATTTCACTATCTAGAATGTGATTTACATTTTGAACTAGAAAAGTACTTTTGAGATAAAGTGTTTGGAAAATATTCAATATTTTGAGTGCTTTATCAAACTGAGTTCACCTAAGAAAACTGAAATTAAAGATATCAAATTGTTAGTATAGGTGATATACTGACACATTTTACTTCTTTTGTTTTTTAGCATCTATTTTCCTCTTCAATTCATATTTATCTTTGATTTATGTATCTGTATTCATAAAACAGCAATTACCCTCTACTCAAAATGTTGATACGTAAAATTCCATGGATCATTATATTCATCTCAGGTCCAAAATTTCCCAGGAATAGCAGTCCCGCCCATTAGGTTTCAATGTCCTCAAGAGATAGAGTAACTCAACCCTTATGCCTGATAAATCTGAGTTCTTAGTTTTTTCTGCCTTTATTATATTTCTAATCTTCTATTTTCTAAACTTTATTATTGAACATCGAGGTATAAAGAGATATAAAAGGGTTTAGGTATAGCTCCTATTGTTTAGCAGCAACCTAATATCCACCTGGTATAGTTATGGGGGTCAATTTCCTTAATCAGAAAAGTAACCTTTCCTGTGCCCATTTGTTCAATGGCATAAGAAGATCAATATAGCCAAGTGGTCATTTTGTCTCCCAGTTTGGTGAAATCATTTTTGCGTCTGCTGTTGGAAGCGTTTTGACCTTGAGAACTAAAAACAGTACATCAGTAAAGCCCAAAGTTTAAAACATGGAAAGCAAAAAATGAAAGAGAGGCAAGGGGAGTTAGCACAACTTGACCAAGGTAAAGTCATAGAAGCTTCATAGACACATCCAAACACCTTGCAGGACCGAGTTACTGGGGCTATGGTCTGGGGACCATGCATTCAGGGGACATCTAGGTCAACTGGCATTAAATAGTTCATAAAGAAAATGTTCCACATCCTACTTCAGTGACCAGCATCTAGAGTCTTAAAAGCTTGCAAGCTTCCATCTAAGATACATGTGCTGCTCCCATCCTGTCCAGAGCAAAGGAGAATGCAGAAAATAAAAGACACAAGGGGAATATTAGTCCAGAGGACTAATTGACCACAAGTACCACAGACTCCACCAGTCTGAGCCCAGAACAACTACATAGGTGGTGTCCAGCTACAACCCCTGACAGCTCTGACAGGGATCACAATAGAGGGTCTTGAACAGAGCGAGAGAAAAATGTAGAACAAAAATGAAAGCCACAAAAAAAGACCAGACTTACCGGTCTGACAGAGACTGGAGGAACCTCGAGACTATGAACCCTGGACACCCTTTTAACTCTGAACTTAAGTCATTATCTTCAGTCAAAGATTTATTAGACCTATTTAGGTCTATAAAACAGACAATAATACGTGTGAGGAACGTACTTCTTAGTTCAACATGTATATGAGACTAGATTGGAAACACTTGCCCAAAAGGAAAGATGAGAAGGCAGGAAGAGACAAGAAAACTGGACGAATGGAAATGGGGAACCGGGGTGGAGAAAGGGAGCGTGTTGACACATCACAGGGATTGCAACCAATGTCACAAAACAATTTGTATATAAATTGTTGAATGAGAAACTAATTTGCTTTGTAAACTTTCACCTAAAACACAATTAAAAAAGAAAAGAAAAGAAAAGAGGGAAAAGAGGGGCCATTCTAGTTTGATATTTTGGCTATTGGAAAAACAATTATGTTTTATACAAAAATCTCTTTTTTGTTTCTTAAGTGAACTCTGGATGAAACATTGAGTATGCCTATTTCAACTATAGCTTGAAGAACTGGGAAATAGCCACTAGATAGGACTATGTACTCACTTGACAAACTATAAACATATTCACCAAAAATGCATTTATCATCTGATCTAAGCATACCTCTAATATAATCAGTGGAACATACAGTCTTTTGTGTCCCCAGGGAGGAGCACCAATCCAGGACCAGTAGTTCCTAATATCTGTAAATTCTGGATATTTCCCTTTCCCTAGTAATACCCTAAAGGGCTACAAGTCTCTTGGGGAAGGCTTAGAAGGAAATCCTGGTGGCATAGTGGTTAAGAGCTACAGCTGTTAACCAAAAGGTTGGCAGTTCAAATTCACCGGGTACTCCTTGGAAACACTATGGGGCAGTTCTACTCTGTCCTATAGGGTTGCTATGAGTCAGAATTGACTCGATGGCAACAGGTTTGGTTTGATTTTTGTTTAAACTATGAGGAAATAAATTTGTTTGTTAATGTCACCCATTTGTGGTATTTCTGTTATAGGAGCACTAGATATCTAAGATAGCTACACATCTATTCCATTTCTAGGAATCCCATGATTAACTAAGGATTTCTATAAGTTCCTGATGTCCATCATGGTTACTGTAACTTCTTTATCTCTACATGTTAAATAATATATCTGACTTTCATTGGTTCAGAGTTTCATGATTTTTCTTTAAAATTAGGGATTCCATTTTAATAGCAACATTTCCTACACAATGTCACCCTTCACAGAACAGTTACTTATAAAACTATAAGTATAGGACAAAGATGTGCGTCCTTCACTAAGATGTATTCATGACTGAATGAATTTTTCAATACCTCAGTGAAGAGATTGGTCCAACAGAGAGATATTCTTTCTCAAAAATTACCTGGATTCCTTCCTTCACATTCTGTCAGGGAATAACAAACACCTCAACCTTATTGAAAGTAGGTTATTATTGAAACCAATTTTCATTTAAACAGACAATAAAATGTAAAAGCCACTTCCAGATTCATGAACTAGTTAGTATATTTTGTTTCTTGGGGAAGTGTGACTATATAGATAATTTTTTTCCAGACTAATGTTGTACTTCTTCCTCTTTAGTCTATAGCCCTTTGCATACATGCAATGTATGCTTCCCAGATCCTGATGATTCAAATTAGAAAAAAATTATCAATTCTTTTGAAGTATATGCTATTTCCTCCTTGAGAAAACCTTACAGTCTTGCTCTGAGGCATGCTAGGATCCAACTCCAGTTATAGACCTGGATGCAATGAGGAGTAATGAATGAATCTCTACTTCCCACAACCAATGCTGGATGGTGAATTGCGTGCATCCCTCTTGTACTGCAGGTGAATGACCCCATTCCTTCCTTTCCGGGAACAGATATAGCAGTAGAATTGGTCAGGTGCCATGTGATGCATAACTATAAGCAGAACAAAACAGTACTCCTCAGGTCCAGAACAGGGAGATAGCACCAAACAGAGCAGAATCCCCAGTACAAACTGTGCTATCTCCCTATAAGAAGATATTCCAGGCCCAAGGCCCTGCCTGATTGGGCAGCCCAGAGGAGAGGCAGGGAGTTGCTCCGAGGCTGTTCTCCTTATATAAGTGTATTTACATTTGATTTTATTTTTTATATATTTATGTATATGTAAATGTATATGCATCTAAGCGATTTATAGTTTCAAAATTTGTTTCCGAATAGTACATAAATAAAACTCTATCATCCTGAAACCTAGCCAGCATTAATTAGAAAATGCAATTCCCTGAATGTTAACATCTTACGTTATCACGGTACATTTATCAAAACCATAAATTACCACTGGAAAAACACTATTAAATAAACTACCAACTTTATACAGATTAGACCATATTTTCAAGCAATATCTTTTTTCTCTTCAGGGATCCAGTGCAGAATCCATCAGTGCATTTAGTCATCATTGCTTCTCAGTCTTCTCAGGTCTATGACAGTATCTGTCTTTCTTATTTCTCATGACCTTCGAGGAACGCTGGTCAGATATTTTACAGAATGTCCCTTAATTTGAGTTCGTCTAGTGTTTTCTCATGGTTAGACTGGGGTTATGGGTTTAGGGGAAGAATACCACAGAAGTGATGTCCTTTTCTCGTCACATATTGGCATGGGGTGGGGGCAGTACTTTTAAAATGCATTCAGAATCAAATTTCTTCATTTCATCTCTGTTACTACCATTACTTTTGTTTCGGCTATTTTTACCTTTCTTCTGAACCATTACAATATCTTCTTAATGGTCTTCCTGCTTCCTCCTCTTTCTATTAATGGTAAATTATCAAAATAGCAAACAAGAGTCTTTAAATAATTAGTCAGATAATGTCATTCCACTACTTAAATTCATTCAAGAGTTTACCATCTGACTCAAAGTAATATGAGCAAACTTTACAATTTCACAGATATGGTACAAATTCATGTCCCCCAAACCTAATCATCTCTGAATGCATTGCATTCTCATCCACTTTTTTTTTTTTTTTCCCTCCCACTTCACTCAAACCACGGTGGCCTTCTTGCATTTATAAACACACTGAGTAAGCTCCCACTTCAGCACTTGGAATTTATTCTTTTCTTGGTCTGGAATGCTCCTCTTTCAGAAATATTGATAGGTTGTTCCCCCATCACTATCAGTCTACACTCAATGATATCCTCCATGACTACTCTTTAAAATAGACTCTCCTCCTGTACTCACTTTGTTATTTCTCTGTAGTTTTATCCTTCGTCCATAACACTTAAAATCTTCTGATATATTTATTTATTTGTGTGTGTCTTGTTTGTTTCTCTCCACTAAAATGTAAGTTTCATGAAAGTAGGATTTTTTTTTTTTTTAATGTGGTGTCTTCAGTGCCTAGTATTTAAAAGAGGCATTGAATGTTTGATAAATAAATACACGGCCAGGTATAAAGTTATGGAGTTTTTTGTTTTGGTTTTTCCCCTAAACCTGTTCTCTGTCCATATAATTTCCTCTTATCTCAAAATCTGAGGGGTAGTTCCATGTGTATAAGTCCAAGTACAGTTCCCTTCATCTACTTTACTGCAACACTAATGTAATGATCTAGAATGATCACCTGTTGTTGTTAGGTGCCATTGAGTTGGTACCAACTCATAGTGACCCTATGTACAAGGCACGGAAACACTGCCCAGTCCTGCGCCATCCTCATAATCATTGCTATGTTTGAGCCCATTATTGCAGCCACTGTGACAGTCGATCTCGTTGAGGGTTTTCCTCTTTTCCCTGACCCTTTACTTTACCAAGCATGGTATCTTTCTTCAGGGACTGGTCCCTTCTGATAACATGTCCAAAGTACATGAGACAAAGTCTCACCATCCTTGTTCTAAGGAGCATTCCCTCTGTACTTCTTCCAAGACAGATTTTTTTCATTCTTCTACCATTCCATGGCATATTCAATATTTTTCACCAACACTATAATTCAAAAGCATCAATGCCTCTTGGGTCTTCCTTATCCATTGTCCAGCTTTCACATGTACCTGGGGTGATTGAAAATACCATGGCTTGGGTCAGGCACACTTTAGTCCACAAAGTGACATCATTGCTTTTTAATACTTTAAAGAGGTCATTTGCAACAGATTTGTTCAATGTAATACATTATTTGATTTCTTAATTGCTGCTTCCTGGGCATTGATTGTGGATCCAAGTAAAATGAAATCCTTGACAACTTCAGTATTTTCTCTGTTTATCATGATCTTCATTATATTGGTCCAGTTGTGAAGATTTTCTTTTTTTTTCTTTTCTTTTTATGTTGAGGTGTAATCCATACTGAAGGCTGTATTCTTTGATCATCATCAATAAGTGTTTCAAGTCCTCTTTGCTTTCGACAAGCAAGGTTGTGTCATCTGCATATCATAGGTTGTTAGACTTTTTCTGATCCTGATACCACGTTTTTCTCCATATAATCCAGCTTCTCAGAATATTTGTTCAGCATACAGACTGAAAAAATACAGTGAAAGGATACAGCCCTGATGCACACCTTTCCTGATTTTAAACCATCTATTATCCCCTTGTTATGCTCAAATGACTGCATCTTGGTCTATGTACAGATTCCACATGAGCACAATTAAGTGTTCTGGAATTGCCATTCTTAGCAATGTTATCCAGAATTTGTTATGATCCACACAGTCAAATTCCTTTGCATAGTCAATAAAACACAGGTAAACATCTTTCTGGTATTCTCTGCTTTCAGACAACATCCGTCTGACATCAGTAATGATATCCCTCATTCCACGTCTTCTTCTGAATCCAACTTGAATTTCTGGCAGTTCCCTGCCAATGTACTACTGCAACCATTTTTGAATTATCTTCAGCAAAATTTTACTTGTGTGTGATATTAATGATATTGCTTGATGATTTCCACATTCTGTTGGATGACCTTTTCTTGGAATGGTCACAAATATGGCTCTATTCCAGTCAGCTGGCCAGGTAGCTAGCTTACAAATTTCTTGGCATAAGCGAGTGCTCACAGCATTGCATCCACTTGTTGAAACATCTCAGTTGGTATTCAGTCAATTCCTGGGGGCTTGTTTTTCACCAATGCCTTCAATACAGCTTGGACTTCTTCCTTCAGTACCACTGGTCCTTGATCATATGCTACCTCCTGAAATGGTTGAATGTCAACTAATTCTTTTTGGTACAGTAACTCTGTGTATTCTATCTTCTTTGAAACTTTCTGCATTATCCAATATTTTTTCCATAGAACCCTACAATATGGCAACCTTAGCCTTGAATTTTTTCTCCATTTCTTTCAGCCTGAGGAGTTCTTCTTTTTGGTTTTTCTAACTCCAGGTCTTTGCACATTTCATTCTAATACTTTGTTTTCTTAAGCCCCCCTGTGAAATATCCTGTTCAACTCTTTAATTTCATCCTTTCTTCCATTTGCTTTGGCTACTCTGTGTTTGAGAGCAAGTTTCAGAGTCTCTTCTGACATCCATTTTGGTCTTTTTTCTATTTCCTGTCTTTTTAATGGCTGTTGCTATCTCCGTGTATACCATCTTTGATGTCATCCCACAACTCACCTTTGGTCATTCGTGTCCAATGTGTCAAATCTGTTCTTGAGATACCTCTAAATTCAGGTGGGATATATTCAAGGTCTTATTTTGGCTCTGTGGACTTGTTTTACTTTTCTTCAGTTTCAACTTGAACTTACCTATGAGCAATTGATTGTCTGTTCTGCAGTCTACCCCTGGCCTTGTTTGACTGATGATATCTAGCTTCTTCATCAACTTTTTCCATATAGTCAGTTTGATTCCTGTGCATTCCATCTGGTGATGTCCACATGTATTTTTGCCATTTATGTTATCAAAAAAAGATATTGAACAGATTGTTGGTATTGCAAAATTCTATCATGCAATCTCCAGGGTCATTTCTATCGGCAAGGCCATATTTTCCTACTACTGATCCTCCTTCTTTGTTTCCAATCTTCACACTCCAATTATTATTAATTATCAATGCATCTTGATTTTTTTGATCAATTTCAGACTGCAGAAGTTGGTAAAATCTTCATTTTCTTCATCTTTGGCATTAGTGGTTGGTGGATAAATTTGAATAATAGTTGTATTAACTTGTATTCCTTGTAAGCATATGGACATTTTTTGGTCACTGACTGTATTGTCCTTCAGGATAGATCTTGAAATATTCTTTTTTAACAATGAATGTAACGTCATTCCTCTTCAATTTGTTATTCCCAGCATAGTAGACAATATGATTGCCTGATTCAAAATAGCCAATACCAGTCCATTTCAGCTCAGTAACTCCTAGAATATTGATCTTCAAGTATTACATTTCATTTTTGACATCTGTCAATTTTCCTAGATTCATACACTATACATTCCATGTTTTGATTACTAATGGATATTTGCAACTGTTCTTCTCATTTTGAGTCCTGCCACATAAGTAAACGAAGGTCTCAAAAGGTTTACTCTATCCATGTCATTGAGGGAGCTGCTCTTCCCCAATTGTATTTTGAGTGCCTTTTAACCTGAGGGGCTCATCTTCCAGCACTATATCAGAAAACATTCAGTTTCTATTCATAACCTTTCCACTGGCAAATTTTTCAGAAGTAGATTGCTACATCTTTCTTCCCAATCTGTCTTAGTCTGGAAGCTCTGTTGAAATCTGTACACCATTGGTGATCCTGCTGTTATTTGAAATACTGGTCGCATAGCTTCCAGAATCACAGCAACACGCAAGCTACTGCAGTATGACATACAGGCTGATGAGTGGTGGAAAAATCTGTATAAAGACTATAAGAGGCTATATTCATTTGAATACCAAAATATTATAATGAAAATTATAATGGGAAACACAGAAATAAACAAAATATTAGCAAGTACATAATGTGATTTTAAATCAAGTAGAATTAGCTACTTATAAATTTTTAGAATGATATTTTTAATGACATGAAAAACACTCTTCTATCCTACAGGCAACAATACAGAATCCAGCTTGAATATGCTATTTGGAATATTCTTTTTAAACATGAAAATTTCTCTAATTATTCCATATTACATTTAATGAATTTTTATTGGAAAATATCACATACAGTTGTGCTCTGTATTAGGTAGGGTGTTCAAAATTGTTTAGCTTTTTAAAAGACATTACAAATTAAAGCTAATTGACACTTAGAAAATGACACTGCATAATCATTAAATATAGCTGTAAATTGATGATATTTAATCCTAGAATAGTGTTCTGTGGACAATCTGAGGAACATTATAGAGTAATTTTAACATGGAAGCTGAAGTACAGAGTGTGAAAAAAAGATGTAGATTCATAAGGACACAGGTGACCAGTTTGGATTGCTACTTAAAATTCTCATCTTCCTTTCTCTTTCTCTAGCACATGCAGAAAAAGCCGTCTACCCAAGTCTAATGCAGAACCATTTTCATCTGCTCATTTTATTTCTATTGCCAATTATCCTTAATTATTGAAATTTTTTCAGTGTGTAATGGATGCTGAAATGTTAGTATGCTCATTAAACTGAAACTCTAGATAGAGCAATAGATTTTGATAAGCACCAGTTTGTTATAGTTCTGAATTTTCAAGTATTCTTTACTCTATTAACTTCAAATTCATACTCCACAAAACATTTACTGAGAATTAATAAGTATTATTTTTTAAAGCCAAAGAGCCTGCACAAAATTATTTAAATGGTATAAAATGTAAGGATAATTTAAATTAGCTTGCATGAAGGACAATCAGATTAAATTTGCCCTCATATGAGAGCAGCAGTTCTTTAGAAGGGAATAAAGTCTTTCACATGTGTCCACATGCCAGTACATCTTTATTATAGAAGTGTGGCCTGTCTATTTTCCAGGAAACTGGCATCAGTTGAAAGGAGCTATGACAAATGACAAATCCATACACAGAGCTTTCATCCTGAAAACCAGAGTTATATCGTGGATGCAAATATACATGTTTGTCTCCACTTATACTCAAAATCTAACTAAACCTTTTCCAGAATGTCCTTTCCTGTATGGCTGCAGGTTAACATTAATCACAAGAGATAACGTGCATGAGATTTGGAAGGAGGAGTGCATGTGTAGCTCTTTGGCAATGAACCCCAGTTCCTCCTGCAACATCAGGGTTGAAGGTGGCAGAAGACAGTTCAGTATGTCCTTGCATGTTGCAGTTGTCCTTGAGGGTCCAAGCTTATCATTGCTCTTGTGCACGTACAGTTTCCTTCTCAACTGCCAATCCACCCTATTACTGAGTGAATTCAGGCTTAATAAGAGATGCAGAATCACCATCCTGAATAGAATGCTCCACAATTTCCCACAACGGTAGATGGTATGAACCTACTAAAAACTCCTTATTTTATAAGCCCATAGTAGTTCTGCTTTTCTGATCAGATCTTGGCTGATTCATCTGCCTTCTTTCCTTCCTCTGAAGCTACTAGAAGGTATGCTTTACCAGAATGAGAGTGTAAACAAAATGAAGATATGATGTTCCCCAAACTGGGATCCAATGATATAGAATTCCACAATGTAAATAAAGTGACATTTCAATAACAGCTCTACAGAAAATCCAGATACTCTATAGTACAGATTGGAATATAAGAGGAAATGACTTTAATATAAATATCTCCAAGTATAAAAGAATTAGATACATTATCTTACATTGTTGAACACATTAAGGATATATTTTTTCTAGTATTGGCAGAAGAAAAAATTGGGATTAATTGATTAGGATTAATTTTTGCATAGTGTTCTAAGTGTACTTATTATGCTAGTAGTAAGTACAATAAGAATACTAAGCAAAAATAGAGTGAAAACAAATGGATAGTAACTACATATAAAGTGTGGGAGTAGAGGTAAGGACATGGAAAAGGCATATAGGAAAATCAATGAATATTGATTTAAGCAGAATTTTTGATACAATTTTTTTGGAAGAATGGAGGTATAGCAGTGCTGTTGTTGTTGTTATTAAGTGCTGCCGAGTCAGTTCCAATTCATAGAGACCCTATGTACAACAGAACAAAACACTGCCCAGTCCTGTGCCATGCTCACAGTAGTTGCTATGTTTAAGCCTATTGTTACAGCCACTGTATCAGTCCATCTTATTGAGGATCTTCCTCTTTTTCACTGATGCACTACCAAGCGTGATATCCTTCTCCAGCGTGGTCTCTCCTGATAACATGTCCAAAGTATCTGAGACGAAGTCTTGCCATCCTTGCTTCTAAGGAGCATTCTGGTTGTATTTCCTCCAAGACACATTTGTAGTCCAGGGTGTAGTCAATATTCTTGGTCAACACCATAATTCAAAAACACTAGTTCTTCTTTAGTCTTCCTTATTCATTGTCCAATTTTTGCATGCGTTCTCTGGCTTGGGTCAGGTGTACCTTAGTCCTCAAGGTGACATCTTTGCTTTTTAACACTAAAGAGGTCTTTTGCAGCAGATTTGCCCAATGCAATATGTAATTTGATTTCTTGACTGCTGTTTCTGCTTCCATGGCTTTGATTGTGGATCCAAGTAAAATAAGATGCTTGAGAACTTTCATCTTTCCCAGTAGGAACAAAATAGATGGTGTCTGTGATGAATAAATGATGGAGCAATAAAAAGGCTGATGCCGGTCATAACAAATAAGGAAAGTCGTTAGTGAGCTCCATGAAGGTCATGGAGCTAATTTTAGACCTTTTTTTTTCTTTTTTTCAGAAAAAAAAAAAATCCTCATTTTTAGATTATAGTACTGTCTCAAATTAGCCCAGTGGAATGAACCATAGTGAAGTCATGTGTGTAAGTAAACATATGCATGTATACACATGTAAGTGTGTGATTGTGTGCTTGTGTAATAATTTAAAACTTCTCTAAGACAACTAGCAAGACAGAAAAGATCCTGTTTCTTTTTATCAAGGGCAAACAGGATAAGTTACAGATGTTTGTAAAATCCCATTAAAACTGTGATGTTTTACATAGCAAAAGCTACTGTTGCCTGTATAAAATTGTGCATTTCCTTCTTACTTCACGGAATTCTTTTGGAATTGTTATAAAGGAAAACTATTTTGCTTAAATTAACATTTGTAGAGTTATTGCAAGTGTAGATTATTTTATCATCACAATACATTTAAAACTTAAATACTGAGAGCTAGGAATGTATGCAATTTGGTTAAAAATATGGAGCTTCAATTGGCATAACATAGTTTATAAAGAAAATGTTCTACATTCTGCCTTGGTGAATAGTGTCTGGGGTCTTAAAAGCCTATGAGCAGCCGTCTAAGATACTCCACTAGTCTCATCCCTTTGGGAGCAAGGGAGAATGAAGAAAACGAGATACAAGGGAAAGATTAGTCCAAAAGACTAATGGACCACAACTACCATGGCCTCCACTAGACTGAGTCCAGTACAAATAGATGGTGCCCGACTACCACCACTGACTGCTCTGACACGGATCACATTAAAAGGTCCCAGACAAAGCTGGAGAAAAGTGTAGAACAAAATTCTAACTCACAAAAACAGACCAGACTTACTGGCCTGTCAGAGACTGGAGAAACCCTGAGAGTATAGCCCCCAGACACCCTTTTAGCTCAGTAATGAAGTCACCCTCAAGGTTCACCCTTCAGTCAAAGATTAGACAGCTGCACAAAACAAAACGATACTAATGGAGTACAACAGCCCAGGGACAAGGACTAGAAGCCAGGAGGGGACAGGAAAGCTGGTAATAGGGAGCCCAAGGTCTAGAAGGGAGAGTGTTGACATGTCATGGGGTTGTTAACCAATGTCATAAAACAGTACGTGTACTAACCGTTTAATGAGAAACTATTTGTTATGTAAACCTTCATCTAAAGTACAATTTAATTTTTTTTTTTTTAAAGAAAAGAAATATGGAGCTTAAGAAAAACAAGGAACATACCAGCATGACAGTGATTGAGATCTGGAGAACTGACAGTAGTACTGGAGAGTATCGGGTAGAAAGTTATTTTGTGAAAGTCTTTGTAAAACTAGTTGACTTTAAAAAACTATTTTTATATATTAATTTCATAAAAATTAGCATTAAATTTGCAAAAGAAGGGATTGCTAATAATATAAGTGTGGAGTGTTTTCTTGAAAAGGAATCCTTACTTAAAGATGTTGGTTATTATACTTTGTGCCAGATAAATGAGGGTTTATGTGGTACAGTCAAAAAATATTCAAATGAAATGAAGATACAAGTAGATTCTCGTAGCTGTCACTTTGTGATCTTGGTTTCATTTCTGTTACTGCCGAGTTTAGTCTTCACATTATGTAATATGCAGTGGTAGAAGTAGGTACTCCCTAAGCACCCTCTAATTTATCATTTTAGGGATTTTTTTCTCTATATTCAGAATGCCTTAAAATTAAATATTTTCCTACAAGAATATAACACAATAAAGATAGAAAAAAATTAAGTCAACTATGAGTCTAGCTCTATGACACATTTTGATCCAATAATCAAACATATTTATTCTTCATATATGTATGTTGAGAAAATCAGATGTATTTCCTCAACATATATGAAGTTTTTCTATGTTTTAGCTACCTAAATTACATCTTTAGTAGATGAGATCTTTATCATCTATCCAGTTCGATTAAGATCTAGGTCTTTCATCTCAGGGAGTTTTCATTTGAGAAATCAGTCTAGACTACAGAATGTATGTTAGCATAAGGCAAGTATTTTTAAATTGTAAATAACAGAATAAATTGATTGATTTGGTTACTCGTCTTCTTCTTTTTTTTTCTTTTACAGGACCTATAAAGCAGTTAGTGAATGTTACCAATCACTGATATGATTTGTCAACACTCAAAAGAATGTATGGCTCTGCAGGTTGGAATTGGAAAGGCTGAATTCCCTTTCCTTCTCTTAAACATCAGATTTTAAACATCTCAGAATTCAATTTATAAGTTATCTTGAAATACATTCAGCTCACTTTCAGAGTGAGACAAATGTTAGGTTTTCATTTTTTTCTCTGTCTTTATCTTGTTCCTTCCTTTCTTATGTAATTTATGTTCTGCTCCTCCCAGTGATTTCAGATGTTTACTACTCAGCTTTGTGTCCTACTGAGCTAAAACTTTATCCCAAGTTTTATCTCTGCCTGAATTCCTTGAACCCAATATGATCAAATTTCACCTTCCACTCTTTTCACTATCCTGATCCTGAAATTTTCTAGTTGATGATTTAGCCTCTCCAAAAAGGTAAATTTTTCAGTAATAGTCTCCTCTCTGTCACCATATTTGGATATTTTTTTTCATTGTGAGGAAGCACACAAAGGCTTGACAAATCATATAACTCAGTCATTGTATAAACTTTTTTTTTAGTAACTTCTATTTGCTAAGCACTATCTTCAGTGATGGGAATATTAAAACTTTATTTTTGGACATGTCCCAGAAATGCTAACCAACAAATAAAAATGAATGCTTCTTTATTCTAGTATTTTAAATTTTATTCTTTTCTTTTTTTCTTGAATATTTTCTCTCTAATAGTTCTTGTACTATAAAGTAATTAAGCCATGACTCATTCAAATGCTTTTTGATTTAAATTTGTAACTTGTCACACTCCCCTTCCCTTATTAGTCAAATTTATTCTGGTTTTAAACGATTTACAAATAAGGTCATTTGTAGGAGAACTTTGAATCGGAACATTTGATCAAAATGTGAAAACAAGTAGAACTATTTTAGTACCTTAGCAATTTTTATTTGGTATCAAACTGGAAAACATGAAATTCACTCTGCTCGTACATAATAGCACACTATTAAGTGTTTTTAAGGAGATTGACGTCCTATGAGAAACTATTCTTAGGGCAATATTAGCCTTACTTTGAAAAGATTATAAAACCACAGTTCTCCCACCATGGTATTTAAATATCAGGGTTTTATATCCAAAAGATTCTGATAGTATGGAAAAAAGCATTCAGAATTTTAATTTCCTTTTCTTCTTTTTAAGAGAAATGTTTTATTAATAGTTGTGACTTGACTAGCAATGAAAATTCAACTTTTTTTAACTCCAAAATTTCGAAGTTGTGTAAGTATATTAAAGCTAATCTGCATATAAATTTTCTCCCATCTCAGGTCATTCTGATGTGGCACAGTGAGATTGTTTCACAAAATTGTCACTATTAAGCTTCAGTAGCTGAAAATATCAATATCTGAATGACAGAAAACCAATTGTTTTAGATAAAATGGTTATAGAGTTTTACAGTTGTGTTTTTAGTAATCATAAATTCATTAAAACTTGTATTCAAAATTACATCTTTTTTTTTAACTTGTCCAATGAGTTTAGAAAACTCCCTTAACTTTTTCTAGATAGTCTGTTTATTGAGCATTCCTATATAATCCAATATAAATAATTGAAAAAATAAAACATAGCACCCTCAACTGCTTGTTGTGATGATAATATGATGATAATAGAGATTGATCTCATAGTTGTTTACATTTTATATATTGAGACATATATAAAATTATTGTAGAAATCAGATTTTTTCATTTTAAACACTTGCTAGTTGTTCTTTAAAATAACTAAATCAATTCAAGATTCTCTATCTCTTTTTACTGTTTTTTATACTGTTGTATAGCTAGCTCTATTTTTTATAGCTAGCTCTTCTATTTCTATACTTTTAATTTTGAAACTGTCATATTTGGCCTTACACTTCTTGTTTCCAACTCTTTCGATGAAAGTGCTTGATTTGAATCCAAATTCAATGGACACCTTGAACTCTTTGATTTGAATGCTTTGGCCATTTATTTGTCCAAAAAGTTAATTAAGCACTTACTCTGTAACCAGCAATTTACTCATTTCTTGGAGAATGCAAAATAAATGAAGAACTTAAGATTGGCTTAAGTACCTATAATTTGCTTGTAAAATCAGTTTTTGTATGAAATGTGCTATCAAAAACCAAACATATAATCAATTGTATAATTTGTTAGAGATCAACATGTAATGGGCATTTGAAGATTTGAAATTACTAGATTGAAAAAATTAGCTAGGAAAATGATACTTGTAGATGTTGGTTCTTGCATTTTACAAAAATAAAAGGAAATACGTGTTTCCAAATGGAGAGCAAAGGGAATGGAGATGGTGAAGGGTTAACAGAGAAGATTTTTCTGTAGGATATGAGTTTTAAGGAAGGTAGGATAATAATCAATTGGGCTGGAGTGGGAAATATGGTAATAAGACTGTGCCAGTGTATAGAGACTCTTGAATAATCAAATAAATAACTTGGACTTGATCCACTTTCTGAAGGGCTGAAGGCCCCTTTCCTATCACCTATTTATTTCATCTAGCTTTTTATTTACACAAATAAATAAATAAAAATAAAAACTGGTTACCAAAATGCATGGAAATGAATGAGCTTGGTAAAATCAATAAAATAGGATAAATACATGATTGATTAATGTTCAAAACTAAACAAAAGATAAATTATATACATATTTGATATCATAGACCAGGAGTCAGCATAAACAGACAAATAGTAAATATTTTAGGCTTTCTGCGCCTTATATTCTCTGTTGTTACTGTTCAACTCTGTTATTGTAGCAGGGATAAAACCATAGAGAATATATACATGAATCAACATTGCTGTGTTCCAATAAATATTTATTTTAAAAAAACTCAGATGGAAAGCAGGATTTGGCCTCCAGGTTCTAGTTTGCTGACCCCTGCTGTAGACAATAAAATGCAATCTTTTTTTTCCTAAGCAGCAATGTTCATTACGCATTGTAAGTCCAAAGCTACCTCAGAAAATGATTCGAAAGATTTAGTGATAGTTACAGAATCTCAGTGGCAATTCCTCAAGCCCCAAAATATTATTAAACTGTGTGTGTGACTGAGAATTCACCCAGAAAACAATGATTAAATTTGAAAAATCAGGACATGGGAAATTTATTTAGAAAAAGTCCTGCTCTGTGTGGATCATAACAAATTATGGATAACATTGCAAAGAATGGGAAGTACAAAACACTTAATTGTGCTTATGAGGAATCTGTACATAGATCAAGAGGCAGTCGTTCAAACAGAACAAGGAGATAATTCATGGTTTAAAGTCAGGAAAGATGTGTGTCTGGGTTGTATCATTTCACCATACTTATTCAATCTGTATGCTAAGCAAATAATCCGAGAACCTAAACTATATGAAGAAGAATGGGGCATCAGGATTGGAGGAAGACTCATTCACAGCCTGTGATATGCAGATGACACAACCTTGCTTGCTGAAAGTGAAGAGAACTTGAAGCACTTACTGATGAAGATCAAAGACTACAGCCTTCAGTATGGCTTACACTTCAACACACAGAAAACAAAAATCCTCACAGCTAGACCAATAAGCAACATCATGAAAAACAGAGAAAAGTTTGAAGTTGTCAAGGATTTCATTTTGCTTGGATGCACAGTCAACATCCATGGAAGCAGTAGTCAAGAAATCAAAAGACGCATTGCATTGAACAAATCTGCTGCAAAAGACTTCTTTAAAGTGTTGAAAAGCAAAGATGTCACCTTGACGACTAAGGTGCACCTGACCCAATCCATGGTGTTTTCAATCGCCTCATATGCTTGCGAAAACTGGGCAATGAATAAGGAAGACTGAAGAAGAATTGATGTCTTTGAATTATGGTGTTGTTGAAGAATATTGAATATACCGTGGACGGCCAGAAGAAGGAACAAATCTTTCTTGGAAGAAGTACAGCAAAAATGCTCATTAGAGGTAAGGATGGTGAGACTTTGTCTCACATACATTGGACATTTTAATAGGAGGAATCAGTCCCTGGAGAAGGACATCATGCTTGGTAAAGTAGAGGGTCAGTGAAAAAGAGGAAGACCCTCAACGAGATGGATTGACAAAGTGGCTGCAGCAATGAGCTTAAGCATAGCAACGGTCATGAGGATGGTGCAGGACAAGGCAGTGCTTCATTCTGTTGTGCACTGGGTCACTATGAGTTGGAACTGATTCCACAGCACCTAACAACAACAACAGCTATCTATTAACTGGATAAAAAGGTGCTAGTGAAACAATATTTTTCATATTCATGTGCTGACTTTGCATTCTGCATAAATGAACTGAGTCTCCGGTGTTTTATCCTTATTTCAGCCATAAAAGCACAACTTTTTTTAGGTTAATCCATTTCTTTTAGGTGTAAGTATGCAGAAAAATTGGAATTTTAAGTCTTTAAAATAGATATCTGTAATATATTTTAAACCACAAGCTCAAAACTAAATTTCAAAGAAGTGTTAAGTATCAATTACCTATTGACAAATCATCCCAAAGCTCGGTGCCCAAAATCAATAACCTTTCATTTACTTCATAGGTCTATTGGTTGACAGTTTAGTCCGGGGTCATTTAGACTCATTTGTATTTCTGATGATCAGCTACAGATTGGCTGACCCATGATACTCTCATGGGGTGTGACTCTCGCAGCATGCTTCCTCTATTTACCTCTTTCTTCAACAACAGGCTATCGCTGGAACATCCCCATGGTGAAGACAGAAGAACGTGAAAGCAAGTGCAGACACAAACACTTTTACAACACTAACATTTCATTAGTTAAAGCAAGTAACCTAGTCTAAGTCAGAAGCAAGTGGTAGGGAAGTAGATTTAGACTCTTATGGTGAGAGGAACTGCAAAATTACTTGACAAATAACATGGGTACAGGGAGGGGTAAAGGATTAAGGCTATTGATGCCAGCTATCACTCTGTCCTTTAATGTATTTCCATGACTATATGTATATTTTGTAATTTCTGCAAATATCTCTCTCAGTGTTCATGAGTAGCTTTAACTTTTAAGAGCCAACCTCTGAATTAATACTAAAATAACAAGATAATTTTTCCTACTTAAATCTCTATTAATCATTTAATTTTTTCCAAAATCAGCAACTTCACTATAAGAATAAATTCAAAGTAATGTAATTTTTAGTGCAAACAATAATTAAATTTAGATTCTAGAAATAAAGAAATACATTTTAAGGTAAAGCGTTCAATTTGATATGTTGAAAGAATGCTGCATTTTTCATTTAGAATAAAGATACTTTGGATATTCAACTCTCAGTCATTGTTCTGATACTTCTAATACACTTACTAAAGTATTTCCTATTAAAAACTTTTGCATACATCAGTTAACTGGTAGTTCCCTGGTTAAAGACAAATATGCTGATGATGTGATAATTGTTTCAATTATTAAACTATATATAAAAAAATGCACGGTCTCTTACAATTATTCTATTTTAAAGTGAGAATAAGGTTACAAAATTTAATTTTGTTTTCTCTTCACAGTCGTTTTGATCTATAGTTCATAATTAATGTTAAAGAAATTCAAGTAGGGTACTGGCTGTATGTTTGAATGTCATTACAAAAATCAACACACGATGTACCGCACACAGTCACAGTTATATTTGATTCTTTATGGTGACAGCTAGAACAACCTGTTTTTTTTTTTTTTTTTTTTTTTTTTCTGTTAAGTAAGCATTCGTGATTAAAGCACACATGGTATACATTTTCATGACATTGTGTGGGGTTTTAGCCTTGCATCTGTCATTAAGGTCATTAAAAGTTGAATTGCTAAAACCTTTGGTTACTCTCTGACATTTTGTCTCATGTGAAGCACATAAAAGAAGCAATACCTGTTACTATTTTCTTTTTCCATTTAATAGTTTGTATGTGGGTTACATTTCAGTCTTGAAGATGACAGTTCCTATTCTTACAGGTACCAGTCATTCAATTTGATTCATTACACACAAACACGCACCATATATTGTGCAGATTCAAAATTACATGCCTTCAAAAATAAAACTTCTTTTATGTAAATGTCCAATTTATAGACATTCATTCAAGAATTCCTAACAACTTCCAATTCTTCCACTTGAATCAGAAGTACTTAACATTTGAATTCAAAGCATGCTCTTTGTATACTTTGTTTTTAAAATGTCTATATACGTAGAATTTTAAATGAGTAATAGAATACTAAACAGTAAAACTGCTTTTCTCATTTTAATGTTAATAATAATTGAACATATTACATTCTTTTCAGGGTCTAAATTACATCCTGAGAATGCATGAGTTATTTCAGTTTAGTAGACTACCCGTTATTTCATTAACCTTATGTCGTATTATATTATTCAGAATCTGACAGAGCTGCTTTCAAATTTCTATGTATATGACCTTAACCATTCAAAGCTTGAGTTGGTTCATCAATAAAAAGGCAAAATCATTGGCTAGTTGTGAGGACTGAAGGAAAAAATATACATAAAGCACTTTATGTATTTCACAGAACCAGCATTCAATGTATAGTGATTCAGATTGTTATTAATTATAATTTATTCTTATTGTTACATGCTAATCCTAGAACACATGTAACCCCCACCAGTTGCTGTCAAGTGGATTTTGTATGCTTCACAGTAGAGCTATGCTCCATAGAGGTTTCAATGGCTGTGACTTTTTGGAAACAGATTGAGAGGTCTTTCTTCCAAAGCATCTCTGGGTGGATATGAATTAGCAATCTTTCAGTTAGTAGATAAGCACTTAACTGCATCACCCACGGACTCTTTATATAATCTTAAACCAAAAAAAAAAAAAAAAAAAAGCCAAACCTGTTGCCGTCAAGTCAATTCCCACCCATGGCAACACCATGTATTACACAGTAGAACTGAGCTTCATAGGGTTTTTTTGACTGTAATCTTTAAGGAAGTAGGTCACCAGGCCTTTCTTCCATGGCATCTCTGGGGCCTACCATATATTGCTAGCTCCCCTGAGATGGGAAGGTTCTTGTTGCTGTTATTGAGATGAAGAGCACAAAAGATGGAATAGTCAAAGAGGTTTTTGACAAAGACAGAACCAATTTTTTTCTTCAATTCCTCATCTCTCAGATTCTTTCTCTCTCAAAATGTAGAATTTGAGATGGGTAGAAGATGCTACAGAAGTCAGGATCTTGAAGCACCTAACAGTTTTAGGCTCTGATTATTATGGTTGATCTTTAGACAAGAGCTAAGCCTATAACCTAATTCAACAGAAGGTATATTAGGGGAAATCCACGTATATTGAGTACCTACTACCCTATTCTTGAGTAGTTTACATATGGTTTTAATTTATATATCAATATATAGTCAGTTAATAATGCTATTTTACTGAAAAGAAGACTTAGAATCATTAGTACTTAACAAATACATATTGAACTGCAAGGAGCCCTGGTGGCACAGTGGATAAACCATGCTTGGTTCAAACCCACCAGTTGCTCCAAGGAAGAAAGATATGGCAGTCTGCTTCCGTAAAGAAAAAAGGGAAAAAACCAAATCCTTCGCCATAGAGTTGGTTCCGACTCATAGCGACTCTATAAGACAGACTAGAACCGCCCCATAGGTTTTCCAAGGAGTGGCTGGTGGATTTGAACTGTCGACCGTTTGGTTAGCAGCCGTATCTCTTAACCACTGGACTAGGAAACCCTGTGGGACCTGTTCCACTCTGTCCTATAAGGTCACTATGAGTAGGAATTGGCTTGACAGCAATTTTTTTTTTTTTTGTGGCAGGGAAGGGGGGTGTTGAAATGCTGCCAAATCATACAACTGTGCAAAGCAATACATAATTTAGGTAACCTAGTAGAATTTGCATAGTACATGAGAATGTCCTGAATTTGAACCCATTTTTACTTGGCTTCAAATGACATATCTTTTCTACTAGACTAGTAGCTGATAAACATTTTGTGTAAAGGGCCACGCAGTAAATAGTTTTTCTAGTCAATGTGTTCTCTCACAACTACTCACCTCTGCCATTTAACATGAAAGCAGCGAGAGATAATATGTAAATAAGTGAGTATAGCCATTTTCCAATCAAACAGGTGACAGGCAGATTTGGCCCATGAGCCAGTGTTTTGCTGACCCCTGTACTATACCAAACTATGCATAGTAATTTTTAAATGATATAAAGGGATAAGGAGATCACTTACATGTTTGGAACCATCTGTACTAAGAATATTCTGAATAATTCAAAGGGTTTTATTTTGCAGTAGTTTATTAAGTAAGAGCCTATGATCAGTGGAATAATTTAAAACCCTTTTTTCATGGAACTACATTTATTTTTTTCCACTAGATTTTATTTTAAAAATATTTTCTTTTGATACAGTTATCATTTTACATTGTTTAATGAGAACATAAGTCAAATATATAAAAAGAGATATTTCCTAGACAAGAACTCAATTTTGGGATGACAAGAGAGAATTATTACAAAGCTCCAAGGAAAGATTTGGGAATAGATAAAGTAAAAATCAACTATATTTGAGAACTCTGTTTAAGATCACTCCAGTCATTACTACTCATAAAAGTTCCTCATTGCTGAATCTTGCCCCTAGCCTGACTTTTTCATTTCAGTATGTATTTGAAAATTTCAAAAATGATTTGAGAAAAATGTTCAGCTTACAGACAGTTTTCCTTTTCCTAACTTGTTTCTGAATAAAAGCCTGTCTCCTAGATCTTTTGTCATAGTTTTCTTCTTTAGCTCCACTAAGCTTGGAAGATTAAAGTGTTTTTTTTTTTTTTTAACATATTTTCTTTTACAAAGTATTTGAAATGCAATGTCTATGTCAACACTTTACAGAAATGTCAAACTATGCATTAACACTTCCTCCAGGTTGTAACGTTGTTACAGCTTTCAAATTTTTTTCTTCTTCTTCTCTAAAGCATAATGAGACAAGAAACAGAAAGCGAGTGCATGAAATAGCCCTACAAGCTATTTAACTCAGTTGGCACAACAAATGTGTATCAGAAAATATAGTGTAGAACAAATATATTGAAAAAAAATTAAACATTGGAAAATTGTCCAAAAGTATATAAATGCTACTTGGCAGTTGAAATTTAAAGATGACAACCTTAACCCTGAGAGTAGATCCAGATCTATTAATAAGAAATATAAAGAATAACTGGCAAACTCTAATTATGAACAAGGCATGGAATAGTTAAGTACATCTGGTGTGTAGGCTTGGAAGGACTGAGACTGAGAACTAGACACAACTATGACATTAGGTTAGTACTACTACATATTTATATAATAAATGGAGACTTATTATGAAATACTGAACAGGAACTATATTTAAAAGTAAATACTGCAACATCAGAGCAGTTGCTCGGCTAGGGTCTGTGTGAAGAGGTGTATTGCTTTCCTAATGCTGCTGTAACAAATTAACATAAATCTAGAGGCTTCAAACAAGACACATTTATTATCTTACAGGTCTGTTGGATAGGAGTATAGCACAGGTGTCACTTAGCTGATATGCTGTCAGCAGAGTTGTATTCTTTCTGGAGACTCTAGAGGAAAATTAACTATCTTGCCTTTTCCAGCTTCTAGAGGCTGCCCATATACCTTGGCTCCTAGACCCTTCTCTCCAACTTCAAAGCCAGCAACATTAGATCTCTCTTACCCTTCTTCCATAGTCACATCTCCCTTTGACTCTCTCTTTGGCCTCCCTCCTGCAGTTTCAGAGACCCTATGATTACACAAACCTATTGGACAAGCCAAGATAAACTCCTTATTTTAAGGTCAAGAGATTAGTTACCTTGATTTCCACCTGCAAGCTTAATTCACATTTGACACGTAACATAACTTACTTCAGGAATTAGAAAGTGGACATTTTTGGGGGTTCATTATTCTTTCCACCACAGTGAGGACAGGGATTGTAAAGGAACAGTGTGAGGAGTAGAACGAAAAGTAAAGGATGTTTCTATTGCCAGAGGACATGGCATATTAAGACTAGGTTCCATATTAAATGTAGGGATAAAGGCAGCAAAAGGGTGAGATTCCTTCATTTATTAAATAATTCACCTTTTTTTTTAACTAGAAGAATCTAAAGTACATTTTTATGCAAATGGAAATGATGCAGTGGATAGGAATCAAATGATAAAGCAAAGCAAAAGAGAAAAACCACTTCAGTGACAGAGTTGTTGAGAAGGTTGTCACAGTGACATCTGGGCACAAATAGAGAAACTAACTTTTGATGTGAACGGATACACTTCATTCATATTTAAAAATAAAAATGGCAAAGAAGCCACATGGCATAACCCTTCAGAGGACAGACTGAAACTATGTCGCTTATTGTTTGGCCGCCATGACTTAGTTTTATCATCTGTAAAATGGTGCTAAAAAATAGCACTTTTGTAAGGGTTTGTTGTGAAGATTACATATGTCCTAGGTCAAAGCATGGCACAAAGCCCAAAGTAAGCACAATATAAAACACTCAAAGAAATGTTTTAGTTGTTTTATTATCCTGGCAAGTGGGAAGTCAAACATACTAGTGTCATAAAATAATCAGACAATTTCAGATGCTCATTTGAGTTTAGTTTCCAGGTATTTAAATAATCCAGTCACTGTATTTTTTCAATATTCTCTACCATCATTTAGCAGTTAATGTATAGACATTGACTGAGTGGATAGTTTTATATAACCTGCATTTTGGCTTTGCCAAGTGAAGAATTTGAGGTTTTTATTCAAAGGAATAAGAATGCTAGATGATGCGATATACATGGGTACTATGAAAATTGAAGAGATGAGAGCAATCAAGTATGATGAAAAAGATGATAGGCTTTAAAAAATGGAGGTATTGATGAACTGAAAGAATTGATGGTGTGAATATTCTAGAGTATATGAACTAGAAGACGTCATCAGAGAGGAAAATGCCTATAGTCATGGGCACAATTATTGTTGAGGGTATCATCATGGGAAACATGACTGTGGGACAGATTATTGTAGATAAGGAGGTTGAAGAACTGAGAGGATGAAGTGTCATACAGATAATACACATGTGTTGACATATCCATAAATTATGATATGACAAATATTGGAAAGACAATGATGTGGATGTTAGAGTCATCAGTGACTGAGAGGATATTAATAATGACAGCATCAAGGAGCAGTGTTGTTGTTAGGTGCCATCAAGTCAGTTCCAACTCACAGTGACCCTGTGTACAACAGAATGAAACACCACTTGGTCCTGTGCCATCCTCACAATTGTTGCTATGCTTGAGCCCATTGTTGCAGCCACTGTGTCAATGCAGCTCATTGAGGGTCGTCCTCTTTTTTGCAGACCCTCTCCTTTACCAAGCATGATGTCCTTCTCCAGGGCCTGATCCCTCCTGATAACATGTCCAAAGTATGTGAGATGAAGTTTCGCCATCCTGGCTTCTAAGGAACATTCTAGCTGTACTTATTCCAAGACAGATTGTTCATTCTTCTGATGGTGCATGGTATATTCAATATTCTTCACCAACACCATAATTCAAAGGAGCAGTAGTAGTGCTTAACGACTGATGGTATAGATGTCAAAGAATGTGGTGTTTTGAAGAAGAGAGAAGGTATGTGATTTGGAAGTATGTATGGTTTTATGGACACTGGAGAGAGACATAATTTCAAGGATAAAACAGAAACACTGATACCAGAAATGAAAAAAAAATAAAATAAAAGATGCTATCTCAACTAGAAACTAGACATACTTAAGACTGGGCCATCTAAATATTGCATTAGGTTTCTTACTTTTCTTGGAATTGTATATGACCCTAGATAGGGGTCATATAAGCTGCATTATAACTGATACAAGGACAGTATAGGGAAGAAGAACCAACTCAGTAACATTTTACCCAAAGTCATCCAAACCAGAAGACGATTAATAATGAAGTAAAACATTAAAGTAACTAAAATTATGCTGTTTCATACTCATTATTTATTGAGAAAAACACTGGTTTCATTATATTGTTTTTTTTTTTTAAGTCACAAAGATATATTTTATGTCATTTAAGACACAAGAGTTTTGGTAATGTTTTTGAAGTCCTGCCCATAGCCCTTGCTTCTAAAGAGCATTCTGGCTGTACTTCTAAGACAGATTTGTTCCTTTTTCGGGCAGTCCATGGTATATTCAATATTCTTCACCAACACCATAATTCAAAGCATCAATTCTTCTTTGGCCTTCCTTATTCATTGCCCAGCTTTCCCATACATATGAGGTGATTGAAAATACCATGGCTTGGGTCAGGCTCACCTTAGTCCTCAAAGTGACATCCTTGCTTTTCAACACTTTAAAGAGGTCTTTTGCAGCAGATTTGCCCAATGCAATATGTACTTTGATTTCTTTTTTTTATTATTGTGCTTTAAGTGAAAATTTACAATTCAAGTTAGTTTCTCATACAAAAATCTATACACACATTATTATGCGACCCTACTTGCTCTCCCTATACTGTGACAACTCCTTTTTTCCATATATTGGTGGATTTTAAAAATTATTCTATTAAAAATTCTATTTAAAAACAAAATTCTTTCTTAATTAACTGTGTGTTTTATTTAAGTTAAAAATATTTATTGTTGAAACAGAGCTTTTAAATAGCATGTTTCAAAATGATAGATGCTTTATTTTGACAGAATAAATCTCCAAAACTTTATTTTGTTTTGATCAATTGAGCCAAAAAAGCAAACCATTACTGCAGTTAATTTTGCTTAGCAATATCCGGTGACAACAATGTAACTCCAACATAATTTAACTGTTTGCAACTAACAAGAATGCTAGATAATCTATAAAATCATATTTATTTTAAGCCCCTGAGTGACCTAAGGTTACAAAAGAACCTAGTGAACTAAAATCCAAAAGATGTCAAGCCTCTCTTTGGAGGGATGAGAGCTATACCACGTTCACCTTTGGCAGAGCAGCAGGGAGAGGTAGTTTAGAATCTCTGGGAATACTATACACAAGAGGAGTCACTTGCCAATTTTTTTCCATAGGCCTTCACAAAGCACCCACAGAAAAACGTAGTGGCAGGTTAAGCATACTAAAAAACATCCCTTCTGAGGAACAAATGTACTGGGACCACCATAATCTGAGTCAGGAGCAGCAGACCTGGGAAAAACCTTTCCATACTCTGCCCTAAGGAGCCTTGGTGAGGGAATGGTTAAGCGATCTGCTGCTAACTGGAAAGTGGGCAGTTTGAAAACAGCTAGCTGCTCCACAGGAGAAAGACACGGCCATCTGCTCCTGTAAAGATTTCAGCTTAAAAAACCCTATGGGGCAGTTCTACTCTGTCAGATGGGGTCGCTATGAGTTGAAAATCAACTGGACTACACCTAACACCAACTCTACCCCTTCTGCTGAAAATGAGGCAATGATTTTGTACCATTGGAGGAATGACAGGAGAGCTGACAGAAGAGATCCCCTTACAGTTGCAGGTCTTATGAGCTTGCTGTAATCTGAAGACAAAATGGAAGAACTCAGAGAAAAACTTCAGATATCCCTCACACGGGGTGACTGTGACATCTCTCCTGGGGGAAGGGAAAGAGAGCTGAGATTCCATAGTGAAGTAGAGGTGCAAGCAGCCTGATGAAGTTTAAGGATAGGGCAGGACACTTAGACTCTCCAAGCATTAAGATCCCAATCCCTGCTAAAAAAAGAAAAAAAAAAAAAAAGTCTATGACCTTGCCATTAAGCAATTTTAAGCTTGTTATGAACAGACTGAAAAAAGAAAAAAGAAAAAACCCAGACACAGCCTAACTATGGATATCTGACTCACTTCAACACACTAATTTTCTGAGAGAAAAAGTTGTTGATGTTAGGTGCCATCAAATTGGTTCTAACTCGTAGTGACCCTATGTACAACAGAACGAATCACTGCCCGGTCCTGTGCCATGTTTAGCGTTTGGTGTTATTTGTAATATAATTTGTAGCATTCAATTACAAGACACAAAAAAGCAAGAAAACGTGAACCGTCATGATGAGAGAAACAAGCAATAAAACCACAATTACATGACCCAGTGGTTGGAATTATCAAAGCCTTTAAATACTTTTTTACAATTAAATATTTACTTCAGTTTTTGAATGTATTGCTATTAAAAAGGTTTATTGTAAATAAAAAGGCAATACTACTTAATAAAAGACTGTTTTTTTATTTAATTCATGAAATAAAAAAATAAATAAAAACTGTTCTAGTAAATATTCAGATTACTTTCTACATGTCCAAATGCAAAATTTCTCAGCCTTTATTTTTTGCAAACATTTTGTATGCATATAACCTGTAATGAACCACATTTCCTAATGACCTTGGTGACTAGATGCTTTGAGGCATTGTGCATCTTCCAGCTCATGGCAGAGACAATGACACAGATAGCTAGTACACTAAGTGGTCAGCAGACGTGGCAGCATAGAGTATTTCTCCCACCACCATTAGAAACTGGGAAGAGTGAATTGTTCCAGGCTGCATCTATCTGATCCCACATATCAGAAATTTCCCTGATGTTAGTTACACTGAGCCTGGGAAGGATTGTGTAAGAAAGAGTGATAATTTATCACTACTGCTTCCTCTAAGGAAACCCTGCTGGCATAGTGGTTAAGTGCTATGACTGCTAAACCAAAGTTTGGTGGTTCAAATCCACTAGGCACTCCTTGGAAACTCTATGGGGCAGGACTATTCTGTCTTATAGGGTTGCTGTGAGTTGGGATAGACTCTATGGCAATTTCTTTTTTTTTTTTCTGGCTCTCTCTAAGGTAACTAGGGGTTATAGTGAGAAGTCTATTGATTGGACATGCATCTCATATACTGCTAGAAAAGACCATGTCAGATGCTGGAAGTATTGTAGTAAACCGTATAAAATTGTCAGTATCAACCATTATAACTTAATAAAGCCATAAATTTAAATGTAGGGATATAAAAAGTCTATCCTGGCTTATATTATTGGAATTAAATATAAATAGTATTTTGTTTAAATGAAGATTATAGAACAAATGCAGAATCAGACCGGATATCATATGATAAATGTGAACAGTCACAGGTAAATCAAACAGTCTTTATAATTAAATCTTATATTACTTTTAGGTGAACACGTATAAATTTATAATGAAATCAATCACATTTTATATTTATGAAATAATGAAAGCATCACCATGTATTATTTTTGAATTAGAAGATATACACTAATAAAATAAGTTACAAAAGCCAAGCAATGAGTCTATTGGAAAAAAAAATGCTAGTCTGGCATAATGAATGCAAGCAACTATACAGACTTCACTGAATTTGGAGAACCTAAGTAGGATATTTAAGTCTTGAAATATGAAAAATATATACTGAGGCTGCAGTCATAACACACTTTCTCCTCACTTACGTACTATTTTGTTATCTGACATTTCACATTTATGACAGTAAAAATCTACTATCTGACTATTTGCGCATTAATGTGACCAGTGGGATATATAGCACCCACTTACATTTTCCTCCTAATCGAATAATTTCTTTTATAAGGATCAGCACAAAGCTGGATCCTATGAGGCAGAGGTCAAAGATATCCCAAACGTCCAACTTTTCCAAGCTGCTGCAGTGCTCCATCATCTTTAACATCAACTACTCCCTTTCCCCTCAGTAATCTTCCCCATCTCCCGTCTTTGGGTTTCCAAATTCACTGCAACATTTCACAGAACTCACAAACCTGTATAAAGGAAATGGCTCAGGCGGTTGTGGAAGCAGGCAAGTCCCAAATTCATGGGTCAGGCCCTCAGTCTCTGCCCAAAGGCATTCAGTTTTTTTGCTCTGTGGGCCAGGATGCGCACTACTGCGGGTTTCTGCTGTGGGTCTCTGCTGCCGGTCTCTGCTGCTGGTCTCTGCCTCCTGGGTGGTAGTGGGCTCTGGAATTGGCTCTCTTTTAAGGCAAAACTGACCAAGCCCCTTGGTGAGCCATAATTATCATATTTGCACAGCCTCACCTAATCCCCTCGGTGGGAGTTACAAGACCATGGCAAGAAAGGCGATACTAAGTAATTCATCACACCGCACCTCCTCCGGGGTTATTGGGAAGCTACTGTTCCACTGACAGTAGGAATCCATATAACTTTTTGAAATGGAAGAAAAGTACACTCAATTTTTTCATAATGTCAATTTCACATACCAGCCTGGTCTTTGGAAACTAACTATGTCAGAAGTGAGGATATGCTGTATAGACTTGACTGAAATATATATATATATATATATACACACACACATATATACATATATAGACATATACATACATATATACATATATATGTATATTTATATATATATACAGGAGTAACTGGGTGGTGCAAATGGTTAACACACTCAGCTGCTAACCAAAAGTTTGGCAGTTTGAATCTACTCAGAGGTGCCTTGGAAGAAAGTTGTGGCAATTCACTTTTGCAAAATCATCTATCAAAAATCCTGTGGAGTACATTTCTACTCTGACACACACGAGGTTGACATGAGTCAGATTCAATTTGACGACAACAGGTAAACTGGTTAATACATATATATATGTACATATTATACACATATACTATATATGTATGTAAGTTTTAAAATATAAATATACAATATGATACTTTTATATGCCTTCCAATGGCACAATACAGAGCTTGGCTGAAATCCTTGATGGAAAGCATGTATGTAATAAAATTATTTTAAGTTTAATTGGTGGTGAAGCAATCCAATAGGTGATAAATAATAATACTGTTATGGATTGAATTGTATCCCCCAAAAATGTGTATCAACTTGGGTAGGCCATGATCCCCAGTATTTTGCGGTTATCCTCTATTATGTGATCTGATGTAATTATCCTACCTGTTGTAAATTCTAACCTTTATGATGGTAAAGAGACAGGATTAGAGGCTATTATGTTAATGAGGCAGGATACAACCTACAGCATTAGGTTATATCTTGAGTCAATCTCTTTTGAGATATAAAAGAAGTGAGCAAAGAGGAGAAGGACCTCCTTACCACCCAGAAAGAAGAGCCAGGAGTGGAACGCATCCTTTACACCCAGGTTCCTTGCATTGAGAAGCTCCTAGACCAGGCAAAGATAGATGACAAGGACCTTCCCCCAGAGCTGACAGGGAGACAAAACCTTCCCCTGGAGCTGGCACCCCGAATTTGGACTTCTAGCCTCCTAAACTGTGAGAGAATAAATTTCTGTTTGTTAAAGTCATCCACTTGTGGTATTTCTGTTATAGCATCACTAGATAACTAGGACAGAATTTGGTACCAAGAGCAGGGTGCTGCTCTAAAAGATACCTACGATGTGGAAGCAGTTTTGGAATTGAGTAATAGGTAGAGGCTGGAAGAATTTTAAAGTGCCTAATAGTAAAGGCCTAGCTTGCCTTGAAGAGACTGTTGGTGGGATTATGGACATCAAAGACAATTCTGGTGAGGGTACAGAAAGAAGTGAAGAAAGCTGTAACACCAGAGATAATGCATACCAGAAGCAGCGGCAGCAGAACCAAGAGACCTGCATAAGATGGTGCAGGAGCCAACCCATGCAGTGAGAGAACTGAGTGCCTTTGGGTGGGAAGCTTCCTGGTGGAGTGGGGTGCCTCCGGGTACTTGTCAGTGGAGATAGACTTACAGATCCGTGGAGTGAGATAGCTGAGTGCCTTTGAGCTGAGGCTTACTGGTGGAGTGGGGTGCCTCTGAGCACTTATTAGTAGAGCTAAAGAGCTTTGTAACACTTGCCCAAACAAGGCAGAGGCTGGGCTGTCCCAAGGTCCCCAGGGGCTGAGAGGCCAAGAAACCAGGAAACACAAGCTAAAGAGTCAAGGAGCACAGGAAGCAGAGCTGTTTCAGTCTCAAAGGATGGGGCCATGACCCCTGGGGTCTCAAAGGGTGGAACCAAAACCTGCTGAGTCTCAAAAGGCGGGGCTACAACCTCCTAGGTTTCAAAGAGTTGGATCTTCACCAACTCAGTTGTGGACTGTGGGGCTACTTTTCAAGAGTGCAAGCGGGATGGGGAAGGATCCTCTGCCCAAAGCTAAGTGGAGAAAGCTTCCATGCACAAGAGGCAAAAGAATAGGACCTGCTGAGGCCAAAAGAGTAGTATTGCCACTCAAATGGACTAGGAAAATGGAACCGCCCAAATCCGAGCAAGCAGAGTTGCTGTCCCAGTGACCCTGGAAGAAGTAGCTGAAACACAGGGCTGAGGGTCCTCCACACAGAATCCAGAGAGTGTGGCCAGCACCCAGAGTCTGGAGGGCAGGACCATTACCTAAATGATCTCAGAGAACAGAGGATTATTTTCAAGACTTAAGAGCTAATTTAAATTGTTCTGCTGGGTTTTTTACTTGCTTGGTTCACTTTATTCCTTTTTCCCTTCCAATTTCTTCCATGTGTAACGGAAATGTATAACTTGTGCCTATTCTACCATTGTATTTTGGAAGCAGATAACATGTATTCTAGATTTCACAGATGAAGGGGAATTTTACCTGAGGATGGAATTTACACTTGGATTTGATTTAAGACTTTTGCGATGATATGATGGGGTGAATGTGTTTTACATTTGGCAAGCACATGAATTGTTGGGGTTCAAAGGGTGTAATGTTATGGACTGAACTGTGACCCCCAAAAATGTGTATCAACTTGAGTAGGCCATGATTCCCAGTGTTGTGTGGTTCTCCTACACTGTGTGATCTAATGTAGTTATCCTATGTGTTGTAAATCTTAACCTTCATGAATGAGGCAGGATTAGAGGCAGTTATGTTAATGATGCTGGGCGCAATCTACAGGATAAGATTGTATCTTGAGTCAATCTCTTTTAAGATATAAAAGAGAGAGGTGAGCAGAGATGAGTGGGATCTCATTACCACCCAGAAAGACAAGCCAGGAGTGGAGTGTGTCCTTTGGACCTGGGGTCCCTGTGCTGAGAAGCTCCTAGACTAGAGGGCTAGGGAGGACAAGGACCTTTCCCCAGAACTGACAGGGAGAGAAAGTCTTCCCCTGGAGCTGGCATCATGAATTTGGACTTCTAGCCTCTTAGACTGTGAGAGAATAAATTTCTCTTTGTTAAAGCCATCCACTTGTGGTATTTCTGTTCTAGGACACTAGATAACTAAGACAAATACTTAGTGAGGCTAAGATTAGGAAAACATATTGAACCACTTATCTACTTTCAATGGGTTAATTAGGAAAATATATAAATATACATATATACATATGTATGTATATATATATATATATATATATATATACCTAATTTAAAAACCCACAATATAGGCTATGTTTTAAAATAAAACTTACTCTTCATTCTTGAGAAAATTTCTAGGTTTTTTTAAAAGAATCTCTAGAACTGGAAAACCCAAATGTTTACCTTACACTATATCAAGACTTCAGGGGAAATAGGGTATGCCAACAGATAGGGAAGGGTTTCAATTAAATTTATACTGCATCAGCAAATTTGTGTTAGAGAGTCAAAGCCCAAAATATCAGCAATGATAAGAGACATTCATTCATTCATTCAGTGAGTCAGTCATTCAGGCTTGAGCTCCTTGTACTCTAAGTCCTCTGATACTGGCTTTCAGACTTCCTACCCTTTTAAATTTTTCAAAATAAAATATCTTTATTGGTGGGGAAAATTCAAAGAATCTTTGTTGAATAATACAATATTAAAACAGGGGATGGCCAAAATTATGTTATCCTCCAATTAAATTAAGAATTAATTCAGGGAGCACCGAACCATGACATTTCAGAAGAGAAATAAGTGGAAGTTCTGAAATCATTATAATTCACTTATATATATTTTTGTAAGATGTTTACATATTATATTTTGTTATAAATAATATATATAAATTGTGCTATATGTATAACATGATACAAAATACATATTATCTCTATATAACTTAAACAATTATTTCACAGAATAATAATATTCCTTTTGAATATCTGTTAAATAAAGATGATTGAAATGATTTAAATTATTTTTGAGATAACATTTTTGCTTAAGAAAAGTTTCTAATAAAAAGGAAAGCATCAGTATAGCACACTCTGTGCTCAGGAACCACAAGATAGCATAAAAATAAAATTTGAGTATTTGAGTGGTGAAATGTGTGCACAAAGCTCCCTAAGATTGCATTGCCTATAAGCTTACAAAGCATGTCTATTTCCATAGACGTTTTTCAAGTTTTGTTGTTATTAAAAGTAATGATTCTCTCATTTGAATATGTCCATCAACCGAATAAATTGAGTAAAGAATGACAATCATTTTCGCTCTTACAAAGATTGACTAATTGTCTTTATAGTTTTCAAGTATTTTTATTTTGTTTTGTAGCTACTATTATTAGGTAAATATAATTATCACCTAATTAATTTTAACACAACTTTACATTATCACAGAATGATATGCATGATGACTATAGGATAGTTAAGAATAACACAAACATAATACCTTCCTGAAATCAATGTAATATTTACATAGTCCATGTGCACATAGCATCTGTCAAATCAAACCAAATTACAACAATAATTTGAGCACTTGCTTCTGGAATCCTGGTAATTCAGTTTATAAGCTATGTGACATTGAGCAAGTTATTTAAACTTGGGAGAATTTTCTAAAACAAGAAAGTATCTGATCCTCATGTTGTAGAGGAAGAAATCTTCTTGTAGCTTATAAAAGTCTTTTTTTTTTTTTTTTAGCCCTAGATATTATTCAGCCATATTTCAAAAGCCTAAAAAGTCTTTTCAGCCAAAGAATCATGAACTACTGACATATAAGTCATATAATATTAAAGCATACAAAATCAATGCAATAGAAGTTTGATAGGCTCACATATTCAGAACTGACCCTAAAGTATGTGCTAATTGACAGTTTTGCTAATGAAAATGTGTAAAACTCAGACCAATTAGTTAATTGCTGTGCAAAATCCAAATAAGAATTCCAAACAGTGAAAATGGACAGGGGGCAATCAATAATGGCATGACTGAACAAATCAGTATTGAATGGGCCTCTCATGTGTTCAGCAAAATGGGTGGAAATAATCCCAAAACAAAGCACATCACTGAAAAATTTCAGAACACTGGGCAAAAGAAAGAATCTTTCAAACATCTGGAAAGAAAAACAAAACAAGTCATACACAGAGGGTCAGCAATTGACATGGCTTTGGCCTTTGAATTGACATTGGAAGCAAGCAGACAATACAACAAAACCTTCAAAATATTGATGAAAAATAATTTTAAAAATCCAGCATAGTTATCAAATCAAATAACCACGAATAAAATATGTGCTTAGGGAAAACATTTGCTCAGAAGCCTACACCAGAAGACAGGAGTAAACTAAGTGGAACACATGAAAGATCAAGAAAACAGGGGACCCAACACAGGAAAGAGTAAAGGAAATGTGCAACATCTTGGTGAAGAAAAATCCTAGAGAGAGGGGCAAGATGGCGCTCTAGGCAGAAACACCACGCCGTCCCTCCACAGCAAAGATCCGAAAAACTAAGCCTAACAGAGAATCAACAATCCTGAAACCCTAGAACACCAAATGAAGAGATAAAGAACTCAGCCAAACACCAAACGGAGTGAGAATACTAAAAGAGAACGGAGAGCGAGGAGAGACTCAGGCAGAGATTCCTTACCAGCTAACGCAGCGCGGATCCACCATCTTGGATTCCTATCGGAGACCAGCAAATGGGAGAGCAGCCTTGCAGAGCATCTGGTCGGAGACAGAACGACCGGTAAACTGCGGTGCGCGCTCTCCCACCACCCACCCCTCTCCGCCTCAGCTGGGGATCCCCTGCTTTCCGTGGCCAGGGTCTCTGGGCTGGGGGGTGCCGGTGCTTGGATTCCGCGCGCCTGGGCTGGCGGCTTTCTGGGAGCCGTTTGCTGGCAGCTAGCGAACCTTTCTCTGCCGCCTCCCCCTCCTTTTGCCTGGGTGCCTGGTTCCGAGTGCCGTCTCTGCTCTCTCCTGCGGGGCTGTAGGGCTGCGTGCGGGCGTGTGGCTGTTTCTGGGTCTGGGCTCCCACGTGGGTGGGATCCCAGGGCCTTTGTTCGTTCGCCCCTCTGCTTTCCGTGGCCGGGGTCCCTGGGCGGGGGGGGGGCGCCGGTGCTTGGGTTCCACGCGCCCGGGCTGGGGGCTTTCTGGGAGCCGTTTGCTGGCACCTAGCGGACCTTTTTCTGCCGCCTCCCCCTCCTTTTGCCTGGGTGCCTGGGTCCGGGTGCTGTCTCTGCTCTCTCCTGCGGGGCTGTGGAGCTGCGTGCGGGCGTGTGGCTGTTTCTGGGTCTGGGCTCCCGCGGGGGTGGGATCCCGGGGCCTTTGTTCGTTCACCCCTCTGCTTTCCGTGGCCGGGGTCCCTGGGCGGGGGGGCGCCGGTGCTTGGGTTCCGCGCGCCCGGGCTGGGGGCTTTCTGGGAGCTGTTTGCTGGCACCTAGCGGACCTTTTTCTGCCGCCTCCCCCTCCTTTTGCCTGGGTGCCTGGTTCCGAGGGCCGTCTCTGCTCTCTCCTGCGGGGCTGTAGGGCTGCGTTCGGGCGTGTGGCTATTTCCAGGTCTGGGCTCCCGCGCGGGTGGGATCCTGGGGCCTTTGTTCGTTGGCCCCTCTGCTTCCCGTGGCCACGGTCACTTAACCCCGAGACTATCAGCTTCTTGGAATTCGTGCCCCTGAGTGGGGGCTCTCTGGGTCCCATTTGTAGGCACTGACTGCTGGTGTTGCCCTTTTTTTTTTTTTTTTCCTCAATTTTATTTTTCTTCCTTTTTTGATTAGTTTTGTCATATTTTACCTCTTTTTCTCTTTTGTCTTTCTTCATTGCTTAATTTCTTGTCCCTCTAGCTCTTCCTTCTCTTTCTGATCCCTGAATACCAGGCGATGTATGCCTCTGTACCTTCTGGCCAGGCTGAGCTGTGAAAATTGAGACCGACTCCCCCAGACCTCATAGCTGCATCGGTGCGATCCCTGGGAACTTTGCAGTTTTTTAACTTTTCTGATTTTCATTTGGTCATTCTTTCCTTTTCTTTCTCTTCCCCCTTCTGGTTTCCTCCATCCCATAGTCTCTCATCTGTACATTCCAACGACAAACTCCCCTAGCATTCTTTTATGTTTGTACGCTTTTTGCTCCTCCTCCTCTCTCCTCTCTCCCATATCCAGCTTAGCTTCACACATAACCATCTTCCTGCTGCACCCTACCTACCTGCACCGTGCACTAGACATCACATCACCAAGCGGTGCAGGCACGCCCTATTGGAACCTGCCCAGCACTGACTACCGACCGTCCTGGTGGCTGCGGTGAGTGCCACAAGCAACCCATCCCAGTGGCTCCTCCTCAGCTAGATCTGCCCAGCTGTACCACAAGAATGAAAAAAAAAAAAAAATCTACAATCAATAAACGAGAGAAATATCTACTGAATGCCCCGAAAACAGCAAACGATATCAAAACATTTACAAAAACAAGACAAGATGGCTCCAATAGGCGTCCAAATTAAAACACCAGATAACTCTCCTGTGGAAGAAAATGCACTAGAAGTACCTGATACGGAACTCAAATCACTAATACTCGGAATTTTCCAAGAACTGAAGCAAAAAGCTGACAAACATGAGGAAAAAATAGACAAATTTATGGAAAATACAGACAAAAAATTGGAAGAATTCAGGAAGATGATGCAAGAACAAAATGCCAAAATAAATTCACAACTCGAAATTATACAAAAACAACAATTAGAACTCCAAAAGATAAACAACAAGATTTCAGAAATGGACGGTGTCATAGAAGGGCTGAGAAGTAGATTTGAAACCATGGAAGACAGGATCAGTGGAACTGAAGACAAACACTTGGATACAACTCTGTTTCAGGAAAACTCAGAAAAAAGAACAAAGAAAAATGAAGAGACCCTGAGAGTTATGTGGGACACAATTAAAAGCAAAAACTTACGAGTGATTGGCATACCAGAACAGGGGAAGAAAACAGAAAACACAGAGAGGATCATTGAGGAACAGCTGACAGAAAACTTTCCCAATATCATGAAAGATGAAAAGCTGGTCATCCAAGAGGCTCAACGAACCCCATATAGAATAGACCCCAAAAGAAAATCACCAAGACATATCATATTCACACTCGCTAAAACTAAAGACAAACAAAGAATCCTGAGAGCAGCTCGGGAAAAACAAGAAGTCACATACAGAGGAGAAACAATAAGACTAAGCTCAGATTATTCAGCAGAAACCATGCAGGCAAGAAGGCAATGGGATGACATATATAAAATCTTGAAAGAAAAAAATTGTCAGCCAAGAATAATATATCCTGCAAAACTCTCATTCAGATTTGATGGTGAAATTAGGTCATTTCCAGATAAACAGAAACTAAAGGAATATGCAAAAGTCAAACCAAACTTACAAGAATTATTAAAGGGAGTTCTTCGATCTGAGGACAAACAGCTTAAGCCCTCAGGCAGGACCTAGGACCTAGGATGCAGGTTCACATGAACCAGATACCATTCTAGGAACTGAACTACAGACGACTTTCCAAAAACAAAAGATATACAACAGGGAATCAGAGAAATCAATCAAAGGATGACAACAACATCAAAACAATGAAAGAGGGAACAAACGGCATAGGTATAGAACCTTCTAAAGGAGAAGAAGGCAAGGCGATACCAAGTAACGGTAGACTGCTTCAAAATTATAAAGATAAGGGTAAAATTCATGGTAACCACAAAAAAAGTTAACAAACCAACTCATAAAAATAAAGACGAAAAACATAAAGTCTCAACAAAAACAAAACCTACAAAAACAAAAGAAATGAACACAAAATCCACAAACAAAAGGAACTCAGCACAAGAGAGTAAGAAGAACAAAGAAAACTTCAGCATCACAAAAAAAAGCACTACAAAATGACAGCAACAAACTCACATCTACCAATAATTACACTGAACGTAAATGGACTCAATGCACCCATAAAGCGACGGAGAGTGGCAGAATGGATAAGAAAACAGGATCCATCTATTTGCTGTCTACAAGAAACACATCTTAGAAACAAAGATGTGAATTTATTAAAAATCAAAGGTTGGAAAAAAATATATCAAGCTAACAACTATCAAAAAAGAGCAGGAGTGGCAATTCTAATCTCAGATAAAATAGACTTTAAAACAAAATCTACCATAAAAGACAAAGAAGGACACTATATAATGATTAAGGGGATGATCCATCATGAAGACATAACCATAATAAATATCTATGCACCCAATGACAGGGCTCCAAAATACATAAAAAAAACTCTAACAGCACTGAAAAGAGAAATTGACAGTTCCACAATAATAGTAGGAGACTTCAACACACCACTCTCAGTAAAGGACAGAACAACTAAAAAGAAACTTAGCAAAGATACAGAAGACCTAAAGGACACAATCAGCCAACTGGACCTCATAGACATATATAGAACACTCCATCCAACCGCTGCAAAGTACACATTCTTTTCCAATGCACATGGAACGTTCTCCAGAATAGACCACATCTTAGGCCACAGAGCAATCCTCAACAAGATCCAAAATGCTGAGATAATTCACAGTATCTTCTCTGACCACAATGCCATCAAGGTAGAAATTAACACTAGAAAGAGCAAGGAAAAAAAATCAAACACATGGAAACTGAATAATAATCTGCTTACACATCAATGGGTAATAGAAGAAATCAGAGATGGAATTAAAAAATTCCTAGAATCAAATGAAAATGAAAACACATCATACCAAAACCTTTGGGACACAGCAAAGGCAGTCCTCAGAGGACAATTTATAGCAATAGATGCACATATCAAAAAAGAAGAAAGGGACAAAATCAAAACATTAACTACAGAACTCAAACAAATAGAAAGAGAACAACAAAAAAAGCCTACAACCACTGGAAGAAAGGAAATAGTAAAGATCAGAGCAGAAATCAATGAAATAGAGAACAGAAAAACAATAGAAAGAATCAACAAAACCAAAAGTTGGTTCTTTGAAAGAATCAACAAAATCGACAAACCACTGGCCGGACTGACAAAGAAAAAAAGCAGAGGACACAAATAAACCAAATAAAAAATGAAATGGGGAACATTACAACAGACCCAACTGAAATAAAAAGGATTATAACAGAATATTATGAAAAACTATATTCCAACAAATTTGAAAACCTAGAGGAAATGGATAAATTTCTAGAAACATACGGCCTACCCAAACTACAACAAAGTGATATTGAAAATCTGAACAGACCCATAACAAGAGAAGAGATTGAAAAGGTAATAAAAAAACTCCCAAGCAAAAAAAGCCCTGGCCCAGATGGCTTCACTGGAGAATTCTACAAAACATTTACAGAAGAGCTCGTACCAGTTCTACTCAAGTTATTTCAGAGCATAGAAGAGGAAGCAACACTTCCAAATTCATTCTATGAAGCCAGCATAACCCTGATACCAAAACCAGGCAAAGACATCACAAAAAAAGAAAATTACAGACGAATATCTCTCATGAATATAGATGCAAAAATTCTGAACAAAATTTTAGCCAATAGAATTCAGTATCATATCAAAAAAATAATACACCACGACCAAGTAGGATTCATACCAGGTATGCAAGGATGGTTTAACATTAGAAAATCCATCAACGTAATCCACCACATAAATAAAAGGAAAGAAAAAAATCACATGATTATCTCAATTGATGCAGAAAAGGCATTTGACAAAGTCCAACACCCATTCCTGATAAAAGCTCTCAATAAAATAGGTATAGAAGGGAAATTTCTCAACATCATAAAGGGCATCTATGCAAAACCAACAGCCAACATCATTCTTAATGGAGAAAGGCTGAAAACATTCCCCCTGAAAACAGGAACAAGACAAGGATGCCCTTTATCACCACTCCTATTTAACATTGTGCTGGAAGTTCTCGCTAGAGCAGTAAGGCAAGAGAAAGAAATAAAGGGCATCCAAATTGGAAATGAAGAAGTTAAACTCTCCCTGTTTGCAGATGATATGATACTATACATAGAAAACCCTAAAGACTCCACGAGAAATTTACTGGAACTAATAGAAAGATTCAGCAGAGTAGCAGGATACAAGATAAACATTCAAAAATCAGTTGGATTCCTATACACCAGTAAAGAGAACGATGAAAAGGAGATCAGGAAATCAATACCATTTTCAATAGCCCCTAAAAAGATAAAATACTTAGGAATAAATCTGACCAGGAATATAAAAGACCTATACAAAGAAAACTACAAAACACTGCTGCATGAAACCCAAGGGGATCTACATAAATGGAAAAACATACCATGCTCATGGATAGGCAGACTCAACATTGTGAAAATGGCAATTCTACCTAAAGCAATTTACAAATACAATGCAATTCCGATACAAATACCATCAACATTCTTCAAAGAGATGGAAAAACTAATTGTTAACTTTATATGGAAAGGGAAGAAACACCGAATAAGTAAAGCACTACTGAAGAAGAAGAATAAAGTTGGAGGACTCACACTACCTGACTTGAGAACCTACTATACAGCTACAGTACTCAAAACAGCCTGGTACTGGTACAACAACAGAGACATTGACCAATGGAACAGAATTGAGAACTCAGATGTAAATCCATCCACCTATGGTCACCTGATTTTTGACAAGGGCACAAAATACATCAAATGGGGAAAAGACAGTCTTTTTAACAAATGGTGCTGGCAAAACTGGATATCCATTTGTAGAAAAATGAAACAGGACCCATACCTCACACCATATACAAAAACTACTTCAAAATGGATCAAAGACCTGAATATAAAGCCTCAAACTATAAAATTCATAGAAGAAAAAATAGGACCAACACTTCAGACCTTAATACATGGCATTAACAGGATACAAACCATAAACATCAACACAAAAAACCCAACAGATAAACTAGATAATTGGGATCTTCTAAAAATCAAACATCTATGCTCTTCAAAAGATTTCACCAAAAGAGTTAAAAGAGAACCTACAGACTGGGAAAAAATTTTTGGACAGTACAAGTCAGACAAAAGTCTAATCTCCATAATCTACAAGAAAATCCAACACCTCTACAACAAAAAGACAACCAATCCTATCAAAAAATGGGCAAAGGAAATGAACAGACACTTCACCAAGGAAGACATTCAAATGGCCAACAGACACATGAGGAAATGCTCACGATCACTAGCCATTAGAGAAATGCAAATTAAAACCACAATGAGATACCATCTCACCCCGGCATTACTGGCACGAATCAAAAACACTGGAAATAACAAATGTTGGAGGGGCTGCGGGGAGACGGGAACTCTTATACACTGCTGGTGGGAATGCAAAATGATACAACCATTTTGGAAAATGATATGGCGTTTCCTCAGAAAGCTAGAAATAGACGTACCATTCGATCCAGCAATCCCACTCCTAGGAATATATCCTAGAGAAATAAGAGTCATCACTCGAATAGACATATGCACACCTATGTTCATGGCAGCATTATTCACAATAGCAAAACGATGGAAACAACCTCGATGTCCATCAACAGACGAATGGATACACAAACTATGGTACATACACACGATGGAGTACTATGCAATGAGAAAGAACAATGAATCGGTGAACCATCTCATAACATGGAGGAAACTGGAGGACATCATGCTGAGTGAAATAAGTCAATCACAAAAGGACAAATATTGTATGAGACCTCTATTGTAAAAACCCATGAAAAAATTCACATGCAAAATGTAACAATCCTTGTTGGTTACCAGGGATGGGGGGGGGGGATACTAAATAGGTAATAGGTAAGTGGTAACTTGGGTGAGAGATGAGATAGTACATAGTACAGGGGAAACTAACACAACCTGCACAAGGAAAGGTCATGGAGGCCCTATAGACACATCCAAACCCCCCGAGGGACTGAGTTGTTGGACGGAGGGCTCTGGGGACCATGATCTCGGGGAACATCTAGCTCAATTGGCATGACACTACTTATAAAGATAATGCTCTACATTCTACCTTGGTGAGTAGTGTCTGGGGTCTTAAAAGCCTATGAGCGGCCATCTAAGATACTCCACTGATCTCATCCCTTCGGAAACAAGGGAGAACGAAGAGAACAGGATACAAGGAAAAGATTAGTCCGAAGGACTAATGGTCCACAGATACCAAGGCCTCCACGGGACTGAGCCCAGTACAGCTGGATGGTGCCCGGCTACCACCAATGACTCCTCTGACCAGGATCACAACAGAGGGTTCTGGGCAGAGCTGGAGTAGGATGTAGAGTATAATTTTAACTCCCAAAAAAAAAAAAAAAAAAAAGAAGACCAGATATACTGGCCTAAAGAATACTAGAGAAACCTCGAGAGTGTGGCCCCCAGACACCCTTTCAGCTCAGAGGGGAAGTTACCTTCAAGGTTCGATGTTAAGCCTGGGAATGGACACCCCAGTAAAACTAAATGGGACTAACGATGTACAGGAGTCCGGTGACAAGGGCCAGAAGGCAGAGGGAGAGTAGGAAACTGATGATAAGGAACACAAATTGAATAAGGACACTGTTGATGTATTGTGAGATTGTTGACCACTGCTATAGGGCAACATTTGTAGTAACTATTAAATGGGAGGCTGTTTTGTCCTGTAAGCCTTCATCTTGGGCGAGAATGGCAGCACAATTGGAAGAGCATAGTTAATATCACTTAAATGTGTAAGTAAAAAGTTTTGAAATGGTGTTTAAATAAAATAAAAATAAATAAATAAATAAATAAATAAATAAACAAATGAGACTAAAGAGGTACAATAGTCCACTGACAAGGTCCAGAAGACAGAAGGGGACAAGGAAGCCCCCTGGTGATAGGGAATACAAGGTGGAGTAAGGATATTCTTGATGTGCTGTGAGATTGTTAACCATTGTCATAGGGCAACATGTGTAGTAATTGTTAAATGAAAAACTATTTTTTCTGTAAGCCTTCATCTTAAGTGAGAATAACAGCACAGTTGGAAGAGCGTAGTCAATGTCACTGAACTGTGAATGTACAAATTTTTGAAACGGTGTATCTTTGGCCATCTGTAATTTTCATCAAAAAAAAAGGTTGAGAATTTAGAGGCTTAATACGTTGTGGGGTTGTTAACCAATGTCAAAAAACAACATGTGTACTACTATTTCATGAGAAACTATTTGCTCTGTAAGCTTTCACCTGAAGTACAATAAAATATATATTAAAAAAAAAAAAAAAAGAAAAATCCTAGTAGAGCCACTTTGCTCTGTGCATAGATTGCAGCACTCCCAAGGAGAAAACTTTGTGAAGGCTATCATCACTTTCTTCTCTGCCTTTACAACATATTTTACCTTGGATGAATTTCCAGAGAACATGTTCCACCAAAACTGAGAATAAACCAAGAAAAACTGGAAGATGTCAGATTCAGGAAGCTGGAATTAATCCAGAGAAATGAAATTTGAGGATGCCATTAAATGAATGTGCCAAGATTACCATTTTTTGTCAACAAGAGTAATCAACCTCTACTAGAGTTATCTAGGAGAAATGTAACCAAGGAAAACTTGAAACTAATGATTTGAGGAGATTGGCCTTGTAGAAAATTGAGGGATTACTGGAAATAGTAACAAGAATCAGGAATTGGTACAGAGTAAAATCAGGTGTTGTCGAGTCAGTTCCGACTCACAGCGACCCTATGTACTACAGAACGAAACACTGCTGGTTCTGCACCATCCTCACAACCATTGTTATGCTTGAGCTTATTGTTACAGCCACTGCATCAATCCGTCTCGTTGAGCGTCTTCCTCAACTAATGTAAAAAAAAAATGTATTGAATATTTTCAGGAAATTAAAAAGAAAGAACTGATGATGGTAGTTCAATAAAATATTCAACTATAGGTAGTATTTGCATAGGCTTAAAATTTAAATATTGATTTTATTATTAAAATATTACTATATTGGAAGGATGGAGGAAGGAAAACAGAGTGAATGGTGGTGTAAGATAAATAAATCCTCATCCATCATAAATGGCAAGTCAAGAGATAATACTTAAAATTGATACCTTAAAAGATACCAGTATATCATTTAGAGATATTTTGCAATTGCCAAAAGAAAAATCTGAAAGGCTTTATTTCTGGTGAGGGAAACTGAGGAGAGTGAGATAGGTTGGGGCTAGGGAATACTCTGTTTCTTAAATAACCTTAGAGTACTATTTAACTTTTAAAATAATGGGCATCATTTCATTGATATTATTAAATTCATTTTAAATAAGTTAATGCAACCTTGCAGTAGTCTCAAAATTGGATAAAGCGTAGATAAATGGGTTAAATCAGTGGGAAGGGAAATTGATACAGATTGTGAATTTTCAGTTGAAATTTATTTTATTGCTTTTTTAATTATCAATCTCTAAATTTGATTTAAATCATTGTGGAATCTTCCTTAGTTTGATTAATCACTTAAATTCAATTATTCAGGCTTCGATTATTCTCTCTATGTAGGATATATGTATACATATAAACTCAAGCTAAATTATTTTCCCCAGTTTCGTCTTAAATGTCTACTACTTATTCTATAAGGTCAAAATCAGCACACATGACATTGAATTCAGCTTCCCAATGCACAATGCAAATTCCACTGTTATTACCACTATAATTTTATTATTAAATTCACTTAATTTTGTTGTTATTAATATTATATTTAATTTTTATTTCAGTTATATATTTGATATTTATCAATAAGGTCTGCATCATCAACTCTAGAAATACCATGACCCCTATTAACTGAGCCTACTATTTTCAAACTTATATCGAGTATTTGAGTCCTCTAGAGTTTCTAATAAATTTACATTTCCTTATGTTAGCCAGTATCTGCTTCTATTGTTTGCAAAAAAAAAAATTCATAATCCCGACAGAGTTAATACCCTAAATTCCAACATGTTTATGGTCACACCTTGCTCTACCTCTATTTAATGCATGTTTAAAGACTAGATGAAATACTTAGCATATCTGCTATCTGGGTCTAGTCTACCTCTTTGATTATATCTTATATTATTGTTCTTAGTATGTTCTGGGATGCTTAAATTTCCCTAAAGACACACTACCAATTAATACCTTCATGTCATTTCTGTTATGCTATTCCACATGCTTAGAAAGTTGTCCTGCAACAGTGCATGGCCAAATTCAATTTTTATTTTGAATTCAATGTTAACTTCTCTACAATGCCTTCAACACTCAGAAAATAATTCTATGCTTCTATAGTTTTTACTTGTGTCTATATTATAGTTTTTTTATTATGTGTTAATTACACTTACATGTTCTTTCCTACTTTAGTATTGTATTTCTTAGAACAGAGATAAAACCTATATCATTGTTTACCCCTACCACGGCTGCCATAATGCCTTATACACAGTAGGGACTAAAAGATTGGTCTCTTGAACTGAACATTGCAATTACATAACCACACTAAGGGTCGTTTCTTTATTTTTCTTCTTATGAAATATACATCATTAACAATAATTACTATTATTATAAATGTAAAAAAGAGGTTATAAAATTAAATAACTTACAGATGGTGATTTATTTTATAGCTCTGCCAAATTCCAAGCAAAATAATTGCCTCCCTTGGGTCCCCAGTAACTCAGAGAATGTAATGTATATAATAATAACTACGTGTTTTAATAATGATTCAGAAACAATATTAGAGTGTGGAAATAGTAGCTTTATTCACATTACAAATTTAAAGAGTTCTGTTATATAATTAGTAACTCTGGATAGAATTGATTTTTTACAAAATCAGTCACAAACTGTTCAAATCACTGCTTTTAAGCCTCACTTTGCTAGCTTTTGCTGATGTGTTTTTAAATTTGTCTTTAGAATATGTACAGAGTTTTATTGGAAATGAAATGTATTTTCTAGTAATATACTCTATAGAGGATGTAAGAATGGATTATAATTTGTAAAATTCTAGAAATTTCTCATTGACAATCATTCTCATATGCCGTGTGATAAGGAAGATTCCGAGATGCCATCCAATTCAACCCACTTCCTTTATCAAATAGGAAACTAACAGAAGGGAGGTGATGTGAATCTATTTTTTAGAGAGCAAGCTATCAAATTTCTGTTTCACTTTGAGATTAAGTTTATAAATATTTCTAGTACCAATTGTATAGGTGGGTCTACAGAACGAGGAACATATACTTTGAGTATAAGGGGCATAATTGATGCCACAGAACACTCCAAGTAAAAATAGTTAAAGTGGAAAATTTTATGCTGTGTTTATTTTGCCACAATAAAACTGAAAGAGAAGAAGGGGAGAGGGGAGAATGAGAGAGAGAGAGAACGTTCAGCAGTTCAAATTGACATCGTCAGAGACCACAGTAATTCTTGTCCATGTTTGAAAGAAAATAAGAGCCGAAGAAAGGTGTGGAGTGTACTGCAAGAAGTCTCCGCTTAGAGTTGGCTTAGTGGTAGCATCAGGCTTCTACCTTTAAGGAAAATGAGGAAGGCGTCATTAAGACAGTCTTCCAGCTAGCTAAAGGGTTAGGATAGTACAGGGTTCCTTATCAAAGTAGGGAACGATTAATGGCTGAGGGAAGTGTTTTTTGTTTTGTTTTGAGGAAGTAGCTGCACAGTGACATGGGTTTTAAAGCAGAACAGTCTCAATGAAGAATGAAAATCAGAGTCCTGGGCTAAATTAAGGAAGGATATTGGACATATCCATCATAGAAAAATGTGAGAATATCATAGTTGATATAACCAGAAGATTCCTTGAACCTATCAGATGCAAGGTACAGAGTAGTCAGATGAACCCATAGCCTTATGATTAGATGGTGTTGAAGAATCTGTAAAACGTGCTGTCAGAGTATCTCAACCGTAGAATGGATTCAAAAGTTTCCTAATGGAAAATGGTCAAGTCCTGGAGTGTAGAGTTAATTAGGTTCAAATCTGTCCTCTGCCACTTTTTAATTGTATGACTTTGGCAAGTACCTAAACTCTCTCTGCCCCAATTTTCTCATCTGTAACATAAAACTAGTAACGATAATAATATCTACCTCATAGGTTTCCTGTAAATGGCATAAAGTATGGAAACTTCCTGGCACTTTATTGATAACATTAAAAAAAATGTTACTTTGAGTCAATTCCAACTCACGGTGACTTCATGTGTGTCAGAGAACAGTGCTCCATAGGTTTTTGTTTTGTTTTCTTTTGTTTGTGGTAATATATACGCGACAATATGTTTGCCATTTCAACATTCTTCACGTGTACAATTCACTGACGTTAATTTTGTATATCATGTTGTTTTACCATTACCATTATCCATTTCCAAATTTTTCCATCATCCTTAACAGACACTCAGTGTTCTCTAAGCAGTAAGGCTTCCTTTTCCTTTCCCTCGAATCCACCCCTGGTAACCACTAAGAAACTTTTGTCTTGATACACTTGCCTATTCTATACATTTCATATTAATGGGGTTGTTTATACAACATTTGTACTTTTGTGACTGACTTGTTACACTCAGCATAATGTTTTCATAGGGTTTTCAATGGCTGATTTTTAATAAGTGGATCACAAGGCCTTTCTTCTGAGGCTCCTCTGAGTGGACCTGAACCTCCAACCTTTGGTTAGCGCTGAGAGCTTTAACAGTTTGCACACACAGAGACTACCTTTGATAACATGGTAGGCACCAAAAGCTATCATATTATTATTATGGGTGTGATGCAGGATACACAAAAACAGATTAGAGAGAATTTACTGTCAGGGTCCATAAACATTTAACTTTGTGATTTTTGGAAATTCCTTGCATTTTTCTGGACTTTATTTTTATCACTTGTAAAGTAAAGGGATTAGATTATAATGGCATTATACAAAGAATTATCTGTAATACAATAATAGATTTTACTCCTCAAATTGTTCAACAGTCAAACAATTTTGGGAAACATTGGGTTAAACACATAAACGAATAGTCCTTGTGATTGGTTTGGTCTTTGATCTTGATTACAATTTTTCTCAATGACTTTAGCATATTAGTATGCATTACGACTCTCCTAACAGAAATAATATATAATTGTATTATGTGCACGGAGCATGTCATTGGACTGGTGTTTGGAGACAGACTGAAGAATGCAAGATTAAAGTCTAACGTTACCTCTGGCTATAGAATTTTATGTCTCTGATTTAAAAGTATAACATAAACATTGCTTGAACTTGATTACTCAAATGGAAGAAAATAACATTTTTTTAATCAACCCTGTATATTCATTAAAAAAACACACAGATAAGCCCAACAGACCAGTCATGGAAACAAACACTCACCCTTCTTCACACTCATAACTTAAATTATGGTGGATCTATGGGAAATAAAAGAAAGAGGGTCAATTAAGTACATTTGGTGAGCTAAGTTGCCTCTAAATATAGTTTCCAATAACTCCTCCCACTCTATGCATTCATGCTGCTCCTTTTATCAAATTGTGCAGTCTATTTTCCCTCCCTAAAATCTAAGTTGGTCTCATGACTTGTTTTTATCAGTAAAATGCAGCAGAAATGCCACAGTTCCCAGACTAACCCTTAAGATACCAAGTAGCTTCTGCTTTTACTCTCTGGAAATCATTAGCTACCCTGTAAGAAGTCTGATTATTCTCTGGTCCAGCCTCTCCAGTCGTATCTGCCACCCCAGTGAAGTAGTCAACATGTGAGTGAAGCCACCTTGGACATTCCAGCCTAGTTTAGCTCCCAGATGAATGTAGTCACATGAGTTAGCTCAGTTGACAGCACACAGAGAACCAACTACCAACTCATACAATCTTGAGAATTGTTGTTTTAAGCTGCTATGTTTTGAGCTGCTTTATTGTCCAGTTGTAAATAATGGAAACACTTTGTCTATTCTGTTCTTTTCATTCCTTTGTGAGAGAGCAAGTTTCTCTGATATATGAAGATAGATTCTGAGATCTTTTTCTGAGGAAATGTAGGTAATTATCAGAGGAATTTGATTATACACCACTGATTACCAGATAACCTCCCTGAAATGAAATATGAAAACGTATACACCATGTTTGATCCTCTAACCATCCCAACAAGTATTTTATTTTAATATCTATCTTCTATATTCAAAGGACATTTAATCTAAAAATAAAATTTTGCAGAATTGTGGATCAAGGGGTTCTCTCTCTCTCATTTTAGCTGTGGGTTTTCTGGGTTGGTATCATTAGTTCCCACCTAGAAAGTTAATATCCCAGTGAAATGGTAATTTAAGCATCTTAAAATTTATCGTGCTAGCACCAATAAAGCAAAAGTTAATGCAAAGCAGAGAAAAATAATAAAAAACCATTAAGAGGAAACAACAGAGTAAAATCCATCATTCAGTACTTTTTACACTTTGATACTTCAACTAATTGTGAAACACAAAATTAAAATGTTATATTTTAGAGATAAGTAATGGTCTCAGAGTTCTTAGAAAAAATATTTTTAGTAATATCTTATTGTGTTTTTGGTGAAAATTTACACAGCACGTTAGGTGCCCAATTAACAATTTCTATGCTTATTGTTCATGACATTTGTTACATTTTTTTCACAACGTATCAACATTCTTATTATTTCCATTCTGTTTCTTCCTTTTCCATCAATGTAGCTTCCTTGCCCCACTTTCCTTCTCATCTTTGTTTTAAGGTAAATGCTGACCATGTGGTCTCATAGAGTTGTTTGTTTTTGTTTTTGTTTAAAAGCACAGTACTCATGGAAGATGTTGTTTATTTTATGAGCTGATCTGTTATTTAACTGAAAGGCGACCTCCAGGAGTGGTTTTAGTTCCAGGTTTCAAGGGTGTCTCAGGGCAACAGTCTTGGGGGTTTCCTTGGTCTCAACCAGTCCAGTAGGTCAGGGCTTTTTTAAGAATTTGAGTTTTGTTCTACGTTTTTCTCCCATTATATCCTGGTGAGAATGCTCAGTAGTGGTAGCTAGGCACCATCTAGTTTTTCTGCTCTGAGAATAGATGAGGCTGTGGTTCGTGTGGACCATTAGTCATGTAGAGTACTGTATTTTTTGCAAATACTGCACCTATATAAATATCACACCCATACATATATCATATGGCAAGCTTGCTTAACAAAAATAGTGAGGAGGGTTGTGCAGTTGGCAAAAAATGTATGACATTCACAATATTTGCTAAAAAATGTAATAGTTTCTTCTTTGAATCTTTGGATTCCTCCTTTTCTTTTGCTCCAGACAAGAAGAGACCAATGGTTGTATCTTAATAGCTGCTCACAATCTTTTAGGACTCCAGATGTTATGCACCAGGCTAGAATATAGAACATAAACTTTATGAACTATGCTATGCCCGTGATCATTAAGATAGTATGTCAACTTAGCTGGGCCATGATTCTCAGTGGTTTGGCAGTTATGATATAGTGTGGCAGTCTTATGATGTTGTTATCACTTTCATAATGAGATTTGATATAATTTGATCACCTCCATGATGGGATCTGCTGTAAGTAGCCCATCAGTTGAAACGGAATTTCCTTGTGGATACAGCATGCACTTGATATAAGTGGACTCTTTGGCAAAACTCACAGGCTTTTGCTTGCTCTGGGTTCTGCAGCTGGCTCTTGCTCATCTGAACTCTGGTTTTTGGGATTTGAGCTAGCAGTTTACCTGTGGTCTTGCCTGCTGATCTTGGGATTCATCCATCTTCACAGCCTGTGAAGCAGAATTCTGCTGTCTGACCTGCTGATCTTGGGTTCACCAGCCCCTGTGGCTAAATCAGTCAGGAGAAGCCTCCAGCCTGGCCTATGGATTTGAGATGTTTCAGCTTTTAAAGCCCTGTGAGCCATTTATTTGATATAAATCTCTGCATATAGATATTTATATGCTTTACTGGTTTTGCTTCTTTAGAGAATCCAGCCTAAGACAATGCTAATTGATATAATTGTCCCACAAGACTTTGGTCAAGCAGCAATCAGGAAAACAAACACTGTATTTCATTGGATAAATCTACTGCAAAATACCTCTTTAAAGTGTTAAAAACCAATGATGTCACTCTGAGGACAAAGGTGCCTTTGACCCCAGCTATTGTATTTTCCATAGCTTCATATGCAGGTGAACCCTGGACAATGAATAAGGAAGCAGGAAGAATTGATGTCTTCAAATTATGTTTTGGCCAAGAATATTAAATACATCATGGACTACCAGAGGAACAAACAAATCTATCTTAGAAGAAATATATCTGAATGCTCCTTGGAAGCTAGAATGGTAAGACTTCGTCTCATATGCTTTGGACAAGTTATCAGGAGGAATCAGTCCCTGGGGAAGGACATCACACTTGGTAAAGTGGTTGTTGTTGTTGTTAGGTGCCATCCAGTCATTTCTGACTCATGGAGATCCTATGTTCAACAGAGCAAAATAATTCCCAGTCCTGCGCCATCCCTACAATCGTTATTGTGCTTGAGCTCATTGTTGTAGCCACTGTCACGGTCCATCTTGTTGAGGGTATTCCTCTTTTTGGCTGACCCTCTGCTTTACCAAGCATGATAGCCTTCTCCAGGGTCTGATCCTTCCTGAAAACATGTCCAAAGTATGTAAGACTTAGTCTCACCATCCTTACTTCTAAGAAGCATTCTGGCTGTACTTCTTCTAAGACAGATTTGTTCATTCTTTTGACAGTCCATGATATATTCAATGTTCTGTGCCAACACCATAATTCAAAGGCATCAATTCTTCTTCGGCGGTCTTCCTTCTTCATTGTCCATTTTTCGCATGCATATGAGGCGACTGAAAATACCATGGCTTGCGTCAGGCACACCTTACTCTTCAAGATGATATCTTTGCTTTTTAACACTTTAAAGAGATCTTTTGCAGCAGATTTGCCGGATGCAATGTGTCCTTTGATGTCTTGACTGCTATTTCCATGGGTGTTGATTGTGGATCCAAGTAAAATGAAGTCCTTAACAACTTCAGCCTTTTCTCTACTTATCATGATATTGCTTATTGGTTCAGTTGTGAGGATTTTTGTTTTCTTTATGTTGAGGTATAATCTATAATGAAGGCTATAGTCTTTGATCTTCATCAGTAAGTGCTTCAAAACTTCTTAACTTTCAAAAAGCAAGGTTGTGTCATCTGCGTAATACAGGTTGTTAATGAGTCTTCCTCTGATTTTGATGCTGTATTTTTCATCAAATAGTCCACCATGTCAGATTATTAGCTCAGCATACAGATTGAATAAGTATGGTGAAAGGATGTAATCCTGATTTATACTTTTCCTGACTTTAAACAATACGTGGTCCCTTGTTCTGTTCAAATGACTGCCTCTTGATCTATGTACATGTTCCTCATGAGCACAATTAAGTGGTCTGAAATTCCCATTCTTCTCAATGTTATCCATAATTTTTTATGAGCCACACAGTCAAATGCCTTTGTGTAGTCAATAAAACACAGGTAAACATCTTTATGGTATTCTCTGCTTTCAGCTGGGATCCATCTGACATCAGCAATTATATCCCGGGTTCTTACGTCTTCTTCTGAATCCAACTTGAATTTCTGGAAGTTCCCTCTGGATGTACTGTTGCAGCCACTTTTGAATGACTCTCAGCAAAATTTTACTTGCATGTGATATTAATGATATTGTTCGATAATTTCTGCATTCTGTTGGATCACCTTTCTTTGGAATAGGAATAAACATGGATCTTTACCAGTCAGTTGGCCAGGTAGCTGTCTTGCAAATTTCTTGGCATAGACTAATGAAGTCATCCCGGCTGGCACTTTTTTGTTGGAATTTTTTGATGACATCTTCAATAATCTCTTTTTCTTTTTTTTTTTGTTATGGGTCTGTTTAGGTTTTATACCTCTGTTTGTGTTAGTTTTGGTAGGTAGTGTGTTTATTGAAATTTATCCTTTTCTTCTAGGTTTTCAAATTTGTTGGAGTACAACTTTTTCATAGTAATCTGTTAAATCCTCTTATCTCAACTGAAGCTGTTGAAATGTCTTCAGTTTCATTTCATATTTTGGTTATTTGCTCCTTCTCTCTCTCTTTTTTTTTAAATTGGCCAGTGATTTTTCAATTTTATTGATCTTCTCAAAGAACCAACTTCTTGTTGATTCTTTCTATTGTTTTCTGTTTCATTTATTTTTGCTCTAATCTTTATTATTTCCTTTCTTCTGGTAGCTTTCTTCTTTTGCCTTTCATTTTCTATTTGTTCAAGTTGTCAGGTTAACTTATTGATTGCAGACCTTTCTTCTTTTATAATGCATGCATTTATTGGTATAAATGCTCCTCTGAGCTGTGTCTCAAAGGTTTTGGTATGTTGTGTTTTCATTCTCATTTGATTTTAGGTACATTTTAATTTTACTTTTGTTCTCTTCTATTACCCAACAGTTTTTTAGTAGTGTGTTATTTAGTTTCCATGTATTTATTTTTCTTGTTCTTTCTGTTTCATACTGTTATGGTCGGAGAAGAGACTCTGTATAATTTCATTTTTTTTTTAATTTATAGAGTCTTGTTTTGTGGCCTAAATTGTAGTCTATTCTGGAAAATGTTTCATGTACATTGGAGAAGAGTTTGTATTGTGCTCCTGTTGTGTGGTGTGTTTTATATATGTCTGTGAGGGTGAGTTGATTAATAGTATTATTTAGATCTCCTGTATCCTTGTTATTTTTCTTTCTAGTTGTTCTGTCCATCTTTGAAAGAGGTGTGTTAAAATCTATTATAGTAAATTATATATTTATTTCTTCAGTTCTATTAGAGTTTGATTTATAAATTTTGGAGCTCTGGCGTCAGGTGCATATTTATAGCTGTTATGGCTTCCTGGTGAATAGACCTTTTAATATATATATAATATATATAATGTCTTTCTTTGACTCTTATAATGATTTTTGACTTGAAGTCTATTTTATCAGGTATTATTATTGCCACCCCTGCTCTCTTTTTGTTTTTGTTTCATATATTTTTTCCAATATTTCATTTTTAACCAATTTATATCTTTGTGTTTAAGGTGTGTCTCTTGTAGACAATGTATTGATGAGTGATGCATTTTTATCCACTCTGCCCCTCTCTGTCTCTTCAGTGGTTCATTTAACCCATTTACATTCATATGATTATCTGTAGGTAAGAATTTGCTGCTGTCATTTTGTTATTATTTATTTATTCTTTGTGGTGTTAACGTTTTCTTTGCTTTCTGTGTTATTTTTGCATATGGATTTTCTTTTCCTTTATTTATTGTTGTTTTTGTGTTAGACATACATGTATTTGGCTATTTGGTTTGGGTCAGGAAAAACATTTTCATAAACATGAGTGTCATTTAAAATATTATAAGAAAATATTTCAAGTGAATGAAAACCTAGTAACACTCTAAAAACCTGAAATTCTATTTTAAGTAATGTTCTACATTAGTCACGTGTATGCCTTTTATCACTGATATTTTTAGGTGAGAGAAGCTTGGCCTTCTTTTTATGAGACATGATTTAGTCATGTTATCTTTGAAGGGTTTTGCATGCAATATGTGTGAATGTCATAAATTCAAAAATGCATTCATGCTAAAACTTGGCTTAGTATCATATCATCACAGATATGTTTGCTCACGTATTCATAATAAGTAACACAGTCTTTTTCAAGGAGATAATAAATTATATCGCATAGTTAACAATTTTTTTAAAGAACTGAAAATTGGGTTTATTTTCATATTAATAAGAGAATATGAGAATAAACCCCAGTCTAGGCTGTTATATGATAGCCTCAGCAAATAATGAATATCATAGAAAAGGCTCTGAAACTAGAAGAAATTTGACTGTTTAGAGAGTTCATTGCTTTATGTAAATTATTAACTTTCTAAAATATTAATGCCTGTCAAACTAAGTTCTAAAATTATAGTCAGATAATATGACTTGCAAATTATTTAAAATATGTGTTGTTTAAAAGAGATAAATTATATTTTAATTTGAATGATATTATTTACATTCCTTACATGTCTTTGGACAGATAATTCATAAGCCTTAAGTCAAAAAATTTAATTTCAAATTACTGCAGTACCACTTAATCGCTGTGGGAAATTTATTAATCTCATGTCTGATTATTAATTTGTAAAACTTGGATTTTAATGTCTGTCTTACCTATCATACTGAATTGTTTCAAGATTCAAATAGTGTGTAATGTGAAATAACACTATCGTATTTGAAACTGCTAACTAGTATGCAAATAATATGTAGCTATATGATCAATAGCAACAATTATGTATATTTAAGTTTAAGTGTGCTGCATAAGTTTAATGTTTTCAATGAATATAGTGATATAACAAAGAAATATAAATCTATGTCTCTGTTATAGTCATACGTGGAGATTGAAGTCATACAGACACAGGTATATCTTTATGAATCATAAGTTATGTCTATAAAATCAGTGGTTTGTAGTAGAAACTCAACATATTTTATTAAAGAATATGACTGAAGACAGATGAGTTGTGGGATAACATCAACGACATCATACATGAAGAAAGCAAAAGGTCATCAAAAAGACAGGAAAGAAAGAAAAGACCAAGATCGATGTCACACTCAGAAGACACTCTGGAAATAGCTCTTAAATGTAGAGTAGATAAAACAAATGGAAGAAATGAGGAAGTGAAAGAGCTGAACAGAGATTTCAAAGGGTGGCTCAAGAAGACAAAGTAAAGTATTATAAAGAAAAGTGAAAAGACTGAAGTTAGAAAACCAAAAGAGAAGAACATGCTTGTCATTTCTCTAGCTGAACAAACCGATGAAAAAATTCTAGCCTCAAGTTGCAATATTGAAGGATTCTATGAGTAAAATATTGAATGATACGAGAAGCATCAAAAGAAGACAGAAGGAATACACAGAGCCACTGTAACAAAAATAATTGAGTGACATTCAACAATTTCAAGAGGTAGTATATGATCATGAACAAACAGTACTAAGGGAAGAAGTCCAAGCTGTACTGAAGGCACTGGCGAAAACCAAACCTCTAGGAATTGACAGAATACCAGTTGAGAAGTTTCAAAAAATAGATACAACACTGGAGGCACTCACTCATCTATGCCAAGAAATTTGGAAGACAGCTACCTGGCCAACCAACTAGACGAGAGCCATATACAAGCCCTTTCCAAAGAAAGGTGATCCAACAGAATGCAGAAGTCATTGAACAATATTGCTGCTATCACAAGCAAGTGAAATTTTGTTGAAGATAATTCAAAAATGGTTGCAGCAATATATCGACAGGGAACTGCCAGAAATTCAAGCCAGATTTGGAAGAGGTCATGGAATAAGGGATGCCATTGCTGATGTCAGATGGATCCTGGAGGAAAGCAGAGAAAATCAGAAAGATGTTTAGCTGTGTTTTATTAACTATGCAAAGGCATTGTCTGTGTGTTCATAACAAATTATGGATAACATTGCAAAGAACAGGAATTCCAGAATACTTAGTTGTGCTCATGCAAAGCTTGTACATAGACCAAGATGTAGTCATTCAAATAGAACAAGGTGATACTGTGTGGTTGAAACGCAGGAAAGGTGTGTGTCATGGTTGTATCATTTTACCATATTTATTCAATCTGTATGCCGAGCAAATAATCCGAGAAGCTGGACTATATGAAGAAGAAGGAGACACCAGGATTGGAGGAAAACTCATTAATAACTTGTGATATGCAGATGATACAATCTTGCTTTTGAAAGAGAAGAGGACTTGAAGCATTTACTGATGAAGATCAAAGACTACAACTTTCCATATGGATTACACGTCAAAATAAATAAAACAAAAATCCTCGTAATGGGACTAAGAAACAACATCATGATAAATGGAGAAAATATTGAAGTTGTCATTGATTTCATTTTACCTGAATCCACAATCAATGCCCATCGAAGCAGGAGTCAATAAATCAAATGACGTATTACATTGGGCACATCTGCTGCAAAAGACCTCTTTACAATGTTAAAAAGCAAAGTTGTCACTTTGAGGACTAAGGTGGGCAGTAGTATTTTCAATCACCTCCTATGCTTGGGAAGCTGGATAATGAATAAGGAAAATCAAAGAAGAATTGATGCCTTTGAATTATGATATTGGTGAAGAACATTGAATATACCATGGACTGCAAGAAGAATGAACAAATTTGTCTTTTAAGAAGTACAGCCAGAATACTCCTTAGATGGGAGGATGGCAAGACTTTGTCTTATGTACTTTGGACATATTATCAGGAGGGACCATTCCCTACAGAAGGACGTCATGCTCGGTAAAGCAGAGGGTCAGCGAAAAAGACAAAGACTCTCAATGAGATGGAATGACAGTGGCTGCAACAATGCTTAAACACTGTAACCATCATGAGGATGGCGCAGGACTAGCCACTGTTAGTTCTATTGTACATAGGATTGCTGTGAGTCATAACAACTCAATAGCACCTAACAACATAGAGCTTTATGGTATAGGTAATTCATACAGGTTTGTAAAATAAGAAATATGTCTCCATTTGGTGTGAAATAAGCACTATTTCTTTTTCTTAATTCACCAAATAATTGGCAGAAGAAAATGCACAAGAAAAATATTTTAAAAATTACAAAGTGTGATTTTAAAACTATGGGTTTTAATTCATCTGTGCTTATTTTAGAAAGTAAAAAAAAAAAAATTCCCTTTAATTTTGATAATTTTCCATTATTTTTAAAGAATATTATCACTAGACATAGTATTCTATCTTGACAATTTTCCTCCTTAGAACTTAAAGATATTACTCCATTGCCTTTTGACTTTCATTTTGTATTTACATTAATGAAGCTGTTATTTGTATCATTATTCTTCTATATGTAAATTGTCCTTTTTCCTCTGATTGTTTTCAAGACTTTTCTCACTATATTTTGCCTCTGTATGGCTTATATCATATTTATCCTTCTTAGGTTAACTGGATCTTGCCTGAAAGCAGAGAATACCAGAAAGCTGTTTACCTGTGTTTTATTGACTAATCAAAGTCATTCGACTGTGTCGATCATAAAAAAATTATGGCTAACATTGCAAGGAATGTGAATTCCAGAACACTTAATTGTGGTCATGGGTAACTTGTACGTAGATCAAGAGGCAGTCGTCCAAACAGAACAAGGGGATACTGTGTGATTTAAAGTCAGGAAAGGTGTAGGTCAGGGTTGTGTCCTTTCACCATACTTACTCAGTAGGTATACTGAGCAAATAATCCAAGAAACTGGACTAAATAAAGAAGAACGGGGCATCAGGATTGGAGGAAGACTCATTAACAATCTTTGTTACATAGATGACATAACGTTGCTTGCTGAAAGTGAAGAGGATTTGAAGCATTTACTGATGAAGATCAGAGACCACAGCCTTCAGTATGGATTACACCTCAACATAAATTAAACAAAAATCCTCACAACTGGACCAATAAGCAGCATCGTGATAAATGGAGAAAAGACTGAAGTTGTCAAGGATTTCATTTTACTTGGATCCACAGTAAAAACCCATGGAAGCAGCAGTCAAGAAATCAAAAGACGCATTGCAATGGAGAAATCTACTGCAAAATATCTCTTTAAAGTGTTGAAAAGCAAAGATGCCACATTGAAGACTAAGGTGCACCTGACCCAAGCCATGATGTTTTCAACTGCCTCATATGCATGTGAAATCTGGACATTGAACACGGAAGAGTGAAGAAGAATTGAAGCCTTTGAATTGTGGTGTTGGTGAAGAATATCGAGTATACCATGGACTGCCAAAAGAACGAACAAATCTGTCTTGGAAAAAATATTACCAGAATGTTCCTTAGTAGCAAGGATGGCAATACTACATCTCACATACCTGGAACTTATTATCAGGAGGGATCAGTCCCTGGAGAAGGACATCATGGTTGGTAAAGTAGAGGATCAGCGAAAAAGAGGAAGATCTTCAACGAGATGGATTGACACAGTGGCTGCATCAGTGGGCTTAAGCATAAAAACAATTGTGAGGATGGTGCAAGACTGGGTAGTGTTCCTTTCTATTATTCATAGGGTTGCTATGAGTTGGAATCAACTTGACAGCACCTAACAACAACAACAGGTTAACTGAAATTCTTGACTGGTAAGTTGATGTTCTTCACCACGTTTAGGAACCTTTTAACTTTATTTTTTAAAATGTTTTCCTGTCCCATTTTCTTTCTTTTGTCTTCTAGAAGGCCAAATAAAAATTAGTTAACACCCTTCGTTTTGTTCCATTGGCTATTGAGACACTTTATAAAAATCCCTTTTTTCTCTTTGTTCTTCAGATCAGACGATTAGATTGTTCTATATTCTTATTTCTGTAAGTCCATTAACTCTTCTGCCTTCTCCAATCTTCTACTAGGCTGTTTGAGTGCAACTTTTGATTTTATATATTGTATTTTAATTCCAATCATTACCATTCAGTTTCTTGTTCATATAGCTTCTATTATTATCCAGAAATTATTCATTTTTTTTGCCTGATATTTCCATATTTTCTATGTATTCTATATGGAGTTTATCATTGTGAATGGGAAAATTGCAGAGACTCTATTGTCTTACGTTCAATAATGTTGATTTTTGTTCTAAATAGCAGGATCTCTATTTGATTCAGATCCCAAACTCTATATCCCCTCTGATGGCCTGTAACTGAAAACTATGCTCTTTCCTTTTAGCCTACCAGATGTTGTCTTTTAGTGGTGGAATTTGACGTTTCCTCCATGCTGAAGCAGTTCAACGATCAGACAAGGATTTATGCAGAGTACATATCTGACTTGGGATCCAACACAATGAGGACTGGATTTGCTCTCTGGTGGAAAGACTTTTGAGGCCAAATCACATCCAGTGTAGTTCCCTTTCTTCTCAAGTCTACTGCTTTCAATTTCTGCCCTTTTTGGTCACTTTTTAGTACCTTCAAGTACTTATTGTTACATATATTTTTCCAGAATACATATTGGTTTTCTGTGAGTGGGTTAATCTGACAAGCTATCCCACTGATTGCATAACTGAATCCATGCTATAAGTAGTTATCAGTAAGGAACATCAAATGGTCTAGATTTCAGGAAGTGTAAAGTAATAATCAGTTACAAATTACCAAATTGGGTTCTCTATAAAGAAAAGTTTCCTAGGGTCACATAGAAATTTGTGACTAAATTTTACTAGGAATTTTATTGCTCTGGCCTCTCTGGATGTTACTCATATCCACTAAACACCTAGGCAGGTTTAAACGTGTCTACTGGGAAAAGAATAAAAACATTTTAGGACAAAATGAAAGCCGCAACTAACATGTTATAGTGTCCTCATGGTGGATTTTTTGTAGATTTAATGTAGCACAATTCTCTGTTATGTGATTCTATGTTGTGATGAGCTGGTAATTACTAGGTGAATAAATCATTTAGTTTATACTTACCATCTTTCAAAATTTGGCCATCGAAGGGACAACAGAAAGCAGTTTCTTCCCCCATTGCCTGCATGATCCTTACGCTGAAACTGAACTGAAAGAATGTACCTTAGGGGAAGCAGAACCCTCCCCTAGTGCTTTAGCTGTAGGTTCTCCCAGAGCCTTAGTGGTAAGGTATGTGATTATATAATTTCATGCTGGCAAGATCTAATCTTAGAGCCCAGAAGAGAAGTCATGTTCTTCCTCTGATAACATTAAAGCTGACCACAAGACCATCACACACTTTAAGCCCAGACTATATCAAGGGGCCTCCCTCATCCTCTGCTTCCCCTCTTTCCTCAGCATTTAGACCCCTCTGGTTTCCTCTTTGTCCCAAATATATAGGCATCAGGGCCTTTTATCCCTTTGTTCCCTTCACCAGTGACATATCAAGGGGGCTGTATGGCATGGAAGAGATCTCTTTGTCAACTCACCTGAGGATGAAGAACCCTTTTTGGGGGGAACCAGTCCAGGATAGAATTTTACCTTTTTCTCTTTGTTCCAGTCACTGTGTGAATAATGAAGCTTACGAAAATGGCACGGTGTAAATGTCGATTATTCACTGAGAGTTATAACCCTGAATGAACTTACTTTCATTTTTCTTCCCCTGCTGATTCAGCCCTCAGAATGGGAGTCATGAATGGTGCATAGGAAAATTTTGATATATAGCATTTGCAAATAACTAAGAGATGAACAAGGTTCTGTAGCTAGATGTAAATTGATCTAGCAGATGCAGTAGAAGAGCCTTTTGCAGTGTTTTTTCTTTGAAGCACAGAAGGAATAAAGTGTGTGGATGATAAATATGTATGCATCAAGGACAGTGTAAGATCTTTATATTCACATTATGTGAGTATTCCTTCTTTGTATTTTTAGATGAGAAACCTAAGATTTGATGATGTCAGCTATTATCCAGTATCACACAGCTTATGTGTGGTGGAACTGGCATTTGAATCTAGCGGCATCTACTTACAGATCTCATGTACTTTCAAGGTTATATACACAAAGGTGTTTCATTGCAGAGGCTATGTATTTGAATACAAGCATTTCTTCTCAGGAAAGGCAGACAATAACTTGAATATAACAAACTGCCTTCAGTTTAATATGGTTCATGCTTGGTCTTTCCAGGTGAAAATGTAATTGAATCCATTCAGGTGTGGTTGGAGGCAAAATATTTTAAAGGACATTTATTTTAATTTCTAGCTAGTGTCCAGGATTATACTTGTAAATTAATCGTCTTAGTTTTTCTGAACTTGTACTGAGCTTTCCCACCACTGTATTATACTCAGATCCACCATATTTTCCTCAGTTTTGTTTTGCAATATCTTTTTTTTTTTTTTAATCTCTTTATGAATTCAAGTTCTATCATCCCATAAGAAGATTTCATTAGACAGGCCATCCTTTATTAGTATCACTGTTTTTTAACATGTTAAGTAATGATGTTCAAAGCACTTATTTGAGATGATAATATGCTCAATGTAAAGTTATTTATTGTGCATGCATTCTACAACTCAATAAGATAACAGTGCCACAGAGTGCAGGAGATAACCCTAGCTGTTAATTAACTCATAAATACTTAATAGGCACTTAATAGATGCTCCTTTAACATTTCTGAATCTTCAAGATAATTTTTTTTTTTTGTTTTAAAATATATTTTGTATTTTAACCCCCAGAAAATCAGTAGTTCAAACTCATCCATTTATTTAAAATAGAACTCTATGTGTTCTTTAACATTTTTAAATTAAATTCATTAAAAATATCCTATCAAGTTATTTATTCTTTTGCTCAGCATACAGATTGAATAAGCATGGTGAAAGGATACAACCCAGACACACACCTTTCCTGCCTTTAAACCATGCAGTATCCCTTTGTTCTGTTCGAATGACTGGCTCTTGGTTCTGCATGAGCACAATTAAGTGTTTTGGCATTCCCATTCTTTGCAATGCTATCCATGATTTGTTATGATCCACAGTCAAATGCCTTTGCAGAGTCAATAAAACACAGGTAAACATCTTTCTGGAATTCTCTGCTTTCAGCCAAGATCTGTCTGACATCAGCAATGATATCCTTTGTTCCACGCTCAATCCATAATGGTAGAATAATAGATTTTACTTTCTTTGAAGCTTGTTCTAAGGAACAAAATCAATAATGAAACTACCATCTGTTAAATTAAGACTACCTTTCTTTTCTGATATTCTAGTCAGTATTTCCCGTCATTTTATTTCGCTAGCATTTCCTCACAGGTTTATATTACTGACCGCCACAACTGCAGCGTTTAGGAAAGTTTTTTTTCGCACTTGGTGCCAGGATGTCTCAAGTTCCTGAGCTCATTTCATTAGTGACTTTTGGATGCTAGCAGTAAAGTCATGTCTTTTCAGCATGAGCCTCCAAGGAATAGCACAGATAAAGAACTAAAAGAAAAAAAAAAGTTGAAAAAGAGGCAAAACCAAGCAGGAATAGACGTGGATACAAGCAGCATAGAAACAGCAGAAAGCATAGCTTCTAAGTAGGTTATGTGGGCTCTCCTGGTACACACTGATATCGAAAGGAAAACAAAGGGTAACATTTTGATATTCACCTCACCTTCAAAAGGAAGCCTCCAGAGAAACTGGAAAAAATGTTTTAAGGAATAGTTACCTCCAAGACTTAGCTTGTTGAAAGGATGTAGATTGGTATGAATAACAACATTCCTTAGAATACCATTCCATTCGCTACATGCGGAAACAGTGTTTTACCTACACACAGGCCAAAACCCTATCTCCTCATAAAGCAAGTCATGATTGGGGAAGATTGTGGCAAAGATTTTCAGATTAGAAACAGTAATAGTCTTTCTTCGTTTTATATAAAAACTAACCTATTATAATAAGCTACACTTAATAATGTTTAACTAAAACTAGGTTTCAATTTACAGGAAACATACATGACTTTGTTTCATAAAGATAATTAATCCCACAGTAAATCAACTTATATTAGTTTTAACTGAGATTTCTTAAACAGAAAATATCTGAGATATTCAAGTCAATCTTCAGACTCAATCTCCTTAACCTGATAGATTCCAATTTCAATGTACAGGGCACTGTCCTTTAGTTTTTGAAAGATAAGGCAGTTTACATCTGTTGATGAGAATATTTAGTTGAAATAGACATTTACTATATCTTTAATTAAAATTTTTGAATATAATTTCATTTTCACAGGTGTTGGGAAGTGAAGTCTGAGTAATACAATATTCACTGGTAGTTCTATTGATTAGGAATCGGACGGACTGATGGCTTGTCTTTGTTGACAGATGCAGAATCTGTTGGCATTCAAATTACTGCTTTCAAGTGGGATATCATTTGTCTTATAAATGCAATGATCTACACACTTTTAAAGGCATAGGCCATTCATAATAAAATAGGATATACCTACCATGCTTCTTCCTGACACAGTGGATTTCCTTACCGACAGAATATGCATACAATAATATTGTGGACATTTTAGTATATTACAGGAAACTTTCTGAAAAAGAAATCAATGAAGGGCAAAATCAAAGCTAGGTAAACAAAACTAACAAAAACGTACAAAATTTTGTTTATATTAGAGCATCATGCTAATAGCAAATTTACCTCTCCTAGATGGTACATAACTTGCTCACTCAGGCTGATTGTGCATGAGAAAATAAGGAAAGATGGATTATAGTGCATTTTTTCAATATTTAAAATATGTCTGATACTTTTACTTCTGAACAAGATGTATTTAACTTCTCATCTGAAATAGCCAAAAGAAAAAAATGGACAACATATAAGAAATGGTGTTTTCAAGATTTCAGGAATCACACTGGATGTCAGGCATCAGGCAAAACATTAAGGAATGAAAGACAGTGATTCAGAAGAAATAAGAAACACACAACGTAAGCCCTAAAATTACAGGAGCTTAATGCCTTGAGAGTGTCTGGCCATTGGAGCAGGGAGGGGAATGTTAAGCGGACACATTAAGTTGAGGAGGTGGGAGCAGAGAGGGTATATGGAGACCAAGATAACTTGAGCAAACAGGACAGAGTTCTTGAGAGTAAAGAGCTGCACAGAAAGAAAACCCTGAGATCTGAAGAGACTTTCTCCTCCACTCATGAGCCGTCAGCCTAGTACTAATCAATGCGTGATGTGGGGAAATAGTCTAAGACAGAGGGAAGAATCATCTGAAAGGAGTAGTAGAGCAAACAGTATGCAGTGCCTATGTTATTGACTCCCAAAACTGTCAAATAAATATGCAATCTGTCACACAAGTTATTTTGCACCAAAATGCAACATTTTAAAATATAATTGAGAAAAATGAGAGAGAAATGAGGTAAAGAGAAGTGCGTTAGGTGTTGTTTCTTAAAATGATTTCTCTGCTAACACAAAAGCAAACAAACAGCAACAATTAAAACAAACAAACAAAGTTACCGGAGTGCCAGAGTCGAGCAGAGCCTTTCCCTCTGCAACAGATAATGAACTGTTTCAGTGAGGCATGGACTTTCAGTGAAAACCTTGCCTCCATCTACAGAAGATCAGTTAGAGGAGAAAGTGAAAATGAAGTCAGTGATTTTCTGCACTTTCAGCCCTTTGGGAAGCTACTTTAAAATAAGAAATGAAAGAGAAAACAAACAAGCAAACAAAAACGTTTCCTTAGATTCCATGAGAATGTGATATGACTCCTGGAAAGGCCTATTGGCCCCAAATCTCTATCAAGCACTCCTTGAAATTTCAGCAGTTACAAATAAAGGACTCTATAAGAGTTTAATTTTCAAATTGCCTGCTGATCTTTAGTGTTTTACAACCTGGAGATAAGACACAATTTACTCCTATGATCTCTCTCTCTCTCTTTTTTTTTGTAATAAGACCCAAGTTTCAAACAGTATGTTGTGTTCCTTTCTCTTTCCACAATTTACTTGCTCTTCTAATTAGTAAAGACTTAGGAGTAGATGCCAAGAAAACATCTAATGTAGAAATAACATTACTTATCAGAGAATGGAAGAATATTTGCTCGATTAGCCGCCTCTCTGCCTCAGTTATTGTAGAGTAGCTCTATTTTAATTGTGATAGCATGGATCACTCAGTAACCTCAGTCATGCCAGAAGCCAGTTGTCAAATAAGTCTGTTAAAATTCCATAAATATCTTGTACATAAGGATCCATAACCATGCAGCATAAAATGAGTGGGTATTGTTCTTCAGAATTTTTAAGCTTCAATCAAGAAAAGGAAATAATAATAATACATTAAAGCCCTGGAAAATGCCCAAAAGTCTCCTTCAGAAAATGTAAAACCATTTCCTTCCATCCTCCTCGTCTTCTCATTAGTATCTGCTAATCATTGCATATCAGGCATCGAGATAAATTTAGAATGAGTTCTTACTACATTTTATTTTGTTTTGTCTAATTAGTAGTACTGCATAAGAGTTGTTTTCTATTATGTTTTATTACTGCATTTTAGATTAAGTAATGTTTGGGGGGATAGTTTGAGAACACAGATACACTTAATAGCGTTTACTACTATGGGTAAATAGTTTCTACTTTCTAATATCTACTTACCAAAGAACTTTTGGAAAAAAAAAAAAAGTTTGTAAGTATGTTAGAAGAACATCATGGTTAGTAAAGTAGAGGGTCAGTGAAAAAGGGAGACCCTCAACTGGAGGGATTGACACAGCGGCTGCAACAGTGGGTTCAAACATAACAAAATTTGTGAGGATGGTTCAGGACCAGGCAGCGTTTTGTTCTGTTGTACATAAAATCGCTGTAAGTCGGAGATGACTCAGTGGCAGCTAACAACAAGTATCTTATACATATCAGATACCCACTGGATTTAAAAAAAGGCTTATTAAGGCAGCATTCTGTAGAATAGCTACTTATCTACCATTCCTACTGTGAGCAGCCAAATAGTCATCATTGTCAGGTGGACTCCATCATTCCAATCTTGTCAGCTATTGATTCATCTCAAAAATACTTGAAAGGAAAAAAAAAAAAACTGATAGTAAGTACTTAAACCTTCAATAAGGTGAAAGAACTATGTAAATTTTACTTGATAATCTAAACATTAACATATTGTGCTGGAGGGTTTAATATCTTAGAAATTAATGGAGAGATACTCAGGTTTGACATACCTCACGACATTCATTTAGAACCAGAGAATCAGAATTAACAATTACAATTCTGGTTCAATAGTTAGAATCCAAATTTTTAGACTTCAGACTTTCACCTTGAAGAAGAGATCTCAGAGGAAGGCTTAACCATGACTTGAATTCTGTGGAGGTCACTTGAAGCTAGGGTCCAAGGTTTGCACTAGCAGACAGAGTCTCAGCAGGCTCTTGGTGGTTGCCTCTGTCTTCTCTGGTCAGTGAGCAGAAATTTAGGGTTTGTATGTAAATTTGTTACCTTGACTACACATGACAAAGGGCAGTGTGGCATTAAAGATGAGAATGTTATGTTTTTTCTCCAAGGATAGAGATCAGATGAATAATGCAGCTTTTCTTCAAGGTTAGAGATTAAGGAGTTTGTTTAGATTTATGTCTCAAGGCTAGTTTGCAAAGATTAACTATGTTATGTCTTCTTTTATCACAGCATGTCAGGTCAAACTCAGCATTACTTAAAGTTTGTTTACCACATTCTTCACATATTTCTGTTTTTATTTCTTAGTTCAGAAATTTTCTAAATAACTTTCTCATGACTTACAGGTTTCTAATGACTTATACTTAATGTTAGAGAACCTCACAAAGGTATACATGTTTGTATTTCTAAATTCATATTATGAGTACTTATACATATGTATTTTGAAAGCATAACAGTGACTTGTACCCTTTGGGATTTGAGATCATAATAGAAACATACAGAACACATACAAATCAATGAAAACTCTATAGCAGCATTATATTATTTTCTAACTTTCTTCCCTTCATTAGGAACTAAAAAGAAGTCTGACATGTGGCAAAGATTAGTATCTTCCTTAGACAGATTTATATCCCTCTTCATCGTGGTCTGTTGATATTCTCTTGTGTCCTCACGGTTTTTTGTCCAATTGTCTTTCCTGAGAATTAAGTTGAGTGTGGATAGTAAAGACACCTGGTTTCATATGTTAGCTCAATCAATTATAAGGTGTGCGATCTGGAATAAAATATCTAATCTCTCCTGGCTTCACTAGATAATATCTGTCTTGGATTCCTATGGTGAAGGCTAAGAGACAAATTAAATGTATAATATTTAGCACTGTGCCTGGCTCATTGAAGGGACATATAATTGAGAATTTTCAGCTGCTCTCTCTACTTTGCCTTGCTAATTATAAATATCTTTTGCCATACCTCCAGGATTTATCACCTTATTTTCACAATATTGTCAGAAAGATAATGGCTGCTTGTTTGTGCCTTGGCCTGTGTGTTTGCTTAGCCCTGAAGGTCTCTGTATCTAAACTCTGCATGCTGTTTCATCTTCACAGAACATCTGGGGAGTTAAAAGGAAATGTCTTGTATTACTTTGTATATGAAAAAGTAGTTTCTGATGAGGTACTATGCTGAAAAGTCTCCCTGTTTGGAAACAGTAATACACTCGTGTCTTAAGCTGGGTGTTATAGAGAAGCAAAATCAGTGAATTGTATATATATATATATATATATATTTAAATACATATAAAGAGATTTATCTCAAGGAAATGACTCATGAGGCTGTGAAGGCTGGAAGTCTCAAATCCATGGGTCAGGTGTCAGGTTGGAGGCTTCTCCTGACTCAAGTAGTTGCAGGGGCTGACAAACTCATATTGGCAGTTCAGGTGACAGGATGCGTCCCATAGGGCTGAGGAAGTTGGAGAATCACGTCAGGCAGCAGGCTACTGGCTCACAGGGCTACTGAAGCTGGCAAATCCCAGAACTGGCAGATCAGATGACAGGCTGTTAGCTCAAGCCCCAAGAACAGGAGGTCAGATGATGATGGTATGGATGTAGGATCTAGAGCTAGAGCAATCTTTTCCAGGACATCTGTATATATATTGAATGCCGGTCACACTCTCAAGGAAACTTCTTCAACATTCCTTGAGCAAGGCAGCGACTTGAGTAAGGAGGTGACTTGATTAAGGGTGTGACCTGAGTCATGCCCTTTAGCAAGGGTATGACTCAAGATACACCCCACACTAATTCTGTGTCATTAATGTATAGAGGTTTAGGATTTACAACACATAAAATGGAAGATAATTATACAATACTGTAAAATGGAGGACAATTATATCAGATCACAAAATAGAAGACAACTATACAATACTGGGAATCATGACCTAGCCAATTTAACATATAACCATAATCGTCACAACTGGCAAAGGACACATTGGATACATTCATTTTCTAGAAATCCATAAATGTTTTTATTTACCAGCATGATAGAAACTGATTACATATAAAACTTGCTTATTTAAACAATAACAGCATTTTGGTAATGATTTTATATGTTTCAAATTACATTTGATACAGTCAAGGCAGATATGGTAGATCAGATAATCCTGAGTCAATCTCTATAGAAACAGAAACAAAGGATAAAAATACTTGACTATTAAGCGCAGGTGCTTTTTTTTTTTTTTTTTTTTTTAAGATACCAAATACAAAGCAGGAGGGTTGACATGCTGTGGGGTTGTTAACCAATGTCATAAAACAATATGTGTACTACTGTTTCATGAGAAACTATTTGTTCTGTAAGCCTTCACCTTAAGTACAATAATAAAAAAAAAGATACCAAATATAAACATTCAACTGCTTATGAGAATTTGAAAAGTGAGGCTCCTGTTCGTTACCAAGGAATAGATAAAATAGATCACAGCAAGTGGAAGACAAAAAGAAACCAAACAGATGGTAGAGCATAAAATTACAAAGCTATGAGGCTCTGCCAATCAAATCCTGCCCTTCTCCAGCATTGTTAAGGTGTGTGGAATTTGAGTCAATATCATTAATCACTGGCTGATAGTCAAGGCACATTGATCATTATCTACGTCTCACTCTGTTTAGAAATATTTTCTCCCCAATAAGTCTGTTCTATCCTATATAGACAACTTCCAGGACAACTTTAAACAGCTCTCTCCACTAATATAGAAGATTTATGTACTGTAAGGAATGAGTTTAACATGAACTCACATATCAGACCTTGGTTTATCCCATCAAAGAGAAATTAAATGAATCCAGTAAGAAATATCGCAACTGAGCCATTATCGCAGTGCAACAGCTAACTCCTATTATATATACTAGGCTCCTTACAGACTATCTGAATTTCCTCCCCAAGCATCATCTTCTCATTAGGTACCATTCATTCTGACCACATGTTAAAAATGTGAAGTTATCAGAAACAGCCTTGCTCTTTAAGTTTTCCCAGTTTTCAACACACCATTTATGCAAATCTACCTTCGGTGTGATATTTTCTCTTAGCATTTAAAATAAGGATTTAGCTTTTTGCTTTCCTCTGTTCTCTTTGAAGTTTGACAATTCTCTTTTAACATTCATCTAAATGTGCTCTACCTGCATTTTTATGGGTATAGCTTCTCTAGTTTGTGTACTCAGCTCCAGCATGATTAAACGTTATGATTCCTCCCATATTCAATACCACACCATGCCACTGGTAATAACCACTGTTCAATAGAATTTCCAAAGACTTTTTTAATGTGTAATCATGACTCCAGATCCTTATTATTCTCTTTAGTATTTCTAATTCTTCTTTTCTTATTTACAGTAATTAAAAAAAATTTTTTTCCATTCACCTTTCTTTTTTGGATTGCTGGGTTAATTCTCCAGCAAAAAGTCTGTTCTTTATGCTTCCTTTATTTCAAATCTTCTCTTCCAATTCTGAAACCCTTATCATTGTCCTCTATTACATGACACTTTCTTTCACTAGTTAATACTTAACACTTTACACAACAAAATTAAATGTAAGATTAATCTACAAGAGTAATGAGCATATACTAAGTGTTCAGTAATTATTGGATGCATAGAGAATGATATGTTTAAAATGGAATAATTAATTTAAAGTCTGCCAAAATAATAAACAAAGCTTCTGTACTTCTGAACTTGAATGCTTTCTCTAGACTATAAATGATATAGATAAATTAATAAACATCATTTTGTATCTCTGCACCAAAATCCTAGAAAATGCATCATAAACTTCAGCTTTCTCAATAGGCCATCTACTTCTAGACTAATCAAATTTGTATGGAACACAGAGACATAAGGGAACTTTATGTATGTGTACTTTCTTCTCTTTTTTCATCAAATTACATTCCAACATAAAAGAAAACCCAAGATGAGAATTTCATTTGCCAAGCTCTTTCCACCTTTTTTTTTTCTTCCTGACACAAAATAGTTAATGTGACATTTAAGTTGCATTAAAATTTTCAAGGTCAAGGTCATTAAAGCAGGTCTTACGTGCTACTTTATGTGTGGTTTGGGCCAGACTGTCCTCTAACATCATATGTCAAATGTCATTCTCGTCTATAATTGCAGAATCTTAAAGTATTTTTCACTGAAATGGGAGATAACAAAGTATTATGATCAAATCTTGCAAAGAGGCAAAAATACGAATTCTAAGAAATCTCATAAATGGCAGATATGGATTGATTTTTTCTTTTTAATGCTCAATTATCCCTTAAGTGAAGTTGAACTGCCAGAATATTGCCTTTAGTTTTCCTCTTTTGCCCTAGTTTGTCCTTAATGCTTTGAAATCGATATGTAGGGCATTTTATGTTCCTGATATAAGTTTTTTCAAACTATGTTCTTTCATACTCAAAATTTAACTAGATATTTTCTGTATTCATGTGCCAGTTTGACTGTATAAAGCATTTTAAAGTTCAAGAACTTTGTCTTTAAATCTTCCCTTCCTTTCGTCCCCTGTCTATCCCTATTGTTAGGTGCCATCGAGTCAATTTAGACTCATAGTGACTCCATGTGACACAGTAAAACCTCTTCATTTGGTTTTCTAGGTTGAAATCATTATGAGAGCAGATCACCAGGCCTTTCTTCCTTGAAGCCACTGAGTGGGTTTGAATCACCAAGCTCTCGGTTAGTGGCTCAGCACTTAACCATTGTGCCATGGGAATACAAAAACATCAGATAGCTGGCTAAGATTTTCTTCTGTTTCTTTTGGGCTGAAGACTAATTTCATTCCTTGATATCTACTTTCAGCTTTTCTTCTTGCTACTGGTATTTATCTGTGTTTTGTACAGGTCAAAAAGACAATTATACACACAAACATACAAAACTAACCTAAGAACAACATACTTTCCTCTCTCTCATACAACTCATCTAATTCATTTAGTATGAGATATTTCAGAATGCTGATTGTGGCATCCCTTCCAGAAATTTTAACAATTACAAATCTCAGTCCAGAAACTGAGCCCATTGTACAATACTAATTTCTTTATTTAACTTAAATTAAAATGGACACTAAGCCTCAATTCTACTGAGGTAGAAGAAATTTGATCTCACTCACCACCCATTATGGATTGAATTATGTGTCCCAGAAATATGTGTTGTAAATCCTAACTTCTATGCCTGTGTTTATAACCCCATTTGGGAACGGGTTCTCTTTGTTATGTTCATGAGGCAAAATTAGTGAAGGATGTCTCTTGAGTCAATCTCTTTTGAGATATAAAAGAAATTAAACGAGATAGCAAAACAGAGATGGGGGAAGAGAAATACCAAGGCTTATGAAAATCTCCCAGGAGCAGAAGCTAAAAGGGACCAGAACCTTCCTCCAGAGCTGAAAGAGAGAGAAAGCCTTCGCCTAGAGCTGGCACCCTGAATTCAGACTTCTAGCTTCCTAAACTGTGAGAATATAAATTTCTATTTGCTAAAAACCCCCACTTGTGGCATTTCTGTTATAGTCACTTATAACTGCACCACCAGGGTTTCTGTTGTAGCAGCATTAGATAACTAAGGGGAGCCCTGGTGGCACAGTGGGTAGGAGCTTGGCTGCTGACCAAAAGGTCGACAGTTCAAATCCACAAGATACTCCTTGGAAACCCTATGGGTCACTAAGAGTCAGAATCAACTTGATGGCAACGGGTTACTGTTAACAGTACCACAGGATTTGTAATCGCAAGAACAATTGTTTACAATTACTTGTCGTGAGGGCAGTTATTTTTATAAAGCCCTGGTGGCATAGTGCTTAAGAGCTTGGTTGCTAACCAAAAGGTCAGCACTTAAATCCACCAGCTGCTCCTTGGAAACCCTATGGGGCAGTTTTACTCTGTCCGGAAGGGTTGCTATGAGTCAGAACCGACTCTATGGCACCTAACAATAACAACAACAAATAACTAAGACACCATCAGAGCTTCCCTACCTCTAACTCCTCTAGAGTTACAATTAATGAAGTAGACTTTACAGAGAAAAAGTCTTCTAATTCAGCAAGTGAAAATCTTATGGCATACGGTTCTATTCTAACACATGTGAGATCTCCATGAATCAGAATGAACTCATCAATGTTACTGGTTATCTGGTGAATCTTATTTTATAGTAGTCTATATGGACGTCTCACCACAGAGCAACTCCTCTCTGAAGATTTGCCATTTTCTCAGGTACTGTCATAGTGCTAGAGCCCTGGTGGCGTAATGGAAACCCTATGGGGAAGTTCTACTCTGTCCTGCAGGGTCACTATGAGTCAGAATCAACTCAACAGCAGTGGGTTTGGTTTTTAGTTTGGATATAGTGCTATGCATAGCTCCTAGGACATTGAGATCCACAAACTTGTGTGCTTCCTCAGGTGACAAGATAATATAAGGTGAATTTTCTGTTATGATGATTGCTGTCAACATTAAAATGATATTAGTCTTCAGGAAAACAAAAGCTAGGAAACAAATACTATTTCAATAAACATTTTCTTTTCTTTTTTCTTTTTACCCTGTAAACTGCAAATCTTCGTTAGAGGGTATGTTTGAGAGTTTTTAAATGTCGTATGCCAAAAAGTGAATAGTGTAATCCTGGGGAATTCAGCACAATTTGACCAAGGCAAGATCATGGAAACTTCATAGATACATCCAAACTCTCTGAGGGATTGAATTACTAGGCTGAGGGCTAGGGACCACAGTCTTGGGGGACATATAGCTCAACTGGCATAACAGTTCACACAAAAAAAAGTTCTACATCCTACCTCGGTGAGTAGCGTTGGGGGTTGTAAAAGCTTGTGAGCAGCCATCTAAGATACTTCACTGGTCCCACCCCATCTGGAGCAAGGGAGAGTGAAGAAAACCAAAGACACGAAGGAAAGATCAGTCCAGAGGACTAATGGACCACAACTACTACAGCCTCCATCAGACTGAGTCCACACAATTAGATTGTGCCCAGCTACCACCACTGACTACCCTGACAGGGATCACAATAGAGGGTCCTGGACAGAGCTGGAGAAAAACATAGAACAAAATTCTAACTCACAAAGAAAGACCACACTTACTGGTCTAACAGTGGTCCCTGAACAACCTTTTAACTCAGTACTGAAGTCACTCCTGAGTTTCACCCTTCAGCCAGAGATTAGACAGGCCCATAAAACAAAATGAGACTAACTGGGCACATAAGCCACGGGCAAAGACAAGCAGGCAGGAGGGGACAGGAAAGCTGGTAACAGGGAACCCAAGGTCAAGAACGGGAGACTGTTGACATGCTATGGGGGTGGCAACCAATGTCACAAAACAATTTGTGTATTAATCATTTAATGAGCAATTAGTTTGCTCTGTAAACCTTCATCTAAAGTACAGTTTAAAAAGAAAAGAAATGGGGACTTCTGGCAACATGGCATTCTAGGCAGAAGAACCACGCTGTCCCTCCAAAGAGAAGATCTGAAAAACTAAGCCAAACAGAGAAAACAGCAATCCTGAAACCCTAAAACATCAAATGAAGAGATAAAGAACTCAGCCAAGCACCAAATGGAGTGAGAAACTGACAGAGAACGGAGAGCGAGGAGAGATTCATGCAGAGGTCCCCTATCAACTAACACAGCGCGGCTCTGCCATCTTGGACTCCTATCAGAGATCAACGAATGGGGGTACAAGAAAGCAGCTTCAGTGAGCTTCCAGCAGGAGACAGAACAACCAGTAACTGGTGATATATGCTTTCCTACCCCCCACCCATCTTCACCCACAGTCTGTTGGCTGGGAAGCACCAGCTGCTTGGATTGAACACACCTGCACTGGCTGACTCCCTGAGTGGCATTTGTTGGCTACTAGTGTTGCTTTTTTCTGCTTCTTTTGATTTCTTCCTTACCTCTCACCAACTGCCCCTCCTTTCGCTCAAATACTTGGCTCCATGCGCCATCTTTACTTCTTCTTAAGGGGCTGCAGAGCTCCATTCGAGTGTGGAACCGCTTCCCCGTCTGTGCTGCTACACTGGTGGGATTCTGGGGCTATTTTTGGTTGTTTGTTTGTTTTCAATTGCTTGTTTCCTTTTTCTTTTCTTGATTTGGGAACATGTTCTGGCCGGGCAGCGCTATGCAACTTGGGACCTACCCCCTCAGCTTGCACAGATGCACAGAGGGATCCCTGAGAGCATTTCCTTTTTTGTAGGTTTTTTTTTTTTTTCTGGTTTTTTTGGAGGTTTTTTTTGTACTTTTTTTTTTTTAATTTGTTTTGTTTCCTTTTCCCTCTTTTTCCCTTTCTTCATTACTCAGTTTCTCGTCTCTCTATACCTTCCATCTCTTCCTGTCCCCTGAATACCTGGCACTGAAAACCTCTATGCCTTCTAGCCAGGCTGTACTTCAACACCTGGGAACACATTTCCCAGACCTCGCAGCCACACTGGTGAGATCCCTCGGAGTGTTGCTATTCTCTTTCTCTTTCTAATTTTTATTTATTCATTATTTTCTTTACTTTTTTTTCTTCTTCCCCTTTTTGTTTTTCTCTGTTTCATAGTCTCTCATCTCTCCACTCCAATGGAAAACTCTCCTAACACTCTTTTTTGTTTGTTTGTATGTTTTTGGCTCCTGTTCCTCTCTCCTCTCTCCCATATCCATCTTAGCTCCACACATCACAGTCCCCCCCCCCCCCCATTCTGCCTACCTGCACCGTGTGCTTAACATCACACCACCAAGCAGCACAGGCACAGCCTACTGGAACCTGCCCTGCACTGATTATGAACCCACCCTGGTGGCTGTAGTAAGTGCCACAAACAACCCATCACAGCAACTCCTCTTCAGCTAGACCTGACCTGCTGTACCGTGTCTGAGCGACTGACCCAGCCAATTTGAGAAGGAGTGTGGGGATATATGCCATTTAAACATGGCTGCACTATTGACAACTACAGCCCCCACAGGCCTCTATGCTGTATACTACATGTTGGAGACTTGTCAGCAATGAGAAAGAGATTAGGCACGACTTGTTTTCCCAAACCTATTGTCCTATTACTGATTGGCTTGTTTACCTGAATTCCTACTCCCTTGCCCGAAACCTATTGTTACTCACCCAAAGCCCATTGTTCTGTTATTTGCTTCACTGCTTGCTGTAACTGACTATAAAATAAACTCCTGGGACTGAATCCAGGGTTCGACTCCCCAGAGTGACCCTCCTGGCCCCACTTCTCTGTAAGAGTTGTGGCATTGGTTACTGTCTCAGCCACCCTGACAATTGCCGCCGCTGCGACAAAGGAGGAGAAAAGTATCATGCCCACAGATGAGCAAACAACAAAGGACACATACCTGCGTGCTCAGACATAGCCAAATAAAACAAACAAACAAAAAAGATGAAACAAACAAATCTACAATCAATAAATGAAAAAATAACTACTGAATACCCCAAAGAAAACAAACAATATAAAAACATTTACAAAAACAGGGTACGATGGTACCAGTAGGCATCCAAAATAAAACACCAGATGACTTTCCAGTGGAAGAAAAGGCACTAGAACTACATAATAGGGAATTCAAATCTCTAATACTCAGACTTATCCAAGAGTTGAAGCAAAAAGCAGACAAAAATGAGGAAAAAATAGACAAATTCATGGAAAAGGCAGACAAATTCATGGAAAATACAGAGAAAAAATGGAAGAATTCAGGAAAATAATGCAGGAACAAAAAGCCAAAATAAATTCTCAACTATAAATTATACAAAAAAGAACAATTAGAAATCCAAAAGATAAACAACAAGATTTCAGAAATGGACAGTGTCATAGAAGGGCTGAGGAGCAGATTTCAAACAGTGGAAGACAGGATCAGTAGAATTGAAGACAAACACTTGAATACAACTCTGTTCAAGGAAAACTCAGAAAAAAGAACAAAGATAAATGAAGAGACCCAAGAATTATGTGGGATACAATCAAAAGCAAAAATATGCTAGTGATTGGAGTTCCAGAAAAGGGGAAGAAAACAGAAGACACAGAGAGGATCTTTGAAGAACTGCTGACAGAAAACTTCCCCAATATGAAAGATGAAAAGTTGGCCACCCGAGAGCTCAATGAAACCCGTATAGGATAGAACCCAAAGAAAATCAACAAGGCATATCATAATCACGCTCACCAAAACCAAAGACAAAGAAAGAATCCTGAGAGCATCTCATGAAAAACAAGAAGTCACATACAGAGGAGAAACAATAAGACTAAGCTCAGATTATTTGGCAGAAACCATGGAGGCAAGAGGGCAATAGGATGACATATATAAAACCTTGAAAGAAAAAAATTGCCAGACAAGAATAATATATCCTGCAAATCTCTTGTTCAAATATGATGATGAAATTAGGACATTTCCAGATAAACAGAAATTAAGGGAATATGTAAAAACCAAACCAAACTTACAATAATTATTAAAGGGAGTCCTTTGATCTGAGAACAAACAATTTAAGCTCACAGGCTGAATATAGGATGAAGGATCATACCAGCGAGATACCAATTGAGGAAATGAACTCTCAAGGACATCCCAAACCAAAAGAAATACAACAGGGAATTAGAGCAGTTACTCTGTAAATGACAACAACATCAGAACAATAAAAGAGGGAATAGACTGTGTAGGTATAGAACCTTTTAATGGAGAGGAAGGCAAGACAATACCAAGTAATAATAGACTGCATCAAACTTAGAAAGATAAGGGTAAATTTCACGGAAACCACAAAGAAAGTTAACAAACATACTCATAAAAATAAAGACGAAAAACATAAAGTCTCAACAAAAACAAAACCTACAAATACAAAAGAAATGAAAAAAATCCACAAACAAAAGGAATTCAGAACAGGAGAGTATGAAGAACAAAGAAAACATCAGCACCACAAAAAAAGCACTACAAAATGACGGCAACAAACTCACATCTATCAATAATTACACTGAATGTAAATGGACTCAATGCACAATGCACCCATAAAGAGACGGACAACGACAGAATGGATAAAAAAGCAGGATCCATCAATATGCTGTCTACAAGAGACACAGGTTAGAATAAAAGAAGTGAACTTATTAAAATTCAAAGGTTGGAAAAAAACATGAAACAAACAACTACCAAAACAAGAGCAGGAGTGACAATACTAATCTCAGGTAAAATAGACTTTAAAACAAAATCCACCATAAAAGACAAAGAAGGACACTATATAATGATTAAGGGGATGATCCATCATGAATACATAACTATAATAAACCATTATGCACCCAATGACAGGGCTCCAAAATACATAAAACAAACTCTAACAGCTCTGAAAGGAGAAATTGACAATTCCAAAATAATAGTAGGAGACTTCAACACACCACTCTCAGTAAAGGACAGAACAACTAAAAATAAACTCATCAAAGATACAGAAGACCTAAAGGGCACAATCAGCCAACTTGACCTCATAGACAAATATAGAACTCTCCATCCGAGAGCTGAAAAGTACACATTCTTTTCCAATGCACATGGAACATTCTCCAGAATAGACCACATCTTAGGCCACAGAGCAATCCTTAACAATATCCAAAACGTTGAGATAATCCAAAGTATCTTCTCTGACCACACTGACATCAAGGTAGAAATTGGCAACGGAAGGAGTAAGGGAAAAAAATCAATTACATGGAACCTGAATAACACCCTGCTTACAAACCAATGGGTAATAGAAGAAATCAGAGATGGAATCACAAAATTCCTAGAATCAAATGAGAATGAAAACACATCATACCAAAATCTTTGGGACACAGCAAAGGCAGTCCTCAGAGACAATTTATAGCAACAGATGCACATATCAAAAAAGAAGAAAGGGACAAAATCAAAACATTAACTACACAACTCAAACAAATACAAAGAGAATAGCAAAAGAAGCCCACAGCCACCAGAAGAAAGGAAATAATAAAGATCAGAGCAGAAATAAATGAAATAGAGAATAGAAAAACAATGGACAGAATCAACAAAACAAAAAGTTGGTTCTTTGAAAGGATCAACAAAATCGACAAACCACTGGCCAGACTGACAAAAGAAAAACAAGAGAGGATGCAAATAACCCAAATAAGAAATGAAATGGGGGACATTACAACAGACCCAACTGAAATAAAAAGGATCATAACAGAATATTATGAAAAACTATACTCCAACAAATTAGAAAACCTAGAGGAAATGGATAAAATTCTAGAAACACACTATCTACCCAAACTACAACAAAGTGATGTTGAAAATCTGAACAGCCCATAATAAGAGAAGAGATTGAAAAGGTAATTAAAAAAAAAAAAAAAAACCAACAAAAAAAGCCCTGGACCAGATGACTTCACTGGAAAATTCTACAAAACATTCAGAGAAGAGCTTGTGCTAGTACTATTTAAGCTATTTCAGAGCATGGAAAAGGAAGCAACACTTCCGAATTGATTCTACGAAGCCCACATAACCCAAAACAAGGCAAAGATGTGATCAAAAAAAAAAAAATATATAGACCAATATCTCTCATGAATATAGGTGCAAAAATTCTCAACAAAATTCTAGCCAAGAAAATTCAGCATCATATCAAAAAAATAATAACCACGACCAAGTAGGATTCATACCACGTATGCAAGGATGGTTCAACCTTAGAAAATCAATCAAAGTAATCCACCACATAAATAAAAGGAAAGAATCACATGATCATCTCAATTGACGCAGAAAAGGCATTTGACAAAGTCCAACACCCATTCCTGATAAAAACTCTCAATCAAATAGGTATAGAAGGGAAATTTCTCAACATAATAAAGGGCATCTATGCAAAGCCAACAACCACCAGCATTCTTAATGGAGAGAGGCTTAAAACATTCCCCTCAAGAACAGGAGCAAGACAAAGATGCCCTTTATCACCATTCCTATTTAACATCGTGCTGGAAGTTCTAGCTAGAGCAATAAGGCAAGAAAAAGAAATCAAGGGCATCCAAACTGGTAATGAAGAAGGGAAACTGTCCCTGTTTGTGGATTATATGATAGTATACATAGAAAACCCTAAAGACTCCACAAGAAATCTACTGGAACTAGTAGAAAGATTCAGCAGAGTAGCAGGATATAAGATAAACATACAAAAATCAGGTGAATTCCTATACAACAATAAAGAGAACCATGAAAAGGAAACCAAAGACACTATATCATTTATAATAGCCCCTAAAAAAATAAAACACTAAGGAATAAATCTAACCAGGAATGTAAAAGGCTTAGACAAAGAAAACTACAAAATACTACTGAAAGAAACCCAAAGGGATCTACATAAATAAAAAAACATACCATGTTCCTGGATAGGTAGACGTAACATTGTGAATATGACAATTCTACCCAAAGCAATTTACAAATACAATGCAATCCCGATCCAAATACCAACAACATTCTTCAAAGAGATGGAAAAACTAATCATTAACTTTATTTGGAAAGGGAAGAAGCCCAGAATTAGTAAAGCACTACTGAAGAAGAAGAATAAATTTAGGAGGACTCATACTATCTGACCTCAGAAACTACTATAGAGCTACAGTAGTCGAAACAGCCCGGTACTGGTACAATGACAGATACATTGACCAATGGAACAGAATTGAGAACCCAGATGTAAATCCATCCACCTACGGTCACCTGATCTTCAACAAGGGCCCAAAGTCCATCAAACGGGAAAAGACAGTCTTTTTAACAAATGGTGCTGGCAAAACTGGATCTCCATCTGCAAAGAAATGAAACAGGACCCATACCTCACACCATATACAAAAACTAATTCAAAATGAATCAATATATATATTGACCAAAATATAAAGCTAAAAACTACAAAGTTCATAGAAGAAAAAATAGGACCAGTACTACAGGCCTTAATACATGGCATTAACAGGATACAAACCACAACCATCGACACACAAACCCCAATAGATAAGCTAGATAACTGGGATCTTCTAAAAATCAAACACCTATGCTCTTCAAAAGACTTCACCAAAAGAGTAAAAAGAGAACCTACAGACTGGGAAAAAATTTTTGGATAGTACAAGTCAGACAAAGTTCTAATCTCCATAATCTACAAGAAAATCCAACACCTCTACAACAAAAAGACAAATAATCCTATTAAAAAATGGGCAAAGGAAATGAACAGACACTTCACCAAAGAAGACATTCAAATGGCCAACAGACACATGAGGAAATGCTTGCCATCACTAGCCATTAGAGAAATGCAAATTAAAACCACAATGAAATACCATCTCACCCCAGCATTACTGGCACAAATCAAAAATACTGGAAATAACAAATGTTGGAGGGGCTGCAGGGAGATGGGAACTCTTATGTACTGCTGGTGGGAATGCAAAATGATACAACCATTCTGGAAAATGATATGGCGCTTCCTCAGAAAGCTAGAAATAGTCATACCATTCGATCCAGCAATCCCACTCCTAGGAATATATCCTAGAGAAATAAGAGTCCTCACTCGAATAGACATATGCGCACCTATGTTCATGGCAGCATTGTTCACAATAGCAAAACGATGGAAACAACGTAGGTGCCCATCAACAGATGAATGGATACAGAAACTATGGTACATACACACAATGGAGTACTATGCAACGAGAAAGAACAACAATGAATCTGTGAAGCATCTCATAACATGGATGAAACTGGAGGACATTATGCTGAGTGAAATAAGTCAATCACAAAAGGACAAATATTGTATGAGACCTCTATTGTAAAAACCCATGAAGAAGTTCACACACAAAATGTAACAATCTTTGTTGTTTCCCAGGGATGGGGGTGGGGGGAAATAGCATACAAGCAATACATAAGTGGTATCTTGGGTGAAGGGTGAGACAGTACACAATACTGGGGAAAGCAGCACAGTTTGTACCAGGAGAGGTCGTTGAAGCTCCATAGACACATCCAAACTCCCTGAGGGACTGAACTGCTGGGCGGAGGGCTGTGGGGACCGTGGCTTCGGGGAACATCTAGCTCAATTGGCATAACAGTTTATAAAGGCAATGTTCTACATTCTACCTTGGTGAATAGCGTCTGGGGTTGTAAAAGCCTGTGAGAGGCCGTCTAAGATACTCCACTGGTCTCACCCCTTGAGGAGCAAAGGAGAATGAAGAGAACAGGATACAAGGAAAAGATTCATCCAAAGGACTAAGGGGCCACAGCTACCACAGCCTCCACCAGGCTGAGTCCAGTACAGCTAGATGGTACCCAGCTACCACCACTGACTGCTCTGACCGGGATCACAACAGAGGTTTCTGGACAGAGCTGGAGAAGGATGTAGAAAATTCTAACACACAGAAAAAAGGCCAGAGTTACTGGCCTGAAAGAGACTGGAGAAACCCCAAGAGTATGGCCCCAGACCCCTTTTTAGCTCAGTGGTGAAGTCACTTCCGAGGTCTGCAGTTCAGCTGGGGATTGGACAGCCCCGTAAAACAAAATGGGACTAATGAGGCACAGCAGTCCAGGGACAAGGACTAGAAGGCAGAATAGGAAAGGAAAGCTGGTGATAGGGAACCCGAGGTTGAGTAGGGACAATGTTGACATGTAGTGGGGTTGTTAACCATTGTCATAGGGCAACATGTTTACTAACTGTTTAATGAGAAACTATTCTGTTCTGTAAACCTTCATTCCAAGTGAGAATAGCAACACAACTGTAAGAACATAATCGATGTCACTGAACTGTGCATGTAGAAATTTTTGAAATGGCGTATCTTTGGCTATGTATATTTTCACCAAAAAAAAAAAAAGTGATCAAGAAGGGAGAGGGTTGATATGTCATGGGATTGTTAACCAATGTCATAAAACAATATGTGTACTGACTGTTTAATGAAAAACTATTTGTTCTGTAAACCTTCACCTGAAATACAATAAAAAGAAAAAAAAAAAGTGAATAGTGGTGTGGTTAGTAAAAATGGCTTTGGGTTCCAGCTTATAGTTATGGTGAAATGACTGTTATTGGTCTCCCATATCTTTCTGATGATGAGAATTATAAATCAGAATGAAAAATAATAACAAATAAAGTAAAACAAAACAGACAAACAACAAACAAAGAAGCAACTGTGTGAAGGCACCAGGGAGGGACAAAATCTTCAGATCTTGAAAGGTATGACTCTTGAGAGGAGGTAAACATGATAGGTGAGATCCACATTCATTCAGGTTTTTTTCCGTCTACTGTTTGCAGGGCATTTTGGAGATAAGGGTCAAGCAGAAGGCAACAGTTACTAAGGACTGAGGAGTCAGAGATCAGAGTTTGAGCTATAAGAATTGGAAAGAAGGGAACTGCAAAGATGGGAATCCCGGAACATGTATTCAATACACCACCCATCCTTGACTATCACCTGAACTTCAATCCTGCAGGGAAAGACTCCAAGCAGTCCAGGCAAATATTAGTTAGAAGACTAAAAATTCACAGTATAGGTTTTAGCAGTTGCCTAGCCCTGGAGATACAGAGTTTGAGGTTGTAGTCCTGCACAATTAGACGGACTTGGTAAACAGCTCAGGATCTTGATTAAAATGTTAGAAGAACCATATATTGTAAATGAGTATCACATCCAAGAACTAATAGAAAAACTCACATTAAATGTTAAAACCAATCATACGTAACATCAAAATGATCTTGCAGCAGTTTATCTGCCTGGGGAGAGCAAAATTCAACACTTTTCAGAGTAAGATAAAAGAATGCAGGTTTTTCTTAAACACGATTTCCAGGTTTTAATACAAATTAATGCACATATAAGATAACAGGAAAATATGATCCTTATCTAGGAATATGCAATCAATAAAAAGCAATCCAAAAGGTCCCAGGTGCTGTAAGCAGACAAGGAATTTAAAATTAATATGATACATATATTAGAGAATCTACAAGGAAAGATTAAAATGAGTCAACAAACAAAAAATTTCAGGAGATGTATAGACACTCTAACAAAAGTATATAATAGAAATCTTACACTTGAGAAATATAAAAACAAACAAAGTAAAACACACAACAGGCCTCAGTGACTTGGATGAACATCCAACTAGGCACAACAGAAGAAAGAAGCAATGGGAATGAAGACAAGTCAGTTTAAATTGTCCAAACTGAAGCAAACAGAAAAATAAAAGTTTGATGAAATAAAAAATCTCAAAGGCCTGTAGCACAGTGTAACATAGTTTAGCATCTGTGTAATAGAGACCAAGGAAGAGAAGAAAAAGAAAATAGGTCAGAACATTTTTAAAATAGTCGTCAACATTTTTCCAAATCTGATTACAGCAAACTAACAAATTTTACCTACCTATCCAGAAATCACAGCAAATCACAAGCAAGATAAAGATATAACTTCTCCTCTCTTATCAAGTATCTCATTATCCACATTTTGTATTTATGACAATAGTAAAAAATCTACTATCCCACTATGCTGTGCATTAACGGTGTATATCTGACAGTAACAAACTTTGAGGTGTGAAGCAAGAGTAACACTGGCTTTGATAGTTAAGGTTATGTGTCACCTTGGCTGAGCTATGATTCTCAGTGGTTTGACAGTTATGTAATGCTGTAACTCAGCAGTTATGTGATGATGTGGTCATTCTCCATGTTTTGATCTGATGTGGTCATCCTCCACTTCACATAACACCGAATTTCATACAGTGACTTGGTCTTTGGAACATAACCATGTCAATAAGTGAGGAAAGGGTGTATATATTATTTTAAAAAAATCAAAAACAAACAGGAACATATTTTTAATGATGAAAACAAAGATGCAGAGAGAATATTACAAGTAGCTAGAGAAAAAAGACACAAAAAAAGATTGACATTGACGTTGACAGCTGACTTCTTACCATAAAAAATAAAATAGAATGAAGACGATGAAATATCTTTATTGTGCTGAAAAATTTGAATATTAAATAAAGTTTATTTTAAATAAATTAATTCTGACAAAATTGTATAAGAAATAATAGAGGAAATTTTTTTATGTTGAATAGAAATCATACATGTGAATTCAATTCAACAGCAAAAAATAAAATAGTATTGGGTATGGTAATATATGTATGAATATTGAAAAAAGTTTTTTTCTTTTATTAAATCATTTAATGGTCAATTTTCTTTTCAAAGGCAAAAACAATAATATACCACAGTGTTTCTAGCATTTCCAGAAGTAAAATAGTTGATAAATATAGCATAAAGTATGGCTGGGGCGATAAACTGAAATGTATTGCTTACCATTGTGTGCTATTTACACTCAGAATCTCTGAAAGGAACAAACAAAAAGGATTGTAATTAATTGTAATACTTTGAATATGTAACACAGTCATGAGTCTATATTTATATTTTCTAAAAGGTAGGGAGAAAAGTCACTTAAATGCTACCATTAAAGGTAGCTATTAAAATAATACATTTTTCTGAAAATGTGTAATAAAAAAGAATAAAATTAAGCATTTATACTGTCTTCCTAGGAGAAACTGTAGCACTCCATAGTTGGTAGAATAAAGCACTTACTTTTACACATATGTGTATATATATACATATATATGTATATATATGCCTTATGTGTTTAGAAATACATTTTTATTGAGCCACATTTTGGAATAATCTTAACTGTGCTTAATTTTTATTAATTATTTTATTCAAGTCATTGTTGTGACATAGGATGTTGATTTCTTTTACATCTCACTATCAATGACCTTGAAATGACGGGAAAATATTTCCATGTTAAATATGTATTGCAAACTAACTTCTGGGAAGCTTCTTCCTTAGCAGAGTCATTTTCCCAGAAATGGTAATATGCTATTGATCTACACTGTATTATAATGCTTAACTTTGTTTTTCACATTCATGAGTATTACTGACTTTCCTGATATAACATGTAAATATATATTTGAGTAATATATGTGGTGAAAAAGTAATGCAGGTCCAGGAAGACAGTATATTATTTAATTTTTTAACTCAATATTAATTATTTCTGATCATTGTTTATGTGTTTTATTTGAGAAAATTTTGTTTTATAATGAGGAAATATTTTATTCTCACCCTCTTGGAGAAATTTTGTAGAATATACACATAGAAATATTTTTAAATAACATTAAAATCCAAAATCTTTTGAGAATACACAATATATGACAATTAAATATAAAGAAATCTAGTGTATTATTCTGAAATACAGTAAATGTGTTGGTACATGAATTTATTAATAAGTACAATTTCTAGATATTGAATGTCTCCCACAAAAGATTCCTTGAGCACTATTGTAATCCCTCTCTCCTGATCCTCCCACTCCTTCTCAATCCTCAGACAACCACTGATCTACTTTCTGACACTGCAGATTAAGCTGTAGCATTTTATATACAAGAATGCAGTATGTACTCATGCTTTATTTACTTTCTTTTACTTAACATAATTATTTTGATATTTATCCATATTGTCATGACAGAATGTCATGAAGGAATGTTAAAAAATAAAAGAATAAAAACAAAAGAAGAAAGAAAAGAAGAAGAAAGGAAAGACTGAAAATGGAAAAAAAAACCCAAAAAACTGGCAAGCTCAGTGTTCACTTCTAGCAAAAATGGAGTGTCAAAGACCCAAAGCAGGGCCTTAAACAAGTAAAAACCCTAACAAAATGCATAAAGCAATGGTTTTGAAGACACTGAGCATAAGGCAATGAATGAGAAATTCCTTGGATAGAGGAAACAAATGATGTGAGATTTAATTACTCCAACTTACTGCCTGGAGAGAAGTTTCCATGCTGTAGCTCATGAAGAGGAAATGCAGGTAAGCTCAGTGGTCTCCCAGAGATAAGGAGAGGCAGCTTGGAGTACAACGAGGCAAAGTGGCTAGAGTTTTCATGACAGAATACCAGAGAGTAGAGAGCTTTGCCTAGAGATAATCCTGGATATCTACAGAGGGTGACACTTTCAGTCTTCAGCAGAGTAATGATCATCATATGTCTGTAAGAAAAAGAAAAACAAGAAAAAATTGAAGGCCAGGAAAAGCACCACCCAAAAATTAGATGGAAAACTACCCAGAATTTACAAGGACCAGGTATAGTTCTTATTCTTAATAGTAGAATGAAATACCTCACGATTCACGGTTAATTGTGTTGGTTTTTTTTTTTTTTTTTCCCCCAGTAGTTTCAAACTTCAAATGTCAAATTTCAGCTCTTGTACATGTAATATGATCAAATTACACCATTCTGTAATCACTCCATACATAGCACCATACCTGATACCCAACTGTTTCCATATGTAGGCACAATCCTGCAGTTTGATGCTAATATATCCTATAGTTGTTGAATAGATTTTTACCATGTGCTTATACTGACTGGTGAACACTTGTGGCTACTCTGCAGCTATACTTTGTTACAATAGGATTTTATTCTAAGCTGTTACATACTTTTGCAATTCTTCTTTTCTCCTACTGCTATATCCTGTATTAGTTATGATTCCAGCCTGTTTGTATATGAATTACTCGTTTCTGAAATTGCCCCAAGACACCAAGTTGTTAGTTACCACAGGGGACTTAAGTTTGGGGAGTGGAGATTGCCAGGTTCTAAATGGGATTGGCTCATTTTATGCGATGATGGGTTTGGGGCCTTTCATAGAAACTAACCCCATCATTTGGACTAGAATTTTTTTGCATGTTACATTCATCTTCAGTTTTGTTACATCAGTCCCTAAAGGGTAACAAAAGACAGAGAGCAGTTAGAATTTTGTGGTAATACTTGAAGAATTTGAGGATAATTAAAGTGAGCTCAATTGTTCAACAATTTCTTTCAATTGGTATATTTAGTAACACAATGGGGGATGATATTCAAGAGTGTATTATTTAATATTTGAGTAATACTGATTCCAGACTGCAAAAATTTGAAATTTTCCATTTCTTCTAAATTTAAGCCATCCAATTGGTGGGCAAAGAAAGGGGTTTTGAGTCTTCACCTGATATTCAGGACAATTTTCACTAGAGGTTCTCATTTTTAAAAGAGGGAAGAATAGTACTATTAGCTTCATGTTCAACTAATATAAAATAAAATAATTATTATCAAAATAATGAGCCTAGGGAAACAAGCAAGCCTTTTTATTGTTGTATATGACTTTGAATATTTTCTATTTTATCAGGTAAGGGAGTAATCTTAAACCCTAAATTCATAGATCTTCCAAACACTAATTCAAAGGAAGAAATTCCATGCTTGATATTAAACCAAACCCGTTGCCATCAAGTAAATTCCCACTCATGGTGACACTATAGTACAGAGTAGTAGTGTCTCATAGGGTTTTCAAGGTTGTAAATCTTTAGAGAAGCGGACTGTCACATCTTTCTCTCATGGAGCAGCTGGTGGGTTTGAGCTGCTGACTTTTAGGTTAGCAGTCCAGGGCATAACCACTGCACCACCAGGACTCTTCTGTGCTTGATAGAGGGAGTTAGTATGAGTTTTACTAAAACCAATGATAAGTCTATAGGCCACCATAAGACCAAAAAAAATCGTTAGGATAAATTTCATTCACTCTACTTGTCTAAGGTACTGTAGATGATAAAGACTACAGTGAGCTTTCTTTTGGTGTTTCTCTAGTAGTACAGAACTTTGACTTTGTAGGAAATTAAATTATTTCCACTGTTGTAATCTAGATGATCAGGAATTCCTGTGCTTTGCATGATATAATTCAGTAAAACCTTGATCACCATTTGAGCTTCTGCTTTAGCCAATGGAAGCACTCTGGACACCCAGACATCATATACAGTATTACTAAGCAATACTTTTACCTTCTGATAGGGAAAGCTCTATAAAATCCATTTGCCACCAAGTCCCAGGTAACATTGGCTTCAGTGGCCTTTCCTGACTTTCTTTAATTATTCCTTTTAAAGAAGTTTTCTGACAAACAAACAACATACTTTTCTGTATTATTTCTTGAACTATTCCTTATTATAAGTGTGATAATATTCCAAGGTTTTCAGTATATCCATTGTTTGAATACATTTTTTTGGTGGCATTAAAAATTCATCCAAGCCTACAAAAATTGTGGTAGAGTAAAAATTCTATCAGATGATTACTGTATTCCTGTGTTGTTTTTTCTTAGCTCCCTTTGATTTCTAATTTTCTCATTCTTGGGAAGTCACATATTTCTGAAACTGTGAATAGTAGTGTCAAGAAAGAAGTCATGGAGAGGCTATTTTCCCAGCTGAAGACATAGCCCTTTTTGTAGCTCAGTCTGCACATTTATTTCATTTAAACATTGCTTCTTGTTGTCTGATATGAGCACTATAATACATCAGAGAAATTTGTTTGGAAAGTTGCAATGACTCTAATAAATAAGCAAATTTTTTTCCTATGTGATATTTTAGCTCCCATTGATGTTAGAAAACCTCTGTTCTTCCAAATATAGCCTATAGCATAACAGACCTCCAAAACATATTTACTATCAACATAGACATTCACTTTCAGATTGCTAACTAATTTCATAGGTCACATATCAGCTATGGATTCTTCAGCCTGGACTGATTTATGTTTGGGAAAACATAAGACTGTAACGTCTCATGAAGACTGACTTCTATATAAGATACTTTCATATTTCCCTGTATGTATTTCACACAAAATCCATCAGTGAACAGTATTAAATCAGTATTTGGAATAGGCATAGCAAATAAATCAGACTGAGGTTGAGTATCTTCTATGATTGTGAGATTGTCATATTCATATATTTGGTGAAGTTTTGGGAACAGAGTAGCTGCGTTCAAAAATTACAATAGTCTAGAATAACAATAGGGTTAGACACAGTGGTTAAGAGTGGTTAAGAGCTTGGCTGCTAACCAAAAGGTCGGCAGTTCGAATCCACCAACCGCTCCTCGGAAACCCTACAGGACAGTTCTGTTCTGTTCTGTAGGGTTGCTACCAGTAGGAATGGACTCCACGGCAACAGATTTGTTTGTTCTGGTTTATAGGCAGTCTGGCAGTAGAGTGGCAATTGTTGTGCCTTATGAACTTGTAAAATTTCAGTAACAGCATGAGGTACATGTAAATAAGTTAAATATACCATAAGTAAAGCCTGAACCTTTTCAATCACAAGAGTAACTGCTTTTACCACTCATACACTTCTGGGCATCCTTAGAGCAACAGAATTCAATAATACAGAAAAGTAAGCAATAGAAATATAATCAGGTTTATTTTTTGAGTAAGCACACCACTAGAAGTTGTACTATTTTTGCAATTGTTCATCTAAAATTATTTCAAAATAAAAAGTTAAAAAACTTGAAATTGTGTTGAACTTTGTAAATAAAGCATTGAATTTTGAACTCTCTTAAAAATATATGTATATAATAGATGAATATCTGAATTCCAGAAGGATCCATTGCCAAAAATATTGAAAGGTGCCATCGGTAAGCACAAACAAGGACCTTGATTTTTCTGCTAAAGATATAGAAAAAAAAAGCTAAACTTATACCTATTACCAAAAAAAAAAAAAAAAAAAAAAACTAACATAGGTACTAAAGGAGAGATAGTAACATGGTTGGGTAAAACAGGTGTCGGAGAAACATCAAAAATATTTATTCTTTAAGATCTTATACAAATCTATAAATAGGTTGATCTTCCTTGTTAATTTTTCCTTCCTCTCTCAAAGATATCATGAGAGTATTAGAAGGCAGAAATCTGTTCTTTACTGTGCCCTGTTTTTTAGCTTTCCAGTTACAGCTCTATTTCCTTGTATTTGAGCTAGAACGTAGACATTGTTTTAGGCATGGCCATTGCTTTTCTTTGTTGTAAGCTATAAAAATGTGATTGATACCTTTTATTAAATCAACATCATTTGTTCCTAGGGCCCTTAAAGATGGATCTACTTTCTGTAATTAAGAGTTCTTTTACAACATCTGGGGAGACTCTTTCTCAACCCCTTTTTGTTTAAGAAAGCAAATATTTACCAGTTCAAGTGGCTTGTCTCCCAGGAGCTCCAAAAACACTTCATCTGGAGTACAGAATACGGTAGCTCTTAGTTTACACAGCATGTTCCTTCCCAGCAAATTAATAGGTGCATCAGGAGACAAGAGAAAAGCGAGTTTCTTTAAGGGAGAACCTAACTGCATGATAACTTCACACGAGAAAGAACAAGTGGAAGGTCTTCCAGAAACGCACACAAATTTGATGTTTTTTTCTGGGTCAGACAAAACAAGAAATGTCATAGAAATTGCAAAATGTGTGGCTCCTTTATCCACAAGAAAGGGCAGGGACACATTAAGGTAGGGAAAATAAACTGACACATAAAATTCTCTCATTCAGAGCTCTGAGGTTCTCCCATTATGCCAAGTTTGCTCACTAGCTTGCAATATTTGCCTTTTATTTCCAGAGGAGGGGAGGAGGATCTTCTATATGAAGTGGTAAAGCATCAGTTAAGTCTTATCTCCTGCATCTTTCTCAATCTTCTTCAGCATTTCTTTTCCCAATGCCTTGACTTCTTACAACAGTAGCATAGTAACTTTTCATTAGAAGGCCCTCTCTTATGTTGGTGGCCACACATAAGGATATGTTACCTTTGTGAATAAGTCTAACTAGGCAGTGAACACTGATCTTAAAGTTTGTTTTTTGCTTGTTCGTTTTATTTTGTTATCTTCTTTTTTTTTTTTTTTCATATTTCCTACAAACTGAGAAACTTGCCATCCAACTCCGTTTCTTTTGCTTATGCTTGAATTCTTGGCAACCAGACTGCAACAAAAATGGAGAGAACTCTATATAAGTCAATGTTAATAACTTTTCATAAAAATCAGTGGAGAACTCAGTTCTGAATGCAGCACTGTAGTTTTTCCTAGCTCAATGCCTGCAGAAAATCTTCAAGGACTGCTGTCAGCTATCCCTCATGGTGGGTTTTCAAGGCAGGAGATGCAGCGTGCATTGTTAACTGTTTGAGAAAGTAGATTGTTGATTTCCTGAGGCTACAACACTCCCTGAAGAGGGAGGTTATCTTTTGGTCATTGTCATGCCTGTTCCATTAGTTGAGTAAAGTCAACCAGAAGCAATACTGCACGTGGAAACCAGTATGGAGCACTGTAGACTGAAAGCACACTGCAGAACACCTTGGCAAAATTTTATAGATCTTCCCAGAGTATTAGAAAAGAACTCTTATGAGGGATAATATCAGCTGGGAAAAAACTGTATATGGACTCTTACTGTTTCCTTCCTCTCTTCAATCCTGGGTAACATGTAAGGCATTACAGTAGCTGGAGCTCCAAAAGGTAAGCTGATTTTCTACACTTTGAGATGAAAAATAAATTGTGGCACAATCTTGCTTGCTGAAAGCAAAGAGGACTTGAAGTATTTACTGATGAAGATTAAAGACTAGAGCCTTCTGTGTGGATTACACCTTAACATAAAGAAAACAAAAATCTTCACGACCAGACCAATAAGCAACATCATGACAAATGGAGAAAAGATTGAAGATGTCAAGGATTTAGTTTTACTTGGATCCATAGTAAACACCCATGGAAGTAGCAGTCAAGAAACCAAAGGACACATTGCACTGGGCAAATCTGCTGCAAAAGACCTCTTTAAAGTGTTAAAAAGCAAACAAGTCACCTTGAAGACGAAGGTACACCTGACCCAAGCTGTGGTATTTTCAATTACCTTATATGCATGTGGAAGCTGGAAAATGAATAAGAGAGACCAAAGAAGAATTGATGCCTTTGAATTATGGTGTTGTTGAAGAATATTGAATATACCATGGACTGCCAGAAGAACAAACAAATCTGTCTTGGAAGAAGTACAGCCAGAATGCTCCCTAGAAGCAAGGATGACAAGACTTCATCTCACATACTTTGGACATATTATCAGAAGGGACAACCCCTGGAGAAGGACATCATGCCTGGTAAAGCAGCGGGGCAGCAAAGAAGAGGAAGACCCTTGATGAGATGGATGCAGCAATGGTCTCAAGCACAACAATGATTGTGAGGACGGCACAGGATAGGGCAGTGTTTCGTTCTGTTGCACATTGGGTCGCTATGAGTCAGAACTGAATTGCCAGCACCTAACAACATATATATATGTAAGTTGATGCAGTCACTTTGGAAAGCAGTCTGTCAGTTCTCAAAATAATTACACTTATATTTACCTTGTGACTCAGCAATTCTAATCCTAGATATATAATCAAGAGAAATGAAAAGACATATCCACACAAATATTTGTATACAAATATTTATAGCAGTATTATTCTTAATAATCAAGAGGAGGAAACAACCCAAATGTCCATCAACTGATGAATGGATAAACAAATTGTGATATATCCATAAAAAAAGAATATTATTTAGCCATAAAAAGACATAAAATAGAACATGGTGCTATAGACAGAAGTACCACACTGTCCCTCCACAGCAAAGACTGGAAAAACTAAGTTAAAAAGAGACAAATGTCAATCCTGGAATCTTAAGCATTAAATGAAGAGATAAAGAACTCAGCCAAGCACCGAATGGAATAAAAAACCGATGAAGAACAGAGAGCTAGGAGAGATACATTTGGAGGTCACCTATCATCTAATGCAGCACAGATTTGCCATCTTGGACTCCTGTCAGAGATCGGCAGGTAGGGAGTACGAGAAAGTAGTTTCACAGAGCTCCCAGGAAGAGACAGAGCACTAGGTAACCAGCAATATATACTTTCCCACCCCCGACACTTCTGCCTCCCTCGCTTGACCTCTGCCGCTTCCCATCAGCCACAGTCTATTGGCTGGGAGACTCCGGCTCTGGCTCCGTGCCACTTGGATTCACCCCACCCACACTGGCCTACTCCCTCAGTGCCATTCCTTTGTTGCTGGTGTTGCTTTTCTCCACTTCTTTTGGTTTCTTCCCTGCCTCTCACCTCCTTCCTCTCCTTTCTCTCAAACACCTGGCTCCATGTGCCATCTTTGCTTCTTGAAAGGCTGTGAAGCATTACTCCACAGGGAACTACTTTCCTGGTCCGCCTCATCACACTGTCGGGATCCCCGAGGCCTTTTTTGTTTTGTTTTATTTGTTTTCTTTTTCTTTTACAGGCTTGGGAGCCCCTTCTAGATGGGATGTACTGCACAGTTTGGGAGACACTTCCTTGTCTGTGCAGCTGCACTGGTGGGATCTCTAGGGGCATTTCTTTTTTTTTTTTTTTTTTTGTCTTTCTTCGTTTCTCAGTTTCTCATCTCTCTATACTTACCTTCTTTTCCTGTTTCCTGAATACCTGGTGCTGTGTGACATCTCTGCCCCTTCTAGCCTGGCTATACTGCGTGGCCTGGGAGCCACTTCCCCAGTCTTCACAGCTGCACCAGTGGAATCCCTGAGGGTCTTGCCTTTCTTCTTCTCTTTTATCCCTAATTTTTACTTATTTATTTTTTTCTTCTCTCTTTCTTTTTCCCTTTTGTTTTTCTCCGTTTCTTGGTTTCTCATCTCTCTACTACAATAGAAAGGCCCATTACCACCCTTTTTTGGTTTTTTGGCCTCCGTTTCTTTATCCTCTCTCTCTTCTTTCCCATACTCATCTTAACTCCACACATAACAACCTCCCCCATTCTTTCTACCTAACGCATAGTGCACTGAACATCACATCCCAAGCAGCACAGGCATAGACTACCGGAATGTGCCCTGAACTGACTCCTGGCCAGACCTGTCAATGCTAGTACATGCCATAAAACAACCCATCCTCTTCAGCTAGACTTGCCCTGCTATACCATGGCTAAGTGACTGGTTCTGCCCATTGGACAAGGAGGTGAAACATATCATACCCATCGGTGAGTAAACAACAAAGGACATACAGCCTGCCTGCTCAGACATAACTAAATAAAACAAAAAAGCATAACAAAACAAACAAATCTACAATCAATAAACAAAGAACATAACTACTGAATGTCCCGAAGACAGCAGACAATATCAAAACATATTAAAAAATGACAAGGTAGTACCAACAGGCATCCAAAATAAAACACCAGATGACTTCCCAGCAGAAGAAAAGTCACAAGAACTACCTGCTAGAGAATTCCAATCTCAAATATTCAGAGCTATCCAAGAGTTGAGGCAAAAAGCAGACAAAAATGAGGAAAAAAATAGACAAATTCATGGAAACTACAGACCAAAAAATGGAAGAATTCAGGCAAATAATACAGGAACAAAATGTCAAAACAAATTCACAACTAGAAATCATGCAAAAACAATAATTAGAAATCCAAAAGATAAATAACAAGATTTCAGACATGGACTGTGTCATAGAAGGCCAGAGGGGCAGGTTTGATACAATGGAACACAGGATCAGCAAAACTGAAGACAAATACTTGGATACAACTTTGTCTGAGGAAAAATAAAAAGAAAGAATGAAGAAACCTTGAGAATTATGTTAGATACAATCAAAAGCAGGGGGAAAAAAACAGAAAACCCAGAGAGGATCATTAAAGAATTGTTGACAAAAAACATCCTTACTATCATGAAAGATGAAAAGCTGACCATCCAAGAAGCTCAACGAACCCCATATAAGATAGACCCCAAAAGAAAATCACCAAGGCATATCATAATCACACTTGCTAAAACCAAAGACAAACAAAGAACCTGGAGACCAGCTTGAGAAAAAAGGAAGGTCAGATACAGAGGAGAAACACTAACACTAAGATCTGATTATTCAGTAGAAATGATGCAGGCAAGAAGGTAATGGGATGACATGTACAAAACCTTAAAAGAAAAAAATTTCCAACCAAGAATACTATATCCTGCAAAACTCTCATTCAAAAGTGATGGTGAAATTAAGATATTTCCTGATAAACGGAAATTAAGGGAATATGTAAAAACCAAACCAAACCTACAAGAATTATTAAAGGAAGTCCTTCAGTTTAAGAACAAACAACATCAGACCACAGCCTGAATCTAGGATGCAAGATCGTACCAGCCAGATACCAACCTAGGAAATGAACTCTCAGGACTATCCAAAACAAAAAGAATTACAACACAAAATCAGAGAGGTTAACCTGTAAATGACAACATCAGAACAATAAAACAGGGAACAAACAGTATAGGTATAGAACTTTCTAATGGAGAGGAAGGCAAGGCGATACCAAGTAATAAAAGACTGGTTCTAACTTAGGAAGATAAGGGTAAATTTCAAGGTAACCACAAAGAAATTAACAAACCTACTCATCAAAATAAAGAAGAAAAACATAAAGTCTCAGTAAAAATTGGTACAACGACAGATGCATTGACCAATGAAACAGAATTGAGAATCCAGATGTAAATCCATCCATCTACAGGCACCTGATCTTCAGCAATGGTCCATCACATGCGGAAAAGACAGTCTTTTAATAAATGGTGCTGGCAAAACTGGATGCCCATCAGCAAAAAAATGAAATAGGACCCATACCTCACACCATACACAAAAACTAATTCAAAGTAGATCAAAGACCTAAATATAAAGCCCAAAAGTATAAAATTCATAAAAGAAAATATAGGGTCAATGCTAGAGGCCCTAATACACAGCATTAACAGGATACAAACTGTAACCAACAATACACAAACTCCAGAAGATAAGCTAGACAATTTAGATCTAGAAATTAAACACGTATGCTCATCCAAAGACATCACCAAAAGAATAAAAAGAGCACCTACAGACTGCAAAAAAAATTTTGGCTATTGCAAATCAGATAAAGTTCTAATTTCTAAAATCTAGAAGAAAATCCAATATGTCTACAAGAAAAAGATAAATAATCCAATTAAAAAATTAGCCAAGGAAATGAACAGACACTTCACCAAAGAAGACATTAGAGCAGCTAAGAGACACATGAGGAAACGCTCGCAATCACTAGTCATTAGAGAAATGCAAATCAAAACCACAATGAGATACCATCTCACCCCGACTTTATGGGAACGAATCAAAAAAACAGGAAATAACAAATGTTGGAGAGGCTGTGGAGAGATCCGAACTCTTATGCATTGCTGGTGGGAATGCAAAATGATACAACCACTTTGGAAAATGATACTTTGCTTCCCTAGAAAGCTAGAAAAGAAATACCATATGATCCAGCAATACCACTCCTAGGAGTATATCCTAGAGAAACAAGAACCGTCACATGAATATGCACACCCATGTTCATTGCAGCATTGTTCACTATAGCAAAAAGATGGAAACAACCTAGATGTCCATCAATAGATGAATAGATAAACTACTGTACATATACACAATGGAATATTACACAATGACAGAGAACAATGATGAATCTGGCAAGCATCTCATAACATGGATGAATCTGGAGGGCATTATGCTGAGTGAAATAAGTCAATCACAAAAGGACAAATATAGTCTGAGACCACTGCTGTAAAAACTCATGAAAAGGTTTACACACAAAAAAAAGAAATAATCTTTGATGGTTATGAGGGAGGGGAGGGGTGGAGATGGAAAAACACTAAATAGACAATATACAATAGGTAAGTGATAACTCTGGTGAAGGATAAGACAGTACACAATACTGGGGAAGCCAGCACGACTTGTACAAAGCAAGGTCATAGAAGCTCCATAGACACAACCAAACTCCCTGAGGGACAGAATTACTGGCCTGAGGGCTGTGGGGACCACAGTCTTGGGAAACGTCTAGCTCAATTGGCATAACATAGTTTATACAGAAATGTTCTACATTCTACTTTGGTGAGTAGCATCTAGGGTCTTAAAAGCCTGTAAGTGGCCACCTAAGATACTCCACTGGTCTCATTCGTTTGGGAGCATAAGAGATTGAAAAAAACTAAAGATACAAGGGAAAGATTAGTCCAAAAGACTAATGGACCACACCTACCATGGCATCCACCAGACTGAGTCCAGTACAACTAGATGGTTCCTGGCTAACACCACTGACTGCTCTGACAGCGATCACAATAGAGGGTCCCAGACAGAGTTGGAGAAAACTGTAGAACAAAATTCTATCTCACAAAAAAAGACCAGACTTACTGGCCTGACAGAGACTGGAAAAACCCCAAGAGTATGGTCTCCCAACACCATTTTAACTCAGTAATGAAGTCACTCCCGAGGTTCACCCTTCAGCCAAAGATTAGACATGCCCATAAAACAAAATGAGACTAAAGGGGCACAACAACCCAGAGGCAAGGATTGGAAGGCAGGAGGGGACAGGAAAGCTGGCAATAGGGAACCCAAAGTCAAGAAGGGAGAGTGTTGACATGTCGTGGGGTTGTTAACCAATGTTGTAAAACAATACGTGTACTAACTGTTTAATAAGAAACTAGTTTGTTCTGTAAACCTTCATCTAAAGTTCAAAAAAGTAAATAAATAAATAAAAAAGACATAATGATACATGCTACAACATGAATCAACGTTGAAAATATTATGCTACATGGAAGAAGTGAGTCACAAAAGACCAAGTATTGTATTATTCTATTTATATGAAATGTCCAGAGTAAACAAATTAATATAGATATGAATTAGATTACAGGTTATCAGGGACTGTGGAGAACCATATATCAATATACTATTAAAAAAAGAACAAACTGGACAAATAGAATGCAAATAGCAGAATCATGGGTTTCATCCCATCTAATTCAATGACTTTATATATAAGTAGTTGAAATACCACAATTAAAGGCAGATAATATCAGATTGTATTAAAAAAAGAAATCTCAGATATATATTTCCTATGACATATACTTTTTAAACTTAATTAAATAATAGGTAAAAAGTTAAAAAAATAGATAAAAATTATACCATGAAAACAGTAATCAAAACAAATCTGAAGAGTCTACATAAATGCAAAGCAGATTTCAGAGCAAACAATAACAGGAGTAAATAAAGTAATTTAATAATAATGCAAGATATAATTCATCATGAAAACATAATAATCCTAAATATGCATGCACATAATAATACAGTTTCAAAACTACAGCAAGCAAAAATTGATAGAACTGAAAGTCCTTCTGACTAGTGGGAACAAACATGATTCTTGGATGTGTGTGAATTCTGGAAATAGTTATCTCTAACCACTTTTTAGATGGTCTTAACCTGGCCTCTAATATTTTCCTCAAATGTATGTATTGAGCAGCACCTATCTGAATATTTGAGGTGAATCCTCTATAGATCTCTAGAGTTCACTGTTTGTGAATCTCTCTCCTCTCCATTAATTTGTCCTGAAAAATTTAGACACTTTGGTCCTCCCAGACTCTCAGCTCTGTCTTTTCAAACCAGGGAGTATGCTGGGCTTTGCCTGTGGAAAGAGAATATGGAAAAAGCTAACTGCAGAACAGACCATCAATTGCTCATATGCATGTTCAAGTTGAAGCTGAAGAAAACTGAAACAAGTCCACGAGAGCCAAAGTATGACCTTGAGTATATCCCACCTGAATTTAGAGACCATCTCAAGAACAGATTTGACACACTGGACACTAATGACCAAAGACCAGAGGAGTTGTGAGATGACATCAAGGATATCAGATATGAAGAAAGCAAAAGGTCATTAAAAAGGCAGAAAAGGAAGATCAAAATGGATATCAGAGGAGACTCTGAAACTTGCTCTTGAACGTAGAATATCTAAAGCAAATGGAAGACACGATGATGTAAAAGAACTGAATACAAGATTTCAAAGGGCAGCTCGAGAAGACAAACTACTATAGTGAAATGTGCAAAGACCTGGAGTTAGAAAACCAGAGGGGAAGAACATGCTGAGCATTTCTCAAGCTGAAAGAACTGAAGAAAGCCTTGAGTTGTAATATTGAAGGATTCTATGGACAAAATACTGGATGACACAGCAAACATCAAAAGAAGGTGGAAAGGTTACACAGAGTCACTGTACCAAAAAGAATTGGTCAACGTTGAACCATTTCAGGTGATAGCATTTCAGGAGGTTCTTGATCTGATAGTATTGAAAGAGAAGTCCAAGCTTTACTGAAGGCATTGAACAAAAACAAGGATCCATTAATTAGTGGAATACCAACTGAGATGTTTCAACCAACGGATGTAATGCTGGAAGTGCTCACTCGTCTATGCCAAGAAATTTGGAAGACAGCTATCTGGCCAGGCAACAGGAAGAGATCAATTTTTGTGCCCATTCCAAAGAAAGGTGAGCCGATAGAATGGGAAATTATTGAACAATATCTTTAATATAACACACACTTAAAATTTTGCTGAAGATACTTAAAAAATGCTTTCAGCAGAACATCCACTTGGAACTGCCAGAAATTCAAGCCGAATTCAGAATTGTATGTGGAACAAGGGATATCATTTCTGATGTCAGATTGATCTGGGCTGAAAGCAGAGAATACTAGAAAGATGTTTACCAGTATTTTATTGACTATTCAATTGTGTGGATCATAATAAAATTATGGACACCACTGCAAAGAATGGGAATTCCAGAACACTTGATTGTGCTCATGCAGAACCTGTACATAGACCAAGAGGCAGTCATTCGAACGGAACAAAGGGATGCTGCATAGTTTAAAATTAGGAAAGGCTTGTATCCTTTCACCATACTTATTCAGTCCGTATGCTGAGCAAATAATAAAAGACTTGGACTCTATGAAGAAGAACAGTGCATCAAGGTTGGAAGAAGACTCATTAACATCCTGTGATATGCAGATGACACAACCTTGCTTGCTGCAAGTGATGAGGAATTGAGGAATTAAAGCACTTAATGATGAAGATAAAAGACTACAGCCTTCAGTATTGATTACACCTCAAAAAAAAAAAAAAAAAAGAGAACAAAAATCGGCACAACTGGACCAATAAGCAAAATCATGACAAACAGAGAAATTATTTAAGTTGTCAAGGATTTCATTTTATTTGAAGCCACAATCGATGCTCATGAGGCAGCAGTCAAGAAATCAAACAGTGTATTGCATTGGGCAAATCTGCTGCAAAAGAACTTCTTTAAAGTGTTCAAAAGCAAAGATGTCACTTTGAGGACTAAGATGTGCCTGACCCAAGCCATGGTATTTTCAATTGCCTCATGTGCATGCGAAAGCTAGACAATGAATAAGGAAGGAAGATCAAAGAAGAACTGATGCATTTGAATTATGGTGTTGGCAAAGAATACTGAATATACCCTGGGCAGCCGCAAGAAGGAACAAATCTATTAGAAGAAGTACAGCCAGAATGCTCCTTAAAAGAGAGAATGGCAAGACTTCAACTCAGGTACTTTGGAGATGTTTTCAGGAGGGACCAGTCTCCGGAGAAGGACATCATGGTTGGTAGAGTATCAGTGAAAAAGAGGAAGATCCTCAGGAAGAGAGATTGGCACAGTGGCTGCAACAATGGCCTCAAAAGTAGCAGCAATTGTGAGTGTGGTGCAGGAATGGGCAGTGTTTTTTTCCTGTAGTGCATAGGGTCACTATGAATTGGAACCGACTTGATGGCACCTGGCAACTACAACAACCGGCCCAGTACCGTGACCTGAAATCTCTCTGAGGGCAGTAAATGGAGAATTTGTAAGGCTGACTTTACTTCCTGTTTTTCAGGTTTATTTTATTTCATTGCCTGATATTTAGTTCTTGAAAATCATTGTTTTAAATATTTTTTCTATAATTTGGTTGCCTCAGTTTTTATAAACTGTAAATCATAGTATGTTCTCCCGCATGTGCACATTTCTGCCATATTCTGTTTGGACACAAAAATAGTGCAGTTAAGTATAATATTGAGGACAAACTGCATGATGACATACTGCCCTTTTTGTTCTACCAGCAACAGTGATTTTCAGTTGAGATCAATCATCAGATGCATTAAACACAATAGGCTTTACCTCAGATAATTTACCTAACTTTAGAATAGGTAACAGCAGGAATAGCAACAATATAACAAAGTTCTGGGGAGTTCCAGGCACAGCTTCATGTCCCACTTTGTACTTGGGATGTGCAAGTTCATGAAACACAAAGCTTGTGGGGTGCAGACTTCTTCCAGCTCAGGGATATGATAAACTATGGGGTCTCTTGAATTTTCATCTTTCCTCAGAGAAAAGTGATGAGTACCTATTTGCCAATGCAGCGGCATATCATCAATTATAATTTACAGATTATGGGTTGAATTCTGTTCCCCCAAGAAATGTGTGTCCACTTGGCTAGGCCACGATTCCCAGTATTGTGTGATTGTCTACCATTTGCTCATCTGATGTGATTTTTCTACGTGTTAATGGGAGCCCTGGTGGCACAGTGGTTAAGAGCCATGGCAAGCTACACCTGCTAACCAAACGTCAGCAGTTCAAATCCAGCAGGCACTCCTTGGAAACCCAATGGGGCAGTTCTACTCTGTTCTATAGGGTAGCTATGGGTAGGAATCAACTTGATGGCAATGGGTTTTTTTTTATGTTAATGAGGTGAGATTAGCAGCAGTTATGTTAATGAGGCAGAACTCAATCAACAAGGTTAGGTTGGGTTTAGCAGCTGGTGGTGCAGTGGTTAAGAGCTTGGCTGCTAATCAAAAGTCCGCAGTTCCAATCTACTAGCTGCTCCGTGGAAACCCTGTGGGGCAGTTCTACTCCGTCCTGTGGGGTCGCTATGAGTCTGAATCACTTGTCGGCAGTGAGTGATTTTTAGATCAACTGAGACTTTTATGTCAGTTTTAAAATGAAAACAATAACCCCTACACCATCCCAGCTCACAAAATAATATGGGATTCAAATAAAATAGTATATATGAAAGAGCATTGTAAGCCTTTACATACTAACTCTCATTTCAAAGCTGGAAGAGCCAGATGGCTCCTAGACTGTTTCCATATTCTTGACTGAAATGGAGAATCATGGCAATTATCTATATTTTTCAAAGTTGAAATGCTACTGTTCTTTATTTGCTGTGTCAAATTATTTAATTGAGTATTATGCCTACATAATCTGATTTTGAATTGATTTTGAATTTTTTTTTACATTTATGTTACATATATATGTCTATGCAGCACATGTGAACTTCATCCCTCACCTCATTATATTAATCCTCCAAGACTGATAATCAATATTAAAGTACATAATTCAAAGCATAATAAAATCATTTTATGTTAATAATATAATTTAATTTCATATAACCTGTATGTATGTGATTCAAGGATATTAGGAAAGCTGGAATAAAACAGAACATAAATGTTGCCTTTATATCTTTGAAATCACTTGTAATTCAAAGCATGCTATTGCAGAATAGAGTTATGGAAATATTAGAAATAAAAAATTCATTGTGAAATTATATTAAACAGAAAAATGAATTAACTTAAAAGTATTTTAAAGTTAAAATATTTTAAAATATAAATCAGAAGAAAATGAGAGACAGTTTCAATTTTCCTAACATGATTCTAACTTTATTCTTTTCACATTCATTATACCTGACAATTCTTTTTATCTTTGGCCCCATTAACATTTCTTATCAAATTTCATTTACTTGTGGCAGGTTTATCTCATGTGAGTTTGTAAATTAAATCTACTCCTTTACTATAAATGATTCACTTCAAAAAAAAAAATCAACAATTATTTGTGTTAACATTTATTAAAAACATTTACTGAAACTCCCCACTATGTGCCAAATACCATACTAGAAAATGAGAAAGCAAAAGGAAAAAAAAAAGATATTTGAGCTAAACTAATTCACAGTCTCATCATGTGCACCATGTGGCAATTAAATGGTTACTCCTGAAGACACAAAGTTTGTATAAGACAAAGTGTATACTCTTAGGACACATATGACCTGATTACATTGTGGTTGTATGTATGAAAATACGAGGGGCAATTAGAAAATATTGTGATTAACATTAAAATTCATTAACTTATCAAACAAATCCTGTATCATTTCATTGAATATAGTTAATTTTATACCTTAAGACAAATGGTAAAAGGAATAGTTCCCTAAGAATGTAAGAATTTATTGAATTACTCTGTAGGCCATTAATTGTAATTCTGATTGGTGCATCTAGCTATGCTGGAATTTTAATTTGCTATTAGATTTGTGGATGAAGCTGGCTTAGTTAGAGGAAAGTTTGATAAAATGATTTAAATATAGGGTGGCCCCATGTATAAAAATAGCTTACAGAGTCCAGTTCAAGTCTACTTAAAAAGGAAGTTGAATTTAAGCATTATTAGGGCAAACACTAATACTCCACCACTTTTTTTTTCTTTTTTTTAATTTGATTTTTTTCTAGTGAAAATATATACAGCAAAACCCACTCTCACTCCATAATTTCTGGACATAATTATCGGTGACACTGGGTACGTTCTTCACATTGTGTCAACGTTCTTATTATTTCTGTTCTAGTTGTTCCACTTCCAATTACTTCATCAGCCAGCCCCCAACCTTCTCATCTGTTGTTTAAAATAGCTGTTGGCCCCTTAGTCTTGTATAATTTTTTCTTTTTTTAAGAAACACAATACTGAAGGATGACAAGCCTTATTCTTTGGGCTAAACAGTTACTTAGTTTAAAAGTGACTTCAGAGGGTAGTTTTAATTCAAGGTCTGAAGAATAACACAGGATTATAGTCTTGGAGACGCTTCCAGCCTCAGTAGGTCCAGTAAGTCTAGAGTCTTTAAGAATTTGAAGTTCCATTCCACATTTTTTCTCCCTTTATATCAGGATTCATCTATTATGTTCCTGATCACAAAATTCAGTAGTGGTAGCCAGGCACCGTCTAGTTCTTCCAGTCTAATACTCCACTATTGATAGGTAAAAAAACGATTGACTGTGAATAGACCAAATGGTGGTGACACATGTTTGCAGTGAACCCACAATCATTGTTTAGGCACATAACCAGAGTTCAGCTATCTGAACATGAGGTAGAATGAAAGCTGGACATTGTGCTCAGACCACACGGTACAACAAATAGAAATTAAAATCTAAATGTATTTTGCTAACAATAAATTTAAGTGTGAGACAAGAAAACATATTCAAAATACTTGTATGAGTAAACACAATGGGGAATCACTATCTTGCTATCACTTTCTGTTTGTAGATTACAGAACTCATTAACAGACATATTCACTGTGATATGGTGAGTAATGCTGGGTAAAAGATTGTCTGTAAGTGGTCAGGACAGATCAGGAACCACGTTTCGTTCAAGGATGAGGTATAAGCCCACAATTCCTCTAGCTGAGATAAGTGATAAAGACATGGTTATCAAAAACAGTTTTAAAAATTTGCTTTGCCTTAGTAGAGATTTATAATGCTGATTATTTTATTTTATTATTATTTTTACTTTATTATCATTACCTAGGGCTTTAAAAGAGCGAACAAATCTGTCTTGGAAGAAGTACAACCAGGATGCTCCTTAGAAGCAAGGATGACAAGACTACATATGGCATATTTTGGGCATGTTCTCAGGAGAGATCAGTCCCTGGAGAAGGACATCATACTTGGTAAAGTAGAGGGTCAGCGAAAAAGAGGAAGACCCTCAATGAGATGGATTGACACAGTGGCTGCAACAATGGGCTCAAGCATTACAACAATGGTGAGGATGGAGCAGGACCCAGCAGTGTTTCATTCTGTTTCACATAGGTCACTATGAGTCGGAACCAACTCAGTGGCACCTAACAACAATAACGACAAGGCTTTAAAACAAATTTAATGAGAGTACATAACTGATGGAGTTACCAAAATTTGAAAAGATTTTTGAAACTCTAAGAGAATGTAAACCACTTGACTGTGAATGCAGTGAATGACTCACGTTTCTTATGCATATTGAAGGCTTGGTGTGAGGAAGACCTAAATGGTAGGTCTCAGACTAGCAATTAGTTGAAACGTTTGCAGACTATATCAGGAAAACACAGAAGCACATTTAAAAGCTATTCCACAATACATGGCAGTGTCGCTGATGAATCACTGTCTTCCGTATCTCTCTTTCAAGTATTTCCCTGAACAATATGGAAACTTCCAAAATATCCGCAAAGCTGTATCTAGCATACCCTGTTAATTTCTGCCTTTGACATTATGAATATAATAAGAAATATGAAGCCAAAGTTTGCCCTAATGAGGCCTACAGTAAAACCAAAACCAATTATAATTATTTCAGCTTAATGTGAAATGCAGTTCAGGGATTAGAATAGCAGTTAGAAAATTAACTAAATGTTGATAGCTCAACAGAATCTTGCATTAGATAGATGAGAGATAGACAGATAGACAGATAGACAGACTGATAGATAGATAGATGAAATATAGTAAGATATAGACTGAGACTCTGTTGTGGGTAAGATCTTAGATTCTTATCCAAGAATCTATTCATGTCTCAGAACTTAGATTCTCAATTGTCACTTTATTTTTCTGTGAAGTGAGAGTTCTGGATCAAACTTATACTCATAGATTCTAAGATTCTTAGATCTTGTCCAAGATTCTTATTCGAGAATCTATATTTGTATCTCAGAACTTAGGTTCTTAGATCTTATCCAAGAATCTATATTCATATCTCAGAACTTAAATTCTAAGTGTCAATTTATTCTTCTGTGAAATGAGACAGCTAGATCAAACATGTAAGTTTATTTCCAAGTGAAGATTTTAAGATCTAATCCTTAAATCTAGAGATTATAAAAATTAAAAATGAAGAATTATTAATAGCTCAAATTATTATAATGGAATATTTCAAAGAAACTACCATTCTGAGGTAAAGAAGAATCTGCTGCTGGTGAAAATCATACGATACGAATGAGTTGGTTAATAATACTAAAACCAGCATTGCTAATATCTATTTGATTTGTATGTTTTAATTTGCATGTATTCAAAAGAGTTTGTGACACATAATCTGCATCACATATTACTGAAAACGTAAAAGATAATCTTATCGTCACTTTCTGCCCAAAAAACTATAATATGCCGATGTTTTAGACTGCTACCGAGTTACAACTTCACTCCCCTGTAGTTATGCTAATAAAAAGATTGATGCTATTATAATATATATTTATATATTTATATCTCAGGAAACTGAGTAAAACTGACACTGAGTAAAAGAAATATTTCAACGTTGCTTTTTTTGGTTAAATTTATGAATAAGTTTTTTTTCCCCCAATAAGCTAGAGATATGCTAGATTGCTAGAGACATGTGTTCTATACATTATTGAAGAGATACATACTATTTCTAGATTATATACCTACCTTATCATCAAAAGTATACTGTCATATTACTCAGTATTGAATTTATATATTGTGCTAAAAAGAAATAAAATTTTCAGGTAGTGCAGGGAAACATACCACTGAAATATATAACCAAACTGAGAAATTAATCTTCCCTGAAGAGAGTTACTTCTAAATGGAGCATCTCCCAGGAGAAATGTATGTGCCTGGCACTATTTCTTCACAGCATTAGCTGCTGAGAAGCACGTCTTTGCTAACTAACCTTGGTGTTCTCTTCTTCAGTGCATGACGACTGCTAGCTACATACTGCCCCAATAGACACAATCAGTGACCCTCGCACCTGGAAGTGACCCATGGACTCAGCAGCTGTTGTTGTGAGTCCGTTAGGAAATGAATACCTAAGAAAACTATCTGCTAAAGTCGGGGAAGGAGATGAAGGAGAATTGATTTATTTCATTTACCATTAAACAGAAGTCTTGTTGCTGTTAGTGTTAGGTGCCCTTGAGTCAGTTCTGACTCATAGCGACCCTATGTACAACAGAATGAAACACTGCCCAGTCCTGCACCATCCACAAAATCATTGCAATGTTGGAGCCAATTGTTGTAGCCACCGTGTCAAGCCATCACATTGAGCGTCTTCCTCTTTTTTGCTGACCCTCTACTTTCCCAAGAATGACGTCCTTCCCTAGGGATTTGTCCCTCCTGATAATTTGTCCAAAGTATGCGGGATGAAGTCTCAACATCCTCATTTCTAAGGAGCATTCCACCTGTACTTGTTCATCCTTCTGGCAGACCATGGTATATTCAGTATTCTTTGCCAACACCATAATTCAAAGGCACCAATCATTCTTCAGTCTTCCTTAGTCATTGACAGCTTTCACATGCACGTCAGGTGATTGAAAATACCATGGCTTGGGTCAGACGCACCTTAGTCGCAGTTTTGCTTTTTAACACTTTAAAGAGGTCTTTTGCAGCAGATTTGCCCAATGTAATACATCCTTTGATTTCTTGACCTCTGCTTCCAAGGACATTGATTGAGAATCTAAGTAAAATGAAATACTTAACAATGTCAATATGTTCTCCATTTATCATGATGCTGCTTATTGGGCCAGTTGTGAGGATTTTGGTTTCATTATGTTGAGGTGTAATCCGTACTGAAGGCTGTAGTCCTTGATCTTTATTATTAAGTACTTCAAATTCTCTTTTCTTTCTGCAAACAAAATTGTGTCATCTGCATATAGCAGGTTGTTAATGAGTCTTCCTTCAATCCTGATGTGGCATTCTTCTTCATATAGTCCAGCTTCTCAGATAATTTGCTCAGCATACAGACTAAGTATGGTAAAAGGATACCACCCTGACACACTAGGTAAAGATTGTTGTCCTTACCAAAATGTTCCCTTTCAATCCTTAAATAATATTTTATGGGTAATTTCATGACCTTATATCCAGTGCTCTGTGTTTGCTAATGTTAGTTCTCACAACTTTATAAGTGAATGACCAAGCTACCGCTATATTGATGGGTTATTAAAGATATTGTCCCACAATGATTGGGATACCTAAAATATATGTGAAAGGAAGTAATTTAGATATTTGTTAACAATTTTATAAATAATTACCTTATGTTTTAAGAAACAAGTCCTTATTATTGAATTTGAGAAATAAACATTATATTTTCATAAAAATTGATAAATTTAGTAAGCTTGGGAGTCCCTGGGTATTGCAAATGATTAATGTGTTCAGTTGTTAATGAAAGGTTAGAGGTTCGAGTCTACCCAGAGACATCTCAGAAAAAAAGCCTAGTGATTTACTTTTGAAAAATTATCCGTTAAAAACTCTGCGGAGTACTGTTCTACTCTGGAACATATGGGGTTGCCATGAGTCAGAATTGACTCAAAGGCACCTAGTTGGTTTTGATTTATATATAGTAAGCTTAGTGTTCAGGAAAAGATTTAATATCATAGACTTTGGAATCAGAAAGAAGTACATTTGAATTTGACTTCGCCAATTTTAGCTGTACCATCTTTGGCATGTTTGTAACCTTTATTGCCTCAATTTTCCCATTGATAAAATGGGATAATAATACCTACACCACAGATTTTCTGTGATGATCAAATTAATTGGCTCACATAATGGTTCTATAAAACAAACAAACAAAACCCAAACCCATTGCCGTTGAGTCGATTGCCACCATAGCGACCCTAAGGGACAGAATAGAACTGCCCCATAGGGTTTCCAAGGAGCACCTGGTGGATTCAAACAGCTGACCTTTTGGTCAGTAGCCATAGCTCTTAACCACTAGGCCACCAGGGTTTCCAAATGTTTATAATAATGCTTGGCATAAAGTAAGTTCATAATAATGTAAACCTTTACACCTTAGGATATCGTTATTTTTCTTTTTATCTCAGCTAGTTCTCCCCTTTAAGACACTTCAATCTTGCAACATATAGTTAATTCATTTTTCATTTTATTAAGGATGCCAAAAAGATTTCTGAAATGATTTTCTTGCTCTTGTAATCAATAACGTTTCAGAGCTATGCCCTGCCTTGGAATATCACATCAAACTGAAACTTCAATTTCTCTTTATCTCTGATAATTTTTCATGGACTCATGTTTCTGGTGTCTCAATTTATTTCAGAATAATGAGTGGTCTGTATAGATTTAGTGTTTCCAACAGTAATAACAGGCGTGTTACTTCCCTTTCAAAGGTTCTAGCATTCCCACTTCAGATAGAGATGCTAGAGGCCAGATTAATGTGCAAACCTCTTCTTCCTATTTTTTGTATCTAGTGTTTGTTTAATCACTTCAGTGATCCTGGGCTGATATAGGATTTCCTCCAAGCCTCATCATCTAGTTCTTTGCTATTCAGGAGTGAGGGCACGCAAAATCTCCAATCCTAATATGTATTACTAACAGAATGTTTCCTAACTCCACCTTTGCTTACATCACTTTTCTTACATTTCTCAGTGTATGTCACAGCAAATCTTTCCCCACTTCTGTTACTTGTGGGGGTTATCATCTCTGAAAAATCCATGAAATGGAAGTACTGATGGTGGAAAAGGAGTTACAGCAGTGTAAGATACTTAGCTCAAGATTGTAGTTGTTTACACCATGGTTGCTAGAGAATTTCGCCTCATGATCCACAAAGACTGTATATTTCTCTCTACTTTATTTCAAGCTGGTGACATTTCTCCATTTTACATGGGTCTCCAGCCAATGATGGTGATCAATTTAGTCATACTATCTTATAGCTAATTGAATGCCCTCCCTAATGCTGAAGATATATACACTTTCCAAATTAATTTTTGAATGTTAGAAATTTCTATGAATATTAGAGATTTCTGAGTTTTACTGGTATTTTAAAAAAGACTTAGGGAAACTTTTTCATGAAGGCTGCTGCAAGGATACCATTTAACTATTTTTGTGAATATCCATAGGTGAATTTTTTCATTGGTATGAATATCAGGTAGATAAACAGCTTTAAAAAAACCGTGTATGTGTGTGTGTGCGTGTGTGTGTGTGTGAGTGTGTGCATGTGCATATGAATGTGATGTAAATAAAATTTATTTGGAATTTTCATGAATATTAATATGAATTTTCTTTTGTATATTTATAAGCATATTCTTTAATCAAGCAGAAAACATCAAGCAATTGACATTGCAATTTTCCTTTGGTATGTGTGTGTGTATTATAACTTTAAATATTTGAGAATTTGAGATAAATGAAACTTGTCTGAATATATGCTTTAGATACTTTGTGTGTAAATGGAATTTTTATTGATATGAGGATTAGATAAAAAATAAATGATCAAAAATTGTTTGTGCCAGGTATTATGATAAGCACAGAAAATCTTCCCACTTTTGTTCTCCTGGTTGAAGTTTCCCTTTTTGACTGCCTGCCCAATAGCAGAGATTTGTTTTTTATCAAAACTACTGGGTAGGGTGGTGCTATATTCTGGGAAACCAGTCTGAATTGCCCTGGATCTAAAGGTAAGAGAAGATGAGAAGTTGATGATTGGCTTGACTCTCTCAATTTGTTGCATACTTTAGTCTCCTACGTACCCATATTTTCTTCTCTCAATCCATGACAGCTATTGATAAATAGGGAGCAGTATCCAGGCTCTTCTGGGAGACAGTTGGTAAATGGAACATGTTCTACATGAAGGATAACATAATGTTTAAGTACATAGATACTGAGACCAGATAGATTTTATTTTAATTATTGTGAAATTTATTGAGTGTTTATTTTGAACATATTTTACTCAACAAAGATGAGCTGCCGCCCATTGTTTTCTTTTTGTTGTTGTTTCGATAACTATGATACTGTCTCAACCAGCAGCTGACACTACAGTACCTGTGATGTTTTATATGGGTTCTATAATTCTATCCCACAAAGAGTCCTTATTCCAAAATATAGCTGAGAAAGTTAGAGAATTTTAATTACAGCTTGACCCTTATATATTGTTGTTGTTAGGTGCTGTCGAGTAGGTTCCAACTCATAGCAATTCTATGTACCACAGAAAGAGACACTGCCCAGTCCTATGTCATCCTCATAATTTTTGCTATGTTTGAGCCCATTATTGCAGCCACTCTGTCAATCCATCTTGTGCAGGGTCTTCCTCTTGTTCATTGATGCTCTACCTTACGAAGCATGATATCCTTTTCCAGGGACTGGTCCTTCCTGATAACATGTTCAAATTACGTGAGATGAAGTTTCACCATCCACACTTCCAAGGAGCACTTTAGCAGTACATTTTCCAAGACAGACTTGTTCAGTCTTCTGACAGGCCATCGTAGATTCAGTATTCTTCACCAACACCATAAGACAAATGTTTCAATTCTTCTTCTGTCTTCCTTATTCATTGTCCAGATTTCCCATGCATATATGAAGTGATTGAAAATGCCATGGCTTGGGTCAAGTGCACCTTAGAAAGTGACATCTTTGCTGTTCAACACTTTAAAGAATTCTTTTGCAGCAGATTTGCCCAATGCAGTACGTCATTTGATTTATTGACTACTCCTTCCATGGGTATAGATTGCAGATCCAATTAAACAAAGTCATTGACAACTTCAATATTTTCTCTGTTTATCATGATTTTGCTTATTTGTCCATTTGTGAGGAATTTGTTTCCTTTATGCTGAGGTGTAATCCATACTGAAAGCTGTAGTCTTTGATCTTAATCAGTAAGTGCTTCAAGTTCTCTTCACTTTCAGCAAGGTTGTATCGTCTGCGTACTACAGGTTATTAATAAGTCTTCCTCAAATCTTGATGTGTCATTCTTCTTCATACAGTACAGCTGCTCGGATACTTTGCTCAGCATATAGATTAAATAAGGGTGATGAAAGGATACAACCCTGATACACATCTTTTTTTGATTTTAAACCATGTTCTGTTCAAATGACTGCCTCTTGGTCCATGTGTAGGTGCCACATGAGCACAATTAAGTGTTCTGCAATTCCCATTCTTCACAATGTTATCCATAATTTGTTATGATCTACGCAGTTGAATGCCTCTCATAGTCAATAAAACACAGGTAAACATTTGTCGGGTATTCTCTGCTTTCAGCCAAGATCCGTCTGGCATCAGTAATGACATTTACAAGATTAAGTGTTAAATAATAGACAACTGAGAGTCGTCAAGATAGGTTCTCTGATTACGGACTAATTTCTACTTTCAGAAATAAGGTTAGTAAAAAATTTTTCCATTTCCTATCCAGAAAATTTATTCAGAAACTTCAGGCAAAGAGTTATGAATAAAACATAAGTAACTTTAATGTTGCCCCAACTATTTTGAAGGGCTTATATAGAAGAAAGGGTAGACTACTTGGCAAAAAAGAGAAGCTAAATTATTAATGTCTCTAATCACTGTAGTCAACATATAGTGAAGAAAACAACAACAATACAAAAGAAAACCCGTTGTCATTGAGTCAATTCCAACTTGGTTTGCCCTCGACTACTAAAGTTTGGCAATTCAAACTCACCCAGTAACACTGCAGAAGAAAGGCCTGGGGATCTTCTTCCATAAAAATTACAGCCCAGAAAACCCTATGGAGCAGTTCCATTTTGTAATACATGAAGCCACCATGGTGGAGAAGAGAGCTGAAATTTTAATGAACTCTTCATCCTTAAGAAAACTAGATGGTTTCTTGTCCATCTGGGAAGGAAAAAACTTCCATGAGTGTCTTGGAGTTTTAACAGTAGGGACACTACCCAAAGCACACTCTGTTATCTCAGGCAGTCTTGGAGAAATGCCCATCAAGCCTTTCTATTTATGGATCTACTTCGTGATAATGTTCATTATCACGGAGCCTGGCACAGCATTCAAGAGTTAGGCCGGCCAGGCTCAAGTAACTCATCTATCCTCTCAAATATATTACACTAAATATAATTGCTTTTTTATATTTCATACACATTTTTTCTTTTGTGCGTAAATTCAAAGTGCTTTATTATAATCAGGTCTTTCCTGCTAAGTTTGATTTGAATTCTTAAATTATTTAGAATCTTTTTAAGTTTAAAATATTATTAGGGGGCTCAAAGTACTGAAAAGGATTGTTCCAGGAACTTCAACCAAATTTCAACTGTGTCCTGATGGATACAAAGGAATCAGTCTTGTAAGGAGATGGAGGATAAATTACTCTAGGCAATGGTTGTGGTAGGTGAGAAGGTGCTGTTAACAAAATACTTTGGCACATTCCGTTTGCTTCACTGCCTTTTACACTTCTAAAGTTCAGTCTCTGAAACTTGCAGATTGACCTTCAGTTTTCTCTAGAACTGATGCAGAATTTTACTCTTTCAAGAATGCCATGAGAATTTGGAAGATAGTTATATGTTGGGCTTACATTTCTCTGTGGAAGCAGTATTATCTCCCCTAATTTTAGGATCTAGAGGTAACAAAATAAGCTTTTCTGAATATAGTCTTTCTTTTTCCTCCAAGAATAGCTCAACAATAAGGGCATGGAATTTTTTGTGTCGTATCTGTAGATCAGAATGCTTTCACAGTGATGAATAAAGTGGTTGAAAGTTCTGAGATTGTAGAGATGGTCCTTCTCTGTCAAAGCACATTTTTTCCCACATGGCTGTGGCAGTAATGTAGCCTCAGAGCAGCTTGCACCAGGAAAAGAGGAAGATTTGGCTCACACTACTGTTCGTCTTACAAAGGCACTCTTTTTCTGGCTAACTCTTCTTTGGTTTGTTTGTTTACCTTGGACTGACTCTTTATCACCTTCAAAATAGAAAGTGGGTGTGGACTTACAGAGAAAGGAACTAAGAAAGTTGCTGGTCACACTTTTCCTATAATGGTCTTCAGTGTTGCATCCAGCCAGGTGAAATTAAAGCTCCCACATTGTAAAGCCCAAATCATCAGATAATTGTGTTGGTTTTCAAGGGAAAATGACTGCAATAAATAAAAGTAACCGATCTTGTTCTCTATAGATACATTTCTTTCAGAATATTGGCAGCAGAGTGTGTGGCTTGCTAGAGAAGTAAGGTAGAAACTGAGATACATCTAGATTAACAGATTTAGAAATATTGCCCACCACCCCTCCAGCAATTGACATTACTCCTCTTAAATATAAGCTAACACTACTTCTTTATATATCTTCCTATGTGTATGCTATGTCACTCTTCCTCCCCATAGATTTAATCACATTATTCCCTCTACACACGTTCCTTTAAAGTTATTATCCTTAATATATCTTTAAACATTTCTTCTGTTTGAATCTCTCCAAAATTGATAACTCTATTTTTTTTTATTGTACTTTAGATAAAGTTTTACAGAACAAACTAATTTCTCATTAAACAGTACACATATTGTTTTATGACATTGGTTAACAACCCCACGACATATCAACACTCTCCCTTCTTGAGCTTTGGTTCCCTATCACTAGCTTTCCTGTTCCCTCCTGCCTTCTAGTCTTTGTCCCTGGGCTGTTGTGTCCCTTAGTCTCATTTTGTTTTATGGGCCTGTCTAATTTTTGGTTGAAGGGTGAACCTCAGGAGTGACTTCATTACTGAGCTGAAGGAGTGCCCGGGGGCCATACTCTCAGGAATTTTCCAGTCTCTGTCAGGCCAGTAAGTATGGTCTTTTTTTGTGAGTTAGAATTTTGTTCTACATTTATCTCCAGCTCTGTCTGGGACTCTCTGTTGTGATCCCGGTCAGAGCAGTCAGTGGTGGTAGGCGGACACCATCTAGTTGTACTGGACTCAGTTTGGTGGAGGCCGCGGTAGTTATGGTCCATTAGTCCTTTGGACTAATCTTTCCTTTGTATCTTTAGTTTTTTTCATTCTCCCTTGCTCCCGAAGGGGTGAGACCAGTGGAGTATCTTAGATGGCAGCTTGCAGGCTTTTCAGACCCCAGACGCTACTCCCCAAAGTAGAAGGTAGAACATCTTCTTTATAAACTATGTTATGCTAACTGAGCTAGATGTTCCAGAGACCATGGTCACCACAGCTCTCAGCCCAGCAATTTGGTCCCTTAGGGAATTTGGATATGTCTATGGAGCTTCCATGACCTTTCCTTGTACAAGTTGTGCTGCCTTTCCCAGTAGTGTACTGTCTTACCCTTCACCAAAGTTACCACTTATCTATTGTCTATGTATTGTTTTTCCATCCCCATCCCTCGCCTCCCTCTTAACCATCAAAGATTGTTTCTTTTTGTATGTAAACCTTTTCGTGAGTTTTTACAGTAGTGGTCTCATACAATATTTGTCCTTTTGTGATTGAATTATTTCATTCAGCATAATGCCCTCCAGATTCATCCATATTATGAGATGCTTGGCAGATTTATCGTCGTTCTTTATCATTGCATAATACTCCATAGTGTGTATGTAACATAGTCTATCCATTCATCTGTTGACGGGTGTCTAGGTTGATTTGATCTTTTTGCTATTGTGAACAATGCTGCAATGAACAGGAGAGTGCATATGTCTTTTCGTGTGATGGCTCTTATTACTCTAGGATATATTCCTAGGGGTGGAATTGCTGGATCATATGGTAATTTCTATTTCTAGCTTTCTAAGGAAGCACCATATTGTTTTCCAAAACGGTTGTATCATTTTGCATTCCCACCCGCAGTGCATAAGAATTCCAATCTTCTTGTGGCCTCTCCAACATTTGTTATTTCCTGTTTTTTTGATTCATGCCAGTAATGGCAGGGTGAGATGGTATCTCATTGTAGTTTTGCTTTGCATTTCTCTAATGGCTAGTGATCGTGAGAATTTCCTCTTGTGTCTGTTGGTGCCTTGAATGTCTTCTTTGGTGAAGTGTCTGTTTATTTCCTTTGCCCATTTTGTAATTGGATTATTTGACTTTTTGTTGTAGAGGTTTTTGATTTTCCTGTAGATTTTAGAGATTAGACATTTATCTGATTTGTAAGGGTCAAAATTTTTTTCCCAGTCTGTTGGTGCTCTTTTTGCTCTTTTGGTAAAGTCTTTTGATGAGTATAAGTGTTTAATTTTAGAAGATCCCAGTTATCCAGTTTATCTTCTGGAGTTTGTGTGTTGTTGGTTGTGGTTTCTATCTTGCTTTTTGTTAGTATTAGGACCTTTAGCATTGAACTTATTTTTTTTTCTGTGAACTTTATACTTTTTGGCTTTATATTTAGGTCTTTGATCCATTTTGAATTAGTTTCTGTGTATGGTGTGAGGTATGGGTCCTGTGTCATATTTTTGCACGTGGACATCAATCGCCACCACTATTTTCTAAAAAGAACTGCTTTTCCCCATTTGATGGACTTTAGGCCATTGTTGAAGGTCAGGTGACTATAGGTGGATGGATTTACATCTGGATTCTCAATTCTGTTCCTTTGGTCAATGTATCTATCATTGTACTAGTACCAGGCTGTTATGACTACCGTAGATGTATAGTAGGTTCTGAGGTCAGGTAGTGCCAGTCCTCCTACTTTGTTCTCTTTCTTCAGTAGTGCTTTACTTATCCAGAGCTTCTTCCCTTTACATATAAAGGTAATGATTAGTTTTTCCATCTATTTAAAGCATGTTGTTGGTATTTGGATCGGGATTGCATTGTATTTGTAAATTGCTTTGGGTAGAGTTGTCATTTTTACATTGTTGAGTCTACCTATCCATGAGCATGGTATGTTTTTCCATTTATGTAGATCTCTTTGGTTTCTTGCAGTAGTGTTTTGTAGTTTTCTTTGTATGGGTCTTGTACATCCCTGGTTAGGTTTATTTCTAAGTATTTTATTTTTTTAGGGGCTATTGTAAGTGGTATTGTATTCTTGATTTCCTTTTTATCCTTCCTCTTTATTAGTATATAGGAATCCAACTGATTTTTATATGTTTATCTTGTATCCTTGCTACTCTACTGAATCTTTCTATTAGTTCCAGTAGTTTTCTCATGGAGTCTTTTGAGTTTTCTATGTATAGTATCATATCATCTGCAAATAGGGACAGTTTAACTTTTTAATTACCAATTTAGATGGCCTTTATTTCTTTTGTCTTGCCTTATTGCTCTAGCTAGGACTTTCAGCATAATGTTGAATAAGAATGGTGAAAAAGGGCATCCTTGTCTTGTTCCCATTCTCGAGGGGAATGTTTTCAGCCTCTCTCCATTAAGAATGATGCTGGCCATTGGTTTTTCATAGATGGCCTTTATTACGTTGAGAAATTTCCCTTCTATACCTATTTTATTGAGAGGTTTTATCAGACTGTATGTTGGACTTTGTCAAATGCCTTTTCTGCATTGATTGAGATGATCATGTGATTCTTTTCTTTCCTTTTATTTCTGTGGTGGATTACACTAATTGATTTTCTAATGTTGAACCATCCTTACATAGGTGGTGTGAATGCTACTTGGTGGTGGTGTGTTATGTTTTTGATATGATACTGAATTCTATTGGCTAGAATTTTGTTGAGAATTTTTGCACCTATATTCATGAGAGATACTGTCCTGTAATTTCCTTTTTTATGGTGTCTTTGTATGATTTCAGTATTAGGGTTATACTGGCTTTATAAGATATGTTTAGAAGTATTGTTTCCTTTTCTATGTTCTGAGATAGTTTGAGTAGTACTGGTGTAAGCTCTTCTGTGAATATTTGGCAGAATTCTCCAGTGAAGCCATCTAGGTCAGAGTATTTTTTCTTTTTTGGGGGAGTTCTTTTTATTACTCTTTCAATCTCTTCTCTTGTTACAGGTCAGTTCAGATTTTCAATATCATTTTGTGTTATTTTGGGTAGGTAGTGTATTTCTAGAAATTTGTCTTTTCCTTTAGGTTTTCAAGTTCGTTGGAGTACAGTTTTTCATAATACTTTGTTATGATCCTTTTTATTTCAGTTGAGTCTGTTGTAATGTCCCCTATTTCATTTCTTATTTGAGTTATTTGCATCCTCTCCTGTTTTTCTTTTGTCAGTTTGGTCAGTGGTTTATTGATTTTGTTGATTGTTTCAAAGAACCACCTTTTGGTTTTGTTGATTCTTTCTATTGTTTTCCTATTCTCTATTTCATTTATTTCTGCTCTGATCTTTATTATTTCCTTTCTTCTGGTGGCTGTGGCTTTTTTTCCCTGTTCTCTTTCTATGTTTGCAAATTGTGTGGCTAATGTTCTGATTTTGTCCCTTTCTTCATTTTTGATGTGTGCATCTATTGCTATAAATTGACCTCTGATGACTGCCTTTGCTGTGTCCCAAAAGTTTTGGTATGATCTGTTTTCATTCTCATTTGATTCTAGGAATTTTTTAATTCCATCTCTGATTTCTTCTATTGCCCAGTTGTTTTTAAGCTGGGTGCTATTCAGTTTCCATGTAGCTGGGTTTTTTTCCTTACTCTTTCTGTTGTTAATTTCTACCTTGATGGCATTGTGATCAGAGAAGACAGTTTGTATTATCTCTGTGTTTTGGATTTTGTTTAGGGTTGCTCTGTGGCCTAAGATGTGGTCTATTCTGGACAATGTTCCTTGTGTGTTGGAAAAGAATGAGTACTTTGAAGCTGTTGAGTGGAGTGTTCTATATATGTCTATGAGGTCAGGTTGGCTGATTGTGCTCTTAGGATCTTCTGTACCTTTGTTGAGTTTGTTTCTAGATGTTCTGTCCTACTGAGAGTGGTGTGTTGAAGTCTCCTACTATTACTGTGGAATTGTCAATTTCTCTTTTCAGTGCCATTAGAATTTGTTTTATATATTTTGGAGCCCTGCCATTGGATGCATAGATGTTTATTATGGTTATGTCTTCATGATGGATCATCCCTTTAATCATTATATAGTGCCATTCTTAGTCTTTTATGGTGGATTTTGTTTTAAAATCTGTTTTACCTGAGATTAGTATTAACAGTCCAGCTCTTCTTTGGTAGCTGTTTCCTTGATATATTTTCTTTTACCATCCTTTGGATTTTAATAAATTTGTGTTTTTGTTTCTATGGTGTGTCTCTTGTAGACAGCATATTGATGGATCCTGTTTTTTTATCCATTCTGTCACTCTCTGTCTCTTTTTGGGTGCATTTAGGCCATTTACCTTCAGTGTAATTATTGATAGGTATGAGTTTATTGCTGTCATTTTGTAGTGCTTTTTTTGGTGGTGCTGACCTTTTCTTTGTTCCTCTTATTCTCCTGTGCTGAACTCCTTTAGTTTGTGAATTTTTTTTCACTTCTTTTGTTTTTGTAGGTTTTGTTTTTACCGAGACTTTATGTTTTTCTTCTTTATTTTGATGAGTAGGTTTGTTAACTTTCTTTGTGGTTACGTTGAAATTTACCCTTATCTTCCTAGGTTTGAAACAGACTATTATTACTTAGTATCACCTTGCCTTCCTTTCCAGTGGAAGTTTCTGTACCTACACCATTTATTCTTTTATTATTCTGATGTTGTTGTCATTTACAGATTATTGTCTCTGGTTCCCTGTTGTAATTCTTTCAGTTTTGGATAGTCCTTGAGAGTTTATTTCCTAGGTTGGTATCTGGCTGGTAAGATCTTACAACCTAGATTCAGGCTGTGCTCTGATGTTTGTTCTCAGACCGAAGGCATTCCTTTAATAATTCTTGTAAGTTTGGTTTGGTTCTCACATATTCCCTTAATTTCTGTTTATCTTGAAATGCCCTAATTTCACTATCATATTTAAGTTAGAGTTTTGCAGGATATATTATTCTTGGCTGGCAATTTTTTTCTCTCAAGTTTTTTTTTTTTTTTTTTTATATATATGTCATCTCATTTCCTTCTTGTCGGTATGGTTTCTGCCAAATAATCAGAGCTTAGTCTTACTGTTTCTCCTCAGAGTGTGACTTTTCATTTTTCTTGAGATTTTCTCAGAATTCTTTCTTTGTGTTTGGTTTTAGCAAGTATCATTATGATATGCCTTGGTGATTTTCTTTTGGGGTCCATCCTATATGGGGTTCATTGAGCTTCTTGGATGGTCAGCTTTTCATCTTCCATGATATTGGGGAAGTTTTCTGTCAGTAATTCGTCAATGATCCTCTCTTTGTTTTCTGTTTTTTCCCCCTGTTCTGGAACTCTGATTACTGGCAATTTTTTTATTTTGATTGCATCCCACATAATTCTCAGGGTTTCTTTGTTTTTCTTCATTTTTTTTTTTCTGATTTTTCCTCAAACAGAGTTGTATCCAAGTGTTTGTCTTCATTTTCACTGATCCTATCTTCCATCATTTCAAACTTGCTCCTCAGACCTTCTATGACACTGTCTTTGTCTGAAATCTTGTTGTTTATCTTTTGGATTTATAATTGTTGTTTTTGTATGATTTCTAGTTATGAATTTATTTTGTCATTTTGTTCCTGTATTATTTTCCTGAAATCTTCCATTTTTTTGTTTGTATTTTCCATGAATTTGTCTCTTTTTCCTCATTTTTGTCTGCTTTTTGCTTCAACTCTTGGATAGCTCTGAATATTTGAAATTTGAATTACTTATCAGGTAGTTCTAGTGCCTTTTCTTCTACTGGAAAATCATCGGGTGTTTTATTTTGGACACCTACTGGAACTGTCCTGTCCTGTTTTATTACATGGTTCCATATTCTTTGCTGTCTTTTTGCATTAAGTAGTTAATTTCTTCATTGATTGATTGTAGATTTTGTTTATTTCATCCTGATTTTTTCTTTTATTTGATTATGTCTGAGCAGGCAGGCTGTGTGTTCTTTCTTGTCTGCTCATCTGTGAGCACAATAATTTTCCTCCTTGTCCTATAGGGAGGGCCATTCACTCAGGGCAGGTCCAGCTGAATAGGAGGGCCTGGGATGGGGTGTTTGTCACATGCACTAGGGCCAACAGGGCAGGCTAGGAATCAGTTCAGGGCAGGTTTCAGTAGGTAGTGCCTGTCCTGCTTGGGGGTGTGATGTTCTGTGCATGGTGCAGGTAGGCAGGAAGAAGGGGGGGTATAGTGATGTGTAGAGCTAAGATGGATGTGGGAAAAAGGAAGGAGAGGAGAGGAAATAGGGGCCAAATCAAACAGAAGAGTGCTAAATGAGCTTGCTGTTGGAGCAGAGAGATAAGAAACCAAGAAATGGAGAAAAACCAAAAAAGAAAAAGGGAAAGATAAATACGTAACAATTAGAAAAAGTAAAAATAAAAACAAAGCCCCCAGGGATCCCACCGATGTGGCTGCAGAGACAGGAAAAGTGGCTTCAGGTCAAAATGTAAACCCTGGATGGAACAGGTAGATATGTCACACAGTGCCAGATTTTCAGGAGACAGAAAAAGAAAGTAAGTATAAAGAGATGAGAAACTGAGAAATGAAGAAAGACAAAAAGGAAAAAAGAGGGAAAAAAAAGAAAAAGAAATGTCCCCAGGTATCCCCCTGGTGTGGCTGTGCAGACCAGAGAAGTGGCTCCCAAGCTGCACATTATATCCTGGCTAAAAGAATCTCCCAAGCAATGAAAAGAAAAAGAAAGCAAACAGACAGAACAAAACAGAAAAACCCCCAGGGAGCACTTTCATGGTGCCATGGTGGTGATTGGCTGCTTCACCATGAAGCTGAACATCTCCTTCCCACCCACTAGTTGCCAGAAACTCATTGAAGTGGACAATGAATGCAAACTTCATACCTTTTATGAGAATAAAATGGCCACAGAAGTTGCTGTTGACTGTCTGGGTGATGAGTGCAAGGGTTATGTTGTCCAAATCAGTGGTGGGAACAACAAACAAGGTTTTCCCATGAAGCAGTGTGCCTTGACCCATGGCCGTGTCTGCCTACTACTGAGTAAGGGACATTCCTGTTACAGACCAAGGAGAATTGGAGAAGGAAAGCACAAATCTGTATGGGGTTGCATCGTGGATGCCAATCTGAGTGTTTTCAATTTGGTTATTGTAAAAAATGGGGAGAAGAATACCCTAGGACTGACTGATACTACTGTGCCTTGTCGCCTGGGGCCCAAAAGAGCTAGCAGAATCCACAGACTTTTCAATCTCTCTAAAAGAAAGATGATGTCTGCCAGTAGGCTGTGAGAAAGCCCCTGAACAAAGAAGGCAAGAAACCCAGGACCAAAGTGCCCAAAATTCAGCATCTTGTTACTCCACGTGTCCTGCAACATAAGCGTCAGCGTATTGCTCTGAAGAAGCAGCACACTAAGAAAAATAAGGAGGAAGCTGCAGAATATGCCAAGCTTCTGGCCAAGAGAATGAAGGAGGCCAAAGAAAAACACCAGGAACAGATTGCTAAGAGATGGAGGCTGTCCTCTCTGAGAGCTTCTACCTCTAAGTCTTAATCCAGTCAAAAATAAAATTTTCTAAGAGTGACAAGTAAATAAGGCCATACATTTAAAAAAAAAAAAAAGCCCTTGGGATCCCACCAATGTGACAGCACAGGCTGGGGAAGCAGTACCCCAGCTGAGTAACACTTTACAGCCTTTCAAGAAGAAGAAAAGTTGGCACACAGAGCCAGGTGTTAGAGAGAAAGGAGGGGGAGGTGGTGAAAGGCATGGAAGAAACCAAAAGAAGCAGAAAAAAGCAACACCAGCAACAAACAAATGGCACTCATGGAGCTGGCCAGTGTGGGCGGGGTGAATCCAACCGGCAGGAGGCCAAAGACCATGCCTTCTGCCAAGAGACTGTAGCTGGTGAGAAGCAGAAGAGGCCAATCAGGGGGAAGAAGGGTGAGGGTTGGGAAAGCATATATCACTGGTTACCTGTAGTTGTCTTTTGCTGGGAGCTCCGTGAAGCTGCTTTTCTGTACTCCCAGTCCACTGATCTCTGATGTGGATAGGGAAAATCCAAGCGGCAGGGACCCTGCACTTCCTGGCCAGCAGAGCTACTGCAGCCAGCTAGGAATTTGCAGAGGTAAAGCAGGGGGAGAAGGATGGGGGGTGGGAAGGTGTATATCGCTGGTTCCCAGGTGTTCTTTCTTCTTCTGGGAGCTCCATGAAGCTGCTTTCTGGTATTCCCTCTCCACCAATCTCCAACAGGAGTCCAAGATGGCAAATCCATGCTGTGTTAGCTGATAGGGGATCTCCAAATGTATCTCTCCTTGCTGTCTGTTCTCTGTCAATTTCTTATTCCATTTGGTGCTTGGCTGAGTTCTCTTTCTCTTCATTTGACAGTTAGGATTCCAGGGTTGATTTTTGTCTCTGTTTTACTTAGTTTTTTCGGTCTTTGCTGTGGAGGGATGGCATGGTGTTTCTGTCCAGGCACCATGTTGGCTCTGCCTTCTTTTTTTAAATTTTTTTTCCCAGACACTAGCTCACTGATTTGCTAATATTTTATCATGAGTAAACTTTTAAATAAAATAAAGCTTACAGATCACACAGTCGTGTTTGTCGTTGTTTGTTTTGTTTTTTCTCTTTTGCTAGGTGAGGTATTGCTGCACTGTAAACATTACACTAGAGAGCTAGCCCCAGACATGCTAAGCATATTCAGAGATTGGCAAGGGACAAATATATTATTTTTGAGTGAGTCTGTGCTATGAAACGTGTGTATTAGATTGGGGCATGATTAGATCAAAAATCTGAGTTGGGGAATCAGAAGCAGAATCAGAGATGGTGCCATACAGTCCACCAGAATTCTGAATTGAGTCTTGTGTCTAATTTCTCAGGGGGGGGGAAATGTATCACTCTCCTTTTTTTCCATTAATCTATTTGCACATATATTTGTCTTTAGGACACTAAGGAAAAGGATTGGACATGAATGAATGTTTTTGGGTCAAATAGTATATTACTACTTCGTAAGGTAAGTTAGATTTATGATATTATGGTAACTTCAGTCAAATTAGTTTTTCCTGGAATATTCTATGAGCCACCTCACTGTTATATTTCTTCATGGTGTTTCCTATATCAGAATAATTTTCTATCTTATCTTTATCTATTAAAATTCTATTGATCCTTAAATTTTTACATAAATTTACACCTCTTCTATTATAATTCTTTACAATTTTTTTTTTTTAATTTCTTGTAAAGTGTTTAATTTGCTTCTGATATTCAATGCATAGAGTAATGCAAAGACCATTGGAAAAAGATTCAGATGGCAGGATCCACTGTATTTTTGCCCAAATAATGCATGCCTTCTACATTTGTTTGCCAACTGAGCCCTCCCCCCAGAAGGTATTTTCATAAATGCCACTATGTCAATTTTTTACATGTTGCTGTAAAAAAATTAGCATAGAGCACTTACGAAAATACCTCACAGGGGGAGGGCACAGTTGGCAAACAAATGTAGAAGGCATACATTATTTGTGTAAAAATATGGTACTTTCACATATGCTATATAAGAGCATATGGCTTTGGGAAAGTAATTAATGACCCTATCTATCTCTCTATCTTCAACTGTATATTCAACTGTATAGTAACATATTTAATTACTAGGTAATTGAATGAGAACCTATATCATCAATAAATATTATATACTAATAAAAGTTTATCAATTATAATAATATATTCATTGTTTTAATCATTATAATGATAAATATTTATCATTATAATAAAACATTATAATAATTACTGTATTTTTATGCAAATAACATATGTGTTCTACTTTTTATTTTGCCAACCTTGCCCTCCCCCTGCAAGGAATTTTCATAAGCACTCTTTGCAAATTTTTTTACATGTTGCTGTAAAAAAAAATAGCATAGCATGCTTACAAAAATACCTTGTGGGAGGAGGGCACAGTTGGCAAAATAACACAGAGCGTGCACATTATTTGTGTAAAAATATGACTTAAATATTATAAAAATAGTAATTATAAAATACTGCCATTATTAACTAGAGCTGATTTTATTCAGTTTTACAGATGAGAAAATTGTGAATTAACGTTTTCAATATCTGACAGTTTTTATGTGTCACTGTTAAAAACTAAGTAAGATCTCTGTTTTGATATCCAGTCTACTTCACCATGTCTATTTGCTTTTATCCTTAGGCAGAAGTCATGACCCAATTTTGAATCTTTACTTTCCTTATGTATTTAATAATCTTTCTTGATTTACAGGAGACCTGGTGGCACAGTGATTAAGAGCTTGGCTGCTAACCAAAAGGTTGGTAGTTTGAATCCGCCAGTAGCTCCTTGAAAACCCTTTGGGGCAGTTCTACTCTGTTCTATATGGTCTCTATGAGTTGAAATTGACTTGATGGTAACAAGTTTTTTTTGGGGGGGGATGGAGGGTTCTTGACTTATAATGCTTTTTTGTTGTTATTTTTGTTGTTGGTTCATTGTAATTCTGTAGTTGTTTTATTCACTATTCTAGATTATAAGCATCCATAGGTACTTGTCAATTCTTTACATAACACTTAACTATGTGACCAGACGAGGCAACAGAGAAAACTGAGGCACAGAGTTAAATACAGGCAGTCCCCAGGTTACAAACGTCTGACTTACAGACAACTTGTACTTGCCCTTTAATGTTATGTAAATTTGCCCTCATTTTGAAACTATTGAACTGATCTCTACTTGCAACAAGTTCTTCATCACAATCATCTTCACTAGCCGCACGTGCAGCTTTTAAATCATTGAAATGTCTCCGAGCCTTTTCTTGCACTAATGTAAGGCTGTTCCAACTTACCTACAAATTTAACTTAAAGACTTAAAAGATACGGGGACAGATCTTGTTCATAACCTGGGACTGCCTGTAACTTACCCAAAGTCTCAAAGCTAGTGAATGGCAGAGTTAGGTAGGATTTGAGTTCAGCTCCAGAGGCTGTTGTGTTTATACTAACTTTTCTGACTCTCCAATAACAACACACTCATTTTTGGACTTTCTGAGCTCATCGATCAGTGCCTGTAAGTGAAATGCATTGAATGTAAGCCTAAAAATATATTTATTAATAATAAGTGAACACTATATTTTAGAGTCTCAATATTAAAAATTAGGACGAGAGCATACGATAATATCAAACTAGTCCTTTTAGAGAATTTATATTCATTAATATTTAGTATAACTGTTCTATATCTACTGGTAGTTCAGTCATTAAGTGCTCATCTGCTAATCTAAAGGTCAGAGGTTTGAATCCACCGGCAGCTCTGTGAGTGAAAGACGTGGTAGTCTGCTTTTGTAGAGAGTTACAGCCTTGGAAACCCTGTAGTGGCAGTTCTACTGTGTCCTGTAGTGTCGCTATGAGTCGGCATCCACTCAAAGGCAATGGGTTATGGTTTTGGCCCTATATTTAATTCTTTAGAATTTAATAGTCCAATTGGTTTACAATAAGAAGCCCTGGTGGTACTGTGGTTAAAATGCTCAGCTGCTAACTGAAATGTCCACGGTTCGAAACCACCAGCAGCTGTGCAGGAGGAAGATGTGGCAATTTGCTTCTGTAGAGATTCACAGCCTTGGAAACCCTATGGAGTCGCTATGAGTCAGAATCAACTCAATGGCAGTGGATAATTGGTTTATAATAAATTTTGTTCAGTTTACCATAATATTCGATTTGCTAGAACAACACATTTTTCAAACATGATAAAAAAGAGAAATCCCTGCAAAACCTAAAAGAGACTGTCTAATCATTTAGGTAATTTCATCATCAAAATCCAAATTAAAATTCACTCTCACACTAAAGGGAAGGGAAAGAACTGAGAAGCCTGGGAGAAAAGACCCATTAATCAGATTTAATATATCTAGCTATTGTTTATTATTTTCAGTTTATTGAAAAAAAGTACAGACCAAAAAATATAAAAGCAAATGAAGGAACACTTTTGTTGGGGAAAAATTATCTAGTAGAATTTAAAATGTCCTAGTATAACTTATTTCTTTCAGCTTGAAGACGTCCCTCAGTCTTTGAAGCTCCAAGACCCAGCTGTATTCATTTGCTCCAACCTGAAACTGAAGCCAAAAACTTGCATTCCAAAGTCCAGTGGAATGTTTACCAGAGTGTCTCATACTTAACTTCAAACTCAATTGTCTAAATCTGAATTCCTCTTCTTTTCTGCAAAATCATTCCTGCTATTCCATCCTATGCAGCGAGATACAAATGTCAGAAACCTATTAATCAGTCTAGATTCCTCCCTATTTTTCATTCACCCTCATCTGATTTTTTCACCAAGTCCTGCAGAATTTGTTTCTTGAATATGCCTTGAGCCTGCTTCAACATGCTATGGTAGTTTTTCTAAATGGTCTCCCTTTATCCAGCCGCGTCACCCTTAAAATAAGCATCCAGGTTGCAATCAGATTTATCCTTCTTAAATAAAACATGACTGTGTTACTCACTCCCTTGTTTAAAATTTCTCTATTGCTCTCTAAGCACTAAAAGAAAATGTTCAATCTCCATAGTCTGGCCTAAAGGCCCTTGATGAAGTGACCCCAGACTACTTCTAATTCAACATTTGCCACTCGATGTCCTGCACTTTAAACTGTAGTTCCCAGCACATAACCATACTATTCTGTGTGTGCATGATTTATTCGTGATGCTCCTTTGACTGAAACACTGTTCTCCCTGTCTTCATGTGGTTAATTCCTCCCAGTCTTCTGTATTACTGATTAGCTATTATATTAATCAGAAAACCTTTCCTGAACTACTATGACTAGAATAATTATTCTTTCAATGCTTTTGCAGCACCTTGGACATATTACAGCATATTATTTACCCCAATTTAATGACATTATTCTTTTTAAATTTTTAAATAATGCTGTTTCACCCAGCTTCTTTAGAAGCTCCTCAGAAACTAAATTATATCCTTTTCAAGACAAGACTTTAAGCAGTGCCTGAATATAATGGATACGTGGTAATTATGGGTTGAACTTAAAAATAATTACTACTGTACATACAGTTATTTACTTATATCAAAAGGAAGTTCCATTCTATTTGGACCTGCTCAGTAATCTAATACCAAGCTAAATGTTAATGAAGAATATCATGTCATTGGTAGGCAGATTAAGATTTCTTATTTTTCATTTGTATTAATCTGTATTTAAAAAAAGAAATTACAAAATAATGGACTACATATGATAGAATTACAAAATATATAAAGTGTATTTTTAAATATCAAGTTAAGAAATAAAGTCAATTAAGATATGTAAATGTGTGGTTGAAATAAAGTATAGATATTTTAACAAGAAAGAAAATAAAATGACAAAGTGCATTAAGTGAGAAGAAAAATGCAACAGGATTTACTACTTTGCAAATATACAACTCCAGGCCAGAGTTACATTGAAAGAATATGTGTTGTCTATAATATATATATATATATATATATATATATATATATATATATATATATATATATATATTATTGTTGTGCTTTAAGTGGAAGTTTACAGTTCAAGTTAGTCTTTCATAAATAAATTTATACATACACTATTATGTGACCCTAGTTGCTCTCCCTATACTGTGACAGCACACTCCTCCTTTCCACCCCGGATTTCCCATGTCCATTCAACCACCTCCTGACCCTCTCTGCCTTCTCATCTTGCCTCTGGACAGGAGCTGCCCGTTTAGTCTCATGTACCTACTTGAGGTAAGAAGCACACTCTTCACGAGTATCATTTTATGTCCCATAGTCTAGTCTAATCTTTGCCTGATAAGTTGGCCGTGGGAATGGTTTTAGTTTTGGGCTAACAGAGAGTCTGGGGGCCATGTCTTCCAAGGTCCCTTCAGTCTCAGTCAAACCATTAAGTCTTGTCTTTTCACTAGAATTTGAATTCTGCACCCCACTTTTCTCCTGCTCTGTCAGGGACTCTCTGTTGAGCTCCCTGTCAGGACAGTCATTAGTGGTAGCAGGGCAACATCTAGTTCTTCTGGTCTCAGGCATGAAGTCTCTGGTTTATGCGGCCCTTTCTGTCTCTTGGGCTAATACTTGCCTTGTGTCTTTGGCATTATACATGCTCCTTGGGACCAATTGATGCATCTTAGACGGCCGCTCGCTAGCTTTTAAGGCCCCAGACACCACTCACCAAAGTGGGATGCAGAACATTTTCTTAAAAAACTTTGTTAAGCCAATTGATCTAGATGTCCCCTGAAACCATGGTCCCCAGTCCTCCACCCCTGCTACTCTGTCCCTCGAAGTGTTTGATTGTATTCAGGAAACTTCTTAGCTTTGGTTTAGTCCAGTTGTGCTGATTCTCTTATAGTGTGTATTGTCCTCCCCTTCACCTAAGCTAATTCTTGTCTACTATCCAGCTAGTTAATACCCTTCTTTCTCCCTCCCCACTCTCATAACCATCAAAGAATATTTTCTTCAGTGTTTAAACCTTTTATTGAGTTCTTATAATAGTGGTCTTATACAATATTTGTCCTTCTACTACTGACTAAATTCACTCAGAATAATGCCCTTCAGATTCCTCCAAGTTATAAAATGTTTCACAGATTCATCATTGTTCTTTTGCGTAGTATTTGGTTGTGTGAATATATCATAATTTGTTTATCAATTCATCTGTTGATAGGCACGTAGGTTGTTTCCATCTTTTTGCTATTGTGAACAGTGCTGCAATGAACGTGGGTGTGCATGTATCTATTCGTGTGATGGCTCTTATTTCTCTAGGATATCTTCCAAGGAGTGCAATTGCTGGGTTGTATGGTACTTCTATTTCTAGCTTTTTAAGTAAGCAAAACATCAAATCGATTTCCAAAGTGATTGTACCATTTTATATTCACACCAACAGTGTATAAGTGTTCCAGTCTCTCCATAGCCTCTCCAACATTTATTATTTAGTGTTTTTTGAATTAATGCTAGCCTTGTTGGAGTGAGATGGTATCTCATTGTAGTTCTGATATGCGTTTCTCTAATGGCTAATGATCTCGAGCATTTCCTCATGTGTTCGTTAGCCACCTGAATGTCTTCTTTGGGGAAGTGCATTTTCGTATCCTTTGCCCATTTTTTAATTGAGTTATTTGTCTTTTTCTTTTTGAGATTTTGCAGTATCTTGTAGATTTTAGAGATTAGATGCTGATCGGATTTATCATATCCAAAAATTTTTTCCCAGTCTGTAGGTTGTCTTTTGACTCTTTTCTTGAAGTCTTTTGATGAGCATGTGCTTGATTTTTAGGAGCTCCCAGTTATCTAGTTTCTTTTCTGGTGTTTGTGCATTGTTACTTGTGGTTCGTATGGTGTTTATGCCATGTATTAGGGCTCCTAGCATTGTCCCTATTTTATTTTCCATGATCTTCATCGTTTTCAATTTTATATTTAGGTCTTTGATCTGTTTTGAGTTAGTTTTTGTGCATGGTGTGAGGTATGGGTCTTGTTTCAGTTTTTTGCTGATGAATGTCCAGTTATGCCAGCACCATTTGTTAAAGAGGCTGTCTTTTCCCCAATTAACGGACTTTGGTCTTTGTCAAATATCAGCTGCTTGTAGGTGGATGAATTTATGTCTGGATTCTCAATTCTGTCCCCTTGATCTATGTATCTGTTGTTGTACCAGTACCAGGCAGTTTTGACTACCGTGGTGTTATAATAGGTTCTAAAATCAGGTAGTGAGAGGCCTCTCACTTTGTTCCTCTTCTTGAGTAATGCTTCGCTTATCTAGGGCCTCTTCCCTTTCCATATGAAGTTGGTGATTTGTTCCTCTATCTCATTAAAAAATGCCGTTGGAATTTGGATCAGGATTGTATTGTATCTGTAGATGGCTTTGGGTAGAACTGACATTTTCACAATGTTGTGTCTACCTATCCATGAGCAAGGTATGTATTTCTGCTTACACAGGTCTCTTTTGATTTCTTGCAGTAGTGTCCTGTAGTTTTCATTATATAGATCTTTTAAGTCTCTGGTTAGATTTATTCCTGAGAATTTTATCTTCTTGGGGGCTATTGTAAATGGTATTGATTTGGTGATTTCCTCTTCGAAGGTCTCTTTGTTGGTGTAGAGGAATCCATCTGATTTTGGTACGTTTATGTTGTATCTTGATACTTTGCTGAAATTGTCTATTAGTTCTAGTAGTTTTCTTGTGGATTCTTTTGGGTTTTCTGTGCATAAGATCATATCATCTGCAAATAGAGATACTTTTAATTCATTACCAATTTGGATGCCCTTTGTTTCTTTTTCTGGCCTAATTGCACTGGCTAGGACCTCCAGCACAATGTTGAATAAGAGAGGTGATAAAGGGCATCCTTGCCTGGTTCCTGTTCTCAAGGGGAATTCTTTCAAAGTCTCTACATTTATGATGATGTTAGCTGTTGGCTTTGTATAAATGCCCTTAATTATGGTGAGGAATTTCCCTTCTATTCCTATTTTGCTGCGAGTTTCTATCATGAATGGGTGTTGGACTTTTTTCAAATGTCTTTTCTGCATCGATTGATAAGATCATGTGGTTCTTGTCTTTTGTTTTATTGATGTGATGGATTACATTGTTTTTTGAGTGTTGAATCATCCCTGCATACCTTGTATAAATTCCACTTGATCAAGGTGAATTATTCTTTTGATATGTTGTTAAATTCTATTGATTAGAATTTTGTTGAGGATTTTTGTGTCAATGTTCATGAGGGATGTTGGTCTGTAATTTTCTTTTTCTGTGGTGTCTTTACCTGGTTTTGGTATGGGAGTTATGCTGGCTTCATGGAAAGAGTTTGGTAGTATTCCATCCCTTTCTATGCTCTAAAATACCTTTAGTAGTAGTGGTGTTAACTCTTCTCTGAAAGTTTGGTAGAATTCTCTAGTGAAACTGTCCGGGCCAGGGCTTTTTTTTGTTGGGAGTTATTTAATTATCTTTCAATCTCTTTTTTTGTTAGGTTTATTTAGCTGTTCTACCTCTGTTTGTGTTAGTTTGGGTAGGTAGTGAGTTTCTGGAAATTTGTTCATTTCCTCTAGGTTTTCAAATTTGTTAGAGTACAATTTTTCATAGTATTTTGTTATGATATTTTTAATTTTACTTGGGTCTGTTGTGATATCACCCATCTAATTTCTTATATGGGTTATTTTCTTCCTCTTCTGTTTTTCTTTTGTCAGTTTGGTCATTGTTTTATTGATTTTGTTGACCTTTTCAAAGAACCAGCTTTTGGTCTTGTTAATGCTTTCAATTGTTTTTCTAGTCTCTATTTCATTTAATTCTGCTTTAATTCTTATTATTTGCTTTCTTCTTGTTCCTGAGGGCTTCTTTTGCTGCTCTCTTTCTACTTATTCGAGTTGTAGGGTTAATGTTTTGATTTTGGCCCTTTCTTCATTTTGAATGTGTGCATTTATTGCTATAAACTTACCTCTGAGCACTGCTTTTGCTGTGTCCCAAAGGTTCTGGTAAGATGTATTTTCATTCTCATTTGATTCTGTGAATATTTTTATTACATTCTAAATTTCTTCTATAACCCAGAAGTTTTTGAGCAAGATGTTGTTCAGTTTCCATGTGTTTGATTTTTCTCCCTTGCTTTCTCTGTTATTGATTTCAACTTTTATGGATTTATGGTCAGAAAAGATGGTTTGTAATATTTCGATGCTTTGGATTCTATTAAGTCTTGCTTTATGGCCTAATATGTGGTCTATTCTGGAGAAAGTTTCATGTGCCTTGAAAAAGGAGGTATACTTGACTGCTGTTGGGTGGAGTGTTTGTGCATGTCTGTGAGATCAAGTTGGTTGATTGCAGCATTTAGATCTTCCGTGTCTTTTTTGAGCTTCATTCTGGATGTTCTGCCCTTCACCGAAAGTGGTGTGTTGAAGTCTCCTACTATTATTGTGGAGCTGTCTATCTCTCTTTCCAATGGAGTTGGAGTTTATTTTATGTATTTTGGAGCCCTGTCATTGGGTGTGTAAATATTTATTATAGTTATGTCCTCCCGGTGTATTGACCCTTTAAACCTTATATAGTGTCCTTCCTTATCCTTTGTGGTTGATTTTACATTAAAGTCTATTTTGTTAGAGATTAATATTGCCACTTTTCATCTTTTTTAACTGTTATGTGCTTGATATATTTTTTCCATCCTTTGAGTTTTAGTTTGTTTGTGTCTTTAAGTCTAAGTTGTGTCTCTTGTAGGCAGCATATTGATAGATCATGTTTTTTTTAATCCATTCTGCCACTCTCTGTCTCTTTATTGGTGCATTTAGTCCATTTCCATTCAGTGTAATTATTGATAGGTAAGAGGTTAGTGCCATCACTTTGATGTCTTTGTTTGTGTGTTGTTGACAATTTCTTTGTTCCACTTCATTTTCTGTGCTGAGTCATTTTTCTTTATGTATTTTCTTTTCATCTTTTTCATTGTTGTTGATTTTGTATTTGCTGGGTCTTTATATTTTTCTTGTTTTTAATTTTGATGTGTAGGAATGTTCATTTCCTTTATGGTTACCTTAATATTCACCCCTATTTTTCTAATTTTAAACCAGTCTTTTATTTCTTTATATTGCCGTGACTTCCTCTCCATATGAAAAACTATGAGTATGTTATTTAGTCCCTCTTTTTTATGTTATACTGTTATCTTTTACATATTGACATCTCTGTTTCCCTACTTTCAGTGTTTTAGGTTTGATTTATTTTTTGTGACTTCCCTGTCTGGGCTGATATCTGGTAGCTGTGTCCTGTGCTCTAGTTTTGGGTAGTTATATGATGTTATTGATTTTCTAACCATAAGACTCTCTTTAGTATTTCTTGTAATTTTAGTTTGGTTTTTGCAAATTCCCTAAATTTCTATTTCTCTGGAGATGCCCTAATTTTGCCATGATATTTGAAAGACAGTTTTTCTGGATATATAATGCTTGGCTGGCAGTTTTTTTTCCTGCAAGACTTTATGTATGTCATCGCATTGCCTTCTTGCCTGCATGGTTTCTGCCGTGTAGTCCAAGTTTAGTCTTATCGACTCTCCTTTGTAGAAGACGTTTTGTTTATCTCTAGCTGCTCTTGAAATTCTCTCTTTATCTTTGGTTTTGGCAAGTTTGATTATAATATGTCTTGGTGATTTTCTTTTGGGATCTACCTTATGTGGGGTTCGATGAGCATCTTGGGTAGATATCTTCTCATCTTTCATGCTATCAAGAAAATTTTGTGCCAACAAATCTTCAACAATTCTCTCTGTATTATCTGTTATCCTCCCTTTCTGGTACTCCACTTGTAGGTTATTCCTCTTGATAGACTCCCACATAATTCTTAGAGTTTCTTCATTTTTTTAAAATTCTTTTGTCTTATTTCTCCTCAGATAATTTGATGCCAAGTGCTTTATCTTCAGTGTCACTAATTCTGACTTCTATTGCGTCAATTCTGCTCCTATGAGTATCTATTGAGTTGTCTAATTCTGAAATTTTATTCTTAGTCTTCTGGATTTCTGATTGTTGTCTGTGGATTCTTGCAGCCTATTATGTTTCTCATTATGCTCTTGAATAACCTTCTTAAGATCCTCTATTGCTTTGTCTGTATGTTCCTTAGATTGCTCTGCATTTTGAAAGATCTCCTTCCTGATGTCTTGAAGAGTTTCATATACTAATCTTTTGTGTTCTACCTCCATTAATTCCAATAAATTCTCTTCCTCCAGAAATTTATCGATTCTTTATTTTGAGTGCTTGCTGAAGCCATTAGGGTATGCTTCTTTATGTGATTTGATATTGATTGTTGTCTCTGAGCCCTCAATAAGTTATCATATTTACTCATTTTATGTTTTCTTACTGTGTCCTAGCTTCTTGGTTTATTTTGTTTTGATATGCCCAGATAGGCTGCTTGTGTGAGCTAGTTTTATTATCGGTGCCTTTGAAGCCCTAAGGTCCTGTCACCAGGTAGTTACAGCTGTTAGTAAGTATATGAGCCCAGAAGTCTGTTTACTTTTCTTGTATGAATTCAGCTCAGGTGTCTAGGTAGTCGGTCACCAAGCATGTGGTGCAGGCTGTCACCTACATTTCTAAATGGACATGGGTGATTGGTGTAGGCACATGTATCTGGCTGCAGTAGGGTGTCACTCACTGAGCAAGGCCGGGCCTGACAGCTGCCACTAAGTGTCTGGAGGAAAGTGTGTCGCTGTTCCCTAGGCACATAGGTGGATGGGTTTTGCAGTTGACTATGAGCACCCAGTGCTGTTGGCTGTAAGGACTGGGGGGCACCACCTATTCTTGGACCCCTGTTGTGAGTGGTTAGTTGGCATGGGTGGAGCCGCCAGTTCTCAGGCCCCTGATGTGGGTAGGTGAGGACCCTGCTTAATGGGCAGAGCAGTGTCAAATGTCATGAACCTGCCACTTCACCATACAGCTGAAACAGATGAAGTTAGACTTCAGGTACATACCCTGTAGTACTGTGGTAATGAGGACCTACACTGATGAAATGAGCCCACACAGGTCTATGCAGGGGTGAAAGGCATTCAAAGTCCTTGGACCCCTTATGCCTGTGTGTAGGCAAAGGTGCTGTGCCTACCCTGAGTTCCTGGCTTAGGGGAGCCAGCAGATTATTTTTTTCACTGTTAGTTAATTTGTTCCGTCTCCAGGGCTGGGAGAATGGCTCAGGGCATGTGACAGGTCCTACTTCCAGCCCATGGGACTCGGCAATCACTGAAGCCAGCCCAGGACCCAGTGCATAGTGGGGGGATGTGGATGTAAATAGGAGAGAGGTTTTTCCCGAAAGGGATGTTTTTTGATCCACATGGTAGGCCAGATGCAAGTATTTATCTTTTGCTGATTGAGTGCTGCTTTTCACTGGTTCTGGATGCCCGAGTAGTCTCTGCCACTGGGTCTCTCCTGATGTGGAACACACCTCCCAAGCTCCACTGCTTGCCTCACTGTGCACGCAAACCCATCCAGCCTGAAGGACGTCAGCTCCCACCAAGTCAGATCTGGCAACTCCTTACTGCTTCCGAACCATCTCTCCCCCCCCGCCACTCAGTCTGATTCCTCAGGTTTGCATTTTGATGTTCAGGGCCCCTAGATTGTCATGTATAATCGATTCACTTTTTTTTCGGGTCTTTGTTGTAAGAGAGAACAGAGGAGGCATCTGACTGCTCCACCATCTTGGCCCTGCCATCGTCTATAATATATTTAAGTGGAGATATTCAGCATCACAACTTTCATTTTTAAGACTTTCAGTAAATATTTTTTAAACCGATAATGCTCCTTCCTTGAGGATAGGAAGTTGAATGCTTTTAAAAATGTATCTGACTCTATTAAAAATAAAAATTAAATTAAACATATATAATATTCCTGTTGTTCTGAGGAAAAAAAATTCCAAGCATGAAAGTCACTTGCAAACCAAATGTTTGCAAGAATAGCCCATCTAAGTACTGAGTATTCTGTCTTGATATAAATGAGCACCTTAAACCATAAATTGGTGCTTTTCAGAGAGGTACTGAAAAATAAACTCTTATAAAATTTTCAGTAGCTGCCAGCTAAAGAACTGATTCTATAATTTAGTGAGAAACTAAAAAGATCAAAATCACATTTCTGCTTTTTAATGGGCCTTTGGCTGTTGCACAGAACCTGCTAATGGCATCGTAGAAGGGAAGGACGAAGTAAAGGTCATAAGGCCCACTTTACACTATTGGGAAAATGGGTGTGCCTATTCTTAGGCAGCAGTGAGTCTTAAGAACAAAGACTTAAAAATGTTCTGGCCTTGTTCTAAGAGAATTAATCAGATGAATTTAAACAAAGCATCTTGTTATGTGTAGAACAATCAGTTTAACTGCTAATAATTATAATGTGTCTTGTTTACCTCTTTATTTGGAGACACAAAACAATTTATGCATATTTTCTAGCTCATTCATATAATTGGATTCAGAAGAATTAGTCACCCATTGGGCTTTTAAACATTTTTCTTAATTTAGCCTATTTGGTCAATGTGTTACCTGTATCTATTGCATGCCACAGAAATTCATTTTTTATAGAGTTTTTCTATATTCCTGTATATTCTGAACTCCTAATAAGGTTCACTTGGCTTCATGATCCCCAACTGCAATTGTAATCTTGACACCTAACAGTCAGGTAAGAAAGCACTTCTATCTTTTTTGATCTTAAAAGGACCAGATTCCTCATATGGTTAGATTAACACAGATTCACCACAAGTACTGAAGAGAAAAACACTTAATAGTGGACCTTTCTGGAGCTAAGAGATTCTATGTGAAATACACAAACATACATACTGCTCCCCAAGGAGCTAGGTATTTGAATATATGCAGGGGCCTTTCCCCAGTGAACGCTACAATAAATAATCATCGTATTAAGGCTTAGCAAGTTATATTCCTACAGGCAGAGGAATACTTATCCCTTGCAGTCGCCTTGGGTGTAGACTCAAGAACATGCTGGGAGACACTGCAAACACCACTGATCTTATTTTGCTTTATTACTGTTTTTCATTTTAGGTTGACAAATCTTGTCTCCCAGGTATACTTATTGCTTAACTTGTCTCCATTCCTTCAACTTACTTTGCTTTAATGTGTGCGTGTATTTTTTAATTCACTGTCCCCTCTGAATTGCTAATACTGCGCACACTGTTAGGAACTATCTTTCAAACCATAGTCATTAAAATTTTCTTTTCCATATTGATTGAAATTTCCCCTGATAAAAGTTAATATTTTAGAGACATGAAATATAACTCACAGAACACAAACTGGTAGAAACAAAGGAGGACAGAAATTTTAGGATTAAAATAAAAGAAAACCAAAACCACTGCAGTCTCATTGACTCTGACTCATAGGGACCCTGTAGAAAAGAGTAGAACTGCCTGTAGGGTTTCCAAGGTAAGAATTCAACTGCTAGCCAAAAGTTTGGCAGTTCAAATCCACCAGCCTCTCCTTGGAAACCTTATGGGGCAGTTCTATTCTGTCCTATAGGGTCTCTATGAGTCAGAATCAGCTCTATGGCAATGGGTTTGAACCACCAACATTATGGTTAGCAGCCAAGAGCTTTAACCACTGTGCAAGCAGACCTCCTAAAACAAGTTAGTCAGAGTATAGTTTAAAAATGAAAATTTTACCTAAACATTGAAATTGAATTGTACAGATTTATCAGTGAGTTTATTCATGTTGCTGGCCTCACAATGTTTGTTCACATTGCTGCTAATTGATGTTTCCAAAAAAATTAGACACATATCAATTTTTTGTCAGTTGAGTCATATTTCAAAAGGGGCTTTCTAACTTGAAGAGACCATTATAACATTTCCTTTTTAAAAGAATAAACTCACTTTTTAGACAGACTTTCTTTAAAAATAAGCTTTTGTTGAAAACAGGGTACAATAATGTTTTCTTAATTACAACTACTCGTACCATTTTGGGACACTTATATTTAAGGAAAAGTTTGTTGATAAACAGAGTCAGAGGACAGACTTTGAATTGATTTATAAGCTGCCATAATAACAGATTTACAAAAGCAGTATTAGTGCAATGTTCTGATCTCTGTTTCCTGGCAATAGAATGGGTATGTGGAGAAAAGAAAGAGAAGGAAAAACTCAACTAGTGTAAGCTCAAACATAGCAGAGCTAAACTGTATCTTCCAAGAGACATATCAAACTGGTTATTTATCCAAAATGCTTAATCACAATAACGGGAAAAAAAATTACCCATTAAAATAGAGAAAATAATTTTTAACTTACTGTTCTTTTTCAGCCACTGTTTACCGACAAATTTTTTTCTTTTTTTTTTAATAATGTATTTTGTGTATCTCAGTGTCTTTTTACCATAACTCTAGGCTGGACTTACTCTTTCATTTGAAGCACTATAACACTCTTCCCAAGTAACCCAAGTCTCAGTTACTCCTCCTCTTAATTCAGAAATCACCTTTTAATATTATTTGTGGAAGTGTGAGTTTAACTTCCATACCATTCATTCAACAGCATTTTGTGCCTTGACCAGAATTCCTAGGCTTTCTGTGGCCAAAGCTGATTTTGCCAGTGGTCATTGTCTGGGACTCCTGCCCAACACTCTGTCACTTCCACATAGGATGCATCAACTAAATGTCTATTTACTGCCACATTTTTGTTCCCCATATTATCATACCCAAGTATGTACAAAACCCATGGCCATCAAGTTGATTCCCACTCATAGCGACCCTATAGGACAGAGTAGAACTGCCCCATAGGGTTTCCAAGGAGCAGCTGTTGGATTCAAACTGCTGACCTTTTGGTTAGCAGCTATAGCACTTAACCACTGGTCCACCAGCGTTCCCAAGTGTATATAGGCTTATCTAACTTTACGGATAAGCTGAGGTTAAATAAGTGATAGTATAATACAAATTTATGGACAAAGAAATGAGATTCAAATGATATTTTGAATATGACCATTCTTTTAATCCAAGGAGAAAAACTAACTTAGGTGGAGCCTACAAAGATATGCCCTCATATCTAAAAGTACTTCTCTGTACTTCAGTCCACTCTTCTCCTAAGGAGCTATCCCCTTTTTGTAAATTCTAAGTTGTCTTTCTCCTCTTTAATGATATCTACCTGACTCTTACCCATAGATGTTAGTCTAAGGATAGGACCCATCGCTTATTTCATCCCCCTTCATTCAGACAATCAGTAGGAAACAGTAATGTCCCAGCAGTACATTTTACAACAGTGCTTCTGCAGAAAGACTCAAGTGTGGATTTTAGCCCAGATTCACAGCATATACCCTCACACACCCCTTCCAAACCAAATATAAATTCTCACATAGTTGGATTTAAATTGCACATTCTTTCACCAGCATGATGATCTTCACAGCTGCACAAGTATGAGATTGGTAGAGGTCACAATTGACATCATAATGCAGCACAGTGTCAATTTATACTTGATTTCCTCCTTGGTTTATACTGTGTCTAGTGGTCTGCACATTAATAAGGGATTCCTAGAGAAGGGACCACTGGTAAAGTCCATCTGTGTCTATCAGAGAAGGCAAGTATGCACCAGTATCTTTGTTTCTCATCTTCATTCTAGGAACACTAGTAACCTTCACTTTCGGTCACTTTGGAGTTACGTGGGACCATGTGATTGAGTTCTGACCAATAAAATATGAGTGAAAATAACGTACATCACCTTCACATTTGATCTTGAAAACTGGTCACATGATCCTGTATGCTGCTTCTGTCCTTACATCCTGGCAAACGTAGAGGAACCAAGGAGAGAGTTTCCAAGCCCCTAGTTTCCAAACTCCTAGCTCAATGACCTGAGTAAAAATGGAAATTAACCTGAATTGTGTTTAAGTTTCTGAAATTTAGGGTGTGAGGGGTTGTTACTCTTGTCATTGTTTTTCTTTACAAATTGAGTAAAATCAGTTTCTTAGGCAAAATATATCCTTTGTTATATCAGAAGTAAGAGATAGCACTGTTTTCTCTTGTCATATCCTTTTCTCTGATTTGTACTTGTCATATCCTTTTTCTCTGAGTTTTTCATGGAAACCTTTACTTTCTCAGGCCACTGTGTGGCACAAATGCTTACGTGCTTGACTGCTAACTGAAAAGTTGGAGATTTGTGCCTATCCAGAAATGCGTTGGAAAAAATGTCTGGAGGTCTACTTCTGAAACATCAGCCTTTGAAAACCCTATGGAGCTCTTACGTTGCTAGGACCAGATAAATTCATTTACTCAAATGTGAAATAACTCAATGGCATATAATACTGCCTTGTGTGTGGCTTTCAGGAATTTAAGGAATTGATGATCAATGTGGACTGTGGAGAAAATCATGGTTTCATACGGTGTGTGGGCATTTAAATATATCTGGAATGATAAGGAGTGAGTAGTAAGATAGAAATGGTTCAAAATTCCAATCTTAAAGAAAAAGCATAAGCAGAGGCAGGTATAATAAAGACTATGAAATTAAAGCATGCCTATTTTAAGTTCTGTAAAATATATGTACTTGATAAAGTAGTAACACAATTAATATGTATCAATTAAAATCTACAGAAGGCATAGTGATTCTCTCTGTACAGTAATCTCCATAAATGCATTTTTAAAAAATATTGCTTTTTATAATACGAATAATTTTCAATTTGCCTAATATCAATGTGTAAAAGATTTTATAGTGGATTTGTTTGCCTTTTTAATCTTATATGTCATGGATTAACTTGATCAACTTATTGCTAAATAAATTTGGGCAAGAGTATTTGTAACTACTTCAGATATTTGTATAATTTCAGCTGAAAAATCCTTTCTCATGTCCCTATATACCTACATAATATGAACCTAAGAGAATTCCCAAAGTTTTCCATGTACCAACATATTATGGTCCCACACATCTGTCAGTTTGTTGTACTGTGGTGGCTTTCATGTTGCTGTGATGCTGGAAGCTATGTAACCAGTATTTCAAATACCAGCAGGGTTACCTACGGTGGACAGGTTTCAGCTGAGCTTCCAGACTAAGACAGAACAGGAAGAAGTACCTGGCAGTCTACTTCTGAAAAAAATTATCCGGTGAAAATCTTATGAATAGCAGCAGAACATTGGGTGAGACAGTGCTGGAAGATGAGCCCCTCAGGTTGAAAGGCACTCAAAGTATGACTGGGGAAGAGCTGCTTCCTCAAAGTAGAGTCAACCTTAATGACGTGAATGGAGTCAATCTTTATGAACCTTCCTTTGTTGATGTGGCATGACTCAAAATGAGAAGAAACAGCTGCAAACATCCATTAATAATTAGAACCTGGAATGTCCAACACATGAATCTAGGAAAATTAGAATTAATCTAAAATGAAATGGAAAGCATAAAGATCAATATCCTAGGCATTAGGGAGTTGAAATGAACTGGCATTGGACATTTTGAGTCAGGCAATCATATGGTCTAGTATGCCAGGAATGACAAGCTGAAGAGGAACGGTATTGCATTCATCCTCAAAAAGAACATTTCAAGATCTATCATGAAGTACAATGCTGTCAGTGATAGGATAGTATCTATATGCCTACAAGGAAGACCAGTTAATACAACTGTTATTCAAATTTACTCACCAACCACTAAGGCCAATGATGAAGAAATTAAAGATTTTTACCAATGGCTGCGGTCTGAAATTGATCAAACACACAATCAAGATGCACTGATAATTCTGGTGACTGGATGTGAAAGTTGGAAACAAAGAAGAAGGAACAGTAATTGGAAAATATGGCCTTGGTGATAGAAACGATGTCAGAGACTGCATGATAGAATTTTGCAAGACCAATGACTTCTTCATTGCAAATATCTTTTTTCACCAACATAAACATCTACTATACACATGGACCTAGCCAGATGGAATACACAGAAATCAAATTGACTACATATGTGGAAAGAGATGATGGAGAAGCTTAACATCATTAGTCAGAACAAGGCCAGAGGCGGACTGCAGAACAGATCATCAATTGCTCATATGCAACTTCAATTTGACACTGAAGAAAATTTTAACAAGTCCAGAAGAGCCAAAGTACAACCTTGAGTATATGTTACCTTAGTTTAGAGACCATCTCAAGAATAGATTTGGCTCATTAAACACTAATGAACAAAGAAAAGACACCTTGTGGAATGACATCAAGGACTTCATACGTGAAGAAAGCAAGAGGCCATTAAAAATACAGGAAAGAAAGAAAGACCAAAATGGATGTCAGAAGGAAGTCTGAAACTTGCTGTTGAATGTAGAATAACTAAATTGCAGGGAAGAGATGATGAAGTAAAAGAGCTGAACAGATTTCAAAAGGTGGCTTGAGAAGACAAAGTAAACTATTACAATGAAATATGCAAAGACCTGGAATTAGAAAACCAAAAGGGAAGAACACATTCTCAAGTTGAAAGAAATGAAGAAAAAATGCAAGCCTCCATTTGCAACACTGAAGCATTCTATGGACAAAATATTGAACCACTCAGGAAGCATTAAAAGAAGATGGAAGGAACAGTCACTGTACCTAAAGAATTGGTCCACATTCAACTATTTCAGAAGGTAGCATATGATCAAGAATCAATGGTACTGAAGGAAGAAGTCCAAGATGCACTGAAGGCATTGGGGAAAAACTAGGCTTCAAAAACTGACAGAATACCAACTGAGATGTTTCAACAGATGAATGCAGCACAGGAAGTACTCACCCATCTATGCCAAAAAATTGAAAGGCAGCTGCCTGGCCAACCAACTGGAAGAGATTCATATTTGTGCCCATTCCAAAGAAAGATGATCCTACAGAATATGTAAATTATCAAACAATATCATTAATATCACAAAAGTTAAATTTTTCTGAAGATCATTCAAAAGCAATTGCAGCAGTATATCCACAGCAAACTTCCCGAAATTCAAGCTGGATTCAGAAGAGGATGTGGAACGAGGGATATTATTGCTGTTGTCAGATGGATCTTGGCTGAAAGCAGAGAATACCAGAAAGATGTTTACTCGTGTTTTATTGACTATGCAAAGGTATTTGACTATGTGGATAATAACAAATTATGGATAACATTGCACAGAATGGGAATTCCAGAACACTGAATTGTGTTCATGCAGAACATGTACATAGACTAAGAGGCAGTTGCTCAAACAGAACAAGGGGATACTGCATGGTTTAAAAGCAGAAAGGGTGTGAGTCAGAGCTGTATCCTTTCGCCATACTTATTCAATCTGTATGCTGAGCAAATAATCCAAGAAGCTGGACTATAAGAAGAGCAAGGAATTAAGACTGGAGGAAGACTCATTATCAACCTGCATTACGCAGGCAACTCAACCTTGCTTGCTGAAAGTGAAGAGGATTTGAAGCATTTGCTGACAGCCTTCAGTATGGATTCTACCTCAACATAAAGAAAACAAAAATGCTCACAACTGGACCAGTAAGCAACATCATGATAAACGGAGAAAAGATTGAAGATGTCAAGGATTTTGTTTTTCTTGGATCCATAGTCAATGCCCATGGAAGAAGCAATGAAGAAATCAAAGGACAAATTGCATTGAGTGAATCTGTTACAAAAGAACTTTTTAAAGTGTTAAAAAGCAAAGATATCACTTTAAGGACTAAGATGCTCCTGACCCAAGCCGTGGTGTTTTCAATCGCCTCATATGCATGGGAGAGCTGGGCAATGAATAACAAAGACGGAAGAAGAATTGATGCCTTTGAATTACAGTGTTGGTGAAAAATATTGAATATGCTGTGGACTGCCAGCCAAAATGCTCCTTAGGAGGAATTGTGTCGAAACTTCTTCTCACACACTTTGGACATGCTATCGGCAGGGACCAGTCCCTGGAGAAGGACTTTGTGCTTGGTAAAGTAGACGATCAGTGAAAAAGAGGAAGACCCTCAATGAGATGGATTGACACAGTGGCTCAAACAATGGGCTCAAGCATAACATATTGTGAGGACAGTGCAGGATTGGGCAGGGTTTCATTCTGTTGTATACAGGGCCACTATGAGTTGGAGCCGACTCGAGGGCACCTAACAACAACACGGTAGGAACCTAAGTGGGTTTTGTATAGTTTATCTGGCTCATTTATCATGCTGTGTCATTACCTCTTTAATTTTTTTAGATTGTTATGGCTCAGCTTAACTCAAAATGCTGCTGAATAGTCTCTGACAAGTAGATAGATCCACATCTACATCATATCCCTTACTTCATGACAATCATTTCACTATTTCCCTTGTTGTTCAAAATCGAAAGACAAAACAGTAGCTTAACTGAAATTTTATATTTCTAAATACTTTCCAGATTGGCTTTCATTTAATCAATCTTAAAATGAAAACATCATTGAGTTAGAAAGCAGATGCAATAAATCTATTGATTAAAATAGTATCTTCTGCCATCTATATTTTAGAGAGGTGTGTGTTTACCTCGCAGACCTTGTTATTTGGGAATTTCAATGTAGCTATGAAACTAAAAATAGATTCAATTGGGTGTTCATGTTTTAATATTGGTAGGGGCATCAGCTCCAGAGGAAGGCTTTCTCCATCGACTCTGGAGGAAAATCCTTGACATCAATCTTCCCCTGGACAGGAGCTTCTCTGCTCAGGAGCTCTGGGTCCAAAGGATGCAGTCTGCCCAGCACTGCCTTCTTGGTGGTAAGAGGTCCACCTGTCTCTGCTCGCTTCTGTATTTTATATCTTAAAAGAGACTGACTCAAGACACAATCCAATCTTGTAGATTGAGTCCTGCTTCATTAACATAACTGCCACCTATCTCACTTCATTAACATCATAGAGGTGGAATTTACAACACATGGAAAAATCACTTCAGATGACAAAATGGTGAACAGTCACACAATACTGGAAATCATGACCTAGACAAATTGATACACATATTTTTTGGGGATGCAATTCAACCCATGACAAGGTATAAAGTTAATTTTTTTTGTTTTCTTTATATCTGCAATATACCCTTTTCTTTTTTATTGCACTTTAGATGACAGTTTACAGAACAAACTAGTTTCTCATTAAACAGTTAGTGTACATATTGTTTTATGATATTGCTAACAACCCCATGGCATGTCAACACTCTCCCTTCTCGACCTTGAGTTCCCTATTACCAGCTTTCCTTTCCCCTCCTGCCTTCTAGTCCTTGCCCCTGGGCTGGTGTGCCCCTTTAGTCTTGTTTTGTTTTATGGGCATGTCTAATCTTTGACTGAAGGGTGAACTTGAGGAGTGATGTCATTACTGAGCTAAAAGGGTGTCGGGGGGCCATATTCTCAGAATTTCTTCAGCCTCTGTCAGGCCAGTAAGTCTGGTCTTTTTTTGTGAGTTAGAATTTTGTTCTGTATTTTTCTCCACCTCTGTCCAGGATCCTCTATTTTGATCCCTGTCAGGGCAGTCAGTGGTGGTAGCTGGGCACCACCTGGTTATACTGCACTCAGTATGGTGGAGGCCTTGGTAGTTGGGGTCCATTAGTCTTTTGGACTAATCGTTCCCTTGTATCTTTAGCTTCCTTCACTCTCTCTTGTTCCTGAAGGGGTGACACCAGTAGAGTATCTTAGATGGCCACTCATAGGTTTTTAAGGCCCTAGAAACTACTCGCCAAAGTATAATGTAGAACATTTTTTTTACAAACTATATTATGCCAATTGAACTAGATGTTCCCCAAGACCATAGTCCCCACAGACTTTACCCAGCAATTCAGTCCCTCAGGGAGTTTGGACATGTCTATGGAGCTTCCATGACCTTGTCTTGGACAAGCTGTGCTGGTTTCCCCAGTATTGTGTACTGTCTTATCCTTCACCAAAGTTATCACTTATCTATTGTCCATTTAGTGTTTTTCCATCCCCACCCCTCTCCTCCCTTGTAACCATAGAAGATTGTTTCTTTTTGTGTATAAACCTTTTCATGAGTTTTTACAGTAGTGGTTTCATACAATATTTGTCCTTTTGTGATTGACTTATTTCACTCAGCATAATGCCCTCCAGATTCATCCGCGTTATGAGATGCTTCGCAGTTTCATCATTGTTCTTTATCATTGTGTAATACTGCATTGTGTGTATGTACCACAGTTTTTAATCCATTCACCTGTTGATGGGCATCTAGGTTGTTTCTATCTTTTTGCTATTCTGAAAAATGCTGCAATGAACATGGGTGTGCATATTTCTATTAGTGTGATGACTCTTATTTCTCTAGGATATATTCCTACGAGAGGGATTTCTGGATCATATGGTATTTCTATTTCTAGCTCTCTAAGGAAGCGCCATGTCATTTTCCGAAATGGTTGTATCATTTTGCATTCCCACCATCAGTGCGTTAAGAGTTCCCATCTCTCCGCAGCCTCTCCAACATTTGTCATTTCCTGTTTTTTTGATTCGTGCCAGTAATGCCAGGGTGAGATGGTATCTCATTGTAGTTTTGATTTGCATTACTCTAATGGCTAGTGATAATGAGCATTTCCTCATGTGTCTCTTGGCTGCTCTAATGTCTTCTTGGTGAAGTGTCTGTTCATTGCCTTTGCCCACTTTAACTGTATTATTTGTCTTTCTGTTGTAGAAGTGTTGGATTTTCCTGTCGATTTTAGAGATTAGAACTTTTTATCTGATTTGTGATAGCCAAATTTTTTTCCCAATCTGTAGGTGCTTTTCTTACTCTTTTGGTGAAATCTTTTGATGAGCATAACTGTAATTTTTAGAAGATCCCAGTTATCTAACTTATCTTCTGGAGTTTGTGTGTTGTTGGTTATGCTTTGTATCCTGTTAATGCCATGTATTAAAACCTCTAGTATTAATTCTATTTCTACTCCTATGAACTTTATACTTTTTGGCTTTGTATTTAGGTCTTTAATCCATTTTGAATTAGTTTTTGTGTATGTTGTGAGGTATGGGTCCTGTTTCACTTCTTTGGAGATGGACATCCAGTTTTCCCAGCACCATTTGTTAAAAAGACTGTGTTTTCCCCATTTGATGGACTTTGGGTGCTTGTAGAAGATCAGGTGACTGTAGGTGGATGAATTTACATCTAGCTTCTCAATTCTGTTCCATTGGTCAATGTATCTGTCATTGTACCAGTACCAGGCTGTTTTGACTACTGTAGCTCTACAGTAGGTTCTGAGGTCAGGTAGTGTGAGTCCTCCTACTTTATTCTTCTTCTTCAGTCGTGCTTTACTAATTTGGGGCTTCTTCCCTTTCCATATAAAGTCAATGATTAGTTTTTCCACCTCTTTGAAGAATGTTGTTGGTATTTGGATCAGGATTCTGTTGTATTTGTAAATTGCTTTGGGTAGAATTGTCATTTTCACAATGTTGAGTCTACCTATCCATGAGCATGGTATGTTTTTCCATTTATGTAGATCCCTTTGGGTTTCTTGCAGTATTGTTTTGTAGTTTTCTTTGTATAGATATTTTACATCCCTGGTTATTGCTAAGTATTTTTCTTTTTTAGGTGCTATTATAAATGATATTGTTTTCCTAATTTCCTTTTCATGGTTCTTTTTATTGGTGTATAGGAATCCAACTGATTTTTGTATGTTTATTTTGTATCCTAGTACTTTGCTGAATCTTTCTGTTAGTTCCAGTAGTTTTCTCATGGAGGCTTTTGGGTTTTCTATGTAGAGTGTCATAACATCCGCAAACAGGGACAGTTTAACTTCTTCACTCCAATTTGGATGCCCTTTATTTCTTTTTCTTACCTTACTGCTCTAGCTAGGACATCCAGTACATTGTTTAATAAGAGTAGTGAAAAAAGGCATCCTTGTCTTGTTCCTTTTCTCAAGGGAATGTTTTCAGCCTCTCTCCATTAAAAATGATGTTGGCCATTGGATTTTTATAGATGCCCTTTATTATGTTGAGAAATTTTCCTTCTATACTTATTTTATTGATAATTTTTATCAGGAATGTGTGTTGGACTTTGTCGAATGCCTTTTCTGCATTGATTCAGATGATCCTTTGAAATTATTTCCTTTTATTTATGTGGTGGATTACATTGATTGATTTTCTAATGTTGAACCATCCTTGATACCTGGTATGAATCCTACTTGGTCCTGGTTTATTATTTTTTTTTGATATGATGTTGAATTCTATTGGCTAGAATTTTTTTGAGAGTTTTTGCGTCCATATTCATAAGAGATATTGGTCTATAATTTTATTTTTTTGTGGTGTTTTTGCTTTGTTTTTGTATCAGGGTTATGCTGGCTTAATAGAATGAGTTTGGAAGTATCATTTCCTTTTCTATGTTCTGAAGTAGTTTGAGTAGTACTGGTGTAAGCTCTTCTCTGAATGGTAGAATTTCTCAGTGAAGCCATTTGGGTCAGTTTTTTTTTTTTTTTTTTGCTGGGGGTTATTTAAATACCTTTTCAATCTCTTCTCTTGTTATGGGTCTGTTTATATTTTCAACATCACTTTGTGTTATTTTGGGTACATTAGTGTGTTTCTAGAAATTTGTCCATTTTCTCTAGGTTTTCAAATTTGTTGGATTATATTTTTTCATAATACCCTGTTAGGAGCCTTTTTATTTCACTTGTGTCTGTTTTAATGTCCCCCATTTCATTTCTTATTTGGGTTATTTGCGTCCTCTCCTGCTTTTTTTTGTCAGTTTGGCCAGTGGTTTGTTGATTTTGTTGATCCTTGCAAAGAACCAACTTTAGTTTTGTTGATTCTTTCTCTTGGTTTTCTATTCTCTATTTCATTTATTTCTGCTCTGATCTTTTACATTTCGTTTCTTCTGGCTGCTGTGGGCTTTTTTGCTGTTTTCTTTCTATTTTTTCAAGTTATGTAGCTAAAGTTGTGATTTGATCCCTTTCTTCTTTTTTGATGTGTGCATCTATTGCTATAAATTGACCTCTGAGGACTGCCTTTGAGGTGTCCCAAAGGATTTGGTATGATGTGTTTTCATTCTCATTAGATTCTAGGAATTTTTTTATTCCATCTCTGATTTCTTTTTTTACCCAGTGGTTTTTAAGCAGGGTGTTATTCAGGTTCCATGCAATTGAATTTTTTTTTCCTTGCTCTTCCTGTTGTTAATTTCTACCTTGATGGCATTGTTAACAGAGAAAGTACTTTGTATTATCTCAGTGTTTTGGATTTTGTTGAGGGTTACTTTGTGGCCTAAGATGTTGTCTGTTCTGGAGAACATTCCACATGCATAAGAAAAGAATGTGTACTTTGCAGCTGTTGGGTGGAGTGTTCTATATATGTCTATGAGGTCAGGTTGACTGACTAATTGTGCCCTTTAGGTTTTCTCTATCATTGTTGAGTTTCTTTCAGATGTTCTGTCCTTTACTGAGACTGGTGTATTAAAGTCTCCTACTATTATTGTAGAACTGTCAACTTCTCTTTCTAGTGCTGTTAGAATTTGTTTTATGTATTTTGGAACCCTGCCATTGGGTGGGTAGATGTTTATTATGGTTATGTCTTCATGACAGATCATTCCTTTAATCATTATATTGAGGCCTTCTTTACCTTTTGTGGTGGATTTTGTTTTAAAATCTATTTTATCTGAGATTTGTATTGCCACTCCAGCTCTTTTTTGATAGCTGTTTGCTTGATACATTTTTTCCATTCTATGATTTTTAATAAATTTATGTCTTTGTTTCTCAGGTGTGTCTCTTTGTAGACAGCATACTGATGGATCTTATTTTTTTATCCATTCTGTCACTGTCTGTCTCTTTACGGGTGCTTTAAGGCCACTTACATTCAGTGTAATTATTGATAGATGTGAGTTTATTGCTGTCATTTAGTAGCGCTTTTTTTTTTTTGTGGTGCGGACGTTTTCTTTGTTCTTCTTACTCTCCTCTGCTGAATTTGTTTTGTTTGTAGATTTTTTTCATTTCTTTTGTTTTTGTAGACTTTGTTTTCACTGAGACTTTATGTTTTTCTTCATTTTGAGGAGTAGGTTTCTTAACTTTCTTTGTGGTTACCTTGAAATTTACCATTGTCTTCTGAGGTTTGAACCCATCTATTATTACTTGGTATCGCCTTGCCTTCCTCTCCATTAGAAAGTTCTATACCTACACCGTTTAGTCCCTCTTTTAGTGTTCTGATGTTGTTGTCATTTTCAGATTAACCTCTCTGGTTCCCTGTTGTAATTCTTTTGGTTTTGGAGAGTCCTTGAGAGTTCATTTCCTAAGTTAGGTCTGGGTAGTACAATCTTGCATCCTAGATTCAGGCTGTAGTCTGATGTTGTTTGTTCTCAGACCAAAGGTCTCCCTGTAATAATTCTTGTAAGTTAGGTTTGGTTTTTACATAGTCCCTTAACTTCTATTCATCTGGAAATGTCCTAATTTCACTGTGACATTTGAATGAAAGTTTTGCAGGATATATTATTCTTGGTTAGTAATTTTTTTCTTTCAAGGTTTTATATATGTAATCCCATTGCCTTCTTGTCTGTGTGGTTTCTGCCAAATAATCAGCGCTTAGTCTTATTGTTTCCTGTCCGTATGTGATTTTGCATTTTTCTTGAGCTGGTCTCTGGATTCTATCTTTGATGTGGTTTTAGTGAGTGTGATTATGATATACCTTAGTGATTTTCTTTTAAAGTCTGTCATATATGGTGTTCATTGAACTTCTTGGAGGGTCAGCTTTTTATCTTTCATGATATTAGGGAAGTTTTCTGTCAGTAATTCTTTAATTATCCTTTCTGTGTTTATTGTATTCTCCCTGTGTTCTAGAACTATGATCGCTCAGAAATTTTTGCTTTTGATTGTATCCACATAATTCTCGGGCTTTCTTCATTTTTCTTTGTTCTTTCTGATTTCTCCTCAAACAAAGTTGTATCCAAGAATTTGTCTTCTATATCACTGATTCTGTCTTCTATCATTTCAAACCTGCTCCTTTGCCCTTCTATGACACTGTCCATTTCTGAAATCTTGTTTATCTTTGGGATTTCTAATTGTTGTTTTTGCATGATTTATAGTAGTGAATTTATTTTCACATTTTTCCTGTATTATTTTCCTGAATTTTTCCATTTTTTTGTCACATTTTCCATGAATTTGTCTGCCTTTTCCATGAATTTGTCTATTTTTTCCTCATTTTTGTCTGCTTTTTGCTTCAACTCTTGGATACCTCTGAATATGAGAGATTTGAATTCTTTATCAGGAAGTTCTAGTGCCTTTTCTACTACTGGAAAGTCATTTGATGTCTTATTTTGGATGCCTACCAGGACCATCCTGTCTTTTTTTAAAAAAATATATTTTGATATTGTCTGCTGTATTTGGGAATCCAGTAGTTATTTTCTTTGTTTATTGATTGTAGATTTGTTTGTTTCGTTCTGCTTTTTTTGTTTTATTTGGTTATGTCTGAGCAGGTGGCCTGTGTGCTTTTTATTGTTTGCTCATCTGTCTCTGTAATTCTTTTCACCTCCTTGTGCAATTGGCAGGGCCGGTGGCTCAGCTATGAGGCGGCAGGGCAGCTTCAGCTGAAAGGAAGAGGCTGGGATGGGTTCATGGCATGTACTATGGCCAACAGGGAAGGCCAGGAGTCAGTTCAGGGTAGGTTCCAATAGGCCATTCCTGTGCTGTTCTGGGGTATGATGTTTAGTGCATGGTGCAGGTAGGCAAGAAGGAGGGGGGAGATTGTGATGTGTGGAACTAAGATGGGTATAAGAAAGCAGAGAGAGAGGAGAGTAAAACAAGAGCCGAAAAAAAAAAAAAAAGGAGTGCTAAAGATGTTTTCCATTGGAGTGGAGAGTTGGGAAACCGAGAAATGGAGGAAATAAAAAAGGAAAAAAGAAAGAGAAAAGAAAAAAATAAGTAAAATAAACAATAGGAAAAAAACAAAGGAAAGCAAAACCTCGAGGGATCCCACTGGTGTGGCTGCAAAAACAAGGGAAGTGACTTCCTGGCAGCATAATACAGCCTGGCCAGAAGGGGCAGAGATGTCACATAGCACTAGGTATTCAGGAAATAGGAAAGAAGTTAAGTATAGAGAGATGAGAAATGGAGTAATGAAGAAAGGGATAAAGGAAAAAAAGAAATGAAATTACTCCAGGAAACCCACCAGTGAGGCTGCGCAGACCGGGGAAGGGGCCTACAAGCTGTGCAGTACAGCCCAGCTAGAAGAGGCTCCAAGCTGTAAAAGTAAAAAGAAAATTAAAAAAAAAACAACAACAACAAAACAAAATAGAACAAAATGAAACAAACAATAAAAGCCCTGGGGATCCCACGAGCATGGCAGCACAGACCAGGTAAGCAGGTACCCAGTCAAGCAGCGCTTCACAGTCTTTCAAGAAGATGCAAAGATGGTACATGGAGCCAGCATTTGAGAGAAAGGAGGGGGAAGAGATGAGAGGCTGAGAAGAAACCAAAAGAAGCAGAAAAAAGCAACACCGGCAACAAAGTAATGGTACTGTGGGAGCCATCCAGTGTGTGCAAGACGAATCCATGCAGCACAGAGCCAGAGCCAGTGCTTTTAGGGTAAGAGACTGCAGCTGGCAGGAAGCAGCAGAGGCAAAGCATTGGGGGAAAGAGGGGTGGGGTGTGGGAAAACATATATCACTGTTTACCAGGTGTTCTGTCTCCTGCTGGGAGCTCCATGAAGCTGTTTTCCCATACTCCCTGTGTTCCTCTTTGTGATGTGGGCAGGATGAATCCAAGTGGCAAGGAGTCTGAACCTCTTGGCTGGTTGAGTGACTGCAGCCAGCTAGGAAGTGGCAGAGCCGAACAGGAGGGAGAAGGATGGGGAGTGGAAAAGCATATATCGCTGGTCACCTGGTGCTCTATCTCCTGCTGGGAGCTCCATGAAGCTGCTTTCCCATACTCCCTGTCTGCTGATCACTGACAGGAGTCCAAGATGGTGAATCTGTGCTGGGTTAGCTGATAGGGGACCTCCAAACATACCTCTCTTTGCTCTCTGTCAGCTTCTTATCCTAGTCAGTACTTGGCTGAGTTCTTTATCTCTTCATTTCATGCCTAGGGTTCCAGCATAGATGTTTGTCTCTCTTTTACTTAGTTTTTTCAGGTCTTTGCTGTGAAGGGACAGTGTGGTGCTTCTGTCTATAACGTCATGTTGACTCCACCTACTTTGTGTTAGTCAACTTTACTCATTAATAAAATAGTTCAATTATCCAAAATGTATTCTGAAAAGCTTCTTAATAAAACTTCATTAATTTCTAATGTGATTTAATTTGGTTTAATATGAAGATTCTGAATTTTCATAAGTATTAAATTATGTGGTACGAAATACATACGTCATAATGAGAATTTATATCTGGGAGGGAGCTCAGCTTTGTGTTAGAGGTAAAATTATGTCTGTGACAATAAATACAACATTAAAGTTGAGGTTAGTGATTTATTCATTTCTATTGTTCTGCTAGGACCTACGCTTCTTTTTTCTAGTTTGTGTTAATAGCAGAACAAAGTCAGAATTAATACATTTTTTAAAAATATATTTAAAAGTAGTCATTAGTAAAATAGCAGTTTATGTTATGGTATAGCTTTATGAAAGAACGTGGCATTCTATACATATCTTTAAAGGTAACAACAATAACAGTGATAAAAACCAAAACCAAACCCATTGCTGTCAAGTCAATTATGACTCATAGAAACTCTATAGGACAGAGTAGAATTACCCCATAGGGTTTCCATGGAGTAGCTGGTGGATTCAAACTGCTGACCTTTTGGTTAGCAGCTGAGCTCTTGACCACTGCACCACCACGGCTCCCTAACAATGGTAATCATTATTATTATCACATTAAAACCATTTTGTCAATATGTCATTCATTGAACAATCTCTTCACTCTGGAGAAAAGTCTCAAGTAGAGAATAAAGAAAATATATATCCCATTCAGTCAAAACAGTGTCATATTATTTACATAGGATATTTACTAACTGTCCTCAAAGAAGAATACCTTAGTTTTAATTGAGTGCTAATTTACTTTATTATTTAATTGTAGTATACATCTATCTAATTTTCTGGTCCATAGAAGATTAAATATCTTGAGATTAACAAAATGAATGACATACTAAGAATAACATTTTATAGGAGGCACCCAATATTTTTTATAACAAAAGAAACATAAAAGCGGTTTGGAATAAGTTACAGCCCTGATGATTAGGTAACAACTAAACCATAGTTCATGTGAATAAGATTGGAGGCTTTAGATTAAACTACCTTCAGTGTGAGGAAAAATGTTGATACCATTTCTAAAAGAAATAGTGCAACATTAAGCATCATCATTGTTTTGGTGTGCCTGCTAAGGAAGGTGAAGGGTTAAAATCTATATTTTAGAGCAGTGATGCTGACTCAGAAGGGGTGGGTTCAGATCTGAATTTCTATATTCTAACAGTCTCCCAGGTGATGCAGGTTATTTTGGACATCAAGGGTCTAAATCTTCTCTGGAGTATTGTGTTTTATTCCGCATATTTATTGGTAAATTACACACACACCCACATACACGTATATATATATATATATATATATTTTGAAAAGGCAATCTTGTTTTACAACATCTAAAAAATACTATGTAATCTCAGAAAACAGAAGTTTGTAAAAGAAAATATTTAGTTGAAAGTATATGCATTACAAGAAAGGAGCTCTGGTGGCTCAATCCTTAAATACTTGGCTGCTAACCAAAAGGTTGACAGTTTGAACCCACCAGCTGCTTAGCAGGAGAAACTACCTTAGCTGGTGATCTGCTCTCTTAAAGACTGTTGTTCCATGCCATCAAGTCAATTCTGACTGATAGTGACCCTATAGGACAGAGGAAAACTGCCCTATATGTTTTCCTAGGCTGTAATCTGCAGTTCTACTCCGTTTTATACGGTCATTATGAGTCAGAATCCACTCGATGGCACACAACAACACCAACATATTACAAGAGGGAAGGTTAAAGTGTGGAAGCTTTTTCCATGGTTTGAAAGGCTTCCATTTGTTGCTCCAAAAGTTCAATATAAGTGAGAATTTGTTTACAGAACTGTCCAAAATAAAACAAAATTCCTAGTAAAACAGAGGCTTACTTGTACCTGGGCATATTCTGCACAGTCTGGCTATTCCTGAAGCAGACTAAGGAGATAAACTGTGAAATGCCAACATTTATATCCTGTTGCTCAGCTTCTAGGTTCTTATTTTTCTTAATGATCTGAGAATACTGACAAAAGAGTACGATCTTCAAATACTAGAATACAATTCTTTGGGTAAAGAGAATATATATGGCTATCTAATTAAAATTGTCTAATGAAAACATATGCTAATGTTGTGACATTAATTATAGGTAATATTTTCAGCACTTCCTTCAGTCCAGGTGTTCTGCAAAGCAACTCACATGCATTATCGTCAGTTAACTCTCACAGCAAACTGAAGACAGTATTATCCCTGTTTTCAGATGAGGAAGTGCAGGGTAAGGCACTAGATTCAAAACCAGAGTCTAACTGAAGAACGTACATTTGAACCATGGCATCTCATTCGGGAGAAGACAAGAAAGACAAGTCAGTAAGTTAGGACAAATACTGCCTTTTATCTCTCTGATAAGGTCCTCATGAACTTCAAATGACCTCATTCTACTTCTTTGCTGAAAAGTAAACTGAAGAATCATAGGAAATTTCTGAGTGTGTGATTGTAAAATTGTGTAGTGTATAGACAAAATACTAGATCACTCAAGTTTAAATGATTCTCTTTTGGTGAAGTCTATAGGAATTTATGACTACTTCTATCATTACATGAAATGAAAATGGTCCTGTGTTTGCTTTTGTGGAAGTAATGCAGTATTGATAATTTAATATATTTTATCAAATACTATTATCAAGACCACAGACTGAGCAAACTTCTATGGGGAAAAAAAAAGGCAAGGCTTTCAGGCTCTAGAGTTAACTTTATTATTAAAAAAAAAAAAAAAAAATTACCATCAAGTAGATTCAATTCCAAGCCATGGTGACCCCATCTATTACAGAATAGAACATGGGGTTTTCTTGTCTGTAATATTTATTGAAAGGAGCCCTGGTTGTGCAGAGGTTAAAGCACTAGGCTGCTAATGCAAGGTCACTCTGCTTTGCAGGAGAAAGATATAGCAGTTTGTTTTCATAAAGATTACAGCCTTGGAAATACCAGGCAATAGTTCCACTCTGTCCTATAAGGTCTTTATGCATGAGAATCGACTCAACAGCAACGGGTTTACTTTTCCATTTGGAATTTTTATGGAAGCAGATTACTAGGCTTTTCTTCTGCAGGACTGCTGGGTAGGTTCAAACTGTCAACCATTAGGTTAGTAGTAGAGCCCAAACCTTTGCACCACCTAGACACCCAACTTTATTTTTAGTAGTATTAATAAGATAGACTATTACTAACATTTTAGTTTCCTCATCTTATAAATAAGCATTGTATAACTGCACTGTAAGAGCAATCTTCCAAGTACCATTTCAAGAATAAGACAAAACTGCAGCAGAGCAATACCAGAGTCTTAAGCAGAACTTCAGCAAAAAAAAAAAAAAAAAAAGAATTGCATGGTAAAATAATAAGAGAAGGAGGGTAAAAGTACACATTTAAACTTAAACCCAAGTAGGCTAGATATTATTCATTTAACTATGTAATAAAGGGGAAAGTTTTCCTGTAATCTTTAGAGGCAAGAAATATGTAATCGGCTTGTTAACAGTGAGAAAAGAATAAGAGGAATAGTTGATTCTTTTGAACCCATAACAATGTTAATTACACGAAAAAAGAAAGAGTAAATGTAAGAAATAATGAAATAATGTAGTTTACTTAAATAATTAATAGAGCATTTAGTAATAGTACCTTTGTGTTTTATTTATAATAAGCATGATTTGAAAGATAATGGTTCTTTATCAAAATATATTTTCTATCTGATTAAAATCTACTCTACTTATGATTTTCCTGTCTTTTGTTCTTTTAAGTGTGTCTCTCTCTCTCTTTTTTTCTCCTTCTCTCAGGGAATAAATAAGTAAACAAATAAGTAAATAAATACATTTTTAAAGGAACAACAGCAAAAAAATAACCACAAAAACCCTGGGTGTAAAAACTAGATTTAAACCATAGGTAGATTAACAAATATCTACAGAGACTGTTAAAATTTAGAAACATAATGTTTAGAAAAATATTCTAATGGCTTCCACACAATGGTCTAGTTACTTTCAGAAAATTATGGAATTATAGATCTTAAAGGGATCTTAGATGTAAACGTGCCCCAATCACTCATTTACTGGATGACGAAATAGAGGCCCAAAGATATAAAAATGGTCAGTGGGAGAAAAAGGACATGACCTTGAATTTCTAACTCCAAACTCAGTCCTCTTTCTAGCACACCATGAGGATTTGATGTGTTTTCTGAATGTGATAGTAGAATTTTAATAAAATATAGTTTATTAAATACATAATAATACCTTAAGATAAGTGAAAATAAAATTAATTTTTTTTTTAGTTAAAAGTGAAATAAAATTAAAACATGGAGAAAAACAGTAATAAAAAAAGACTATTCAAATGAAAATGATTACATAGGGTGATTAAACGAGTCACGTAAAATCATAAAGGTTGTAGTTATTTGGTTGTTATTAAAATAGATATTGTTAGTCTTCAAGCAGCGAATGTTTGAACACTTCACTACTTGTAAGAGAATCATTTCCAAAAAGATTCTAACTAAAGTCATTGAAAAATAGTCATCGGCACCTCAGTGAAGATCTGCTCAGCTGGATTCGAAATGGAATTTTCTTGCTCTTGCCAATTTTCAAGAGAGAATCATCTATAAGGTATAGTTTGTAATAATGATTAAAGGTAACTTGAACATGCAGTAGAAACCACTAATGCAAGCATCTGAAGACTTTGTTCTTTACCAAGTTATATCGTTTACATAGAAGTCCTTGAGAGGTACATACAGCTAATGAGCTTGGCTGCTAAGCAAAAGTTGGAGGTTCAAGTCCACCTGAAGGATTCTCAGAAAAAAGGCCTGGAGGTCTACTTTCAAACAATCAGCCATTGAAAACCCTGTGGAGTACAGTTCTACTCTGACACACATGCGGCCTTCTTGAGTGAAAGTCCACTCGATGGCAACTGGTTTTTGATTACATTTACATATGAACATGATTAAACAACTTAAGGATCGTGAGCTCAAATTTTATCTACAAAACACTAATAGTAAGTACTACTCTGACAACTTTAGTGAATTGTAATAAGGATCTAATGAAAGACTGTATGTGAATATTATTTATAAACTTTTATGATGGATATATCAGTGTAAGTTATTAGAAATCTATGAATGTACTCTTTTCATTTTGCAGATGAATAAATGAAGATTCTATAAGAATTAATGACTTATCCAAGCATATAAATAAATAAAATGGGAACTGCAAATAGTTTTATTGTCACGTATTAGTTTTCCATACATTCTTGAATTGTATTGTTCAGCTATCACTCTATTTACTGTCAACTTTTTCCAGGATCTGTCATTAGAAAACTGAAAAAAGAAATATTTAAACAGATACTATCAAGTATTATAAAATATTACCTTTCAGTTCTTTTATGTATTGCCTTTCAGATTTTTCTACTAAAATACAAGTGCCATGATTTTGCCAGAAATGAGGTACTTAGAGCATATTGACATGGAAGAGTGGGCATTGTTTTGCATTTAATAGATAATTTCCTTCATCAGTTAATATTTAGTGACTTTTAAAATAAATTTGAGAAAAAATTAATTTAAATGTATCTGTTATTATTATTATTATTTTTAACCAATTGCAAGTCTCTTCCAAACACTAGGACAAGATTAACCCAGAAGCTATACACTTTTTATGAAGTTATAATATTTATCTTTTAGACGTCAACTAACATCAATAAGATTCATTATTTTAGGGGTAGGGCACTGGTTAGGAACTGCTACAATTTAATGAGCCATGCTATAAAAAAGCACAGATTTTTGTATTACTGGAATAATGAAATGACACCTATATACTCAGGTAATTAAATTAAGAGATTGTTAATGTATTATTACACAATTTCACTATGTAAAACTATTTTCAATATATAAATATGTATGTGTGTTTATGACTGTATGTGCAAATGCCACTTTCTTTAAAGAGTAAAGCAATAATTATTTCAAGTAATGAGTAAATATACATACACACATACAATATGGGAAGTCACTGATTCTCCAGAGAGAAAATGATCTATCAAAATTAAAAGTCAATTATTGTACAGAAGGAAATTTAAGCAAAGTTAATTTACCACACATAACCTCTAAAATAATTGGAAATAAAGATATATAGTCTACCACCCTCTGGACAATTTAGTAGTTGGTCTGACAGATTTTTATGATGGATTACATAGATTTTTACAATTTCGTTCTACTTATAGTGCTGTTTGCATTTCTTTATCTAAATTAAACTATTATAATTTTCTCCACTGGGAAGATGAAGCCTCTCTATTAGCATTTTAAAAGAATGGGACAAGGTAAATCAGATCCAAAACTGGTTTAATTCACTAATGTATAGTGATATATTCTGTCCCAGGCTTATTCAGAAGTAAGCAGAATCCTAACCCTGGGTTTTTGGAACTAGATATGTTACTTTATTAAGAGAAAGTGTATGATTTTCAAAATACACAAAATCTAGATTTTAGTAGCGTTTCACTCTTTCCCAGATCTTGCAATCTTTAGCACTTTACTATTTAAAACCTTTAAATTATTTAGCTCTCTATTACTTAAGATCAAATTAGCCTACAACTATATAAACATAAAGTAGATTAGTGGTTGCCTACTGCTGAAGCTGGGACTGGGGAGAAATAAGAGTGACTGCTAAAGATTTTCTTTTTCGAAGATGATGAAAATGGTCTAAAATTGACTGTGGTAGTAGTTGCACAAATCAGTTAATATATTAGAAAAAACGTTGCACTGTACACTTTGAGTGAATTGTATATTATGCAAGTTATAGCTCAATAAAACTGTTAAAAAATTATCCTAAAACATTAAGATAGATAAATGGTACTTCTACTTTTCAATAGTCATAGTTAATATAATACATTATCCACAATCAACGCCAGTGGAAGCAGCAGTCAATAAATCAAAAGATGTATTGCACCGGGCAAATCTGCTGCAAAAAAACCTCTTTAATGTGTTATAAAGCAAAAATGCCACTTTGAGGACTAAGGTTCGCCTGACCCAAGCCATGGTATTTCCAGTTGCCTCATATGCATGTGAAAGCTGGACAAAGAATAAAGAAGACCAAAGAAAATTAATGCATTTGAATTATAGTGTTGGCAAGACTATGGAATATACAATGGACTGCCAAAAGAACAAACAAATCTGTGTTGGAAGAAGTACGGCCAGAATGCTCCTTAGAAATGAGGAAGGCTAGAATTCATCTCATTTATTTTGGACATGTCATCAGGAGGGACCAGTCCCTGCAGAAGGACATCATGCTTGCTAAAGTAGACAGTCAGCAAAAAAGAGGAAGACACTCAGAGAAATAAATTGACACAGTGACTGAAACAAGATGGCTCAAACAGAACAATTGTAAGGATGGTGCAGGACTGGACAGCATTTCATTCTGTTGTGCATAGGGTAGCTCTGAGTTGGAACTGACTTGATGGCACCTAACAACAGCAATCCTAAACAAAAGAGTTCTATGAGAATATTTTGATAATTGCAAAATTTCAGAATATGCTATTATCATGGATTATGGATTACATGTCTAAGAGTTTATCAATATGAGTCACATTTATGTATAGTTTTTTTTTTCTTAAACGGGCTTATTATTATTATTTTACTAAATGCTATCTTCTTGTATAAGACCCAAATAAGAGAAAAAAAAATTTGTTGAAATAACTGTTTAGTTTCTCATGCAAAGCTTTTATTTCTGTCTAAAGTGTTTTTAAATGATACTAGTTAAAGTTTATTGTTGACACAATTATTCCCATTTCATACATTGTTAATCTGAGGGAAAGAGAAGGTAGGTAGATTTATCAGAGTGGCAAAATTATTAAGCAGTAGATCCAAGATTTATAATTGTGGAGTCAGGCTCTAGAGTTTCAGCTTTCAGATATTATACTTCAAGCTTGATTAGATTCATAAACATGCACGACAATTCTTGCTGATTGACAGGTTAAAGTTGTGTCCATATCTATTATGATAATTGAAGAAATCTAGTAGCAAGTAACCAATAAGTTAGCACTACAGTGTAAATCTTCTTTAGATGAGTAATTTTTTAATTATTATTAATAGTAGTAATAAAAATATCTAACATTTTTATAGTGTTTGATTTGTGCAAGAACATTTTAGAAAATTTAGATTTACACATTAAAGTTTAGGAAACTGAGGTACAAATGTGCAAAATAACCTATCCACAGTTATGCAGCTAGGCAGTAACAGACTTCAATTATTTATTCCCTAACATGAAACATTTACATAGAATCTTTGGAGAGCCGAGTGGAAAGATTATATGAGACTTTAATTGACTTTTCTTATTTGAAACTTTTCAGATGTGTAGATAGTACTGAACTGGAGCTCAACAATTTTTGAGCTACCTCTAGCTAATAAGCTTCTCTTAATTTTCCCACTGAGGGCCTTGTGGTGCAGTGGTTAAGAGCTTGACTGCTAACCAAAAGGTTGGCAGTTTGAATCTGCCAGCTACTCTTTGGAAACCCTATGGGGCATTTTACTCTCTCCTTTATGATTGCTTTGAGTTGGAGTTGACTCAATAGTAACTTTATTTTTATTTTTTTATTTTCCCACTGGCAAAGTCATTACATAAAGACAGAAGGAAATAAATAAAAATATTAGAAAAGAAATAAATGAAATAGAGAATACAAAAGCAATAGGGAAATCAACAGAGGCAAAAGTTAGTTATTTGAAAAGATTAACAAAATTAACAACTTTTTATCTAGCCTCACTGAGATGATAAATCTTTATCTAGTCTAACCAACAAATAAAAGAGGAGGATCAAATTATGAAAATCAGGAAAAAATGATAAGATATTATTGCCAAATCTATAGAAATAAAAAGGATTACAAGGGACTACTAGGAACTGTTGTATGTCAACAAATTTAAAAACCTATGTAAATGGACAAACTCTTAGAAAAACACAAATTACCAAAACTGACGCAAAAAAAGAAGTGAAAATATGAATAGAACTTAAGTAAATATAGTGAATTTGTAATTTAAAAAAAAAATCCACAAACAAAAGGTCTGGGCCACATAGTTACACTGGGGAATGATACCAGATGATTAAAGAAGAGTTAGCATCAATCCTAAAGAGAAGTAGAGGGACTATTCCCAACACATTCTATGAAGCTAATATTACCCTGATACAAAATCAGACAAAAATATAACAAGAAAAGAAAAATATAGACCAATATCCCTTATAAATATAAACACAAAAATCCTCAAGAAAATACTAGCAAACCAAATCCAACAACACGTAAAAAAGGTTATACATCATGATCAAGTGAGATTTATCCCAGGAGTTCAAGGCTGCTTCAACATGTGGAATTCAACCAATGTAACACATAATTTAATAAATCATGTACAAATATTGCATGATCATCTCCATAGATATAGAAAAAGAATTGGACAAATGCCAACACTCCTCACAATAAAAATTTTTTTCAACCTGATAAAGGTTATCTGCAAAAAAACCTGCACTAACATCATACTTAGAAGCCCTAGTGGTGCAGTAGTTAAGAACTCAGCTGCAAACTAAAAGGTCAGCAGTTTTAATCTATCAGCTGCTCCTTGGAAACCCTATGGGGGCGGTTCTACTCTGTCCTATAGGGTCACTATGAGTTGGAATTGACTCAACAGCAATGGGAAACATTATACTTAATGATGAAAGACTAGATGCTTTTCCCCTAAGATCAGGAATAATACAAGCTGTCTGCTCTCCACTTCTAGCCAACATTGTAGTAGAGGTTCTAGCTAGGCAATAAAAAAGATAAAATGCTTCCACATTGGAAAGGAAATAGTAAAAATATCTCTATTCTCAGAAGACATTATCTTCTACATAGAAAAAACAAAGGAATCCACAAAAATGCTATTAGAACGCCTACACTAATTCAGCATAATTTCAGAATTCAGGATGCATATGTATAACATCATGTATCACTATACAATAACAATGAACAATGCAAAAATTAAATTAGTAAAACAATTCAATCTATAGTAACATCAAAAATAAAATATTTAGGAATAAACTTAACACAAGAATTGCAAAACTTGTACGCTGAAAAATACAAAACTTAATTGAAAGAAAGTAAAACCTACATAAATGGAAAACCATCCCATGTTGATGAACAGGAGACTTAATATTGATGAGATGGTAATACTCCTTAAGTTGATCTATTCCGTCAATGTACTCCCTATCAAAATCCCAGATCCATTTTTTTTCAGAAATAGATAGGCTGATTCTAAAATTCATATGGAAATGCAAGGGACCTGGAATATCCAAAACAATCTTTAAAATAAAGAACAAAGTTGGAAGACTCACATTGTGAAATTTCAGATGTTACTACAAAGCTATAGTAATCAAGATAGTGTTGTACTGCCATAAGGATAGAAATACAGGTCACTGGAGAAAATTACTAGAGAATGAACTTCAAACAATAAAAATATGACATATGGGCTCGTGGTGAGTAGCAAATATATGCTTATTATAGAACTAAGATTAAATGAGGATATACTACAGGGTCGCTGTGAGTCGGAATCAACTCGATGGCAATGGGTTTTTTTTTTTTTTTTTTGGTTTATTAAAAAAAAATTACTATGTAATGGCTACATGCTATGACAATGCAAACACAGGACCCCAGAATGAGAGTGGGGTGGAAACGGCACGTGACCAAACAAAATTTTTATTTTATTTCCATCAGAAATAATAATTGATGGTGGCAACAATAGTAATGTTATGCTTTGACTATTGTCTTTGTAAGGTAGGATACTGCAAATGAGTAATTATGAAATATTTTAATTCTTCCATCCCGTATTCTTGAAAACTCTTAGTGTGCAATAAAGAAAGTATAGAAGAACGTTAGTAAACACCCTGGAGTCCTGATTTTGAATTAGAAACATTAGATGATAATTTTATTAACTATCTATCATCTATCTAATTATCTATCATGTATCTATTTTTTCTAGCTTTTCCACTGAAGAGGGCTAGAAACAATCACTGATTAGGAAGCAATGAGTATTCCTACTGTTTATATATGGTTTTGAAAAAATACCTTGTTTCTTCCATTGACTTCCCAACTACAAAATATATGGCTGCTCTTTTACTTTCAGCTTCAAATCTTGTACACAATGCCTCCTGTGTCCCGTGCTAACTTTTTTATGCAGCAAAGGAAAAGCTGGGAAAGGTAGTTCCAGTTTAGCTAAATTAACACAATACAAATGCACCATTTATGATGTCTATTGATGTGCATGTGACTGGTAAAGACATAAAAAAATACAGGAAATCTTTGATATAGAAGTCAAAATTGCTATCTGTAGAAGAAAAGAGAGGATTGTAATAGAAGGAATAAATATAGGAATTTCCGGCATGGATGGTATCAATTCTATCTTAGGTCGTGATTACAAAGTGCTGTGTATCTATGTATCCATGTTTCATTTTACAATAAAATGATTAAAAAAAAGGTGAATTTTTTTCAGGTATCTGTAGAATATCCAAGAAGAGACGTAATGTAAAGTTTTATGTATATCTGAAGTTCAAGAATGAGATTACAGTTAGGAATAGAGATCTGTGTGCCATCAATATGAAGGCATAGGAGAATGAGACATCATCTAAGGGGATCACAAATGCAAAATAAATAAATAAATAAATAAGGCTAAGGCCAAAACCTTGGAGCAGTCAAAAGAAGATATTGAATATAATATTTTTTAAAAAGACATATAGAGAGAGGTGGGGCTAAGATGGTGGAGTAGTCAGATGCTTCTTATGTCCCTCTTACAACAGAACCCCCAAAAACAAGTGAATATATTGTATATAACTATCTAGGAGCCGTGAACATCAAAGGCAAAGCTGAGGAATCAGACTCAGTGGCGAGGTGAGGGAGAGACAGTTCAGAAGCAGCGAGGAGTTGTCAGACCTGACCCAGCAGAAGCCACAGCCCGTCAGCCTGGATCAGCTCAAGGAGCACAGTGAGGTGGGCAAACAGCTGTGCTCAGGGGGGTTTCCACATCGGGAGAGACCCAGCAGCAGAGACTCTACTCAGGCACCCAGAGCCAGTGAAAAGCAGCACTCAAGCGGCTAAAGATAACTACTTGCATGTGGCCTACTGTAAGGATTAAATGAAAACACCCCATTTGGGAAAAACCTTTCTCCCATTTACCTCCCCCCTACCCGCTCTGCACTGGGTTCCGGCAGGCTTCAGTGATTGATGAGACCCCTGGGTCAGAAGTAGATCCCTTAAGGTGTCCTGAGCCATTCTCCCAGCCTTGGAGAGGGAACAAATTAACAAAAAGGGAAAAAATAAGCTACAGGCTCCCCCAAACCAAGACCTCAGTGTTGGCACATCTCCTTGGCCTAGGCACAGGCATAGGGGTCTGAAGATTTTGAATGCCTTTCACCCCTGCATAGATTTGTGTAGGCCCATTTCAACAGAGTAAGCCCTCACTACCACAGTACAACGGGGTATATATCCGAAGTCTGACTTCAACTGTTTCAGCTGTGAAGTGGTAAGTTTGTGATGTATAACACTGCTCTGCCAATTAAACAGTCTCCTTACCTGTCTGCATCAGAGGCTTGAGGACTGGTGGCTCCACCCATGCCACCTAGCCACCTGAGAGAGGGGTCCAAGAATAAGTGGTGCCCCCCAGTCCTTACAGCCAACATAGTAGAGTGCTCATAATCAGGATGCAAAATTCACCTACCTACTTGCTCTAGGGAACAGGGACACACTTTCCTTTCAGACACTCAGGGGCAGCTGTCAGGCTCCTGCCTTGCTCAGGGGATGACCTCTTACTGCAGCAAGATATCTGTGCCTACACCAATCACCCATGCCTCTCTAGGACTGTAGGTGAGAGCCTGAACCACACACTTGGTGATTGACTGCCTGGACACAAGAGCTGAATCTATACAAGAAAACTTAATGGACTCCTGAGCTCATATACTTAGTCACCAAACTAATTACCTGGTGATAGGACATTAGAGCTTCAAAGGTGCCAATAATCAATCTAGTGCACACTAGCAGCCTACTTGGGCATATCAAAACAAAACAAAACAAGAAGCTAGGACACACTAAGCAAACATAAAATAAAAAATAATAAATTATTGATAGCTTGGAGACAACAGTCAATATCAAATCACGTAAAGAGGCAGGCCATGATGGCTTCAGCAAGCTCCCAAAATAAAGAATCAATAAATTTTCTGGAGGAAGAGAATTTCTTAGAACTACCAGAGGCAGAATACAAAACATTAATATAGAGAACTCTTCAAGAAATTAGGAAGGAAATTCCACAAAATGCAGAGAGAACCAAGGAACATACAGACAAAGCAGTAGCGGAACTTAAAAAAGGTTATTCAAGAGCATAATGACAAATTTAATAGGCTGCAAGAATCCATAGAGAGACAGCAATCAGAATCCAGAAGATTAACAACAAAATTTCAGAATTAGACAACTCAATAGAAAGTCATAGGAGCAGAAATGAGGCAGTGGAAGTAGAATTAATGAGACTGCAGACAAAGCACTTGACACCAACTTAACTGAAGAAAAATCAGAGAAAAGAATTTTTAAAAAAAAAATGAAGAAACTCTAAGAGTAAGGAGGACTTTATCAAGAGAAATAACCTATGAGTGATTGGAGTACCAGAACAGGGGGGATAACAGAAAATACAGACAAAATTACTGAAGATTTGTTGACAGAAAACATCCCTGATATCATGAAAGATGAGAAGATATATATCCAAGATGCTCATCAAACCCCACATACGGTAGATCCCAAAAGAAAGTCACCAAGACATATTGTAATCAAACTTGCCAAAACTGAAGATAAAGACAGAATTTTAAGAGTGGCTAGGGATAAATGAAAAGTCATCTACAAAGGAGAGTTAATAAGAATAAGCTTGAACTACTCAGCAGAAACCATGGAGGCAAAAAGGCAACAGGATGACATATATAAAGCCTTGAAGGAAAACAACTGCCAGCCAAGAATTATATATCCAACAAAACTGTCTCTCAGACATGATGGCAAAGTTAGGGCATTTCCAGATAAACAGAAGTTTAGGCAATTTGCAAAACCAAACAAAAATTACAAGAAATACTAAAGGGAGTCCTCCACTTAGAAAATCAATAACATCAGATAACAACTCAAGACTAGAACACGGGACAGAGCATCCAGATATCAAATCAGATAGGGTAGTCACAAAAATAAATCAAAGCTAAAACACTGAAAATAGGGAAACAGAGATATAAATATGTAAAAGATGACAACAATAAAATGAAAAAGAGGAACTAATAAATGCAGACATAGATTATTCATATGGAGAGGAAGTCAAGGCAGTATAAAGAAAAAAAGACTGGTTTAAACTTAGAAAAATAGGGTAAATATTAAGGTAACCCCAAAGGAAACTAACAATTCTAAAAAGCAAAATAAGAAACAACAAAAATATAAAGTCTCAGCAAATACAAAATCAACAACAATGAAAAAGATGAAAAGAAAATACATGAAGAAAAATGACTCAGCACAGAAAATTAAATAGAACAAAGAAACTGTGAACAACACACAAAAAAGACATGAAAATGACAGCTTTAAACTCATACAGATCAATAATTACACTGAATGTAAATGGACTAAATGCACCAATAAAGAGACAGAGAGTGGCAGATTGGATTAAAAAAAAAAAAAAAAAACACAATCTGTCTATATACTGCCTACAAGAGACACACTTTAGACTTAAAGACACAAACAAACTAAAACTCAAAGGATTGGAAAAAAAATATATCAAGCAAACAACATTCAAAAAAGAGCAGGAGTGGCAATACTAATTTTTCACAAAATAGACTTTAAAGTAAAATCCACCACAAAGGATAAGGAAGGATATCATATAATGATTAAAGGATCACTACACCAGGAGGACATAACTACAATAAATATTTACACACCCAATGACAGGGCTCCAAAATACATAAAACAAACTCTAACCACATTGGAAAGAAGATGGACAGCTCCACAGTAATAGTAGGAAACTTCAACACTTCACTATCGGTGAAGGACAGAACATCCAGAAAGAAGCGCAATAAAGACACGGAAGATCTGAATGCTACTATCAACCAACTTGATCTCACGGATATATACCAAACACTACACCCAACAGCAGCTAAGTATACTTTCTTTTCCAATGCTCATGGAACAGTCTCCAGAATAGACCACATACTAGGACATAAAGCAAGCCTTAACAGAATCCAAAGCATTGAAATACTACAAACCATCTTTTCTGACCATAAAGTAATAAAAGTAGAAATCAACAACAGAAAAAGCAAGGAAAAAAAATCATACATATGGAAACTGAACAACACTTTGCTCAAAAATTACTGGGTTATAGAAGAACTATTGGTATTAATTATACACTCAACATAGCTAAGGGCATTTATACAAAGCCAACAGCCTACATCATCCTAAATGGAGAGGGTTTGAAAGTATTCCCCTTAAGAATGGGAACCAGACAAGGATGCCCTTTATCACCACTCCTATTCAACATTGTGCTGGAGGTCCTAGCCAAAGCAATTATGCTAGAAAAAGAAATAAGGATGGAATAAAGAAATTCATACAATCAAATGAGAATGAAAACACACCCTACCAGAACCTTTGGGGCACAGCAAAAGCAGAGCTTGGAGGTCAGTTTATACCAATAAACGCACACATCCAAAAAGAAGAAAGGGTCAAAATCAAAACATTAACCCAACAACTGGAACAAGTAGAAAGTGAGCAGCAACAGAAGCTCTTGGGCACCAAAAGAAAGGAAATAATAAGAATTATAGAAGAATTAGATGAAATACAGAATAGAAAAACAATTGAAAGAGTTAACAAGACCAAAAGCTGGTTCTTGGAAAAAATGAACAAAATCAATAAACCACTGGCCAAGCTGACAAAGAAAAACAGGACAGGAAGCAAATAACCCATATAAGAAATAAGATGGGTGATATAACAACAGACCCAACTGAAATTAAAAGAATAACAGAATACTATGAAAAATTGTACTCTAACAAATTTGAAAACCTAGAGGAAATGGACAAATTTCTAGAAACTCACTACCTACCTAAACTAACATACTCAGAGTAGAACAACTAAATAAACCTATAACAAAAGAGGAAATTGAAAAGGTAATTTAAAAACTCCCCCCCCCCCAAAAAAAAAGAGCCCTGACCCGGAAAGTTTCACCGGAGAATTCTACCAAACTTTCAGAGAAGAGTTATCACCACTATTACTAAAGGTATTTCAGAGCATAGAAAAGGACAGAATATTACCAAACTCATTCTATGAGTCCTGCATAACCCTGATACCAAAACCAGGCAAAGACACCACAAAAAAAGAAAATTACAGACCAATATCCCTCATGAACATTGACACAAAAATCCTCAAGAAAATTCTAGCCAAAAGAATTCAACAACATATCAAAAAAAATTTTCATCATGATCAAGTGGGATTTATAACAGGTATGCAAGGATGGTTCAACATTAGAAAAACAATCAATGTAATCCATCACATCAATAAAACAAAAGACAAGAATCATATGATCTTGCTGATTGATGCAGAAAAGGCATTTGACAAAGTCTGATACATTTTAAAAACTCTCAGCAAAATAGGAAAAGAATGGAAATTCCTCAACATAATTAAGGGCATTTATACAAAGCCAATATCATCCTAAATGGGGAGGGTTTGAAAGTATTCCCTTTGACAACGGGAACCAGACAAGGAAGCCCTTTATCATCTCTCTTATTCAACATTGTGCTGGAGGTCCTAACCAGTGCAATTAGGCTGGAAAAAGAAATAAAGGGCTTCCAAATTGGTAATGAAGTAAAAGTATTTCTATTTGCAGATGATATGGTCTTATACATAGAAAACCCCAAAGAATCTACAAGAAAACTACTGGAACTAATAGAAAATTTCAGCAAAGTATCAGAATACAAGATAAACATACAAAAATCATTTGCATTCCTCTACACCAACAGAGAGAACCTCCAAGAGGAAATTACCAAATCAATACCATTTACAATAGCCCCCAAGAAGATAAAATACTTAGGAATAAATCTAACCAGAGACGTAAAAGATCTATTCAATGAAAACTGCAAGACACTACTGCAAGAAACTAAAAGAGACCTGCATAAGTGGAAAAATGTACCTTGCTCATGGATAGGAAGACTCAGTATTGTGAAAATGTCAATTCTACCCAAAGGGATCTATAGATACAATGCAATCCTGATCCAAATTCCAACGGCGTTTTCTAATGAGATGGAGAAACAAATCACCAACTTCATTTGGAAAAGCAAGAGGTCCTGGATAAGTAAAACATTACTCAAGAAGAAGAACAAAGTGGGAGGCCTCACACTACCTGATTTTAGAACCTATTATACCACCTCAGTAGTCACAACAGCCTGGTACTGGTACAACAACAGATATGTAGACCAATGGAACAGAATTGAGAATTCAGACATAAATTCATCCACCTATGAGCAGCAGATATTTGACAAAGGTCCAAATTCCATTAATTGGGAAAAAGATATTCTCTTTAATAAAAGGTGTTGGCATAAATGGATATCCAACTGCAAAAAACTGAAACAAGACCCATACCTCACACCATGCACAAAAATGAACTCAAAATGGATCAAAGACCTAAATATAAAATTGAAAACGATAAGGATCATGGAAGACAAAATAGGGACAATGCTAGGAGCCCTAATACATGGCATAAACACAATACAAACCATAAGTAACAATGTACAGACACCAGAAGAGAAACTAGATAACAGGGAGCTCCTAAAAATCAAACACTTATGCACATCAAAAGACTTCACCAAAAGAGTAAAAACACAACCTACAGACTGGAAAAAAATTTTGGCTATGACAAATCTGATCAGCATCATCTCTAAAATCTACAAGATACTGCAAAACCTCAACAACAAAAGGACAAACAACCCAATTGAAAAATCAGCAAAGGATATGAACAGGCACTTTGCCAAAGGAGACATTCAGGTGACTAACAGACACATGAGGAAATGTTCACAATCATTAGCCATTAGAGAAATGCAAATCAAAACTACAATGAGATATCATCTCACCCCAACAAGGCTAGCATTAATCCAAAAAGCACCAAATAATAAATGTTGGAGAGGTTGTGGAGAGACTGGAACACTTATACACTGTTGGTGGGAATGTAAAATGGTACAACCACTATGGAAATCAATTTGGTGCTTCCTTAAAAATCTAGAAATAGAAGTACCGTACGATTCAGCAATCCTGCTCCTTGGAATATATCCTAGGGAATTAAGAGCCATCATACTAATAGATATATGCACACCCATGTTCATTGCTGCATTTTTCATGATAGCTAAAAGATGGAAACAACCTAGGTGCCCATCAATGGACTAATGGATAAACAAATTGTGGTATATTCACACAATGGAATACTATGCAATGATAAAGAACAACGATGAATCTCTGAAGGGTCTTATAACATGGAGGAATCTGGCAAGTATTATGCTGAGTCAATTTAGTTGCAAAAGGACAAATATTGTATAAGACCATGAAAAGTTTTAAATACAGAAGACAACATTCTTTGATGGTTATGAGGGTGGGGAGGGAAAAGAGGGGTATTCACTAACTAGAAAGTAGACAAGAATTATCTTAGGTGAAGGGAAGGACAGCACACTACAGGGGAAGTGAGCACAACTGGACTAAACCAAAGCTAAGAAATTTCCTGAATACAAATATACACCTCAAGGGATAGAGTAGTAGGGGCAGGTGTCTGGGGTCCATGCTTTCAGGGGATATCTAGTTCAACTGGCAAAACAAAGTTTTTTAAGAAAATGTTCTGCTTCCCACTTTGGTGAGTGGCATCTGGGGTCTTAAAAGCTAGTGAGTGGCCATCTGAGATGCATCAATTGGTCCCAACCCACCTGGAGTAAGGAGAATGAAGAACATCATGGACACAGGAAAGTATAAGTCCAAGAGACAGAAAGGAACACGTAAACCAAAGACTTCATCAGCCTGAGACCAGAAGAACTAGATGATGCCTAGCTACCACAGTGACTGCCCTGACAGGGAACAAAACAGACAGTCCCTGATGGAGAAGGAGAAAAGTGGGGTGCAGAACTCAAATTCTAGTAAAAAGACCAGACTTAATGGTTTAATTGAGACTGGAGGGACCCTGGGAGATGTGGCACCCGGGCTCTCCGTTAGCCCAAAACTAAAACCATTCCAGAGGCCAATTCTTCAGACAAAGATTAGGCTGGACTATGGGACATAAAATGATACTCGTGAAGGGTGTGCTTTTTAGCTCAAATAGATACATAAGATTAAATGAGTAGCTCTCTTCCGGAGGCGAGATGAGAAGGCACAGAGGGTCAGGAGCTGGTTGAAAGGACACAAGAAATCTGAGGTGGAAAGGAAGAGTGTGCTGTCACAGTACAGGGAGAGCAAGTAGGGTCACAAAACAATGTATGTATAAATTTTTATGTGAGAGACTAACTTGAATTGTAAACTTTCGCTTAAAGCACAACAACAACAACAACAAAAAAACCTATTCATTTCTGTTTAAAAAAAAGACATATAGAAAAGACAGCTGAAGGTGCCATTTATGGTGGTCTCTATACCATCTAGTTATTTTATGAAATGTTATATGAAAGTACTTTTTTCTGAAACAATTGTTCTCTGTTAGACTGAGTATGCATGGTAAACAAACAGAGACATGTCAGCAGTTATATGCTTTCTAGGAGCCAACAAGCTCTTCCTGTTCTAAACAGTCATAACAAATGTGTCCTTGCCAGAAATGTTGGCAGTAATCTTTTGTTTTCTTTAGAGTATCAAATGTGATACTGTAGCACAATTTTCATTCTACTTTTATAATATACCCAGCTTCTTTTTATCATTCATCACTTTTGTTTTATGATATACTCAGGGTAAGAAGTTGTTGCAAGAAAATTATGTATGACTATTTTTGTTACTTTTATAATGCTTAGAAAAATTTTGTTTTAAAAATTATTGTTTTGAATTTTCATGTTATTCATTTTTTTAAAAATGTATTATTTATTATTTTAGGCTTTCTTCTGTTATATCGCAGTGTTCATGGCAATAATTCCCTTTGATTCCCTGAAAAGTAACTCTAAATTTTAAACTTGTCATAAACTACTCAGGAATGACACACAGTATACAAAGAAACCTATGTTTCAGGTCTGAGCAGAAACGTTAAGAACTTAGGTGTGATTTGCCACATTTCTTTTTCCTGGCTTGAAAATCATAGAAGCACAGTCAGGGAGTCTTCCTCAGTTGTTGGACTAAAGCCCTTATGGGAAGGAAAAGCTTTTTTTTTTTTTTTCTTTTTACTTACTGAGGTATTGTGGGTTGCTTATTATCACAGCATAACTAAATTTAACTAAGTGATACACACTGTACTAACTACTGTCAAGGACCTACCAAGAAGCATGTGGTCCTCTCAAAATTTGAACTTAAGAAAAGTTTAAGGAAATTTAAGATCAGAGTGTAAGAAACCAAAAGACGGTGCAGTTGACTAGGGCTTAAAACATCCAGTATCATCAATATTTCCAGGCCTGCAAATGCAAATATAAAGGTTACCAGAACCTGAAGAAAGAGCAAATAGGATTCTAGCCTAAGAAAAGTACAGACCAAGATATCTCTGCAGGAAGAGAGTAAGGGAAGAAATATCCCAATCTTACTCACCCCATTCCCTCAAATCTACCAATACTTCCAATAGCTGAACAAAAACAGAAGTGGTATAACAAAGTTCAACCTCCCACTGTATACAGCTGGCTGAAATATAGATTTGGAAGGGTAATTTGAAAATATTTAGCACAATTACAAAAATAAACTTGATCACAGGTTATTACAGGAACACATGAAATAAGACAACTAAAACAGACAACAGCAGGCTTTAAAAAAAAAATAGTAGATTACACCTTGAGTTGAATGTCAAACACATGAAAGAGTTATTTTAGAAGATTTATCAAGGCCATACAATCCAGGTATAGAGAAAAGTTCAACTAAATGCGGGATTATCAGAAATAACATAAGGATTTAATAACAAGACTAGGATTTTGAAGGGATAAAACTGGAGATATGCTTAGTGGTCATCATAAGGAAGACTTTATATATTACATTAAACATCTTTAACTTTACCCTGGAGATCGAGAGAAAATATGGAAGGATTTTAAATCAAATGGTCACATGACTGGATTTGTAAGTAAAAACAAAACATAGTATTGATAATAATATCTTACATTTATTGAATGACTACAATGCACCTGTCTTGTTCTGAGCACTGAACATCCCTGTGAGGTAGATATCGAAATCTACGCTACTGCAAGTAACACCAACAGCAATCAAACACCTATTCTCTAGTTTTATGCTTAGAATGTCTATTCTTATCTCCATTATATTACCATTGTCTGGATATTGTTCCTTATATGAAGAAATGTCACAGTTTTATAGAAGTCTTCTAGCCGTCAATCTTGCACTCAAATTCACCTATTCTCCACAAGAGATCTAGCTTCTAATACCCTCTCCATGACTTACTACTGTGTCATCTAGTGAAAGGATTTGTTAGGGGTAACAGTCAATTTACATTTTTGTCAGTTGAAAAATCAATCCTTTCACTTTGAACAAAAATATTCAATGCTATCAGAAATTATGTAGATTCACAGATGTTATTAACCTATTTAAGAATATTAGATTCTTTATGATGTTGGGCACCAAGATTGTGGCTTAGTCATACACACTGTGGCATCCTCCTACAGCAAAGAAGCAGGAAATAAAGTGAAACCCATACAGACAACAATCTAGGAACCCAGAACAGCAAACAGAAAGATGAAGAATTTAGTAGAGCACCGAAGGAAAGGAGAAACTGAATGAAAACAGCAAACGATGAGACTTACAGAGTGTAGGTGCCCTACCAGCTGGCTCAGCATATCGTGGCCATCTTGAGACAAAGTGAGCAGCATTACTGGGTGAGAAACACATGAAGGCAACTTCACGGAATCCTCAATAGGAGGCAGAGATATTGTATGGACAAACCGGAAGCAAAGCAAAGTGAGCAGAACATGAGCTGGATCTAAGAAGGGAAAGTGCAGGAAGGAGGGCAAGAGCCCCAGAGATTCAAGTGATCATAGATCATGGAGGGAACCACAAAATGGGGACAGAACTACTCACCAGCAGCAGTCCCTGAACATTTGGGTGGGTGGTGCCAGTGGAATGGAAGATCCTTGGACTGGTGGCTAGAGATCTCCCAAGTGACCAGACTCTGGACAGACCCTCTTTCTTGCACTTGGTCAGGGCCAAGTCGTGATCATCAGCTGTCCTCTTGGGGGAGTGCCCCAGTGCCTATGCTAGACAGTGGTAGAACATGCTCTTCTCCTGTACCCCATCCCCCTGGTCATCAGTAGTGAGACTCCCTTACCCCCTGTGCATGGTGATCCAAGGTGCACACTCCAATGACATTGGACCTGCATTTAGAGGCTCACTACCACCTCTGCCCATCCCCATGTAACCACATCAGCCTGGAGATATGTGGCACATGCTTCCACACTGTCAACTGGAAGCTTGTGCACATGCCAACCACTTGCAAGCCACCCTGTCAGTCAGCAACTGGTGGTATGATTTTCCATGCCACCCACTTGGTGACTAGAGACCCATGCACCTTCACTGCAACCACCTGCCAACCAGCCGTGCACACATACAGCACCCAACCAAGAAATCAAAGAAATGTTTCCTGAATCCATGTCCCAGTGAACAGCTGGATAGACACGTCACCTCACCAGTAATGCCAGACACATCCTAACAGACGCCATCTGCACCTCAGCCAAACTATGAGCAGGAAATCCTAGTGTCCTCATCCAATGTCCATCCAGCTGCAAACATTACACATTCTCACTCTCAAACGGTTCCTGCAGGCTATCTGCACTTGCACTGAAACCTCTTGATACCCTACCACCTACTGAGATGTTAATTCATTCACACAGAGTGGGTCAACCTCATCCATTTGGCTAGCACTCCCTCACAGCGGATATGGAGACATCCTGTTCTGAACTCCAGAGGATGCAGTAACTGCTAGCACCAACCCAGAGGGAACGCACAGTCCCACAAGGGCTGTGGAGGGATCCTGACCACCCAACGCTAGTCACTGAATATCAGGGAAAGAACCTGCTCTCCCACCTCAACTCAATCCAGTAAGTGAATACATATGAATCTAATCACAAAGGACTTGCATGTGAGTGTGACCCACCATATCCACTAGTGAGAAGAAATCACACAACACCCAGACATCACCAAAGTCAAACATAGACCAGAACCACACAACAACAAAAATTAAAATAATGCAAAGGAAGAAAGTCATTCTAAATAGAGAAAGAGAAGAAACAAAGCTCTGGATACACCAAAACAACAATAATCAGCATAAAACAAAAATGCATACAATCAATAAAGAAACATATACATAAATAAATTAACACATAATGTCTTGGAGACAGAAGATAATAAGAAATTATATGAAGAGTCTGGATAAAATGAATCAAACAAGTGTGCAAAATAAAGGGACAGAGAACCTCCATGAGGAAGAAATGGTAATATATCTACCTGATAAGGAATTTAAAAGACATATATAGGATCCTCTAAGATATTAAGGAAAATGCAGACAAAACCCTAGAAGAATTCAGGAAAACAATACAAGAACAAAATGACAAAATAAATAGGCAATTAGAAACTATACAAAAACAACTAGAAATCCAGAAGATTAACCATAAAATATCAGAAATAGATAACTCAATGGAAGGACATAGAAGTAAAATGGAATCAATGGAAAAAAGAATCAGTGACATAGCAGACAAATCCATTAATACTACTTTTTTTGAGGAACAATCAGAAAAAAGAATGAAGAAAAATAAATAAATCTTAAGAGTTATGTAGGACACTAGCAAGATGAATAATTTACATGTAATTGGAATTCCAGAAGAGGAGGAGTTAAAAAAAAAACCTACAGAGATTTTTTTTGAAGATTTATTGGCAGAAAACTTCCCTAATATCAAGAAAGATGAGAAAGTTTCCATCCAAAAAGCTCAATGAAACCCATATAGGATAGACCCCCCCAAAAAAAGTCTCCAAAACATATCATAGTCAAACTTTCCAAAACCAAAGACAAATAAAGAATTCTGAGAGCATCTTGTGAAAAATGAAATATCACCTACAAAATGGCACTAACACAAGATTAAGCACTGATTTTTTGGCAGAAACCATGCAGGCAAGCAGGCAAGGTGACATATACAAAACCCTGAAAGACAGGAATTGCCAACCAAGACTAATATATCCAGTAAAATTGTCTTTCAAACATGATGGCAAAACTAGGGCATTCCCAGAAAAACAGAAATTAAAGAAATTTGTAAAAACCAGACCAAACTTACAAGAAATATTAAAGAGTCCTTCAGACAAAGAACCAACAACATCAGACAATAATGTAAGATTAAGACACATGACAGCGTCACCCAGATACCAATTCAGATAAAGGATTCTCAAAAGTAAAATAAAGCAGCAAAACCAAAAACAGGGAAACAGAGATATCAATCTCTAAACTACAACAACTTCAAAACAAAAAGGGGGAATAAGTGGTGTAGTTATAGATCTTCCATATTTAGAGGACAGCAAAGCAATATCAAAATATAACAGACTGTTTTAAACTCAGGAAGATAAAGGTAAATTCAAGAATAACCACAAACAAAATTAATACATCTACTCACCAAAATAAAGAAGAAAATCAAAAAGACTCAGCAAACACAAAATCAACAACAAAGGAAAAAGAAAATCCATAAACACAGAGAACTCAGCACAGGAAATTGCGTTGAACAAAGAAACCATTAAAACTACAAAGAGAGCACAACAAATTACAGTAGTAAATTCATACTTATTGAAAATCACTCTCAACATAAATGGTTTAAATGTGCCAGTAAAGAGATGGAGAGTAGCAGCATGGATTAAAAAAGCAAACAAACAAACAAAAAAATTCATCAATATATTTCCTGCAGGAGACACACCTTAGACACAAAGACATAAATCAAAGGATTGAAAAAAGAAATCAACTAGTTACAAAAAGAGAGCAGGAGTGGCAATAATAATCTCTAATAAAATAGAGTTTAAGTCAAAATCCTTTATAAGAGACAAGGAAGGGCATTATACAAAGATTAAAGAGTCAATCCACCAAGAGGACATAACCATAATAAATATTTACGTATCCAATGACAGAGCTCCAAAAGACATAAAACAAACTCTAACAGAGTTGAACAGAGTCTACAATATTATTAGAAGACTGTAATGTACCACTTTCAGTAATGGACAGAATAACTAGAAAGAAACTCAACAAAGATACAGAAGATCTAAATAACACAATCAACCAACTTGATCTTATAGACATATACAGAACACATCACCCAACAGCAGCATAGTACACATTCTTGTCAAACACATGGATCATTCCCCAGAATAGACCATATTTTACACCACAAAGCAAGCCTCAATAAATTCATAAACAATGAAATACTGCAAAGCATCATTTCTGATTCTAATGCTATAAAACAAGAAATCAACAACAGAAAGAACAAGGAAAACAATTAAATACATGGAAACTGAATAACAACTTACTTAAAAACTACTGGGTAATAGAAGAAATAAAAATCAAATTAGAAAATTCCTAGAATAAAATGAGAATGAAAGTACAACATAACAAAATCTTTGGGCCACAGCAAATGCAGTGCTCAGAGAATAATTTATAGCAATAAATGCACACATCAAAAAAGAAGAAAAGGCCAAAGTCAATAGTTTAACCCTACAACTTAAAAAAATAAAATAAAAGGAGCAGCAAAACAAGCCTACAGTCACCAGAAGAAAGGAAATAATAAAGATCAGAGCATAAACAGATAAAATAGAAAACAGATAAACATTAGAAACAATCAACAAGACTAACAGTTGGTTTTTTGAGATCAACAAAATTGACAAACCACTGGTCAAACTGACAAAGAAAAAAAATAGAGAGAAGATAAAAATAAGCAAAATAACAAATGAGATGGGTGACATTACAACAGAACCAACAGATAAAAAGGATCACAACAGAATATTACGAAACATTGTACTCCAACAAATTTGAAAACCTAGAAGAAATGGACAAATTTCTATAAACACATTACCTACATAAACTAACACAAATGGAGGTAGAAAATTTGAACAGACCTATGACAAAAGAAATTGAAGAGGTCGTAAGAAAACACCCAAACAAAAAAAGCCTCGGCCCAGATGGCTTCACTGGAGAATTCTATCAAACATTCAGAGAAGAATTAACATCAATTCTACTTAAACTATTCCAGAATATAGAAAAAGAAGTGATATTCCCTAATTCATTCTATAAAGCCAGCATAACTTTGATACCAAAACCAGTCAAAGACACCTCTAAAAAGAAAATTATAGCCCAATATCCCTCGTGAATATAGAAGCAAAAATTCTCAAAAAAACTCTAGCCAACAGAATTTAACAGCATATCCAAAATAATAATAATAGATCATGATCAAGTAGGTTCATACCATGTATGAAGGATTGGTTCAAAATTAGAAAATCAATCAACATAATTCACCTCATAAATAAAACAAAGAAGAATCATATGACCATCTCAAATGACTCAAAAAGAATTTTTTTTTTGTAAAATCCAACACAGTTTCCTGATAAAAATGCTCAGCAAAATAAGAATAGAAGGGAAATTCTTCAACATAATTAAAGGCATATATGCAAAACCACAGTCAACATTATTCTCAATGGAGAAAGATTGAGAGTGTTCCCCTTTAGAAAGGGAATGGGACAAGGATGGCCTTTATCTTCACTTTTATTCAGTATTGTACTGGAAGTCCTCACTAGAGCAATAAGGCAAGAAAGGGAAATAAAGAGAATTCAAATTGGAAAGGAAGAATTAAAACTATCCTTATTATCAGATGACATGATCCTATACATAGAAAATCCCAGAAACTCCACAAGAAAGTTACCGGAACTAATAGAAGGATTCTGCAAAGTGGCAGGCGACAAGCTCAACACACAAAAATCAGTTGGGTTCCTCTACGCTAACAAGGAAGACTCTAAAGAAGAAATCAAGAAAACAATACCATTTATAATAGCCCCCCGCATGATAAAATACCTAGGAATAAACCTAATCAGAGATGTAAAAGACTTATACAAGGAAAACTATAAAACGCTACTGCAAGAAACTAAAAGAGATCTACATAAATGGAAGAACACTCCATGCTAGTGGTTTGGAAGATTTAACATAGTGAAAACATCAATACTACCAAAAGTGATCTATAGATATAATGCAATTCCAATCCAAATCCCAACATTCTTAAATGAAATGGAAAAACTAATCTTCAACTTTATATGAAAAGAAAAGAGGCCCTGAATTGAAGCAGAAGAATCAAGTAGGAAGCCTCACACTTCCCAATCTCAAAACTTACTATATAGTCACAGTAATCATAACAGCTTGGTGACAGACACACAGACCAACAGAATAAAATTGAGAATCCCAAAGTCAGTCCAAATATCTACAGACAGCTGATCCTCGACAAAGGGTCAAAATCAATTTAATGGGGAAGAAACAGTCTCTTTAACAAGTAGTGCTGGCTAAACTGGATATCCATATTCAGAAAAATGAAAACAGGGTCCGTACCTCACACCACGCAAAAAAACTAACTCAAAACATATGTTAAACCTAAAACAATAAATTTCCTGGAACATGAGATTGGGTCAAAAGTAGGAGACCTAACTTTTTACATAAATAGCCTATCAAAGAAAACTAAAAACGCACAAATGACAGAAGATAAATTAGATAACTGAGACCTCCAAAAAATTAAATGCCTATGCTCATCAAAAGACTTTACCAAAAAAGTAAAAAGAGAACCTGCAGACTGGGAAAAAAGTCTTTGGCAACAACATATCTGATAAGGGTCTAATTTCTAAAATATACAGAAAATCTCAACAACAAAAAGGCAAACAATCTAATCAAAAAATGGGCAAAGGATATGAACAGACATATCACTAAATAAGACATTTAGGCAGCCAACAAATACATGAAAATATGCTCATAATCATCCATTAGAGAGATGCAAGTCAAAACTATAATCAGATACTATCTCACCTATGTAAGAATGGCAATGATCAAAAGAACAGAAAACAACCAATGCTGGTGAAGTTGTGGGGGGATCGGAACTCTTATACATTGCTGGTGGGATTGTAAAACGGTACAACCACTATGGAAAACAGTATGGCACTTGCTCAAAAAGTTAAAAATAGAAATACCTTATGATTCAGCAATCCTACTTCTAGGTATATATCCTAGACATATAAGAGCAGTGACATGAATAGACATATGCACGTTTATGTTCATCGCTGAATTTTTCACAATAATAGAAGATGAAAACAACCTAACTGCCCGTCAACGGATGAACGGGTAAACAAACTGCAATGCACATATACAATGGACTACTACGCAACTATACAGAATAATGAGGAGTCTGCGAAACATCTTTGAACATGTATGAGTCTGGAGGACATTATGTAAGTGAAATAAGTCAATCACAAAAGGACAAATATTGTATGGCTCCACTATTATAAAAAATCAAGAATAGATATACACATAGAAAGCAAAGTTCTTCGATGATTACCAGGGATGGGAAGGAGGAGGAGAAGGAGTCACTTTATAGATAATATACACTTGTTACTTTAGTAATGGGAAAGACGAGACCAAATATGACTGAGGTCAGCACAACTTGACTGAAGTAAATAAAGACACTAATGTACATGAGAAAAAGGGGCAATTTAGGGAAATGCTATAACATATACAATTTTACAACAACAGTAAAAACAACCAAAAAAATATGTGTGGTTACGTAGGTAGATAAGGATGCATATATGTGTATAGAAGGATATAACAGAGTAAATGCATGTGCATGAATAGGCATATGCAGGGGAACCCTGGTAGAAAAGTGGTTAAACACTTCACTGCTAAGCAAAAGGTTGGTGGTTGGAACCCACCAGTGGCTCTGTGAAAGAAAGATGTGACAATCTGCTTCTGTAAAGTTTATAGCCTTGGAAACCCTATAGGGCAGTTCTACTCTGTGTGCTACATATATATCCACATATATAACAAACTACATGGGGACACAGTGGCTTCCTAGACATATCCAAACAACTTATGGGATTGGTTTACTGGGTTAGAAGGCTTGGGACCATGATCTCAGGAGACAATTTAGTCAATTGGCCTAAAAGTTCACAAAGATAATGTCCTACACTCTAGATTGGTGAGTAGCATCTGGGGTCTTTTAGCTTTCTAGTGGCCATCTAAGATACAACAATTGGTGTCTACTCATATGTAGCAAAAGAGAATGAGGGAAATCAAAGGCTCAAAGAAGAAAGTAGTTCATGGGGCTAAGCCCACACAAACCTCCTCTAACCTGAGACCAGAAGAACTAGATGGTGCCTGGCTACCACTACTTATGATTCTGACCATGGACACAATAGATGGTCTGGGATAGAATGGGAGAAAAATGTAGAACAAAACTCAAATTCATGTAAAAGGCCAGATCTACTGAACTGGTAGAGATTAGAGGAACCTCCAAGACTATCACCCAAAGACAACCTTTGAACTTGGATTTTAAGCTATTTCTGTATTTCACCTTTCAGTCAAATAATAAATTGGTTTATAAAATAAACTATCACCTGTGAGTAATGTGCTCCCTTCAACAATTAACTGTCTAAGACCAAACTGTCAACATTTACCCAAAAACAAAGAGGAGAAGTGAAGCTAGATCAACAGAAACAGAAAAAACAGAATAGAAATAATGAGAATGCTGACACATTGTAAAAATTGAGAGGAATAGCATGGAACAATTTGCATAAACTTGTTAAATGGTAGCCTAATTTGCTGAGTAAAATTTTACCTAAAACACAATAAAATACTATCAAAATTTAAAAAAAAAGAATATTGGAGCCCTGGTTCAGTAGTGATTAAGAGCTATGGCTGCTAACCAAAAGGTCAGCAGTTCTAATCCACCAACCACCCCTTGGAAAACCTATGGGGTAGTTCTACTCTATGCTATAGGGTCGCTATGAGTCAGAATCAACTCGACAACAAGGAGTTTATTTGTTTTTTTAGTTTGTTGACTTATTAAAAATCTTTCCATTGAAAAAGTGAAAACATAATTTATTTGTGAAAATATTCCTTAATATAATTTGAAAGTGATAAAAAATGAATGGGAAAAATAAAGGGAGTTAAATTTCACTCAGTTCAATCATTAAATTCATAATGCTAGGTAGGGTACATGATACTGAGCCTTTTGTGATAGCTGCCTTAATAGATATGTCTCATCTGAGTATTTAAAAAGCTAATTAAAGTAGCATCTATAGCTTGTTGACTCCACCAACATCTCACTAATTTTGTAGGACAAACCTATTTTTATCTCAGCATTAAATGATTAACTAGCTCTTATCTTTCTCCAAGGTTATCTAAGATATTTTTGGTTGTGGTAAATTTAAGGTAAGCCATTAATGAATAATTTAAATGACTTTAGAGTTAGCTAGATTATTTCCTTTTTCTCCATATTTTTTTCTGTCTTGGCATGAAAATTGATTTACCAAGAGGTGGCCTAAAGCTTTACTTCATGACATAAAAAAGATCATTCTTCCCAGTGTTCCCAATTGGGAACTTTATAAGCTTTTTTTTTTTAACTTAAAAATCCATATAAAATTCAAACATCATGTACTCCAATTATGTATTACTTTAAAATTAGGTACAACATTAAAATTAAAGACTGTCCGTGCATATGGTGACAACGGTGGGATGTTAGTGCATTAGAGAATACATAAAGTATTAGAAAACAAAAGGCTCTGTTACCTCTAAACTATAAATATTGGAGAGAAAATCATTATTAATAGGGAAATTTGTGGTATCATATTCATATCTATGAAAACATCAATTGAAAAACTCAAGTGGAAAAATGAATAGTCAGATGTGCATGCTGAACAGGCTAGATATTTCAGCATGTGTATTAGTTATCTATTGTTGCATTAACAAATTACCTCGTAAACTGAGTGACATACAACACAAACTTATACTCTCTCACACATTTTCTGAAAATCATAAAAATAGGAGAGGTTTGGTTTGATGATTCTGACTCAGGGTCTCTCATGAGTTTGTAGTCACGATCTTGGCTAGGGCTACAGTCAATTGAAGGCTTGATTGGTGCTGGATAATCTGCTTCCAGTATCACTCATGTGGCTTTGTTTAGTAGGCTTTAGGTACTGCATTCATTTGAAGATTTGGCATGAGCTGGGTTATCTACTTCCAAGCTCACTCATGTGGCTCTTGGTAGGAACCTTTAATTGCTCACCATGTGGGTCTGTTCATGATCTGGTAGCTGGCTTCTCCCAGACCAAGTGATCAAAGAAGAGAGACAGTGACCTAGATGATAGCCACAGTGTTTTTGATGATCTAATTTCAGAAGTGGCATACCATCAATTCTGCTACATTTTGCTATTCACACAGATGAATCCGGGAAGAAGTGATGCCTTTGAATTATGTTGTTGGCAAAGAATGTTGAATATACCATAGATTGCCAGAAAAATGAACAAATCTGTCTTGGATGAAATACAGTCGCAGTGCTCCTTTGAAGGGAGGATGGTGAGACTTCACCTCACATACTTTGGACATGTTATCAGGAGGGACCAGTTCCAGGAGAAGGTCATCATGCTTGATAAAGTAGACAGCGAAAAAGAGGAAGACACTCAACGAGGTGAATTGACACGGTGGCTGCAACAAAGGGTTCAACCATAACAACAATTGTGATTTGTTCTGTTGTACTGGACAGCACCTAACAACAGCAACAAAGTGGAAGGGGACAATATGTGAGTGTGAATATCAGAAGGATTTGGGGAAATTTTGGAGGCAGGATCTTATAAAGTTTTATAAATTTTTGTAAGAAGGAAAGGAGGTTTTCTGTAGCTATTTTTAATCAAATTCTCCCCCACATACTACTTTTTTCTAAGCACTTTTATCATGAATAAGCATATATTTGTCAAATGCTTTACCTGTATCAACTCATTTGATCATGTGATTTTTTTTTCTGTTACCACCTGGTAATATGGTAGATCATATTGTTTGATTTTCAAATACTGAGCCAACCTTGCATCCTCCAGCAAGTGGCCCTTGATCATGGTGTATAGTTCTTTTTACATGTTGTTGGATTTGGTTTGCTAATATTTCGTTTTAAATTGTTGCCTCTAAGTTTATAAGATGTATCTGTAGTTTTCTTTTTTTATACTGTCTTTGTCTTCCTTTGGTATCAGATTTATTTTCTTCCCATGAAATGACTTTGGTTTTGTTATTTCCTCTATTTTATGGAAACAAATTGTGTAAAATTGGTGTTAAGTCTTCAAATGTATGGTAGAATTCTCCAATAAAACCTTCTAAGCCTGGAAATTTAATTTTAGAGAGCATTTAAACTATGAATTATATTTCTTTAATGGCGAAAGAACAATTTGGATTATTTATTTCATCTTGGTTGATTTTGGTAGTTTTCATTTTCAATGATTTGGTCCGTTTCTTTTAAGTTGACAAATTTATGAGCATGAAGTTGTTCATGATAATTGTTTATTATTATTTTAATGGATGCAAAATTTGCAGTGATGTCCCCTATTTAATTTGATTCTCAGTATTGGTGATAGATGCCTTCTTTCTTTTTAGTTTTATTAGTCTTTGTAAAAGTTAATCAACTTTATTGATTTTTTTTTCAAAAAACAAACTTTTATTTCACTATTTTACATGATCATGTTTCTACTTTTAATTTCATTGATTTCAGCTCTATTTTTTTTATTTCCTTCATTTTTCTTGATCATGTTTATTTTCCTTTTCTTTTGCTTGTTTTTTAAGGTGAGAAATTACTGTTTGAGACATTTCATTGTTTCTAATGTAAGCATTTCATTCTATAAATTTTCCTCTCAGATCTGCTTTAGCTGCATCTCGCGTATTTTTGTATATTTTCATTTACTTCTATTTTTTATTTCCTTCAAATTTTTTTTGACTCATGCATTATGTAGAAGTATATTGTTTAATTTCCATTTAATTACCTTGGTGTTCAAATTATCAGGGGGCATGGAAGGCCCTTTAAACCTGGCTCTTGTAGTCTTATGCTATGACCCTCTTATTATTATTTTTTTAACCCTTCCATACATTCTGGAGGAGTCCCTGGGTCATGCACATGGTTAACATGTTCAGCTGCTAATTGAAAGGTAGGAGGCTCAAGTCCACCCAGAGACACCTTGGAAGAAAGGCCTGGCAATCTATTTCAAAAAAAAAAAATCAGTCATTGAAAACCTTATGGAGCACAGTTCTACTCTGACACACATGAGGTCACCTCTGACACACATGAGGTCACCACGAGTCAGAATCAACTCCACAGCAACTGGTGGTGGTGATTGATACATTCTAGAAAAACAAGATATTCAAGACTAATTTTGTACTTACCCTGCTAAGCCCCTGGAATCAGATATTTTTCCAAGAAATTCTGGTTCTTTTGGAGAATGGTGTCAGAGACAAACATCTGGGCAATAAATATGCTCATTGCTACTGGAGTTTATTTGTTTCTTAGTCCTTTTATCAAACAGAACTAGAGAATGAATACTTGTATATAAAAATATGCGTATTCCTAATACATAGATACACACACATATAACATACATTCATATGCACTGAAAATGTATAACTATATATACATATATGTGTATATGTATATATATTCAGAAATCATGAGTTTACACAGATAACTCTAATTGCAACACAGGATTGAGTGTTTCTTCTTGTACTACCCCTCTCCATGTTTGTATTTTCCTTCTTCTACAGTACAAGCCCTGGCTTTCAGCACATGTACTCATTTTCTCAATCCCATAATGCACCTACAGTGGTTGTTGTTGTTGTTAGGTGCTGTCCAGTTGGTGCCAACTCATAGTGACCCTATGTACAACAGAATGAAATGCTGTCCCCTCCTGAGCCATCCTCACAATTGTTGATATGCTTGAGCTCATTGTTGAAGCCAATGTGTCAATTCATCTCATTGAGAGACTTCTTCTTTTTCACTGACCCTCTACTTTACCAGCATGATGTCCTTCTCCAGGGATTGGTCCATCCTGATAACTTGTCCAAAGTAAGTGAGTCGAAGTCTCTCTATCCTTGTTTCTAAGGAGCATTCTGGATGTACTTCTTCCAAGATAGATTTGTTCCTTCTTTTACCAGTCCGTGGTATATTCAATATTTTTTGCCAGTATCATACTTCAAATGCATCTACAATAGTTTCTAGTTTCAGAATTATTTCAAAAACACCACTACATTAAAAAAAAAAAAAAAAAAAACAACCTAAACTAAAAAAGTGAATTCAGTGAGGCAGTGAGGTGGTCTGGGCTGAGATGCTCCCTGGCCTAGTAGCTACTACTCAGAGCCTACTCTAGGAGGTACTACTAAGAGCCTCCTCTAGGAGCTACTACTCAGAACCTTTTTCCTTGCCTTTGGCAGTTCTCTCCCACCCTCGAACCTCCTTAGGATTTTCTTTCCCATTGTTGTTAGTGGAAAGGATAGCATAGTCTTTATCTTATTTGGTAACTTAATCAAGAAAATGAGTTCTATAGTTCCTCTTTTCAGTTTCCTAGGAAAAATTATTTCCCTTCTTTAATCCCTTAATGGATCCAAAGTTTCAAACTATTAATTATTTCAATGGTTTTTCTATTTTTATCCATTTTTCATGTAGTAGTGCGCCATTAAACGTCACATAGAAGAAAAAAAAAGCACAAAGTTTGCTCTTCTAGTCAGTATTATTAATACAAATACATTTATTCACAGGGACCATTGAATAGTTAATTTAAATGCCTAAACTCATGAGTTTAGATTACAGCAAAAGGACTTCTGGCTTGCAAATTACCATGGCTATCCTCAAGTCTTTTACCATGCTGTTCTCCCTCCTTCTGTTCTTAAAATTGAGTTGTTGATTTCAAATTTAAAGATGGCAGACAATTTGAGCAGTACTTTTATTTTAGTTTGCTTCTAGTGTAGTTAGAACAGAAAAGTAAAGTCTCTTCAGAGGGATGCAGTCACAAAATCTAGAAAAGTATACTCAGCTGAACATTGATGAGTTTTGAGGTAAATGTGGAGAAAAAGACCATTGAATTGAACTAAGAAAGTATCATAAGCCTAATTTGTACCCACTCCTCACATCTCCCTCCAATCTTTCCACTACACTTTGATTATGAAAATAAAAATTTTGGATAAGAAGTAAGTTTAATGTTGATCTGAATCCATGTAGCTTACATGAGAGAAGCTTTGCAAGCAGGCACTGAATTATAAGGGTATGATATAAAAATCACGAGGCAGTCATTTGAACAGAATAAGGGAATACTGTGTGGCTCCAGACTGGAAAATGTGTGGGGCAGGGTTGTATTCTTTCAGCTTACTCATTCAATCTGTATGCTGTACAAATAAATCCAAAAAGCTGTACTATATGAAAAAGAATGCAGCATCAGGACTGGAGGAAGAATTATTAACAACCTGTGATATGCAGATGGAACAACTTTGCTTGCTGAAAATGAAGACCACTTGAAGAACTTACTGATGAAGGTCAAAAACTACAGCCTTCAGTATGGACTATGCCTGAATATGAAGAAAATGAAAATCCTCACAACTGGACCTATAAACAACATCATGATAAATGGAGAAAAAATTGAAGTTGTCAAAGATTTCATTCTTCCTGAATTTGCAATCAATGCCCATGGAAACAGCAGTCAATAAATCAAATGACTTATTGCACTGGGAAAATTTGCTGCAAGAGACCGCTTCAAAGTTTAAATAAGGAAACATATCATTTTGATGACTAAGATGCACCTGACTCAAGCCATGGTCTTTTCAATTCCTCATATGCCTGTAAAAGCTAGACAATAAAAAAGGAAGACATTCAAACTGTGGTGTTGGCAAAAAATATTAAATATACCAGGAAATGCCTGAAGAACAAGCATATCAGTCTTAGAAAAAATACCACCAGGATGCTCCATAGAAGAGACAATGGCTAGACTTCAGCCACTTAATCTGCACATGTCATCATGAAAGACAAATCACTAGAAAAGGACATCATGGTTGGTATAGTAGAGGGTCAGCAAAAACAAGGGAAACACTCAGGGAGATGAATCGACACAGCAGCAACAACAATGGACTCAAACATACCAACAGTCATGAAGATGGCACAGGACCCGGCACTGTTTCATTCTGTTATACATAAGGTTACCATGAGTTGGTGCTGATTCAATGGCAACTAAGAACAGCAACAATAGACAAGCACCAGTCCCAGGCTTTGGAAAACCTCCAAGCAAGTTGACCACTTGATACTCAATTGAAATTTTCATAAAGTCATCACACTTGCCCCCTTCAGGCAGAGGAACACTGCTCTGTGAAGTTGAGAGGCACACTTTTCCCTTCTTACTTCATCCTTGACAACATAATACAGTATAAAGAAAATATATATTTTAGACACAAAAAAAACCCCAACCATAAACCTTGAGAGTACTTTTACGATCAACGAACATTTTCCCAACATCTTCAGTGGACATACATAAACACATAGGTAGTATGTTAAATAGCAAATAATGTTCCTGATCTTCTTTCTTTCTTTTAAAAACAAAAAAAAATTTTTTTTTTTCACTGAGGGCTGACTTCATGAGAATTTGACTGACGCGTGAAGTCCCATAGAGCCCTGTGCTCAGAAGACCAGCTCTGCACTTGATACAATGTGCCGCTATTTCCATCTTGAAATTTTTAATAATTTTTGGGAAGGGACTCCACATTTTCATTTTGCACTGGGCCCTTCAAATTATGTAATCAGTAATAAATTTAATAAATTTTGTTAAGTATTAGAACAGAGCTTCTGCTTATGATCTGTTATGGGTGTTTGATATATGGCCTACAATTTCTGAGCAACTTTGATAGTCAGTCAAAGGAACATGAGGGAGCAAAAGCCCTTCAGAAGCACTGTGTTAAATGCCATAACAGAAACATGAACATGGTAACAGCAGCACCAAGGAGGGAATCTAAAGCAGACTAAAGTGCTTAGAAAAGATGTCTTGGTCCACTCATTGAACTGAACCTCAAAAGACATGTAGAACAATTAAGTAGGAAGAGAAGGCATTTTACACAAAGTGGTGGTGGGAGAGGGTGTAAAGGCAAAAGAGAGCATGTATGCTCAGAGGATTGCAAAGAATTTGATTGGATAGGAAAGTAAATATACCAATGGGAGCATTTCCAGAGCTGAAGCTGGACAAGTAGACTTAGGCCAAAAGATGAAGGGTCTCTACGCAACATTGTATTATCATTATATCCATTAGAAGATGGGGAGTCATTAAACAAAATTAAACTATTTATAGTTTTTAAAGAAGTAACTAGACATATATTTTGGAAAAGTCACTGGAGAATGGGTGGTAGGAGTCATACTGGGAAATAAAACTCCACTGGGAAAAAAAGTGGATTCAGGGGGATAAGGAATTCAGCTTCTAGTTTGGTTTACATACTAACCAGTTCTGTGAACTTGATCAAGTTTACTAACTTTTTTGTTGCTCAGTTTCATGAATTAGGGAAGAATACTAGACAATTCACAAAATATCATTGTAAAATATAAAATTAGCTTTTTTTAATGGAAAGTTCTTACTTCAACTAGAATTTTCTTGGTTAATCAGGGCTTTAGTCTTGGTATCTTTATATAATGTTTTTTTTTTAATGTTGAAAAGCAATGATATCATTTTTCTGAATTTAAAAAATTTAGATGACGATAATCAGCTAGCTTGAAAAGAATCAAAAGTGAACCCAGCTCAAGTTTATATAATAAAAACACTTAAGAAGAAATTCAGAATAATCAGAAGAACTAGAAAAGCCATCAATAGAGTGCATTTATATCTAAGTGTGTTTTCGAAAGTGGAAGAGAGTAACACTTCCCTTTACATTGCATTGACTTGCTAAATATTAAAGTATAAATGAAAATATTATTGCAGAATTTTCATTGTATAATCACAAATTTTTATTGCTAACTTCCCTTTAAAATATTTATATTCTAATATAAAGTACCTTTAAAATTTGTGACTGGTATCTTTTTTTAAAGTACTGAAATAGTGTACCATTAAGTACACACTTAGAGAAAACGATTGCATGTGGAATTATAATGAATTGGTTTAAATTATCAGCACTTTTTGTTTAATGTATAGGAACCTATGTTATGTTTAAATTATGATGTTGGTGAAGAATATTGAATATACCATGGACTGCCAGAAGAACGAACAAATCTGCCTTAGAAGAAATATTGCCAGAATACTCCTTAGAAGAGGATGATGGTGAAACTTGGTCTCCTGTACTTTGGACATGTCATCAGGACCAGTCCCTGGAGAAAGATATTATGCTTGGTAAAGTAGAAGACCCTCAACAAGATGGATTGACACTGTGGCTGCAGCAATGGGCTCAAGCTTAACAACGATTGTGAGGATGGCTCAGGGCCAGGTAGTGTTTCGTTCTGTTGTACATGGGGTTGCTGTGAGTTGGGAACGACTGGATGACACCTAACAACAACAGTATGTCATGTATGTCACCCATGTCATAAAAAAGACAGTATTTTATATATTTGATTGTGAAGCAATAATTTGACATCAATGTCTAATCTGTAATTTGTCAAAATACTAATGAAAAAAATTTATCACATGAAATGTTTAACATAAAGAAGTCTGCATTGTATTATTCAAAACCAACAGAATGCATCATGAATTTACTTGATATTTGAGTTGTGTTTTTGTTTTTTTTCCCACAAAGATAGGCAAAATCACAAAGAATGAGGCTTCTCATTTTATACTCAAATATATGAGGGCTTATATCAGACAGCCAGCACAAAGAAGGATACCCCTGATTTTGGAGTCAGCAAACCTTTATTTTTGAGTTTCCAGCGGCCTACCTCAAAGCAGTAATTGTCTGAGATATCCAGTTTTTCCATGAGTAAAATAAGCATTGAAACAAATGACTGCCTTCCCAAGCATATATCATTTGCTCTAAGGGTCAAATAAAATAAAACACATAAAATAATTCAAGAAATTGTAAATCACTCTTTATATACATGCAATTATTCTGAGTTATATATGTTGCAATGACATATTGCTAGTTTTATCAGATTGTATTAATATTGAGGCAGAATTAATATTGCAACCATCAAAATATTTAAACATTTTGGAAATGTAGGAGAATATTCTGGACATGTAAGAAAATAATTTTACCCATTTAGATTTCTGTCACTTGCACTGTAGGATTGTGAAAGTAACTAACTATAAGGTGGCAATAGACTAGCAACTTAATATTTGTTATGAGTCAATCAAATGGCAACCTTATCAGAATGTTATGAATGTTGAGATCATAATAAAAACAAGCACAATATCAACACTTTTAGAAAAGGAAAATGTTTGTATGTTTTTAGGTACCCAAATATATTCAATTTTTTTAAAGAAAGAATAAAATAGTGATTTGGCGAAAATGTTATTAAACTACTTATGAGATGCATTTTATTACAATTTTTTAAAATGTGTATAATAAAGAAAGTATTAAAGTGTGAAGTAAAAATTAACTGAAGAGACATAACATGGCTCTCTATATATATGTTTGTCATAACCATTTTGTATATTCACTTAAAAGTTTATAACATGTAAATATTTCATCAAATCTTAAAGCTAAAATAATATATAGTCATAAACCTGTGATGATTTGAGAAATGCAGTATCATCACTAAGAGAAAGTAAGATTAATATGGCTATACCTAAAATAGCTAAGCTGCCCCTTTGAAAGTTTCTTGAATTAATGACAAAATACTGTTACTGAACTACAGGCTATAAGAATAGAGCACTAGGTATGCAGCATTTGTGAGCAGTATTATATAGAGTTTGATTTGATATTTTAGATTGTATGTTTATGGTCAAAGGATTGTTAACAGAAGTGAATATCTAACTGTAAGCAATTGTAATTGACCAGGATATGCGTATTATATTGGAGCTAGTAATAAAAGCTGAATCTATATTTTCAAATGACTAACATAGCACACAGGCAATTTTAACACCCAGTGATTAGGATTCAGGAAAATCATCTTGCCATTTGGATAGAAATAGATGGAACAGCACAGAGTTTATATTATAATTACTTTAATATCTCACTGACATTAAAATATTCCTGTTGGCAAAGGATGGAGTTTTACAATGTACTTGTAGTAAGTAATCCACTAGTTGCTGAGCCAGTATTTTGTTTGCATCTAGTTTATAAGAATGAATTATTATTCATTCCACTATTGTAAGAACTTAAGAAAAGGTTTAAGCACAGAAGAAAACATTTTTTGATGGTTACTAGGGTGGGGAGGGAGGGTGAAGGTTATTTACCAACTAGATAGTAGATAAGAATTATCTTAGGTGAAGGAAGGACAGCACATACAGCAGAGGATGGCAGTACAACTGGATTAAAAAAAGAGAAAGAGAATTAAAAAAAAAAAAAAGAATGAATTCTATAATACTTCACAATGAGGGAACAAAAATATTCTTACTTAACCACTTTACCATCTGACTCATAATCTACTGGACTCTTGGAAAAATTGCATTGTTTATTTCTTGATAAACTCTTTAGAGATTTTATGCTTTGCATAAGAAGAGTGAGATTTGAAGATACACATATTATTTATCAGTTACTTGTAGAAAACTTTGCTGACCTCACAGGGTTTGTGAAGTGCCTCTTGCATAATATTCTCATAAACATCCCTGCTTATACCCTTTGAGCATTTATTGTAGTATAATTTATTTGAGCATTTAAATGTCTCTCATTGTTTACTTGTGAAATCATAATTTGACAGCAATGTCTCATTTGTAATTTGACACATAGCATCTCAAAAAACTGATGAAAAATTTTATCAGATAAAATTTTAGATTAGAAAAGTCTGAGTTATATTAGTAAAAAAATGATACTACAGAAACAAAAAGTAACATACATAGGGGAAACAATAAAACAAAGCTCTGATGATTCAGCAGAAACCATGCAAGCAAGAAAGCAATGGGATGGCATATATAAAACACTGAAAAAAAAAAATTGCCAACCAAGAATAATATATCCTGTGAAGTTCTTGTACAAATATGGTGGTGCAATTAGGACATTTCCAGATAAACAGAAATTAAGGGAATATGTAAAACCAAACCAAACTTACAAGAATTATTAAAGGAACTCCTTCGGTTTGAGAACAAACAACATCAGACCACAGCCTGAATCTAGGATGCAAGATCATACTGGTCAGATACCAACCTAGGAAATGAACTCTCGAGGGCTAGCCAAACCAAAAGAATTACAATAGGGAACTAGAGAGGTTAATCTGTAAATGACAACAACGTCAGAACAATAAAAGAGGGAACAAATGGTGTAGGTATAGAACTTTCTAACGGAGAGGAAGGCAAGGTGATACAAAGTAATAATATATTAGTTCAAACCTAGGAAGATAAAGGTAAATTTCAAGGTAACCACAAAGAAAGTTAACAGACCTACTCATCAAAATAAAGAAGAAAAACATAAAGTCTCAGTAAAAATAAAATGCACAAAAACAAAAGAAATTTAAAAAAAAATCCACAAACAAAGAAATTCAGCATAGGAGAGTAAGAGGAACAAAGAAAACGTCAGCACTAAAAAAAAAACCCACAAAATGACAGCAATAAACTCACATCTACCAATAATTATACTGAATATAAAGGGCCTAAATGCACCCATAAAGAGACAGACAGCGACAGAAGGGATAAAAAAAACAGAATCCATCAATGTGCTGTCTACAAGAGACACACCTTAGAAACAAAGACATAAGTTTATTAAAAATCAAAGGATGAAAAAAATATATCAAGTGAACAGCTACAAAAAAAGAGCAGGAGTGGCAATACTAATCTCAGATAAATTAGACTTTTAAACAAAATCCACCATAAAAGACAAAGAAGGGTACTATGCAATGATTAAAGGGACGATGCATCATGAAGACTTAACCATAATAAACATCTATGCAGCCAATGACAGGGCTCCAAAATACATAAAACAAACTCTAACAGCACTGAAAAAAGATATTGACAGTTCCACAATAACAGTAGGAGATTTCACACACCACTTTCAGTAAAGGACAGAACATCTAGAAAGAAACTCAACAAAGATACAGAAGATCTAAAAGCCACAATCAGCCAACTTGACCTCATAGACGTATAGGACACTCCAACCAATAGCTGCAAAGTACACATTCTTTTCCAATGCACACGGAATAGTCTCCAGAGTAGTCCACGTCTTAGGCCACAGAGCAATCCTCAACAAGATCCAAAATACTGAGCTAATACAAAGTATCTTCACTGACCACAATAAATCAAGGTAGAAATTAACAACAGGAAGAGCAAGGAAAAAAAAAAAATCAATTACATGGAAACTGAATAACACCCTGCTTAAAAAACACTGGATAATAGAAGATATCAGAGATGGAATCAAAAAATTCCTAGATTCAAACGAGAATGAAAACACATTATAGCAAAACTTTGGGACACAGCAAAGGTAGTCCTCAGAGGTCAATTTATAGCAAGAGATGCATGCATCAAAAAAGAAGAAAGGCACAAAATCAAAACATTAGCTATACAACCTGAACAAATAGAAAGAAAACAGCAAAGAAAGCCCACAGCCACCAGAAGAAAGGAAATAATAAAGATGAGAACAGAAATAAATGAATTAGAGAACAGAAAAACAATGGAAAGAAATCAACAAAAACAAAAGCTTGTTCTTTGACAGAATCAACGAAATCAACAAATCACTGGCCAAACTCACAAAAGAAAAGCAAGAGAGAACACAAATAACCCAAACAAGATATGAAATGGGGGACAATAAAACAGACCTAACTGAAATAAAAAGGATAAAAAAAGAGTATTATGAAAAATTATACTCCAACAAATTTGAAAGCCTGGAAGAAATAAACAAATTTCTAGAAACACACTACCCACCCAAAATAACAGAAAATGATGTTGAAAGTCTGAACAGACTCATAACAAGAGTTTGAAAAGGTAATAAAAAAACTCCTAACCAAAAAAAAAGATCTGGCCCAGATGGCTTCACTGGAGAATACTACCAAACATTCTGAGAACAGCTCCCACCAGTACTACTCAAACTATTGCAGAACACAGAAAAGGAAGCGACACTTCAGAATTCATTCTACAAAGCCAGCATAACCCTGATATCAAAACCAGGCACAGACACCACAAAGAAAGAAAATTACAGACCAATATCTCTCATGAATATAGATGCAAAAATTCTCAACTAAATTCTAGCCAATAGAATTCAGCATCATATCAAAAAAATAATACACCATGATCAAGTAGGATTCATACAAGGTATGCAAAGATGTTTCAACATTAGAAAATCAATCAACATAATCCACCACATAAATAAAAGAAAGAAAAGAATCACATGATCATGTCAATTAACACAGAAAAGGCATTCCACAAAGTCCAACACCCATTACTGATAAAAACTCTCAATAAAATAGGTATAGAAGGGAAATTTCTCAACATAATAAAGAGCATCTATGAAAAACCAACAGTGAACATCATTCTTAATGGAGATAGGCTGAAAACAGGAACAGGACAAGGTTGCCCTTCATCATCACTCTTATTTAATATCATGTGAGAAGTCCTAGCTGGTACAATAAGGCAAGAAAAAGAAATAAAGACATCCAAATTGGTAATGAAGAAGGTAAACTGTCCGTATTTGTGGATGATATGACACTATACATAGAAAACTCAAAAGACTCCATGAGAAAACTACTGGAGCTAATAGATTCAGCAAAGTAACAGGATACAAGATAAACATACAAAAATCAGTTGGATTCCTATATACCAATATAGAGAATGATGAAAAGGAAATCAGGAAAACAATACCATTTATAATAACCACCAAAAAATAAAATACTTAGGAATAAATCTAACCAGGGATGTAAAAGACCTATACAAAGAAAATGACAAAACACTACTGCAAGAAACCCAGAGATCTACATAAACAGAAAAACATACTATGCTTATGAATAGGTAGGCACAACATTCTGAAAATGACAATTCTACCCAAAGTGATTTACAAATACAATGTAATTCTGATCCAAACACCAACAACATTCTTTAAAGAGACGGAAAAACTAATCATTAACTTTATATGGAAAGGGAAGAAGCCCTGGATAAGTAAAACACAACTGAGGAAAAAGAATAAGGTAGGACTCTCACTACCTGACGTCAGAAACTACTATACAGCAACGGTAGTCAAAACAGCCTGGTACTGGTACAATGACAGATACATTGACAAATGGAACAGAATTGAGAACCTAGATGTAAATCCATCCACCTACAGTCACCTGATCCTTGACAAGGGCCCAAAGTCCATCAAATGGGGAAAAGACAATCTTTTTAAAAAATGGTTCTGGCAAAAATGGATGTCCATCTGCAAAAAAATGAAACAGGACCCATACTTTACATGATATACAAAAATTAATTCAAAATGGATCAAAGACCTAAATATAAAGTCAAAAAGTATAAAGTTCATAGAAAAAAAATGGGATCAATGCTAGAAGCCTTAATAAAAACAAAAAACAGGATAAAAACCATAACCAACAACACACAAACTCTAGAAGGTAAGCTAGATAAGTGGGATCTTCTACAAATTAAACACTTGTGCTCTTCACAAGCTTTCACTAAAAGAGTAAAAAGAGAACCTACAGACTGGGAAAAAAATTTTGGCACATAGCGACCCTATAGGACAGAGTAGAACTGCCCCGTAGGGTTTCCAAGAAGAGGCTGGTAGATTCAAACTGCTGACCTTTTTGTTTGCAGCCAAGCTTTATAATCACTGCGCCACCAGGGTACTTATTCCAAATCAGACAAAAGTCTAACCTCTAAAATATGTAGGAAAATCTAGCACCTTTAAAACAAAAAGAAAAATAATCCAATTAAAAAATGGGCAAAGGAAATGAATAGACATTCACCGAAGAAGACATTCAAGCGGCCAACAGACACATGAAGAAATGCTCATGATCACTAGCCATTATAGAAATACAAATGATAAAAATAATGAGATACCATCTCACCCTGGCATTACTGGCAAAATCAAAAAAACTAGAAATAACAAATGTTGGAGAGGCTGCTGGGAGATGGGAACTCTTATTCACTTTTGGTAGGAATATAAAATGATACAACCATTTTGGAAAATAATATGGCACTTCCTTAGAAAGCTAGAAATAGAAATACCATATGATCCAGCAATCCCACTCCTAAGAATCTATCCTAGAGAAGTAACTGCCGTCACACGAATAGACATATGCACACCCATGTTCATTGCAGCATTGTTCACAATAGCAAAAAGATAGAAACAACCCAGATGACCATAAACAGATGAATGGATAAACAAACTATGGTACATACACACAAGGGAGTGTTATACAACAATAAAGAACAACAATGAACCTGCCAAGCATCTCACAACATGGATGAATCTGGAGGGCATTATGCTGAGTGAAATTAGTCAATCACAAAAAGACCTCTACTGTAAAAACTCATGAAAAGGTTTACACAAAAAAAGAAGTAATCTTTGATGATTACAAGGGAGGGTAGGGGGAGGTATGGAAAAACACTAAATAGACAATAGATAAGTGGTAACTTTGGTGAAGGGTAAGACAGTGCACAGTACTTGGGAAGCCAGCACAGCTTGTACAAGGCAAGGTCATGCAAGCTCCAAAGACACATCCAAACTCCCTGAGGGACTGAATTACTAGTCTGAGGGCTGTGGGGACGACGATCTTGGGGAACGTCTAGCTCAATTGGCATAATATGGTTTATAAAGAAAATGTTCTACATTCTATTTTGGTGAATAGCGTCTGGGGTCTTAAAAGTCTGTGAGTGGTAAGATACTCCACTGGTCTCACCCCTTTGGGAGCAAGGGAGAATGAAAAAAACTAAAGATACAAAGGGAAGATTAGTCCAAAGGACTAATGGACCACAACTACCATGGCCTCTACCAGACTGAGTCCAGTACAACTAGATGTTTCCCGGCTACCACCACTGACTGCTCTGACAGAGATTGCAATAGAGGGTCCCAGACAGAGCTGGAGAAAAATGTAGAACAAAATTCTAACTCACAAAAAAAGACCAGACTTACTAGCCTGACAGAGACTCAAAAAACCCCAAGAAAATGGCCCCTGGACACCCTTTTAGTTCAGTAATGAAGTCACTCCCGAGGTTCACCCTTCAGCCAAAGATTAGATAGGCCCATAAAACAAAATGAGACTATAGGGGCACAACAGCTCAGGGGCAAGGATTGGAAGGCAGGAGTGGACAGTAAAGCTGGTAATAGGGAACCCAAGGTCGAGAAGGGAGAGTGTTGACATGTTATGGGATTGTTAACCAATGTCACAAAACAATATGTGAACTAACTCTTTAATGAGAAACAAGTTTGTTCTATAAACCTTCATATAAAGTACAATAAAAAAGTTACTACGTATCATGAATTTACTATATATTTTAGTATAAAATTAAGCAGTAAAAAACAAGAACCCAAGTTAAAAATGAGCAAAAAGAGATATTTGTAAGTAGACGATACTGGCAGATCACAGAAAACAGAAATAGCAATATCTCAAACACTGGTGTTGTTGTTAGGTGCCTTCAAGTTGGTTCAGACTCATGGTGACCCCTATGTACAACCGAATGAAACACTGCGCGGTCCTGTGCCATCCTCACAATTGTTGTTATGCTTGAGCCCATTGTTGCAGCCACTGTGTCAACCCATCTAATCGAGGGTCTTCCTCTTTTTCGCTGACACTAACCCTCTACTTTACCAAGCATGATGTCCTTCTCCGGGGACTGGTCCTTGCTGATAACACTTCCAAAGCATGTGAGACATAGTCTCACCATCCTCGCTTCTAATGAATATTCTGGCTGTATTTCTTCCAAAACAGATTTCTTTGTTCTTTTGGCAATCAATGGTATATTCCATATTCTTCATCAGCACTACAATTCAAAAGCATCAATTCTTCTTAGATCTTCCTTAGTCATTGTCCAGCTTTCATGCGCATATAAGGCAGCTGAAAACACCATGGCTTGGATCAGGCACACCTTAGTCCTTAAAGTGACGTCTTAGCTTTTTAACACTTTGAAGAGGTCTTTTGTAGCAGATTTGCCCAATACAATGTGTCATTTGATTTCTTGACTACAACTTCCATCTGGAGCATAGTAAGATGAAAACACATTATAACTACTAAAATGCCATTTCATGCCCAGTAGATTGAAAATAAAAGTTTTTGTCATGCAGATGGAATCATATAGCACATAGCCCTATAAGTCTGACTCTGTTCACTTCTCATAATGCTTTTGAGAATCATCCAGACCATTGCATGGATCTGTAGTACATTCATAATTTTTTGAGCACTATTCCATCGTATGGATATACTACAATTTGTTTATCCATTCAGTACTTGCTGGGCATTGTACTGTTTTCAGTTTTGGGCAATTTATGAATAAAACACCGTTATAAACACTCATGTCCTGGTTTTCCTGTAGATTTGTGTTTTCATGGCTGGTGAACAAATATCTATGAGTGGGATGGATGACTGCGTTGTAACTTAAGTGTGTCTTTATAAGAGTCTGCCAAACTGTTTTCCAAAATGTCTGTGCTGTTTGCATTGTATCAGCAGCCTAGGAGAGCTGTTGTTTATGTCTGCATCCTTGGTACCGCTAGATATATCAGGTTTTGTTGTTTTATTTTGCCATTCTAGTGGATTTGTATAAATATATTTTTTTTTAATTTCTGTTTCCAGTGGTTACAGTGGGCGTATATTTTGTGTGAGTATTTGACTCCAGTATCTATTCAGTAGCAAAGTATTTGTTCAAATCTTTTCGCTATTTTATGAGTTGTTGGCTTTCTTGTCAAGTTGTGAGAGTTTTTATATATATACTGGATATGAGTCCTTGATCACACATGTGATTTGTTATCATTTCCCCCAGTCTGTGACTGGTCTTTTAATTTTATTTTTACTGTTTTTCAGAGAGGACAATATTATAATTCTGATGAAGTCCAACTTATTAATTTTAATATAGCTTATAATTTTTGAGTGCTGTCTAAAAAGTATCAGCATGATGTTAGACCACAAAGATTTCCTATTATATTTTGTTTCTATATAGTGGAGAAGTGATAGTTTTTTCAACAAATAGTGCTAGAGCCATTGGAAATTCATAAATAAAAAAAATAAGAAACCTTGATTTATGCCTCACACCATATACATATATTGAGTCAAGATTTCTCATTTTGTTTCCATATGAATTTCCAATGGATCTAGTACAATTGTTTGAAAAAAACAATCACTTCTCCATTATGTATCTTTGCAAGTTAATAAAAAAATAAATTTCTCATACATTTGTATTTTTGCTCTTAGATCTCAGGTTTCTGATTTACTGAACAAAAAATATGACTTTTAAGTTTTTCTATTATTTCGTCTGTTTTAGGGTTGGAGTGATTCTCCTTCCAGGTTTCAATTCTCTAGGCAGAATCAGAACTCCCTGCATATTTCTTTCTCTTAATATTTTTTCCCCTGTCTTCTGAACAAATTTCTTTATCTGTTCTTCCAGTTTACCAATTTGCTCTTCCACTTGTGTTCAATCTGCTATTTACCTCAGTAACTGACAATATTTACTTAATTTTGTTTTTAATTTTAAAGAGTTGCTTCTTTATAACATGGGTGCAGTAACATTCTTTTTCTATTTATTTACACATATTTGAAGGTCATTTTTTGTTTGTTTGTTTCCTGTTTTACTCTACTTCATGTAAATGTTACTCCATTATGTTTTTATAAGTTAAATTTTAGAGTTAAGATATCCTGTGTAAGCATTTTAACTATGAAAGGAGGAAAGTTAATGGTTAATGCTTGTAGAATAGTCCTTGATATTCAAAACTTGGTCCATAAACCAGCATTAGCCTCACCTCAGAACTTTTTAGAAATGCGGAATCTCAGGTAATATCCTAGATCTACCAAATCAAAATATGCATGTTAACAAATTCCCAGTTGATTCTTATACACATAAAAACTGAGAAGCACCAGTTCATGCCATTTTCAATGAGAATGCAGAATAAGAGACATGAGAATTTTACAAGTTCATCTTCTAGGTTTATTTCCTGATCTCTTCTTTCTCATTGACTCAGACACCTAGGCAATAAACCAGATTTAAGGTTAGTGAATTTCACGACTCGGGGAAACATTATTTATTTCGCAATCTCAGGGTTTGGTGTCAGAGGTTACACATACAAAAAATGCCTTGTAGGTTTGTAAAACAGGATAGCACTGAACTATTGTACTGTATTATCTCTTTGCAGTAATTACTGGCATCTGTGAAAGAGAGGATTCCCTGGATGGTGCAAATGGTTAACATGCTCAGCTCCTAACCAAAAGGCTGGTGGTTCTAGTCCACCCAGAGGTGACTTGGAAGAAAGTCCTGGTGATCTACTTCCAAAAAACCAGGCGTAGAAAACTCTATGGCGTAGAGGTCTATTGGAACATGCATGGTGTCATCCTGAGTCGGAATTGACTTGATGGCAACTCTTTTTGTTTTTAATGAGAAAGAAATTGATCATGATGATTGCTGCTGCTATGGTACTCTGATTAATCACCTGATTATTTACTCCTTGGTAACTTGCTCCCAAATTCTTCCAACTCCAGCTGCAGCTTACCTTTAGGGTTGCCACAAAGATTATAAGTGTGCTCTTTTGTACTCCTTTGGTTATAATCTCTTTCTAGAGTTGCTGCTGCTCTACTGCTCCTTCTTCTTCACTTTCTTTTGGTATTTATAGATAGACAAACTGTGCTGGTTCCTTTCTAGTTATTACTAATCCAGGGCAGGTATTAACCTCTAAATTTGATCATTTTAAATAAGTTGTCATTATGTAGGTAATTAGAATTTTGGCAATTATCTTTAGAGGGATCTCAAATTTGTTCCAGAACTGAGAAAGTATGGAATCACTATTGTTTCTGTTTAAATTTTATTGATTGCTACTAGATTTACATCGCAAAATTTCCCACATTTGTGATTTGTGGTTCTGGTTCTTTTCTTGTTTTATTGAAAATCAATATTTCATTTCTATTTTTCATTTTTTTGTAAAATAATTTTCAATATTTTCAGTGGGTAACAATGAGGAGAGAAAAGTAAAATTGCTTTTATTGTACCAGAGAAAGTGCCTCTAACAAAATTTTTTGAATGATTACATAAATACATATATAATTTCCACTGAAAATAGAACAATTACCTCCATATTCGACTGAGAATGCTAAAACAAAGAAGACAATCTCCTTTTGTGTAGATTCATTTCCAGTATGTTTGATTCCTTAACAATCAATTTATATATTTCCAAAGATGAAGAAATTGAAGATTTTTACCAGCTTCTGCAGTCTGAAAATGATTGAACATGCAATCAGGATGTATTGATACTTCCCAGTGATTGAAATGCGAAAGTTGGAAACAAAGAAGTATCCATAGTTGAAAAATGTGGCCTTGGTGACAGAAACAAGGCCGGAGATCACACGATAGAATTTTGCAAGACCAACGACTTCTTCATTGAAAATACCTTTTTTCACCAACATAAAGGGTGACTATACACGTGGATCTTGCCAGATGGAATACATAGGAATCAAATCGACTAAATCTGTGGAAAGAGATGATGGAAAAGTTCAATATCATCAGTCAGAACAAGGCCAGGGGCCAACTGCAGAACAGACCATCAATTGCTCATATGCAAGTTCAAGTTGAAACTGAAGAAAATTAGAGCAAGTCCACGAGAGTCAAAGTACAACCTTGAGTATCTCCCACCTGAATTTAGAGACCACCTCAGGAATAGATTTGACCCGTTGAACACTAATGACTGAAAACCAGATGAGTTGTAGAATGGCATCAAAGACATCATACAAGAAGAAAGCAAGGGGTCATTAAAAAGACAGGAAAGAAAGACAAGACCAAAATGGCTGTCAAAAGAGAGTCTGAAACTTGCTCTTGAACCTCGAGTAGCTAAAGCAAAAGGAAGAAATGATGAAGTAAGAGAGCTTAACAGAAGATTTCAAAGGGCGGCTTGAAAAGACAAAGTATTATAATGACATGTGCAAAAAGCTGGAGATAGAAAATCAAAAGGGAAGAACACACTCCGCATTTCTCAAGTTGAAAGAACCGAAGAAAAAATTCAAGCCTCGAGTTGCAATAGTGAAGGATTCTATGGGGAAAATACCAAACAACACAGGAAGCATCAAAAAAAGATAGAAAGAATACACAGAGTCATTATACCAAAAAGAATTGGTCCATGTTCAACCATTTCAAGAGGTAGCATATGATCAGGAGCCAATGGTACTGAAGGAAGAAGTCCAAGCTGCACTGAAGGTGTTGGTGAAAAACAAGTCTCTGGGAATTGACAGAATACCAATTGAGATGTTTCAACAAATGCATACAGCCGTGGAAGTGCTCACTCATCTATGCCAAGAAATTTGGAAGACAGCTACCTGGTCAACCAACTGGAAAAGATCCATATTTGTGCCTATTCCCAAGAAAGGTGATCCAAGCGAAAGTGGAAATTATCGAACAATATCATTAATATCACATGCAAGTAAAATTTTGCTGAAGATCATTCAAAAGTGGCTGCAGCAGTACGTCGACAAGGAACTGCCAGACATTCAGGCTGGATTCAGAAGAGGACAGGGAACCAGGGATATCAATGCTGATGTTAGATGGATCCTGGCTGAAAGCAGAGAATACCAGAAAGATGTTTACCTGTGTTTTATTGACCATGCTAAGGCATTCAACTGTGTGGATCGTAACAAATTATGGATAACATTGCAAAGAACAGGAATTACAGAGCACTTAGTTGTGCTCAGGAGGAACCTGTACATAGATCAAGAGGCAGTTGTTCAGACAGAACAAGGGGATACCGTGTGGTTTAAAGTCAGGAAAGCTGTGTGTCAGGGTTGCATTCTTTCACTATAACTATTCAATGTGTATACTGAGCAAATAATCCGAGAAGCTGGACTATATGAAGAAGAATGGGGCATCAGGATTGGAGGAAGACTCATTAACAACTTGCGTTACGCAGATGACACAACCTTGCTTGCTGAAAGTCAAGAGGACTTGAAGCACTTAAACTCATGAAAATCAAAGACCAAAGTCTTCAGTATGGATTCCACCTCAACATAAAGAAAACAAAAATCCTTACAATTGGACCACTAAGCAACATCATGATAAATGGAGAAAAGACTGAAGTTGTCAAGGATTTCATTTTACTTGTATCCACAGTCAACACCCATGGAAGCTACAGTCAAGAAATCAAATGACACATTGCACTGGGCAAATCTGCTGCAAAAGTCCTCTTTAAAGTATTGAAAAGCAAATACATCATCTTGAAGACTAAGGTGCACCTGACCCAACCATGGTATTTCCAATTGCATCATATGCATGCGAAAGCTGAACAGTGAATAAGGAAGACCGAAGAAGAATTGACACCTTTGAATTGTGATGTTGGTGAAGAATATTGACTATACCATGGACTGCCAAAAGAACGAACAAGTCTGTCTCGGAAGAAGTACAACCAGAATGCTCCTAGAAGCAAGGATGGCAAGACTATGTCTTAAATAGTCTGGACATGTTGTCAGAAGAGATCAGCCCCTGGAGAAGGACATCATGCTTGGTAAAATAGAGGGTCAGCGAAAAAGAGGAAGACCCTCAACGAGATGGATTGACACAGTAGCTGCAACAATGAGCTCTATCATAACAACGATTGTGAGCAGTGTTTCATTCTGTGGTACCTAGGGTCGCTATGAGTTGGGACCGACTCCACGGCACCTAACAACAACAACAACATTTCCAAGTTTAGCAAGAATATAATTCAATTATTTCAATATGCATAACACTTAAAGTATGTATAAAATTCAGCTTGCAAGTAACAATTGTCAATTTATTATGGAAACACCTATTCTTTATTTTTATGCCATTTAGAACACATGGGGTTCTACTCTGACACACATGGGATTGTAGTGAGTCATAACTAACGGTAACTAACAACAGAGGAGTCAAGTCAGATGAGACGAAATGTGAATATAAAATGTACAGAAAATAAGGTACTCTTCTTCTCTAACAATAACACAATAGCATGAAAAAAAAGTGATCCTCTATGATACCTAGACATCATTTTTCTGATTGCATCTTTTCAAATTATTGATTTTTCTGCAGTGTTGTATTACTCTTGTTGGAAGACTTAGAATGAGAGTAATTAGTTGCTGGTTGGCAATATAATTCAAATGTGCAAAACTTCTCAATTGATCATTGACAAGAAAAATACAATAAGTATATAAAATGATCAATAAGAAACACATCAATTCAAATCAACCATACTTGATATGGTTTGAATCTATCCATCTGTGCCATTTCAGGATTGTCAATGGTATGGGTACACTGAAACACTGCTGGAGAATTAGTAAAGATAGTAGAATTTCTAAAGTACAATTTGCCTTTTTAAAAATCAAAACACATTAAAATGTGTGCATCTTTTGGCTCAGTGATTTATCTTCCAGGAATCTAATTATATGGAAATAATTACATATGTATACAAAGGTTTATCTACCAAAAAATGTTTATTACAACACTGTTTGTACTAGTGCTAAATTGGAAACCAACAAAATGCCATACATAGTTAATTGGTTAACTATTTTGGAATAGCCATAAGATGAAATATTGTCCACCCATTAAAAATAATATTGTAGAAAGGAAGTATAATAAAATCTATTATTAGATTATAAACAATTTTACATGGTAGGATCTCAATTATTTTTTAAAGTTGGTAATTCAGATATAAAGTAAGAATATTGATTGAGTATATAATATATACTAGATACTGTGCTTGGTGATAGGGGTAAAAACGCAAAAAAAAATACAGTTTAAAAAAATTATAAATATAAACAAATTAATCAAAAATAAATAATGCAAAAAATAGAAAAACTCACATACTTCCATCTCATGTAATTTTGCATTTTTCTGAGAGGACAACTGTTATTAATAATCTAAATAATATATGTCTATAAACAGATATAGTTTTTATAAGGAACTCAGTAAAATTACCTACTTCTCCTAATAATAGAATTTTTAGTTAGAAGCAACTGAAATCCATATTCTCAGGCATGCATACACCAAGAGAAGCAACATGACTATTCAGGCTGAAAGATTTGTGCAAAGTCTGTGTCATAATCTTAAGAGTGAAAGGGATGCATTCATTTCTCCACCTTTTTTCCTGCCCATATTGCTAAAAAAGGGGGATGTGGCAGGGTGACCTCTCCATTACCATGTCAATGAGACCAACTTCCTAGATATGGAAGAGAAACTGGTAACTGGTTAGAAGGCCTTGGTCTTGATGCTGGTTTAATGAGTCAACCTTTAACAACTTATAAAACCTGTTGTCACTGAGTCAATTCCTACTCATAGCAATCCTATAGTGACCTTTCTACCTGGACTAATATGTGAGAAAGAACATATATCCATCTTGTATAGGTCCCATTGTTTCTGGTTTCCCTTAAATAGTCAAATACCCTTCTTAATAAATATTGCATGCAGATGATCTGTTACCAAATATACCATTTCCAAGCTGAGGAAAGGATTGAGTAATTTGCCCGAGACTGAAGGAGAGAGGGTGAGATGGGAGGATAACATGTGAGTCAAAAGACAGAATGCACAGGGATCTTGGTTTTGCTTGGATGAAAGATAATAACAACCACCCAGAGATGATCCTTTTATTTTTCATTTTTGAGGAGATCATTGCTGCAGTCAGACTCAAGAAATAAGTAAACCAATGCCCAAATCCCATCTATGTGGATCTGGTACTGGAATCACTCCTATTACCAAGTATAGTACCACGCTGAGTCAGGAAAGTAGAAATCACTCCCATTTATTTTCTTCATGTTTACTTTGATAATAATTTTGGATTTATACAAGAGTGGTAATGATAATACAAGGAGTTCTTGTATTTCCTTCAACCCTAATGTTAACAGTTATACAAGCCTGGTACATTGATCAAAAGTAAGAAATTAATATTCGTCCAGCAACACTATAAACTACAGACTGTATCAAAATTTCATTTACATCTTTTTCTGTTCCACAATCCTAACAGAATTATTGTTGTTGTTGCATGCTGTTGAGTCGATTCTGACACATAGAGGCCCCATGTTACATGGGGCTTTTCTTGGCAGCAATCTTTACAGGAGCAGATCACCAGGTCTTTCTCCATGGAGTCATGGGGTGGATTTGAACTGCCAATCTTTTGGAATACCACAAGGCAGTTAGTAGCCGTGAATCCTTAATCTTCTCTGATTTTTAACGTTTCCTCAGTCTTTCCTTGTTTTCATAGCCCTGTCGCTTTTGAAGAGTACTGGTGAGTAGAATGTCACTCAATTTCAATTTGAGTTTGTCTGAACTGTAGATACCAATGTAATTTTTTTTTTTTTTTTAAGATTTGAAGACGCACATACCTTTCCATTTTTCTGTAGAAGCTATATTAACGTAGACAGAAGTTTGGCTTATATGATGTTTATCCTTGGCTTTGGGTGTCTTTTTTGTGCTGTTCCCCAGAGAGAATCTGACAGTTGCAGCAATTCCAGTGTATAGATCATTAGTTTTACTTGATGCTGTTAGTGTAGGGGCAAGAGCATAGATATGGGGACATTCTCTGATGTACTGATTAAACCACAGTCTCAGGGTCTCTGAACTTGTGTCTGGGAAGTGTGGCCTTCACAGCCGCCCTTGCTCCTTTGCCAGATACAGTCATGAGCCTAGCACAGTCTTGTTCCAAGTAGAGCTTTTACTTTTTTTCCTGTTTCCCACAGCTGTAATAGATTTCCTCTGATGTCACTGGGTATTAGTTTATTGCCTATGTTCGTGCAGATTCAGGTTTTTGTTTAGTTAATGGAAATGAGCATGGATGGAGTTTTGGCAGTTGCTACTTAACCAAAAAAAACTGCATTGCTGTCAAGTCCACTATGATCATGGGGACCTCGTGTGTTACACATTTGAACTGTGCTCCATAGGGTTTTCTTGGTTGTAATGTTTACAGAAGCAGATTGCCAGGCCTATCTTCCATGGTGCCCCTGGATGGATTCAAACCACCAACCTTTAGGTTAGAAGTCGAGAGCAAACCATTTGCCCCACCCAGGGACCTTTCCCTTTCTGTTGCCATTGAGTCGATTATGACTCAAAGTGACCCTGTAAGACAGAGTAGAACTTGCCCATAGGCTTTCCAAACAGAGGCTGGTGGATTCAAACTGCCAACCTTATGGCTACTAGCAGCCTGAGCTCTTAACCATTTCACTACCAGGGCTCCTCCTCTTCCTTAGCCAGAGCTAATTCCTGACAGGAAACTTTTCTAAGACTTCCTGATCATGCCTGTGAGCACTTTGTGAGGTTCCCAGAGGAAAAGTCCACTAGAATGTATGAAATCCCTATGAATGCAGCTCCCAGGTGTTTCACACTTTCATACTAATATACACTCAACTTTTAGCAATTTATTATTCATTGACCTGAATCTTTTTTTTTTTTAACCATTTTGTCTGACATTTAGTGGCATCTCTTCCAGGTCAACCAATGGTCTGGTCCTTTTTCTCCCTGCAGGCACCTGTCTCTCTCCAGATTTTCACTCAGTTGTTTGCCCTTGCAAGCTCAGTTCATTCATGTGTTAAAAAAAGTCATTTTTACAACTTGTTCAGCCTTTTGTCATGTTATAAGAGTGGAAAAAAACTCTCTTTGCAGCTCTCTACAAATCAATATGGTGGCTTTCAAAATCAAACAAAAACTGAGAAAACTAAAATGGAGCACGAATGTAACAACTTCAGAAAATAGCTACTGTACCTGGGTTGGGGGAAAAAAAGGAAGAGGTCAGGGTTATGAGAACCTAGATTCTTGGGAAAGGGGTTCCGCAGGTCTAGGGCCCGAGCTCATACAGAGAGGGCACTTCTCAGTAGCTTCTGTTGTGTGAGGAACTCAGAGAAATGCCAATGTGGAGCTCAGGCTTAGACTTGTTAGGATGAAGCCCTGGTTGGCTACTGCTGATGTCTCTGAAGGGATGCAATGAGGCAGGGTATGGGGAAAGTATGTGGAAAAAATAAACAGGAAACTGAATACCACTGCTGCCATTTTAATTCCCTAGCCACACAGATGAAGAACTGAGCAAATACGAAATATTAAAGCCACTCAAATTCCTCTGTATTTTTGTCTCTCACTCTAGAGTTTGCTATTGGCTGAGTGCAGAAGTAATGAAGTTAGTGAAGGAAAAAGAAAACTGAAGAGTCCCAGCCCCAGCAATACCAGAGCATAGAAGGATGGTTATCACAGTAAGAGAAAATAACTTAATAATCAGCACAAATATTTCTTTGTATTATTTTTAAAAGTAAGTGTTGCAATACGGCAAATTTATGTTTAAAATATTATACCTTGTTATGATTTGACAAGTTTAGTGTTTGTTTTGTTTTTAGTAGGAAAAGTATTCAAGGAAGAAAGATGGAGACAGAGACAGACAGAAAGTATAATACTCTTTTTAAATGCTGTCTGGACCCAGTTTTGAGCCTTGGATAGAGACAGGTCTGTTCTCTTTCTGAAGCAAGTGATTAAGTCCACTCTCCAACCACAACCCATATCAGATTCTCACACTTCTAGGCCACTATGTTGCTGTAGTTTGGTACCGGTTGGTTCTGGCTCATAGCAACCCTATATGAAAGAGAAGGAAACACTGCCCGGTCTGAAGCCACCCTCACAATCGTTATCCTGGAGCACATTGTTGCTGCCACTGTGTCAATCCATATCCTTGAGGGTCTTCCTCTTTTTCACTGAACCTGTACTTTACCAAGCATGACATCCTTTTTCAGGGACTGATCCCTCCTGATAACATGTCCAATTATGTGAGATGTAGTCTAGCCATTCTTGCTTCTAAGGAGCATTCTGGCTGTACTTCTTACAAGACAGATTTGTTCATTCTTTTGGCAGTCCATGGTGTATTCGATATTCTTTGCCAACACCATAATTCAAAGGCATCAATTCTTCTTCTGTCTTCCTTAGGCCACTACGAACCATCCTAAATGCCCCTGGGCCAGGTACTCAACAACTAAGGACAGCTATTATACCCCCTAAAAAAAAAAAATGCTGTTGAATTCCTGCTCATAGTAACCCTATAGGACAGAATAGAACAGCCCCATATGATTTTCAAGGAGCAGCTGGTGGATTCAAACTGCAGACCTTTTGGTTAGCAGTCATAACAATTAACCACTGTGTCACCAGGGCTCCCTATACCCCCTATGCCCCTGAGACTGAAGAATTATTAAAAATTCCCAATCCCCAAGAAGCTCCTAAAACCTAGCTAACCCCACACTGCTTGCCATGCATAAGTCCTCTCCTACAATTCCAACTTGTTACCTTGTCCCCGGGTGCAACCCACTCTGTGGCACCATGTCAGGGCATGCTGTGGTTTCCTCTCTGGACCTGGGAGTGATAAATTCTATTTGTTTCCTGGACGAGCTTCACTGCCTCGTGCCATGCCTAAGAGGTCATTCAAGACACCAACAGACCCCTTTGGGTCAAAGGGAAACAGAGAAACAGAGAGAGCGAGAAAAGACAGAGATACTACTAGTTCTGTTTTAAATCCTGTTTTTCTTTTTCTATTTTCTAATTTTGTTTCACTGTTTTGTTCTTTTTTTCACCTTGATAGAGGAGATGCCTCTTAACTGGTGAGTGCTAGAATCTAAAAATTAAAATTTTAAGGCTATTAGAAAGACCTATATTCTCCAACAGATGCATCCTCTAAGGGCAGGATTCTCTGTGGCATAATAAACACAGCTTTGAAAAGCGTATCATTAGGAATATAATGCCATATTCTTGGTACATCATGTTACTTTATGGGGTGCATTATCCTTCTGCTGTGTGAATTTGATTCCCATTAGCCCAAAGAAAAAATACAAAGAAAATTAAACTTTGAGAATTTGCCTTCTCTTAAGGCTTATAAGTTATTTTTGCTAATGAATTTTTATCACTATGACACAGAGAGAAAAAATAGAACTGTAATATTTACTGCTCCTCATTTTTTCCATATACAATGAATTTTGAAATACTGCTTCTAGAGATATTTTATAATTTCCTTTTTTAAGAATAGTTTGCTTCTACAACAAATCATTTAAATGCCTACTGTAGGAAAAAAGCTTATATTTTGCCAAAGCTTGTGAAATTCTGTGTATAATGGTTAATTTTAAAAGTAAACAAGTACACCTATGTACTAGGAGTACGAAATTCCTGATTATATGTGGTGGTACTTTGGTAACTTTATGCTCAAGACTTCAAGATGCTTGCAGATCGTTTACATGTGCTTGATATATAAACCCAGTGAGAACTCTCTTTAAGCTGCATCCATGGCTGGATGAGTAATCATATTGTTAAAATAGGCATAAAGGTGTTACAAATGAAGGATTTTTACCAAAAGTTGTTCGAAATATCACAGCTGAAGATTTAAATGTGCTAGTTCTTGTCTCTCTTTATTATCCTTTAAAAAGTACTATCTCTATGAATTCTTATGTTTCTAAGTACACATAAACCTGCATAGTAGATTTGTATAACCTGGCACATAAAATTCCAAGGAAAAATCCAATCCAAAGCAAAACATAATTAACCACATTGTTTTGGAGGTGGTGGTGAGGGTAATCCCATTTACATTTTAAATATATAGGCTTGAGTACTTTAAGTTTTGTGACCCAACTTCATTTATTCTAAAAACAAGACAAAGAATATTTTTCTCTATTCAAGTGACTCATAGTGAACCTATAGGACAGAGTAGAACTGCTCCCTAGGGTTTCCAAGGAGGGAGTGTTGGATTCAAACTGCTGACCTTTTGGTTAGCAGCCATAGCTCTTAACCGCTGCACCACCAGGGTGCCAATCTTAACCGCTGCACCACCAGGGTGCCAATATATCATATACATATCATATATATATATAATAAAATGTGGAATAAAAGCATTTCTTTTGAATTAAGTGATTAACTGATCAAAACTTTTTTCAAAGATATAGAAATTCATAACCTATACTTTTCAATTTATGCTGTTTATCTTTAAAGACAATATTCCTTGTGTATTGTATACCCACTGCTGTTGAGTCAATTCCCACTCTTACTGACCCTATAGGACAGAGTAGAACTGCTCCATTGGGTTTCCAAGGAGGAGTTGGTGGATTCGAACTGCCAATCTTTTGGTTAGCCATCGATCTAAGCACTAAATAAATGCTTGCTGAGGTGAAACAAACTTTAAAAAAATGGCTATTTTAACAAATAATACAATTTCAATATTTCACAAACTGTATTTCAAAAATAGTAAAACAGTTAATATTAGGGAAAAAATAGTAATTTATTTTGGGCACCATGGCTTCAAATCTTCTATTAAAATCCTCTCGTTGAAAGCTATTTTAACAGAAAAGTTCATGCGAAGGCTTGGGAGTGTGGAGGGGCTGGGAAGCAACGTCTTCTGACTCTTTAAGAAAACTAATGAGAAAAGGTAATGATAATTTTACATTTTCCATATTTTCATAATTAAAGTTGCAACTAACATTCGTTGAGTTTTTTTTCCCCTCACTCCAAGAGGTTAACCAGAGTAGAATTAGAGAAGGTTCCTGCCCAATGTACTCAAAAATTACTAAAAAGTTGACTGACAACTGCATATTCATTATGTGATATTTATGTCATTATACCCTTAGGAGATACTTCATAATTATGTTTTGTCGTACATTATGTCATAACGAAATAGTTCGGAACAAAATGGCCAATGAATTTTTATAGTATGATGTATAAACGAGTAGTGGATTTTTAATATGGATCATTGATGGAATATGGATTATTAATAAGTGTTGAAAGTAATCATTGATAATATGTAACACATTTATTTTCCCTCTTGTGTTTTGAACTCCAGCCTAAATTCAGTACTAATGGTTGGGACCAAAATTCTCCAGCCATCTCAGTTTTTTTTTTTCTGGAGAAGTTTCTCTCCTTATGTCCCTATTACCTGCAGACTTAGAGATGCTGTAGAATAGACTATTTCTACCAAAGTCAGTGGATATCCTCCTGACTTCTACACAGCAAATGAAAACTAAAAATAAATAAAACCTAACTGGATATAACAATACTTTCCATGGTCTTATTAGGGTTATTTATCCGCATGTCTGGGCTCTTTGTGCCTTTTTCCTATCCTCTGGGTTGTATCTCTTTTAAAGCTAAGTATCTTCCCCCAAACCTCTGCCTATATAATGGAGATGTTGCCTTGTTTCAGTTAGTTTCCGTTCATTACTGGAGCAGGATTGAAAAGGATTCATCGAGCTTCCTATTTGAAGACCTTTCTGGTATGTCCCTCTTCCCACTGTGGCTGCAGAAAGCAGGAACTATTCTGTTGAAATAAAATTATATTTAAAAAAAAAAAACTGGCATAAGTAAAGCACTTAAGGCCTCTGGAAGTTGTTCAGCTGAAGGACATCTGAAGTGTAAGCACTGGGGGACCAATGACTTCACTAAAGTGATTTTGCAGAGTTAATAGCTGGAAGGGCATGGTTGCAAAATAGAAAGGACAGCCAAGACAACAAAACAAGAAGTGGGACACTGAATGATTACAGAATATGAAGTTGGATCACATGGAGAGCAGATCAAGAGCTAAAGGACTAAAAACAAAAACCAGTTGCTTTCGAGTTAATTCTGACTCATAGTGACCCTATAGGACAGGGTAGAGCTGCCCCATAGAGTTTCCAAGGAGCAGCTGGTGGATTCGAACTGCCAACCTTTTGGTTAGCAGCCAAACACTTAACCACTGCACCACTAGGGCTCCAAATAAAAATGTACTGGGAATCTTTAGAGTAAGAGGTAATGTTGGATGATGATGTCACTGCAAAAACTTGATTTAATTGTAACATTGCACTCAGTTTATAGAGAAAAATCTATTTGATTGATGACTGTTAGAAAGTATTCAGAAAAATTGCGTTAAAAAAGGAAAACCTTTTAATGTTCAACATTTGGTTTTTTTGCTATTAAAAAACACATGTCTTATGGATGGGAAATATTGTCAAGTTCAGCAATTATAAATACTATAAGAATTCTTTTTACTTTGGGAATGCATTAATTACTAGAAAAATGTACAGATAAAAGCAGTAGGGAAAATGTAGTGTTCATTGAAAATAGTTGAATTTTATCAACATGAATGTATAACTACTTTCAGTTTTAAAAGATGTTTAGTAATTTTCTACACTTACATTAACACAATAGCTTAAAATATCTCAAACAGATATTGGAAGACGCATGAGATTGAATTGTATTAAATGAAACATTTTCTTAGATAAAAATGAAATATAACTTTTTGATTTAACATAACTTCTTGATTTAATGGATTTATGGATTTTTGAAGGGTAAAAAAAATTAATTGCTATGTACCGTCTAAATTCTATTTGTAAACACAGATAATTTTGAAGATATTTTAAGTTAGAAGTTTGCATTCTTAAAGGAATAGTAAAACGAGATATATGTTTATAATTTTTAGTTTTACCAAAGTTCACAAAAATCCACGGTACATTTATTATTTATATCAAAACTTCCCTTTTTTCTGGAAACTTGCAGTAAGAAAAATGTTTTCATACTTTTTGTGAAATAACATTCCCATTTACTTGTTAAACGGAAACCAATTACATCAAGTATTCAAAAATGCCCAAGGCAGGGATTGAATTTGAAATGTAAACTGATACCTAGGCAGGAGGCTCAATCTGTAAAAAGCTGTCAGAGGCTGAGGGCGGCTTCTCCATCTTCTTTCTTTTTCCTTCTCTTTCTTTCTTCATTTCTTTTCCTTCTACCTCTCTATCTTTCTTTCTGTCTTTCATAATGTCTGTGAATATAAAATGTTCTATAGATTTCAGAGAAACTACTTGAAGTTACGAAAGAGAATAATGGATTATTAAAGTATTTCCAAATTGAATAATATTTTGGGAATGGGGTGTTGGTTTCTTAAATCCTAGAGGGATTAAATAAAATATTCAGGAAGTTAGAGGAGAATGATCTATATAATAAAGTGACATATCATTATATATACAAATATAAGCCATTGCTGTTCAGTCAATTCTGATTCCCTCAGGGTGTTTCTGTGTTTGTTTCTTTCATGAGTTGGTCGTTGTTTTCTTGATTGAATTTTTTGCTTGTTTTACTTGTTTTGTTTCAGTTTCTTTTTAATATAGTTCTTGCATACTAGCAGTGTGACAATAATTATGCATGAGGTTATATACAATATTTATACTTTTATAATTTATATTTATACCTTTATGCCATATTTGTTGCTGTTGAGTGCTATCAAGTCAATTCGGACTCACAGTGACCCCATGTGACAGAGGAGAACTGCCCTATAGGGTTTTCTTGGCTGTAATCTTTACAGAAGCAGATCACCAGGGCTTTCTTCTGCATTGATGCTAGGTGAGTTTGACCCTCCAACCTTTAGATTAATAGTAGAGCAAAAACTGACTGTGCCACCTAGATAATATTCTTAATGGATAAACAGTTTGGAACAACAAAAAAAAAAGCCAAAGGGTGGTACAGGGAGTATGGAAGTTACAGTTACAAGCGAGGTATGGTCTGGACACGTAGAATGGTGTCAGTAGAAGGAGGAGAAAAAACGCTGATTGGAATAGGCCAAAGAAAGGGAACTATAACATGGCCAGAGCAGAACTAGTTAATATTTTGTGGAGTTTTACAGTAAAGGGGAACAGAGAAATAAAATAGCATGTGTGTGTGGATTTAAGGGTGGAATGGTGGAATATGGATTTAAGAGTTTCCTTTGTTAATGTGTAATTAATTGCATCTGTTTGCATATAAATGGAGGTGATGTAGTAGAAAGGAAAATACTAAGAGTGTGGAACAGAAAAGGCACAATTGCTAGAGCACAGTCCTTGGTTAGCGAGAAAGAATTGAATCTTGTGCATAAGTTGAGAGCTTGGTCTCAGTCAGAGTCAGAACTAAAGTCAGAGTGTAAGGACATAGATGTAGGTAGTTGAGTAGATGTGATTGTGAGAGTTGGTGGAATTTCTTTTGTGACTGCTTTCATTTATTCTTCAGTGAAATAGGTAGCAAGGTCATCAGCAGTGTGTGAACATAGGGCAGATTCAAGCAGAGAAGAAAGGTATGAAATAATCATGTGGGAGAGTGGAAAAATAAGTGGACTACAAAAATATGCTAGGCAGAATAAGGACACCTGCCAAGGACATTCATGCCCTAATCGCCTCAGAATCTGTGAATATGTTGCCTTACAGCGTAAAGAAAAAAATCTGATTAAGGTAAGGATCTTGAGATGGAGAGATTATCCTGGATTATCTTGGTGGGCCCATTGTAATCACAAAGGTCCTTATAAGTGAAAGAACAGGCATAAGAGTGAATGTCAGACTGACGCAATGCAGCATGGAAAAGACTTGCTGGCCATTGCAGGATTTGAAGACAGAAGGAGGTCAAAAGCCAAGGAATGTGGACAGCCTTTACCCTAGAACACCCAGAAAGAAAGCAGCCCTGCTGACCAATTTTAGTCTTCTACCTTACAGAACTGTGAGGTAATAAATTTACGCTTATTAAGCCAGTAAGTTTTTGGCAATTTGCTGCAACAGCGATACTAAAATAATAGTCATAAAGTTAAAGAGAATCCAATCAGCATAGCTTCTTGTTTCTTTTACACACGTAGTCACCTTCAAGAGTGGAGATATACAGTAGGTAGAGTTTGATTTAACCAAGACTGGCATTTAATCAGGTGAGAGCAAAAGGTGACAGAAGCAAGAGAGTTGAGGTGGTACACAAGAGAGCAACTATAGACCGTGGATAGTTAAGCTTAAGGAGAAGGGATGACATGAGGGTGGAAGACAGTAAAAAGTAGTCAGACCAATTGATTGTAAATTCTCAATGAAATCTGAATAACTTTCAGTGTCTGGGTACTAGAGCAAGTGAGGTTGATAGAGTCTCAAAGTGAAGTGTTCAAATTAAGACTATGGAGAAGAAGATGGTAGTGCTAATAATGTCTCTGGCATGACCACAGAATAGAGAAGGAAATCAGATTCATTCAAAGAGAGATCAAGGATTTAAGTGACCACTGCATTTTTTGAACATCTGCTAGGAAGTACAAATTATAAAGAATTATTAGAGTAATATTATAAAGAGTGATTGAGACTAGATATAAAATCTTCACTCATACATCAAAACCTCCATATATAAACAAGAGAAGTAATGAGTTGAATATTCTGATGATATGAGATTCAAAATCATTAATGTTCAGAACGCTGGAGGGATAATTGTCTAGAAACAGCCGTAAGATGCAAAGAGGATATCTACCCCTGTGTCAGGCAGAATAACAATCTCCCAAAGATGTCTACATACTAATTCCCAGAACCTGTGACTATGTTACCTTACAGGGAAAAAGTCACTTTGTAGATGTAATTAAGGTAAGAATTTTGGATTATCTAGGTAAGCCAACACAGTCACACGGGTCCTTACAAGATGGAGGCAGGAGGATTAGTGTTCGAGAAGGATATGTGACAAAAGAAATAGAGGTCACAGTTCCATGGCCAAGAGTGAAGGATAGCAGGCAGCCTCTAGAAGCTGGAAAAGGAAAGGAATAGATTCTCACCTACAGCCCTAGAGGCTCCAGAAGGATCCCAGCCCAGCCAACACATTTTAGACTCTGGACTCTGGAACTACAAGCTAATATATTTTTATTGTTTTAAGCCGCCTTGTGGTAATTTGTTATACTGCAATAGTAAACTGATACAACTCCAAATCCAAATACAGTGGGATACAGTGCAAAAGAGGAAATCACCACCACTGGAGAGGGTGATGAAAGAGGCTGGATCCTCCAGAGATCCAGGTTTCAGTTACAGCAAGAACATGAAGACTGAAGTTATAGGGCATACGGAGAAGACATTGGGGTAAGGGTATTCCATGAGTTTTGGGAGAATGAAAGATGGACTCATAAAACGGAGGTTATACGGACCTATAGGAGGGTGAACATATTGGGGAAGAGGGACGAACTGGAGTCCTGGGCTTCCGATTGTCCTTGACAAAATGAGGAATAGAGGATAAATGAGATTAAATTTGATGGTCTCAAGCCATCCAGTGAAGGCAAGGTAAGGATTGTGTGGACAGCACAGTGGCCTTCCAAGGAATAGTCACTTCTTCCCATAGAGTCATGGAGGCAAAGGGAGGAAGGTCTTAATTGGCCCATCCAGACACAAGCACTCTTATTACTATAGTCTACAAAGTTTTGAGACTTTTTCTTCACTCCTGCTGATAGAGATCATAGGGGAGGAAGGAGAAAAGGATAAATAAGCAATGCTTAAACACCAGGATCTGAGGAACAAGAATAATTCAACCTTGGTGTCTGGATTTAAAAAAAAAAAAAAAAAAGGAAAGTAAATGGCTTTATGGATCTTGGAAGAAAAGAGTTTTCTTGAAACATGACCGTACGTCATATGAAGGCATACAAGGAGATTCAGGAGGGAAAGACACTTAAAGTTTGTATTAAGTGTATACATCTGAACTGAAGAGAGAAGAGGATTACATCAGGTGCTGTGCACAAATATTATATGAGATGATAATTATTAATAAAAATGAGGAGCTATGGCTATTCTTTTCTATGTTGGAAACCAGGACTTGGGTAGGGCTTTAGGTGTTTCACTTTGACCTTCAGAAATAGCTTGATTGTCATGTATTTTTATAATGCCACAGGCTAAGTAACACGTGTTACATAAACAAAAGACAGCCTTCACAGAGCTTTAAGTAAAAAATACCAATATATGTAAGTAAAATTACACTTTTTGCAATAGTGATGAAAAAGAAAACAGCATCTTACATTCTTTCCAGTTGGAAAACAAATGCCTTATTTTTATGGCATGCTTCAGTACAATATGTTTGTCTATGAATTTTGTAGAAAACAAATCCACATGAAATTATCAGAGCAGTGATCTAAGTCCCAAAGCCTAAATTCAAAAGCAGTTGTACATGTATTAGTTTAGTGAGCAGTATAGGATTTTTCACAAACATGCTGACTTATGATGACCAAAATGAGAAATGAATAACCAGCAATGGAGCCTGGATAGCAATAAGCAGAAGTTGGCAGATGGTGTGTGAATATCACACTGGCACTAGAAAACAGAACAGACAGTCGTGCTTACTATAATGACAGATTGATTGACTCAAAAAAGCTTGAATGTGCTTGTGGTGTTTCCCCCAGCGTTTTAATTGGAGACATAAAAGTCCATATTAAGCTCCATATCAGTTAGAGATGATAAGTCAAATTCAACTTAGAGTAGGCTTGGTGTTTTTGTTCTTTTTTTTTTTTTTTTTTTTTGGCAAGGGCCTATATACTGACTAATTAGCACAGAAAATCAACTCTATTTCCATCATTAAACAGATACTAATGATTTTATGGATGTCCTTTGAAATAAAACTAAGTAACCTCCGAGAGCATGAATATTGTACTACTTACTTGATATGATATACTGTTTATGAAAAAATATGAAGTTTAATTATTTTCATAGAAAATATAGCCACTAAGGTGATTTAGCCAGAAACATCATTCACCTCTATCTTACTTCAAAAAGTTGCATTAAATTATTAAAATTAGAGCCATCATTATACTGTAATTATGTGTCAACTTATCTAAAAATTTGTAGATTATTCAAAGGTGAATTAATAAATGTGGACTCCTCAGAAAAGTAAACATCATGGTGCTTGAATTAAAATGATCAATGACAAAATAAAATATATTAGAAACATTAGGAGATAGCTATTCAAAGAATACATCAATAATGTGACATAGAAATAATATATCTGTTAACAATATTCAGCTATTGCTCTTTATCTTCAAAAATGTTACTCAATAATTATGCAAGAAATTCTAGGCTTTATATATTTATTGCTAAAAGGTCTCTTTTGACCGGTGAAGATGAATCACAAATATCTGAAAAAAAATACCGTCACGTATAATCACAGGAACTATGATAGAGTCTTAATATTATACAACAATGTGTGGTTGACAGTATATAAGCTTGTTTACGTGTAAAATAGTAACCACCCCTGCTCTTCAGCTTCTTGATTCAGTCACAATTCTCTGGAATAATTATTCATGAAAAAATTATAATTTACATTTTTACATGGGTATTTAATATTTTAATGTGTTTTGGAAAAAAATATATAATCAGAGCCTGAGTTGGTTTTAAAAAATCTTTATCTTTTAATAATGGAAAATCCAGAACTTTCATTCCTTTGATGAATATACATAATGCTTTAAATTTCAGCAACAAACACGTGTTGGGTTTAGTGTCATATTGGGAAGAAATGTGGTTGTGAAATGTTTAGAGACTATTGGCAGGATTAGTATCTATCGAGGTAAAAATTTGTGAAGTCCAGTTCATGATCACAAGTGATTTATATTAAATTGGCTTATTTATTTGGTTAAAGTGTTGCCGAATGCTTTGTGGATCCCATATATTGAATTATGTGTATCTGCAAAGCCAATTTGGCGACATAATAAGGGTACTCCTTAGTTGCTCATAAACTCATCTCTCAGTGTTTAGGGACCTTTTTTACTGCAATCTGTAGGCAACCCCAAACGTCCTTTAGCCAGCTACACAGGAACTGTCTTTTTCAGTAATTTGGTTAGAGAAAGTCCAAAATAAGAAGTGAATTAGTAGAGCAATAACAAGAACCACAATAGTATGAACTATTCACTATTTACTGGTAGAGAGATGAAAGTTGTAACTAAACACTATTACCATGTTATCACATATTTTAAAAAAATCAAATTTCACAAACAGCTCCTCCAGTGGAAACCAGCTATCCCATTGTCTTGACATTAGTTATAATTTCTAACAGATATGCATACCCGTGTTGATTTTATCAGCTGATATCATAATTGAGTCAACAGCAAGATATTTTACTTAATTTGAAAATAATATCGGGTGTCACCTAGCTACAATGTACTTGACACTTTCGTATGAACAATCAATGCAAAAGAATACCCAATAATTTTCCTGTTATTGAGGAAAAGTAAAAGAAGATCTATGGAAAGTGTAGTCAGACAGATTAATGTAAAGACATGTTAAAAAAGATCAAACAGAGGAATGTCTCTTTGATTATCAGAATTTTAAAGTAACAGTGAGATCAATGGGATATCTTCCAAACTGAAATCAAGTGAGTCAATTTGTGAGTAACAGAAAAAGACCCTTCAGGAACTAAATTAACCCCAGGATTGACTATGCAATTGATTCTCACATCAGAAGTAGCATCTATCTTCCTTAAATAAGAAAGAAAATTTAAAGAAGAAAGAAAAAGGGAAAATAGAAAATACAGGGGGCAATAAAGAGCTGCTAATGTTATGTCAAGAGCTGTAGTAAAATCTCTGAATAAAAATAGGGTTTGTTGTTGTCTTTAGGTGTCATTGAGTCAGTTCCGACTCATAGCAACCCTATGTACAATAGAACAAAGCACTGCCCGGTCCTGCACCGTCCTCACAATTGTTGCTATGCTTGAGCTCATTGTTGCAGCCACTGTGTCAATCCTTCTGGTGGAGTCTTCCTGTTTTTCCCTGACCCTTTATGAACAAGTCTGTCTTGGAAGAAGTAGAGCCAGAGTGCTCCTTGGAAGTGAGGATGGCAAGATTTCGTCTTGCATACTTTGGGCATGTTATCAGGAAGGCTCAGGCCTGGAGAAAAACATCATGTTTGGTTGAAGGTCATCAACAACAACAAAAAAAAAATAGAGCTTAATATGAAATATTATGTATATTGGGTCATGCATTGATACTGTTTATATAGAATGAATGCATATATATAGATGTATATATATATATACATACGCATACATACATATATATACATATATATATATGTTGTTGTTAGTTGCCATGTAGTCAGCTCCAACTCATGGTGGCCTAAAGTGTAACAGAACGAAACATTGCCCAGCCCATGCTCACATTGTTAGTATGTTTGAAATCTTTGTTGCAGCTATTGTTTAATCCATCTCATTGAAGGTTTCCCTCTTTTTCACTGATCCTCTGCTTTGCCAAGCATAATGTCATTTTCTAGTTATTGGCCTTTTCTAATGATGTGTCCAAAGTAAGCAAGACAAGCTAAGGAACTTATCTGAACTTCTTTGGAAGTCTGCAATATATTCAGTATTCTTTGCCAACACCACAATTCAAATGTATCAATTCTTCTTCGATCTTCCTTCGTCATTGTCCAACTTTTGCATGCATGTGAGGTGATTGAAAAGACCATGGCTTTGGTCAAGGGCACTTTAGTTGTCAAAGTGACAACTTTGCTTTTTAACACATTAAAGAGGGCTTTTCAAATAGATTTTCATAATATATATGGCTTCCCTAGATGATACATACAGTTAAGCATTCAGCTACTAACTGAAAAGTTGGCAGTTTGAATTCACTCAGAGGTTCCTCGGAAGAAATTCCCACTATCTAATTCTGAGAGATAATAGCCATTGAAAACCCTATGGAGTGCAGTTCTACTAGACAGCAAGTGGTGGTGTATATATGCGTGACCCACACATGTTGTCTCAGAGGAGGTCCTAAGATCCCAAGCAGCCACAAGACTACTAGGATGAAGACCTCAACCAGTAGCATCAACCCCTCTATAGGATCGAAGTCCATCTAGTCTGATCAAGTTGCACATCAAGAAACTCATAGTGTTGGCAGACGGAAGCTGTTTAATTACTCACAGAAAACAGCAAACAACAGGAACAGTTCTGTGGTGAGTGGTCCCCTCTCACTTGAAAGTTGTATGGGGGGAGATGGAAACTCCTATACTTGTGCCCCCACTTTGCACCATGGGCAAGGGACAAGGAAGTCCTCCCCCCACCCAGTTGTATACTCCAGGGGCTACATGACTCATTGCATGGATTTTCTGGTCTGACCACCCAAGGAGGGGGTATGATTAGTCATATGGGCACCAGGCGGAATTCCATTACTTTAGCCCTGATGCTTATCTGGACAGAACATCAGACTTCAGAGTGGGCTGCTGTTTGTCCTGAAGTCTCAAATACCAGCAGGAGCTCCATGGGAGAAGGATGTGGCAGTCTGCTTCTCTCTCTCTCTCTATATATATATATCTATATACCATATATATGAATGTATATTATCAGAGAGCTAGGTTCTTCCTTACTATCAGGGAGATAAGTCTAGAGATAATTTTTAACACAGGTAATGAGAAATATAAGGAGTCTCTGGTTGACACAAACGGTTAAGAACTTGACTACTAGCTAAAAGATCGGTGGGCCTCTGAAGACAGTCCTGGCGATCTGTTTCCAAAAGGTCACAGCCTTGCAAACCCTATGGAGTGTTTCTACTTTGCACGCCTGGAGTCTCCATAGGTGGACATCAACTAGACGGCAACTAACAACAACAACGAGAAGCACACAGGAAAATCAACCAAACAGAAATGACAGAGGAACGGGGCCTGAATGACACCTACTGAAGTAAGGAATAAATTTCAATTGCTTGTTCCTATACTAGGTCCCAGAGAAGCACAGAGGTGAGAGGGGGTGAGCTTTTGCAGCTATTCACCAAAGATTATGGAAGTATTTCTGTATTCCAACAACTGAGACATCTATGCACTTAGAACCAGGAAAAAGTATTGGCTTGTCTCTGTTGGAAGGAGTCTCAGTATGTGTAACTTGGAAGCTGGATGCCAACAGTCATATTTTCAGATATCTAGAAAAAGCCAGTCGACTATAAATGGAAATAAAGCCAGAGGGGGTAATGAGCTATATTCATGACATGTGTGCATCCTTGTTTGCAGTTGTTCCTGAAACTCAATTGCATTCCTACCCTGTTGAGGGGTTTGGTTATTAAATCTTGCCTTCAATCACATGTCGTGTGCAAATATCCTTCCAGAATGGGAAATAACTAGAGCCAAGGAGGCCAGTTAGGAGGCTTTTACTAACACAAAATTTATGATAAAATAGTCTAGGTTGGAAAAACGAAGATGTGCAAAAGACTAGCAGCAATGAAAACAACACTAATTTTAAAAAGGGGGGCATATTAAAGAGTGATTTTTGAAGCGGAATCAAAAGAATGGGTGAATAGGAAGCACTGAGTTTTAGTTTATAGGGATAGAAAATTAAGCAAAGGACTTGATGATGGTTGCACATGTTTGATATAATTTATCTCACTGAAACATATATGTGAAAAATGTTGAACTGGCAAATGTGATGCTACCTATATTTTCTACACAATAAAAAAATAATGGGTAACCAAGCGGATATGAAGGCAGGGACTGAGTAGATGACAATGGCATTTGCCTGGAGAGCAAGAGAACAATGAGATATAAATGTCCTTACCTCATTTAAAAAAACAAAAAGTGTTTGAAGTAGGTAAATATATTAGGACAGGATAAAATCAAAAAAGAATAAAGAAGAGGTAAAATAAGCCTACTTTGGTACAATTAGAGATAATGTAGATACAATGTATAGTTCATATTTTCAATTGCTTGTAAATTATTAAAATTACATTTATGTTAGCATAAGCAAATTAACTGATTAATTGTTTTTAAAGATATGAACATGGAGTTGTTGGGAGAGAGAAGAAAAGATTATTTAATTTTCAAAGAAAGTATTTTAACAATCTAAGGAGGAATTTTGTAAGAGTCCTTCCTCAGATCTTATAAACCCTTGGATGTGTGATGTGTGTGTGATACTTATCAACATGTGACAGCTTGTACAAAATGTAATTTTTTCTATTAGAGGCAAAGAATAGCAAAATAGTTGACAAATGACCCTGCATTCTACAACTAAATGCTAGACCACCTAAGTAGTACACCGTAAGAAAATGTAAAAAATCAATTTAACATGTTGTCATAGTTATCTAGCACTGCTTTAACAAAAAAACCTCAAGTGGATGGCTTTAACAGAGAGAAATTTATTCTTTCACAGTCTAGGAGTCTAGAAATCTGAATTCAGGGCACCAGCTCCCGGAGAAGTCTTGCTCTTTCTTGTTGACTTTGGGAAAGGTCCTTGTTATCAATCTTCCCCTGGTCTAGGAGATTTACAGTGCAAGGACCCTAGGTCAAAAGGACATGCTCAGCTCCTGACTCTTCTTGCCTGGTGATAATAAGGTCCCTCTCCTCTCTGCCCACTCTCTCTTTATATCTCAACAGAGATTGACTAAAGATACAACCTAATCCTGTAGATTGTGTCCTGCTTCATTAACATCATAGACGTTAGGATTTACAACACATAGGAAAATAACATCAGATCATAAAATGAAGGACAACCACACAATACAAGGAATCATGGCCTAGCCAAGTTGACACATATTTTTGGGGGACACAATTCAATCCATAACACATATATTAGCCTTTTGACTGCCTTTTGGCTCTTTATAATAAAATTAAAAATTCTTTAGGGAAATAGACTAGGTCATTAGAGAACTGTTGATGTCCTATGCATTTTCCTACCATTCATTACTATGGGCTAAAGAAGCTTAGTCCCTCACCTTAAAACAAATATGTGTGTTGTGGGAATAGACGGCACTTGTAAATGAAGAAAGCTCAGCATGTGCCTGCTGGAATAACTGGAAAACATGAAGAAATGTCTAAAGGGAAGAGGCTATGGAAGGGCTGGCCCCTATTCAGCTACCGAGCAGTGGTAGGGCTGCAGTAGAGAGAGCGGGAGCCTGATGGGGGAAGCTGTGATCAATTAGCTAGAACAGGATTGCCTGGATCAAGGCAACTGTCGATGAGCAATTCTCAGTAAGGGAGATAGTATTGAAAGTAGGAGAGGGTTCTGAAAAACCGATTAAGGTGCGACCCGAAATAAAGAGCACATTTTGGATATTCTCATATCCAAGGGCTTCAGTGGAAGATTGTTAACTATTCTAGTCAAATGAAAAAATTATCTGATTCTTATGTTTCCCGCATTCCACCGGAAAGTCTATGAGATAAATGGATTATAGGAAGAACAGTTTTAGATATGAATATAACTCTCCTTCCCTGCTTTTTCTTGCTCTTACTACCCTTGCAACTTCCAGTGTACCTCAGTTTCCCTCTATGATTCACGCCTAGACTTAGGAAGAAAAAAATTTCCATTAGGTGCAATTTGGACTTTTCCTACTAACTAAGTTTTGAAAAAAATATGAGAGTAAATGGGATTATTTATTATCATATCATGTCTATAAAAGCTATGAGAATTGTCTGAGATTTCCTTTAGTGCTAGAGGAAAAAAAAATTGAAAAAGAAAGAGTAAGTTTAAAAAGTTGGAAGCTAGTTAAAAAGTGTTGTTTGTACCCTATCAAGTTCAACAGACAAGTTACAAAATTAATCAGGCACATCTTAACGCATTCACCTTAGGAAGACATGTATTAATTGTGAAATGCATATAAGAATGTTCTGCCTATTATACCTGTTATAAGTAGTCTTGAACATTTCATGGTCTGAAGAGGCCCATCATATAAACTCTTTCCTAGAACATGCAGCCACAAGTACAGACATCCTCCTGCAAACAAATCTGAAACTTCACTAAAAGGATTATTAAGAATGTAATCTAGGAAGAAGAAAAATTACTCAGATGGTCTGAGATATAAGAAACAATGAATCTTCTAGGATTCATCTATATGCAATTTCTTTCTTCCCTTTGAACACATGGAAGAAGTATGTTCCCTTGATTCATTTTGTTTAGTCTAGCACATGTGAGCAGTTTTGGTGAAGGAGTTTTGAGGAATAATGATGTGAGTCATTTATGGGATGAGACACTTCATTTGCATTTTGTAGCCCTCTTCCACTTTTTTTTTTGTGACCAAGGATACTACATGTTCAGGTGGTGAAGGGTCATTATATAAAGGGAAGTCTCCCTGTAGAGTCTCTTGTATATGCAGCAGACGTTTTATGAGTGAGATATAAAGCTTTGTTAAGTTACTGAGGTTTGGGACTTCTAGCACATCAGCATGATACAGCCTATACTCAATTTAGTGTTAAATATTGAGGAAAAAAGGTTAATTTAGGAGTGGAAATAAACAACTATTGTGTATATAAAAGATTACTAATTTTTTTTTAAATTTGGGGTCCTGATATGAACAAAGCCAGAAGAAAATTCCTGCACCACAGTCATATATAACCACAGAAGACTTTTCCATACTGGCACATTCTAAGTTTGTTGTGTTGCTTGAGAGAGAAGTAAAGATATAAATTAATTTGGATTATATTAAAATAAATATACAATTTAATATTTCTAGGAAGAAAACAACAAATAAATGTAGGCTATATAATTTTAATACCAGGAAAAGAAAACAATAGAGTGAGAAAGCATTCATTTCAATATCAGGAACAAGGAAATATAGATAGCTATCATCATTCAACATTGTACAAGTGTTGCAGGTCATAAGTTAAAGGAGAAAAAAACAGAAAAGGAAAGAAAATGTAGAAGGATTGAAAAGGGAGAAGCCAAAAGTGTCATTATTTACAGATGAGATCATCTATGCAGAAGCACTTAACATATCTACAGAAAAGAGATAATAGCCAATAAGTGAGCTAAACAAGACTTTTGATATAAGATCAATGCACAAAATGGTTTACTATATTTTCATAAAGTGACAAAAATTATAAATGGAATTTTAAAATGCTGTTTACATAGTAACAAAGTATAATGCGTATTGCAATAAATATTGTTTTAAAAATGAGCAAGGCTTTTAGGAAGAATAATGTATTATCTGAACGCACCCATGCTTGGCACAAATGGAGCTTTTAAGATCCTACTTCAATGCTACCCAGAAACAAACAATTTGATTGTTTAGTGAGTGTTTTTAAATGTTTTGAGGGTCAGCCACAGACTGAACAAAACATAAAAGCAAAAGAAAAATAACATCATAATTCAAAGTAATGATTACCTCTGAGAGGAAAGAAGGGGGACTGAATCCAGAGGGATATACAGGGATCTTCAAAGGATGGATAATATTCTATCTCTTAATATAAATTGTTGACACATTAGTATTTGTTTCATCACTGTTTAAATTTATCATTATCTTTATCATGTAAATTTATCTTTAGCACTCATAAATATTAAATACAATTTTTTGAGTGTATAATCTTTTGTATGTATTATCTTTTTCAAGATGGAAAATATATAAACATATCAGAAGATAGAGTTGCCATGTCTAGCGATAGATTTGGACATGAATTTTTGAGTTTGAACTTTTTTTAAATGAAGTATCAAAGTGTCACATTAGGCATGACTGTTTTCATTAATATCTGTTTCCTCTGCATATTGTCACCATTATATAAGGACGCAAAGGATATTAAAATCATACCGGCCGTCACAGAATACAGGTATATTTTTAAGTTTCAAAACTGTTTACAGAATATTAAGATTATACTAAAATACCTAGTAGTAGTCATTTTATTCCTTTCAGAATTTCATAACTTATTAGGCTGCATATTATTTACACAACAGTATTAAAATTGATGATGTAGATGTTTTATTTATTTTTTTAAAATTTTCTAAATGATAATAACGCATAATAAAAACATTATGTAAAGTAATTGCCTCCAAAATTACACGTTATTGTCTTTACCACATTATATGCATCAGAAGTTATAATCATTTTCTCGATTTTCATTACAGAATTATATTCAGTTTATACCTTAACATTATTCTGATTACACAAAGTTCCATTAAAATTACTAATGAGCAAAACTGAAAAGGTTTGAATATTTAAGCTGTATGTGTATGGTGACTTTCCTAAATGTAAATGTATTCAAAATTTGGAGTCCTTTGAACTGGTAGGTTTGTGAGTGTGTTCTACTTTGGGGCTGGTATTTTTGTCTCAGTTTGACTCGAAGGCTAATATTTTACATAAAATTAGAATATTGATACATAAGAATTTGCAGTAGATGCTAAGGAAGAAATAGGAGGGTCATATATTATTATGAACCATCAACCTGGAGAGCTTTTATTGTGCTACTTTACTTTTTTCATATGAAATAAGTTGTATGTTCTCAGTATTTCCAAAAAAATTCATACCACCTGCTTATATAGACACCAAAGATGAATAGGTTTAGAATCATTTTGCACGGCTCCTCTCTCTGTCTTGTGAGCTCCAGACATTCCTGGGCAAATGGATCTCCACTCAACTACAGAAGCCACAGGGAAACCACTGAGTTCTTGGGAATTTCCTTCTCATCTTGAGCTGTCCCTAGTTATGGCATCATACTGAAATGGATCAATTCTATGTCAGTTTAGAAGAATACAATCTATTCTGGAAGGATGAGTGAGGATCACATAGCTTCCTGATTTAGTTGCCCACTTTCAATAACTACTATACGAAGAAGGTCACTCACTGAGTGGAGAACATAATGAGATCTCTTGTTATACAGACTCTAATTTTAGGACCAACCCAAGCTGCCCTCCCCCCAACAAAAACAAAGACAAAAACCAGCCATTCCTCAAACTTCTTTCTTCATTCTTCAACATAGCACCATGTTTTTTTGCCCATCTGTAGAAAGATATTGGGAACACAAAAATGAGGCTACTAGTTGCTTTTTTAAAAGATCAGTTTACCCAGCCATGAAAGTTTTTGTCTCACATTAATTAGTAAATACTTAAAATTGTTGCAAGGAAGAGACTTTCAGAAAAGAGAGACAAAGCAATATTAAGCATCCTTTATATTCAAAGAAATAGTGCTAAGGACATAGAGAAGAAGAAGAAAAAAAAACTTCATATGTAGAACGAATGAATGATGGATGAATAGGTGAATTAATCTGGTTGCCTAAAAGTATACCCAAGTCTTATCATGAATCGTTTATCAAATGGCCCAATTCTCTAAACAATGACACAGCTTTAATTAATGAAAAATCAATGAAGCATTAGATAAAATGTGTTTAGACATATTCTTTAAGGCTTTAATCCATATTAATGACTTTTCATTATATACCACATTGAAGTGTGAAGAGAAACTGAAAACTGAATGGTTTCTGTTCTTTCTATAAATTATGACTAAAGTAAAATCAAAATTATGGTGATAATAGGCAATATAAAGTGTTATAACTATATATTTTATGTAAAATATTTTGAATATACATATTTGTAGCTTATTATTTCCATTACTTTTCAGGTAATGAAGGAGAGTGGGTCAAGCAATAAACTTCCTGTATATTTTAAAAGGACTGGTGTATTTTACATTGCCCTAGACCTGGCACATTACTTCTGGAATATAATAAATACTGAACAATTATTTGTGAAATAAATGGATAAGCACATGCTACGTACACTTTACCTTTGGAACAGTATTTTAGGCCAGTTCTCTAAGATCTGTGAGATTGACTGTTTCTACGTTTATCTGTAAGCAATCAATTAACTTGAAAATAGCTTAGGAGATTCATGCCCTTTGAAATGAATAGATAACTGCTAACTGAATCAGACTAATAATTCATCAGATATTTTAATTAGTGCTTGACTATTATGATAGCTAAGGTAGCTAATTAGACATAAAAAAAGACAAATCCCAAATCATCATGTCATAACTTAGATGTCTATGTAATTACACAATTTACAAAATATCCTTATATCTATTATTCCACTTATCCCATATTTTTTTTAAAAAATAAAGAACTTAGAGCTAGGTAATTATAACTTAGACTATGTCAAATCCATAGAATTAACAGAATCAGAAGCAGGATTTCTGTCTTTTGTCTTCAAATCCAACGTCCTTTTCAATGCATGATAATACAAACATACAAATATATACTGATAGAGTTACATTAAAAATACTATGATGATATCATATTTAAAATTATAGTAATACATAGAGTTAAGTAAATGCTAATGCTACTATTTTCTATATTTGACTTCTTAACTATGGATTAATCTCATTATATAGTTTATATATTTGAAGATATTTTCCTTGACTGTTTGAATTCTAGCTTCCATTAGAACAAATTTTCCTCCCAGATAAAATGAATAATCATGTTTCTACTGTATATTGGTAGTGCTGACTTCATTTCTGGGTGGTATGCTCTGGGAAATGCCAGAATAAGCTCTAGTTTGTTCAGAATACGGTGGCATCAACAAATTGGAAATAGTAAACATAAGGAAGATGAGAAAAAGTTCAGAAGTTCAGAATACTTTGCTTAAATGAGGAAAGATAATGGAAAACTGTAATAACTGGTTTCAAACTTCTTGAGGACACTCATGTAAAAGAATAGTAATTGTTCTACCTGCCATTAGAATGCAGCATTGAGATAAGTAGTTAGATTTCATGAAATGTCATAGTACCAGAGTAAGCTTCATCTAGAGTTTCAGTCATGAAAAAACTCAGGCCAAATAAGCAGATGCATATGCCCATAAGAAAGCTGAGTCTTGGTTTCTCTAGTTACACTTGATATTCATGCTAGGATTCAGTAGTTTGTCTTCTGTAGAGATTTTTGATGAGCTGGGAGGTTTGAGTTTCTCGAAAGATTAAACAGAACTAATTTTTTAGGGCAGGGTATCTTCTTATAATCTGAGAATTCTTGTTTCAGAGACTGAGTCAGAAGGGCAAAAGATTTACTAGAAATAACACTGGTGAAAGATAGGGGAAGAAGCATGATTCAGTAGAGGGGTCTATCAGACCACAAAGCTGACCTGACATAGTTTCTGAGGGCCCATTGAGAAGTTCCAGAGCAAAGACTGCCCTTTATAAATATCTCATGTTGGATGGAAATGGCTAGGCCCCTTACTAGGCCTTACTCATTCTTTCTCTGGGAGCTACTCCAAGAATGTTCTCTTGGATGTCATCATCTTTCTTAGCTATTCACTGGGGCCATCTTGAGGACAGCATGGCCTCATCTTGAAGCTGAGTCAAACCTAAAAGACTAAGCAACTGGGGCCATCAACTAACCATACTTCATGGAGATAGATCAGGATTCCTTTCCCAAAGATAAATCTGAGCAGCAAATATCTGTGCCTATCACCTCTTACCACACCTACTTCTACCACTACCTTCTACACTGCTGAAAATGGTAGTTACCCAGGGGAAAAACTTTGAGCCATTACTGATGCTTCTCTCTAATATCTCCCCATGCAATTCATCAATAAGTCCTGTTGGTTCTACATTCAGACTCTGGCCAGGTCTTACCACCTTCACACCTACCATTCTAGTACAAGATAAAATCATCTTTTTCCTGGATTACAGTGATAGCTTCATCACTGACCTTCTGGCTTCCAAGCTTGCCCTACACAGTCTATTGTCCATACAGTGTATCACATCTCTCCTTTGCCCTCAACTTTTAATGTCCACCTAAGAAGACTTCTGGCAAAATGGTGCTCTAGGCAGAAGTACCACACTGTCCCTCCACAGCAAAGATCTAAAAAACTAAGCCAAACAGAGAAAACAACGATCCTGAAACCCTAAAACATCAAATGAAGAGATAAAGAACTCAGCCAAGCACCAAATGGAGTGAGAAAACTGACAGAGAACGGAGAGCAAGGAGAGAGTCATGCAGAGGTCCCCTATCAGCTAAAACAGCATGGATCTGCCATCTTGGACCAGCAAACAGGAGGTACGAGAAAGCAGCTTCAGGGAGCTTCCATCGGGAGACAAAACAACCGGTAATTTGCGATATATGCTTTTCCACCCCCGACCCTTCTTCACCCCCACTTGGCCTCCTCTGCTTCCTGCGGCCACAATCTCTTCTCCAGGAAGCACTGGCTGCTTGGATTGCACACACCCAAATGGGCCAGATCTCTGAGTGCCATTTCTTGGCTGCTGGAGTTTCTTTTTCCCGCTTCTTTTGATTTCTTCCTCACCTCTCACCACCTCCCCCTCCTTTCGCTCAAGTACCTGGCTCTGTGTGCCATCTTTGCTTCTTCCTGAGGGACTGCAGAGCTCCGGTAACTAGTGATATATGCTTTCCCACTCCCTACCCTTCACCCCCGCTCGGCCTCCTCTGCTCCCCGCGGACACAGTCTCTTGTCTGAGAAACACCGGCTGCTTGGATTCCACCAGCCCACACTAGCTGGCTCTCTGAGTGCCATTTGTTGGCTGCTGGTGTTGCTTTTTTTCTGCTTCTTTTGATTTCTTCCTTACCTCTCACTACCTCCCCCTCCCTTTGCTCAAATACCTGGCTCTGTGCTCCATCTTTGCTTCTATCTGAGGGGCTGCGGGGCTCCATTTGAGTGTGGAACTGCTTCCCCATCTAGGTTGCCTCGCTGGTGGGATCCCGGGACTTTTGTTCATTTGTTTGTTTTGAATTGTTTGTTTGTTTTCTTTTCCTTTTCTTGAGTTGGGAGCCCATTCTGGCCAGGTGGTTCTGCGTGGCTTGGAACCTACCCCCTCAGCTTGCACAGAAGTGTAGAGGGATCCCTGAGGGCATTTCTTTTTTGTTTTGTTTTTTTTTTTTTTCTGTTTTTTGGGGGGTTTTCTTGTTCTTATTTTTTAAATTTGTTATGTTTTCTTTTCCCTCTTTTTCCTTTTTTTCTTTCTTCATTACTCAGTTTCTCGTCTGTCTATAGCGTCCTTCTCTTTCTGTTTCCTGAATACCTGGCATTGTATACCTCTACACCTTCTAGCCAGGCTGTACTGCAACACCTGAGAACATCTTCAAGAGACCTTATAGCCACGCCAGTGGGATCCCTGGGAACTTTGCTCTTCTTCTGCTTTTCTGATTTTTATTTATTCATTCTTTTCTTTTTTTTTCTTCCTCTTCCCCTTTTTGTTTTTCTCCATTTCATAGTCTCTCAACTCTCCACTCTAACGGCAAGCCCCTTTTTTGTTTGTTTGTATGTTTTTCGCTCCTGTTCCTCTCTCCTCTCTCCCATAACCATCTTAGCTCCACACATCACAATCTCCCTGCTGCATCCTGCCTACCTGCACCGTGCGCTTAACATCACAGCACCAAGCAGCACAGGCGTGGCCTACTGGAAGCTGCTCTGCACTGATTACCAACCTACCCTGGTGGCTGAAGTAAGTCCCACAAACCACCCATCCCAGTAACTCCTCTTCAGTTAGACCTGCCCTGCCGTAACATATCTGAGTGATTGACCTGCCAATTGGAGAAGAAGGCGAAAAGTGTTGTGCCCACAGAAGAGCAAACAACAAAGAACACACAGCCCACCTGCTCAGCCATAGCCAAATTAAAAAAAAAAAAAGGATGAAACAAACAAATCTACAATCAATAAACGAGAAAAATAACTACTGAATTCCCTGAAGAAAGCAGACAATATCAAAACATTTACAAAAACAGGACAGGATGGTTCCAGTAGGCATCCAAACTAAAACACCAGATGACTTTCCAGTGGAAGAAAAGGTGCTAGAACTACCTGATAGGGAATTCAGATCTCTAATACTCAGAATTCTCCTAGAGCTGAAGCAAAAAGCAGACAAAAATGAGGAAAAAGTAGACAAACTCATGGAAAATACAGACAAAAAATTGGAATAATTCAGGAAAATAATGCAGGAACAAAATGCCAGAATAAATTAACAACTGGAAATTATACAAGAAGAGCAATTAGAAATCCAAAAGGTAAACAAGATTTCAGAAATGGACGGTGTCATAGAAGGGCTGAGAAGCAGATCTGAAATGGTGGAAGACAGGATCAGTGGAATTGAAGATAAACACTTGGATACAACTCTGTTTGAGGAAAACTCGGAGAAAAGAACAAAGAAAAATGAAGAGACCTTGAGCGTTATGTGAGATACAGTCAAAAGCAAAAATCTGTGAGTGACTGGAGTTCCAGAACAGGGGGAGAAAACAGAAAACACAGAGAGGATCATTGAAGAACTGCTGACAGAAAACTTCCCCAGTATCATGAAAGATGAAAAGCTGGCCATCCAAGAAGCTCAACGAACCCCATATAGGATAGATCTCAAAAGAAAATCACCAAGGCATATCATAATCACACTTGCCAAAACCAAAGACAAACAAAGAATCCTGAGAGCAGCTCGTGAAAAACAAGAAGTCACATACAGAGGAGAAACAATAAGACTAAGCTCAGATTATTTGGCAGAAACCATGCAGGCAAGAAGGCAATGGGATGACACATATAAAATCTTGAAAGAAAAAAATTGTCAGCCAAGAATAATATATCCTGCAAAACTCCCTTCAAATATGATGGTGAATTTAGGTCATTTCCTGATAAACAGAAATTAAGGGAATATGTAAAAACCAAACCAAATTTACAAGAACTATTAAAGGGAATTCTTCGATTTGAGGACAAACAACTTCAGCTCACAGGCAGAACCTAGGACACAGGGCCGTACCAGCCAGATACCAATCTAGGAAATGACCTCTCGAGGACTATCCAAAACCAAAAGAAATACAACAGGGAATCAGAGTATTTAATCAGTAAATCACAACAACATCAAAACAACAAAAGAGGGAAAAAATGGCATAGTTATAGAACCTTCTAATGGAGAGGAAGGCAAGGTGATACCAAGTAATAATAGACTGCTTCAAACTTAGAAAGATAAGGCTAAAATTCATGGTAAGCACAAAGAAAATTAACAAACATACTCATAAAAATAAAGAGGAAAAAGTTAAAGTCTCAGCAAAAACAAAACCCACAAAAACAAAGAAATTGAAAAAAAATCCACAAACAAATGTAACTCAGCACAGAAGAATAAGAAGAACAAAGAAAACGTCAGCACCACAAAAAAAGCACTACAAAATGACAGCAACAAACTCACATCTATCAATTAATGTCCACCTAAATTATATCTTATTTCTCAATTATGCAAAACTCTCCAGTGGTTTCCCATCTCACACTAAGTGAAAGTCAGATTTACAGTATTTAGCCTTCTCATTTTTTTACCTTTAATTCATGACTGTCTACTTATTGTGTTCCAACTTTGGTGTTCCTTGAATATTCTAGGTACCCTTGAGCCTCAGGGTCGCATACTTGCTATTCCTGCTTCTGTTCAAGATCTTCAGATCTTTGGTAAAATATCACCTTTCCAGAAAGATTGTCCATGCTTATTCTATTTAAAAAATGTCCAAACCCCAACCCCACACTGAAACTTGACACTGTGCTTTTTTCTCTCCTACTTCATTTTTCTTAATAGTACTTATCAACCATATTCCCAAGACCCTGATATTTGGTACGTTTTCAATAAATATTTTTGAATGATAAAACTGCCAAAAACTACCCTGTTCCTACTTTCACTCTTTCATGATGAATGACAACAAATGTTTACAGATTATTTTATATGCATTTCAGTGAGAGAATGGGCCAAGCCTAGATTTAAATACAGCCAGGCAATTATCAGGAAACACACACATAAAAGTAGTCAATAACATAAGGATTATAACCCAAAGTAATAAACTAAATGCATACTCTGTGACAGGCACCTTCCAATTATTTAAATTTCACTATGACCTTTAAATAGGTGATAATATCATCTGGTTTAATGAGCTGGAAATAGATTCGGAGAATCAATGAACCTAACCAAGTTTCTGTGCCCTTGGAGTAGCAAGGATTCTCATTCCCAAGACTTTATCAATTTCACTGCATTCTGGGAATCAGGGACAATAATCAAATTTTAGCAATCATGAAATAACTTCATAAATTTTACCAAAAAATACTTTTACTTTAGAGGCTTTTTGGATCTCTCACTAATGCACATGATTTTTATCCAAGCCTTCAATTAAAGGCATAACAGTTTGTGACACAGGTTTTATTTAACTATGACTGTGAGCTCAGATTAGCTTATATTATAGTGACATTTATTCATTAATTTACTAAACCATCTATACATCCATTCATCATTTAATAAACTCATTCATACATTCATTAGGTATTTCCTAATCATTGTGCAAGTCTCTGATGATTCATTGGAAAGTGACAATAAGGCATATCATAATCACACTCCCCAAAATGAAGGACAAAAAAAGAATCCTGAGAGCACTTCGCAAAAAACAAGAAGACACATACAGAGGAGAAACAATAAGACTAAGCTCAGATTATTCGGCAGAAACCATGCAGGCAAGAAGGCAATGGGATGACATATATAAAATCTTGAAAGAGAAAAATTGCCATCCAAGAATAACATATCCTGCAAAACTCCCGTTCAAATTTCATGGTAAAATTAGGTCATTTCCAGATAGAAGGAAATTAAGGGAATCTGTAGAAGTCAAACCAAACTTACAAGAATTATTAAAGAGAGTTCTTCAATCTGAGGACAAACAACTTCAGCTCACAGGCAGAATCTAGGACGCAGGATCATACCAGCCAGATACCAATGTAGGAAAAGACGTCTCGAGGACTATCCAAAACCAAAAGAAATAGAACAGGGAATCAGAGCAGTTAATCAGTAAATCACAACATCAAAACAATAAAAGAGGGAATAAACGGCATAGACATAGAACCTTCTAATGGAGAGGAAGGCAAGGCGATACCAAGTAATGGTAGACTGCTTCAAACTTAGAAACATAAGAGTAAAATTCATGGCAACCACAAAGAAAGTTAACAAACATACTCATAAAAATAAAGAGGAAAAACATGAAGTCTCAGCAAAAACAAAACCTACAAAAACAAAAGAAATGAAAAAACAATCCACAAACAAAAGTAACTCAGCTCAAGAGAGTAAGAGGAACAAAGAAAACTTCAGCACCACAAAAAAAAGCACTACAAAATGACAGCAACAAACTGACATCTATCAATAATTACACTGAATGTAAATGGACTCAATACACCCATAAAGAGACAGAGAGTGACAAAACGGATAAGAAAACAGGATCCATCAATATGCTGTCTACAAGAGACACACCTTAGAAACAAAGATGTGAATTTATTAAAAGTCAAAGGTTGGAAAAAAATATATCAAGCTAACAACTACCAAAAAAGAGCAGGAGTGGCAATTCTAATCTCAGATAAAATAGACTTTAAAATAAAATTGATCATAAAAGACAAATAAGGACACTATATAATGATTAATGGGACAATCCATAATGAAGACATACCCATAATAAACATCTACACACCCAATGACGGGGCTCCAAAATACATAAAACAAACTCTAACAACACTGAAAAGAGAAATTGACACTTCCACAATAATAGTAGGAGACTTCAACACACCACTCTCAGTAAAGAACAGAACAACTAAGAAGAAAATCAGCAAAAATACAGAAGACCTAAAGGGCACAATCAGCCAAGTGGACCTCATAGACATATATAGAACACTCAATGCAATCGCTGCAAAGTACACATTCTTTTCCAATGCACATGGAATGTTCTCCAGAATAGACCACATCTTAGGCCACAGAGCAATCCTCAACAAGATCCAAAACACTGAGATAATTCGAAGTATCTTCTCTGACCACAATGCCATCAAAGTAGAAATTAAAAATAGAAAGAGCAAGGAAAAAAAATCAATTACATGGAAACTGAATAACACCCTGCTTATACATCACAGGGTAATAGAAGAAATCAGAGATAGAATCAAAAAATTCTTAGAATCCAATGAGAATGGAAACACATCATACCAAAACCTTTGAGACACAGCAAAAGCAGTCCTCAGAGGACAATTTATAACAATAGATGCACATATCAAAAAAGACGAAAAGGACAAAATCAAAACATTAACTACAGAACTCAAACAAATAGAAAGAGAACAGTAAATAAAAACCACAACCACCAGAAGAAAGGAAATAGTAAAGATCAGATCAGAAATAAATGAAATAGAGAACAGAAAAACAATAGAAAGAATCAACAAAACCAAAAGTTGGTTCTTTCAAAGAATCAACAAAATCAACAAACCACTGGCCGGACTGACAAAGAAAAAAAGCAGAGGACACAAATAACCCAAATAAGAAATGAAATGGGGAACATTACAACAGACCCAACTGAAATAAAAAGGATTATAACAGAATATTATGAAAAACTACATTCCAACAAATTTGAAAGCCTAGAAGAAATGGATAAATTTCTAGAAACACACAGCCTACCCAAACTACAACAAAGTGATGTTGAAAATTTGAACAGACCCATAACAAGAGAAGAGATTGAAAAGGTAAAAAAAAAAAAAAAAAATCCCAACCAAAAAAAGCCCTGGCCCAGAAGGCTTCAATAGAGAATTCTACAAAACATTTACAGAAGAGCTTGTACCAGTACTACTCAAGCTATTTCAGAGCATAGAAGAGGAAGAAACACTTCCAAATCCGTTCTATGAAGCCAGCATAACACTGATACCAAAACCAGGCAAAGACGTCACAAAAAAAGGAAAATTACAGACCAATATCTCTCATGAATATAGATGCAAAAATTCTGAACAAAATTGTAGCCAATAGAATTAAGCATCATATCAAAAAAATAATACCCCACGACCAAGTAGGATACATACCAGGTATGCAAGGATGGTTCAACATTAGAAAATCAATCAACGTAATCCACCACATAAATAAAAGGAAAGAAAAGAATCACATGATCATCTCAACTGACGCAGAAAAGTTATCTGACAAAGTCCAGCACCCATTCCTGATAAAAACTCTCAATCAAATAGGTATAGAAGGGAAATTTCTCGACATAATAAAGGGCATCTATGCAAAACCAATGGCCAACATCATTCTTAATGCAGAGAGGCTGAAAACATTCCCTTGAAAACAGGAACAAGATAAGGATGCCCCTTATCACCACTCCTATTTAACATTGTGCTGGAAGTTCTAGCTAGAGCAATAAGGCAAGAAAAAGAAATAAAGGGCATCCAAATTGGTAATGAAGAAGTTAAACTCTCCCTGTTTGCAGATGATAAGATACTATACACAGAAAACCCTAAAAACTCCACAAGAAATCTACTGGAACTACTAGAAAGATTCAGCAGAGTAGCAGGATACAAGATAAACATTCAAAAATCCGTTGGATTCCTATACACCAGTAAGGAGAACGATGAAAAGGAAATCCGGAAAACAATACCACTTTCAATATTCCCTAAAAAGATAAAATACTTAGGAATAAATCTGACCAGGGATGTAAAAGATGTATACAAAGAAAACTACAAAACACTACTGCAAGAAACCCAAAGGGATCTACATAAATGGAAAAACATACCATGCTCATGGACAGGCAAACTCAACATTGTGAAAATGTCAATTCTACCCCAAGCAATTTATAAATACAATGCAACCCTGATCCAAATACCAACAACATTCTTCAAAGAGATGGAAAAACTAATCATTTACTTTATATGGAAAGGGAAGAAGCCCTGAATAAGTAAAGCACTACTGAGGAAGAAGAATAAAGTTGGAGGACTCGCACTACCTGACTTCAGAACCTACTAAACAGGTACAGCAGTCAAAACAGCCTGGTACTGGTACAATGACAGATACATTGACCAATGGAACAGAATTGAGAACCAAGATGTAAATCCATCCACCTACGGTCACCTGATCCTCGACAAGGGCCCAAAGTCCATCAAATGGGGAAAAGACAGTCTTTTTAACAAATGGTGCTGGCAAAACTGGATATCCATCTGCAAAAAAATGAAACAGGACCCATACCTCACACGGTATACAAAAACTACTTCCAAATGGATCAAAGACCTGAATATAAAGTCTAAAATGATAAAGTTCATAGAACATAAAATAGGACCAACACTTCAGGCCTTAATACATGGCATTAACAGGATATAAACCATAGGCATCAATGCATAAAACCCAATAGATAAGCTAGATAACTGGGATCTTCTAAAAATCAAACACCTAGAAATCAAACACCTTCAAAAGACTTCACCAAAAGAGTAAAAAGAGAACCTACAGAGTGGGAAAAAATTTTTGGACAGTACAAGTCAGACAAAGGTCTGATCTCCATAATCTACAAGAAAATACAACACCTCTACAATAAAAAGACAAATAATCCTATTAAAAAATGGGCAAAGGAAATGAACAGACACTTCACCAAAGAAGACATTCAAATGACCAACAGACACAAGAGGAAATGCTCACAATCACTATCCATTAGATAAATGCAAATTAAAACCACAGTGAGATACCATCTCACCCCAGCATTACTGGCACGAATCAAAAACACTGGAAATAACAAATGTTGGAGGGGCTTCAGGGAGATCGGAACTCTTATGCACTGCCGGTAGGAATGCAAAATGATACAACCATTTTGGAGAATGATATGGCCCTTCCTCAGAAAGCTAGAAATAGACATACCATCTGATTCAACAATCCCACTCCTAGGAATATATCCTAGAGAAGTAAGAGTCGTCACTCGAATAGACATATGCACACCTATGTTCATGGCAGCATTGTTCACAATAGCAAAATGACGGAAACAACCTAGATGCCCATCAACAGATGAATGGATAAACCAACTATGGTACATACACACAATGGAGTACTATGCAACGAGAAAGAACAACAATGAATCTGTGAAGCATCTCATAACATGGATGAAACTGGAGGACATTATGCTGAGTGAAATAAATCAATCACAAAGGTACAAATATTGTATGAGACCTCTATTTTAAAAACCCATGAAAAAGTTCACACACAAAATGTAACAATCTTTGCTGGTTACCAGGGATGGGAGGGGTGGGCGGGAAATACTAAATAGGCAATAGATAAGTGGTATCTTGGGTGAAGGGTGAGACAGTACACAATACAGGGGAAACTAGCACAACTTGTACAAGGAAAGGTCATGGAAGCTCCATAGACACATCCAAACTCCCTGAGAGACTGAATTGCTTGGTGGAGGGCTGTGGGGACCATGGCCTTGGGGAACATCTAGCTCAATTGGCACAACACAGCTTATAAAGACAATGCTCTACATTCTACCTTGGTGAGTAGTGTCTGGGGTCTTAAAAGCCTGTGAGCGGCCATCTAAGATACTCCACTTGTCTCATCCCTTCAGGAGCAATGGAGAATGAAGAGAACAGGATACAAGGAAAAGATTAGTCTGAAGGACTAATTGTCCACAGCTACCAAGGCCTCCACCGGACTGAGTCCAGTACAGATAGACCGTTCCCGGCTACCACCACTGACTGCTCTGACCAGGATCACATCAGAGGGTTCTGGATAGAGTTGGAGAAGGATGTAGAACATAATTCTAATTCACAAAAAAAAAAAGACCAGATTTACTGGCCTAAAGGAGACTGGAGAAACTGCGAGAGTATGGCCCCCTGACACCCTTTTATCTCAGTGGTGAAGTTATCTCTGAGGTTCACCGTTCAGTCTGTGAGTGGACAGCCCCATAAAATCAAATGAGACTAACGAGTTACAGTAGTCCAGTGACAAGGGCCAGAAGGCAGAAGGGGACAAGGAAGCTGGTGATAGGGAACCCAAGGTTGAGTAAGGATATTGTTGGTGTGTTGAGAGATTGTTAACCATTGTCATAGGGCGACCTGTCTAGTAACTGTTAAATGAGAAACTATTTTGTTCTGTAAGCCTTCATCTTAAGTGAGAATAGCAGCACAACTGGAAGAGCGTAGTCAGTGTCACTGAACTGTGCATGTAGAAATTTTTGAAATGGTGTATCTTTGGCTATGTGTATTTTCACCAAAAAAAAGGTTGAGAAGCTAGAGGGTTGACATGTTGTGGGGTTGTCAACCAATGTCATAAAACAATATGTGTACTCCTGTTTCATGAAAAACTATTTGTTCTGTAAGCCTTCACTTGAAGTACAAAAAAAAAAATTATATACAGATGGAATGTAAACAGTAGGTTGAAAAGGTTAAAAATTCTGGTGAGGTACAGAATAAAAATAGACAAAATCATAAAGTAGGCAGATTGAGATAGACTCAGAACCCACATAACAGGCCTTATCTTTGATAAAACAAGAAAGAATGGTGTCATCAGAGAAAAAACAATTTGGAAAATATAGAGTAGGTTTGAATCAGCCATTTTGGAGAATAGTATAAGAAGTTGATTAATGATGCTAATAGGGTTACTAGGCAATACTGAACTGTGAATGTATCCTACCACAAATCTGAGTTATCATATCATTTTTTTCTCTATTTTTCTCAGCCAAAATGTGCAAGAGCAAAGTCCTGGCCATTTCTGTTCATACACCATTCTGATTTTGATAGATACCATAAAGGTGGGGAGAAAAGGTAAGAGAGTTTGATGGACTGACAGAAGAGTGACGAAAATTTGAGCAACGGCCTCTAATAAAGTGAAGAGAGGTTGAAAAGAATTGAATGATTATTGGATGATAAATTTCCTAAATTATTATGTTTACATGCAATAAAGTGAGTTTGATAGTTGGTCAAGTATGTAAGTCTCGATTTTTTTTTTTTGAATCAATTTCATTTAAGTAAATTGATGGAAATATCCAGATAAAGCTTTTGATTTTACTGTGTCATTGTAGAATTTTACAGATTTATGGAATGAATTCAGTCCTTATACCTGTTTTTGTAATAAGTATTTCAATGCCTTTAGTTCCACAGCCTCACCAATCCCCTGATGGCATTTAATTTTCTAATTAAAATGAAAACAAAACACCACACACGCACACACACATCACACACACACACGTTTATATACATGTATGTTTGTAGGTATGAATCAGAATTGACTCCACAGCAGTGAGGTTTTTTTTTTTTTTGGTTTCTGTATGTATAAGTACATATAATATATGCATACGCACATATAATGTATATATATATATGTATATATGCACGTATAATGTGTGTTTTATATATATATATATATATATATATTAACAGTCACTATCAAGTCAGTTCCAACTCATGGTGACCCCGTGTGTCTCAGAGCACAACTACCCTCCATAGGGTTTTCATGGCTGTACCTTTCGGAAGCAGATCGCCAGGCCTTCCTACTGAGACACATCTAGGTAGATTTGAACTGCCAATCTTTGGGTTGGTAACGCAGCATTTAAATATTTGCACCACCTAGGGACTCCATATATATACACACAAATATATATTTATAATGAAATATAAAAGAAAAATAACAATTATTTTCATTAATTAAATGTAATTATTTATATAGCTCATAGCTTAGTGAGATAGATTTTCAGGCCAAGATAAAGTAGCTTTAAATGAAGCTAAATTTTGTAATGAACTAAGAAATAATGCAAATAAAACTATTCCTTAGGTAAATATAACCAATCCTAAGGGCATGCACTGAAGGATTTTTTGAAGTCTTCCAATGACATGGGAGTGAGAAATCCAAATATCGTAACTGCTTAGTGAAAGTATGCCCCTGTTATGTATTTGTCTTCTTCACCCACTGCAAACTTCACACTACATTTCACACTGTCTTATATTTTTGGAATAGAGTTCTGATTAATGTTCATTCTTTTCCCTCTGCCTGAAATCATTTTTTTTCTTTT